>CM040120.1:414343902-414947165 GCA_022559845.1 Amorphophallus konjac
CGCAGGGTACTGGCCTTGTTTCCCCGTAGGGTTGTGGCGGTAGTGGCTGATGTTTGCCTAATCTCTTCTTTGTTGTCAGGGGTGGTTGAAGTGCGGGGTTAGACCCCCGAGATCGTCCAGTTGCTGCGACTTGCTCCTCGCCCCGTGGACCACGTCACTCTGGGAGCCAGCCAGGTGTCGGTCGTCGCCCCTCCAGCCCAGGTTGCTTTCGCCTCGGGGAGGTTGCAATACCCGGCCCCAGCTGGTATTCCCTTGGTGCGCTCGCCCGAGGTGTCGGTGCCAAGTGGAGGGCCCAGTCTTCTGTGGAGCTCCCCCCAAGCTACACCTACCGCGTTCGGTGAAGAGTCTGCCATGGCTGGCGGTGGTCGGGCTTGCCTGACTGAGGATGAGTTGGCAGAGATGGACAGTCACCGCCGGTCGAGGAAGAGGGACTTGACTCTGGGTCATAGCCGGGCTCCCCCTTCGTTCGGGGCGCCTCCCCCCAGTGTTCGCCTACCATCATCGCCTGCGGTGCCGACAGCTGCCACTCCGACGTCTGTTTCCGACGGACGGGGGCGTGAAAGGGGCAAGGCCCCTGCCGTTGTTGAGGCCGATCCTCTCCCCCCGCAGAGGGTTCTTTCGGGCGGTCAGCCCTTGCAGCCTGAGGACTCACCGGCGGGGGTGCCTGGTGTCCCAGGCATCGCCGACCTCATGGTGAGGGGTGCTCGCTGGCATGAGCACGTGGGGGAGCTGGGTCCTGGTGTCATGGATGGGTTGACGGCCGTTGCCGCGAAGAGCGTGTGCCTGGTCGTTAGCCCCTTCGGGCTGTGGAGGCACCGCTTCCTCGATGTCATCCGTGAGCTGGCGGTCAGTCAGGCCCTCTAGGAGGGGGCCGAAGGGCGTTGGAAGGAGTCCGAAGCTGCGAATGCCGGGCTCCATGAGCAACTGTCCCAGCTGGAGTCGGCATTGTCCGGGATGGAGCGCGACCGGGATGCTTTCCGGGCCCGGGTTGATGTGGCCGGCGAGCGCGCGGCCAAGTTGGAGGTGGAGGATCGGGCCATGAAAGCCCGCAGCTAGGAGATGGAGGCGGAGCTCGCCAATCTGCGCTTGTCCCTATCCTCAGCCAGCGAGGAGGCTGTGGAGGTCTTCCGTTCCTCCTCTGCCTACTGGGCCGAGCTGACGGAGGCGGCCCTGGAATACTACGGGCCAGCACGTGATCGCGGCTTCCGGGAGGGCTGGAGTACTGCCGTGAGGGCCACAGCGGAGCACTTTGACCTCGAGGCCCCGGTCCTGCCTCTTCCTTCAAATCCGTACGGCTCGGAGGCCGACGACGAGGAAGAGGGGCCTGACCCCGTAGAGGCAGGCGCCGAGCGACCAGTGTCAAGTGCGGGCGGACCCGCGAAGGCCGCCGTGGTGGACTTGAGCGACGAGCCACCTCCTACTGATGCTGCTATTGTGCGTGCGCCTGCTGAACCTAGGGCACGTGATGATGTAACCGGGGCAGGTCCTTTAGAGGATGCCCCTAGCTGCCTTTTCCTTTTCCCTGTACTTTCCAAGGCAGTGGCCTCTGTTTTTGTAATTTCTCTCTTTTGGGAATGAAAAGCTTTCCTTTTTTTTTTGCAAATCTTCAAGATTTCTTCCGTGTATTTCCTTCCTCCGAACCGTCGCAAGATCCTCTAGGGATACAAAACGGCACCTTTAATGAGAGCTTCTGAAGGAGCGTGACTTTCGGGATCCGTCGCTTCGACTTCCACGGATTTGATTGAGGCGGTAGGAGTCCTCATACTTCTGGGGACTTAGCTCTCACTATAAATAGTGGCCTTCCGCAGCGTTCCATCGGTCGTCTTGTGCCAATGAATCGTAGTAGGTAGGCTCCACGGAGAATTCCCTCAGGAGAGTCGGGTACTTCGTCGGATGATGAATCTCTGCCGATTCGTCATCAACCTTTGGTCCTCCGGGGAATCCAGCGCCGGCACCATGGCGGCGGTGGCCGGCACCTGGAGAGGGTGTCCCGGCTCCCGAGCAGTACAGGCCCGGGTACCTGGACGGCTGGCGAGAGACCTTGGAGAAGGTTAACCGCTTGTACGCCGGCAGGGGAATCCTGCTTCTTGAGCCAGATAAGTTCCGTCCTTGATGGGACGAGAAAAGTCAGGGTAATATTATCTTCAGTTATTTCCTTCTCGCTCATCTTTGTGGTGTGTGACCGTTGTTTGATCTTGGCAGGTGCTCGGTGAGATGCTCCTCGTTGTTGGAACATCTTCCAACTTTCTGGTAGGAAGGATCGTAAGGAAGGGTGGAATCTGTTTTCCATTCTTCCACTCAGTGGGCCTGGCCCTGCGACTTGGACGACGGCAGTGGGCTCCTCGCTTTGTGGGCATGGTCAGTACGTCTCTCCCCGCCGCTGATGTCGCACGTTGTCCGCAGCGAGGCGCAAGACAACCTCTCCTTTCAAGGGAGGTGCTGGCGGTTGTCGGGGTAGCGGGGGCTTGTTCGCCAGTTCGGATGCACGGCCAGTCCGCCGGGGTGGCCTTCCTAATGTGTTGGCCTCGTGGTACCGCTGCCTCCGCCGGCTTGCGTCGGCTTGCTTGTTCCCTATAACGGGTGGACTTCGCCGGCTTTCTTCCGAGAGCGGGTAGCCGGGGCTACTGGCCAAGTTTTCCTCGTGCAAGTTTTCTACCAATGAAGCCCTTTGTTGGCCTGAGGGCTTTGTCCCTCTTCTCTAGCATAGGAGGTTTCTCCGCAGGTACCCTACCACAGAACAAAAACTCGGTACACCTACGCCTGCTTGAAGATTAGCATGATCGTCGACAGAGGATGGTGTCTGGGAAGCCAATCGTTGGAGTCATACGTCGCCATCGTCGAGCAGTTTTGTTTCTCCATGTACATATATCTGGCCCGTGTGAGGGTACTTTGCCAATTTTCTGGCAGCTTGTACTTTGACTAAAGAAATATAAATTCTTTTATTCTGAGCCGATATTGATGTGTACCTTTTAATGGAGTCCTTCTGCGTGCTTCTCCGGGTGATCCTCCGTACTCGTCTTCCACGGTGCTCGTGTCCTCCGCAGGGACCCTTAGGTCGCCATTTCATTTTCAAGGGGAGCGCTGCTCGCCTCTAAGGGGCCCGTAGGTTACCTTTCTCATTTTCAAGGGGAGCCGTGCTCACCTCTAGGAAACCCTTAGGTTACCTTATCATTTTCAAGGGGAGCGGTGCTCATCTCTAGGGAACCCGTAGGTTACCTTCTCATTTTCAAGGGGAGCAGTGCTCGCCTCTAGGGAACCCGTAGGTCACCTTTCTTGTTTTCAAGGGGAGCGATGCTCGCCTCTAGGGAACCCGCAGGTTACCTTTCTCATTTTCAAGGGGAGCCGTACTCGCCTCTAGGAAACCCTTAGGTTACCTTATCATTTTCAAGGGGAGCGGTGCTTGCCTCTAGAGAACCCGTAGGTTACCTTCTCGTTTTCAAGGGGAGCAGTGCTCGCCTCTAGGGAACCCGTAGGTCACCTTTCTCGTTTTCAAGGGGAGCCGTGCTCGCCTCTAAGAAACCCTTAGACTACCTTCTCGTTGTTCGTGGGCAACTTACCCTAGTGGAGTACGGTTGGTGACATTTTATTGAAAGTATTTCCTGAGGTTGATGGAGTTCCACGTCTTAGGTACCTCTCTCCCACCAAGCGTCACTAGCCTGTATGCTCCTTTGCCGAGTGCTTCTGCTACCTGGTATGGGCCTTCCCAATTGGGTGCGAGTTTTCCCGCAGCTCATCGCGGGTCAGCCACGCTTGCTCGCCGTAGAACCAGATCTCCGGGGAAGAAGTGTCGCTCCTTAACCCGGGCATTGTAATACTGCGCCAGCTTCTGCTGATATGCCGCGAGTTTTTTCTGGGCGTTGGCTCTTCTTTCCTCGAGCAAGTTCAGGTTTTCTCGTGTCGCCTGGTTATTTCTGGCCTCATCAAACTATCCTACTCGTAACGAGGGGTTGGATATCTCCACTGGGACTACCGCCTCGGCTCTGTAGGCGAGATGAAAAGGCTTCTCTCCGGTGGTGGCTCTAGCGGTGGTTCGGTGAGCCCATAGGATGCTGAGGATTGAATCGATCCATGCATTTCCTGCTTGATCCAAGCAAGTCTTGATGCCATGGAGTAGAGTTCGGTTGGCGTTTTCTACCAACCCGTTGGCTTGGGGATGTCCCACCGAGGTGTAGTGGTTCCAGATCCCCAACTTCGAGCACTTCTCCTGAAAGGCAGTGCTCGCGAACTGTCTACCGTTGTCGGTAGTGAGAACTCTGGGAATTCCAAATCGGAAAATGATGCTTCGTAGCACGAATTTTCAAGCTGCTTCGCTTGTTATCTTTCCCAATGGTTCGGCTTCGATCTATTTGGTGAAGTAGTCTATGGCGACTATGAGAAATTTCTCCCTCCCTTGTGTTTCAGGGAAGGGCCCCAGTATGTCGATTCCCCACCGCGCAAACGGGCAAGGTTCCGTCAAAGCGTGGAGCTGTGTCGCCGGCTGGTGGTGCAGATGGGAATACTTCTGGCATTGGGGGCACCTTCGAACGTAGTTGAGGCAGTCCTGCTGCAAGGTGGGCCACCAGTACTCTTGTCGGATCAGTGTCCTCGCTAGTGCTCGCCCTCCCACATGACTCCCGCAGAGTCCTTCATGGACTTCTTGGATGGCCTGGCTGGCTTCCGTGGGAAAGAGGCACTTGAGTAAGGGAGCTGAGAGGGACCGGCGATATAGCCAGCCATCCACCATAGTGAAATGGGCCGCTCTTGCTCGCGTGCGTCGTGCCTCGGCGTGATCGCTGGGGAGCTATTGCCGAAGGAGGAAATCGAGCAGAGGATCCATCCAGGAGGGTTCATAGTTGATGGCGTTTACCTGGAGTGCTGGATCATTTATGCTCGCTGCTGACAATTCCTCTATCAGGATCGATCTCGAGCTGGAGACCGTAGTGGCTGATGCCAAACGGGAGAGGGCGTCTGCACGGGTGTTTTCTTCGCGCGAGATGTGGACCACTTCGAAGTGGGCGAACTCGCTTGCCGCTGCCTTGGCCCTCTCCAGATATTTCATCATAGAGGGGTCTCGGGCCTCGAACTCCCCCCTGACCTGGTTGGCGATGAGCATGGAGTCGCTATATGCTCGCACGCTTGACGCTCGCAGGTGTTTTGCCATGCGTAGCCCAGAAAGGAGCGCCTCGTATTCGGCCACATTGTTCGTGGTCGGGAAATTGAAACACAGGGCGTACTATAGCTCTACTCCTTCTGGTGAGAGTAAGACCAGCCCCGCGCCGCTGCCCGCGGCGCAGGAGGATCCGTCGACGTATAGCTCCCAGGCGGGCCCCGAGGTCCACTCGGTGAATCCTCGACGGGTAGGGTGCATTCGGCGATGAAATCTGCGAGTACCTGGGCCTTGATCGCTGTCCTCAGTTGGAACTCGATGTCGAATTCTCCCAACTCGATGGCCCACTTGACCAGTCTTCCGGACGCATCGGGGCTCTGAAGGATTTGCCGGAGGGGCTGATCGGTGAGGACGGCGATCGGGTGGGCCAGGAAGTATGGCCGTAGCTTACGAGCAGCTGTAATCAACGCGAGGGTGAACTTTTCAGTCCGCGAGTACCAGAATTCCGGTCCTTGTAGTGCTCAGCTGACATAGTAGACGGGCTTCATGACTCCTGCTTCCTCCCGTGTGAGCACAGCACTCATGGTGCTGGGTGTCATGGACAGGTACAGGAGTAGTTGTTCCCCCCTTGGGGTTTGGCGAGGACAGGAGGCGTTGTCAGGTATCGCTTCAACTCTTCGAATGCCTGCTCGCACTCCTGGTCCCAGTCGATCCATCCCTTCTTCTCCGGTGCTAGGTTGGCATGCTTGATCAGCCGGAAGAAGGGTAGACATCGTTCGGCGGCTCGAGATAAGAACCGGGCCAGAGCGGCGACGCGTCCGGTGAGACACTGTACGTCCCTCACCCGTCTTGGTCGCTCCATCTCTAATACTACTTTATCTGGTCGGGGTTGGCTTCGATCCCTCGGTGGATGAAGAGGAACCCTAGGAACTTGCTTGACCGTACCCCGAACGCACATTTGGCAGGGTTGAGTTTCATGTTGTACCTGCTGAGCGTGGGAAGGTCTCCGCCAAGTCGCGCAAGTGCTCGGCTACTCGGAGGCTTTTCACGAGCATGTCATCGATGTAGACCGCCGATCTGCGAGTCAAACATGTGGTTGACTAGGCGTTAATATGTAGCTCCTGCATTCTTCAACCCGAACGGCATGCGAGTGTAGCAGTATAAGCCGTGGTCGGTGATGAACGCGGTCTTGTCTTGGTCGGGCTGGTGCATGCTGATCTAATGGTACCCTGAATAGGCGTCGAGGAAGCTCAGCATTTCTTGCCCAGCCGTGGCATCGACCAGCTGGTCGATTCGTGGCATGGGGAAGCTGTCTTTGGGCGTGGCTTTGTTGAGGTCGGTGTAGTCCACGCACATTCGCCACTTCCCGTTGCTCTTGGGGACTAGGACTACGTTAGCCACCCAATCCGGGTATTGGGTAGGCCGGAGCAGTCCTGATCGCAGTTTCTCGCCCACTTGTTGCCTGATGATGGCTTGTCGCTCGGGGTTGCATCGTCTTCGACGCTGCTGTACCGGGCAGCAGTTGGGGTCCAACCTTAGTTGGTGTGTGATAACTTCCTGGGGAATTCCGGGGAGCTCATCCTCGACCAAGCGAACACGTCCTGATTGGCCGCGAAGAAGCTCGCGTATGCTTGTTTATCCTGCTCGGACAAGATAGCGCCAATCTTCAGTGATCTTCTCGGGTCGTCCCCGACTTGGATGAGGTATAGATCCTCGACTGGCGCAGTTGTGCTCGGACATGGATCTTCGGTCCTTACCTTCTTCTCCTATGGCGCCTCTTCGGGACGTCGATCGCGGGTGGAGATGAGGTAGCACCTCCTAGATTCCCTTTGATCGCCCCGGACTTCCCCTACCCCATGAGGGGTGGGGAATTTCAGCTTCTGGTGGTAGGAGGAAGGGACGCCTCGAAGCGTACCGAGGATTCCTCAGCCGATGAAGACGTTGTATTCTGTCATTGCACGGACCACGGTAAAATTGGCGAGGAAGGTTACCTCTTCGGTGCTGTCCCGAACGTGATCGGGAGCGAGATACTCCCTTCTGGGCGAACAGTCGTGCCGGAGAACCCATATAGCGGTGTGTGCAATGGTGTGAGTCATGATACATCCACTCTCATAAGTATTAGATAGTCATACGTAATAACATCAGGTCCGCTTCCATTATCCACCAGAATGCATCGCACAGTACATTGATTGATGGTGGCGGAAACCACCAAAGCATCGGAATGGGGAGTCGTGACGCCTTCAAGGTCATCCTCGGAGAAGACTATGGGGTCTCCCGGGTGGCCTGGGGGGGATAGTCCCCTCGGGGTCCCTTCGCCCTGATCCGCCGCGTTGAGGGCCGTCGCGTACCGACGCCTTCTGCTCGCGTTATCTCCCCCGGCTGCGGGCCCCCCAGAGATCATCATGATCTACTTTCCGTTGGGCCGGTTGTCGATTGGGGGGGGCGTCTTTTGTCGTCTCTCGGCGTCCTTGGCGAGGAACTTATCGAGGAGCCCTCTGCGGACAAGGTCCTCGATGGCATCCTTCAAGTTGATGCAGTCGGCGATGTTGTGGCCGTGGTCCTAGTGGAACTGGAAATACTTCTTCTTATTCCGCGAATTGGGATCTGACTTCATCCGTGATGGCCATTTGAGGAACGGCTCCTCATGAATTTCCATCATGATCTAGTCGGGTGGGGCCGTCAGGGGCGTGTATTGGCGATAGCCACCCCTTTCCTTCTCGGAACGGTCGCCGTGGTCTCCATCGCGCCGTTCGCGCTTGCTCCGACCCTCGCTCGGTGGGTCAGCGGCTCTTTTGCGGTCAGGCTGGTCAGCCCCGGTCACGCGACGCAGGGCCGCGGTGTTCTCTTCACAATGCGCGTGCTTTTGGGCAAGCGCAAGGAGATATGGAAGGGTCGTCGGGGCTTCGACTCCGAGCGCGCGCCGGAGGATGTGATCCCGCGTCCCCTGGGTGAGGGCCGTGGTGGCGATGCCGACGTCGAGGTGGGGGATTCGGAGTGCCTCTGTGCGGAAGCGAGAGATGAAGTCCCATAGTGCCTCTTCCTTCCCCTGCCTGAGGGCGAGCAGGGTTATTGCACATTTGGCTACCTTTCGGCAGCCCACAAAGTTCTCCTTGAACAACTTCTTGAGCTGTTGGAAGGAGGAGATCGTTCCGACCGGCAGGGACTCAAACCATGCCCGAAAATTTTCCCGAAGGGTGGTGACGAACGCTAGGCACTTCACGGTGTCCGAGGCCCGGTGAAACACCAGGTGGGACTCGAAGCCGTGCAGGTGGTCGACCGGGTCGGTGGTGCCGTCGTAGTAGGCGAATGACGGCAATTGAAGCTTCGGCGGGATGGGGGCTTCCATGATCTCCCTGGAAAAGGGAGCGTGAAAGTCTTGGTCGTCGTCGATGAGACCGCGACTCTTGGTGGCCAGGAGGATGTCGTCCAGGTACCGGACCTTGTCCTCTATTTCATCGAACCGTTGGAGCCGACGGTCCATCTCTGGATTGGAGTGGAGAGGGTTGCGTCCCCTAGACGCGGGTACACTGCGCGATCGCCGGGTTCTTGTGACTGAGGCGGGGGACGCCTCTCGTGCCTGCCGACAGTTCTCTCCGACCTGACCTCCTTCGCCCTCCCGTCACTCGGGTGGGGCGTGCTGGGGCCTCTGGTCTAGGAGCTCTCGGTAGAATTCCGCCAGGGCTCGGATTTCCTGGCGGAGCTCATCTAGGTCACCGGGGGTGACTTCTTGTCGGGGGTTAACGGAGGAAGCTTCCTGCGACCCCCGGCGGGAGTTGGGTCCTTGACGGGAACCTCGCCCTCGATTGCTGGCGTTGCAAAGGCTTCCACGGGGTGCCATAGCCTTTTGCTCGTAATTCCCACATACGGCGCCAAGAAGTGTAGCGGCAGGAAAATGGTTCCTAGGCCACGTACCACCTTCTCTATTTATTTGTTGAGGGAAGTTGTCTCGCGCGCGTGGATGCCTGCACACACCAAGAAACCGGAAAGGCGTCAGAAGGAGTCTCGGGTGCTACCTCAGGGGACAACCCTCCGATGCCTAAGTCAGCAAGGGATTTAATGAGCAATAGAGAGAGCAGAATGAGAGAGAAGTAGGGGTCGTAGTAGTTGATCCAGGAGGCGTGTAGATCCTCTGTGCGCGTGCTCGCCGCTCCCAATGGGCTCTCGGAGAGTGCTCGCTGGATGGTAAGGCCACTCAAGAGGAAGCAGCTCTCTAGACGTAGATGGCCCTCTCGTCGTCGTTGCTGGTAGGGCTGCTCTCTGCTCGGTAAGAAGCTCTGGGGCAGGAGTGTCCTCTTATGTAGCAGCGTGGAGTCTAGTAGAAGAATCTACCGTGCTCTTCTCTCTTGTCGATGTCCCGTTTATATGGGTTGTCCTGGAGCGAGGGTCTCATCCCCTGATAGGCAAGGGTCCGTTTAGTTGGAGTAACGTTCCCCGTTATGTTGGCGGGAGTTTCCCGTTGGAGGGTGATAGCCCCGGCGTCGACTGATCCCTGGGCGAGTCTTACGGCACTCGTAGAACGTGCTCGCCCGTTATGGGATCAAGGCCGATGTCGTGGGGGTAACGGTCGGTCGTCGGAGTGTCCTCCGGCGAGAACCGTGCTTAGGCCGGCCTTATCGGCGTCGTGAAATCCGATGCTCTGTTGGGCCGGCCTCTTCCTTATTGGGCTGAGCGTGCGTGCTCTCCCCTTGCCTGGGCTTAGCACGTCCGAACCTCAATGGGCCGCGTGCGCGTGGGCCATATCTGGGCCAAGTCAGATTTACCCTCCTCAATTTCTATTGACGTGTTTATCTCGAATGCTTCAAACAATTGATGCTTGGATTTCTTCCGACATTATCAGCCTGTTTTCATGCATGCATATACTGCCTGCAGCAATCTTTTCAGAAACTCGTGTATTACCTCTGTTCCTCCTGGGATTTGACAATGCAAAAGTCTATTGTTTCTACGTTTATTATCTGCAGCATATATATATATATATATTTCTTTAGCGATAAGTTTCTATAATTTCTTCGGTAGGTGTTACCAGCTTCCCTCCAACTTTGACAATTAATTATGTTATAATTCATAACTTTGCAGGATTGGTGATTTTTTTGGTTTTGATAATGGCATGAGAACTTCGTTGCTACGTGATGTGAAACAAGTTGCTTCGCTACACTGTCTCATTTTTCATTCTCCCACTATAAGTCAGAGTCGCACAATTTTGAAGTTTTCAACCTATGATTACGTCGTCGGTTTCACCTTTTACCTAGGTTAGGTATCATGGCATGTATGGGTCTTGTGTCATTTAAGTTTCACTCAGTCACACGGCATGTTTAAATTATGAATCTCTTGGGAAAGAATGTCGTGCTCATGCCAAATCTCTAATCCTTTTAAGGGCCACTTTGGTATCGGAATAGGGTGGCGTATTCACCGGTGCCCTTCCGATTTCCCCCTTGTTAGCAAGTTTTAGCCTTAGTCTGCTTTGATAACTACCACCCTAACTAGGTTTCACACGTTGAAAGAGGGTGTTTTGGTCGAATAAGTCATTCGATCCAGAGGGGTTGAATGACTTATTCGCCGGGTAGACTGTTCGCCCTTATTCCACGTAATTAACAAAGTAACCCCAGGGGCCCATTTGGTTGGGGGATAAGAGGGAGATATCTCCGTCTCAACCTCGTTATGCGTTTGGTAACGTTAAAATCGAGAAGAATAAAGGGGTGAGAATGGGGTTGTCCCTATAAATGGGATTAAGACCGGGAATAAGTCATTCCACGACTTATTCTCATCTTCTTATCCCCATTGTTCTCTCTCTCTATTATTAGAGATAATTAATCTTATTTATGTTAATTAATAATATTAATATTAATTAATCATATTAATTAATCTCATTAGTGTTAATTAATAAATATATTATTTAATTATCATTAAATAATTAATTATAATAGTGCTACTTAATCTTATTAGTATTAATTAACTATATTAATTGATCTTATTAGTGCTAATTAATCTTATTAGTGTTAATTAATAAATATATTATTTAATTATTATTAAATAATTATTGTTACAATGTTACTTAATCTTATTATGCTAATTAATATTATTATGCTAATTAATATTATTGTGCTAATTAATATTATTAGTGATAATTAATCATGCTAATTAATAGTATTAGTGTTGATTAATTGTGTTAATTAATCTTATTAGTGCTAATTAATGTTATTAGTGCTAACTAATTATGTTAATTAATCTTATTTATACTAATTAATAAATATATTTTTTGATTATCATTAAATAATTAAGTATTACAGTGTTGCTTAATCTTATTATGATAATAATTAAATTTTATTAATACTAATCAATTATGCTAATTATTATTATTAGTGCTAATTAATTATACAAATTAATCTTATTTATGTTAATTATTAAATATATTACGTAATCATCATTATATAATTAATTATAACCATCTCATTGTTACTAATGAATAATTAATCATGCTAGAATTAGTAATATTAGTGATAATTATGATCATTAAGAATACATATATTAAATAGAATTAATAATATTAATGTTACTTATGATCATTAAGGAAAAATATTAACACTAATCATAATCAATAGGAAGGTCAAACTCATTTGTATCTTATTTTTTTACCGAACGAGTAATAAAGATATTATCATATTTATCTCTCGCACATCAAACGTACGTGATAATAAGGATAAAGATAAATCAACTCAGAATGACTTACATCTATTCTCTTCAAAATTTATCTCCCAATCAAACGGACCCAAATGAACCGAGAGTTGTAACGCTACCGTGCTTCTTCCCAACTGAGCCGTGTATTATACGTTTTGCACTTTCTAGTATTATCATTAAGGATAAGAACGGGTTGGATCGAATTATCGATCGAATTAAAAGCTTGAGCACGACCCCTGAATTTTCACGAATTAAAAATAAGTTGACCCCAGACACACAGAATTGAGACTTTTTTTTAAGTCCACATTCAAGTCGGGCCCACCCGACCCATACTCATTAACAGCCCAAATCCTTGACTGCCGAGTTCCAATGTGAAGATATCCGAGAGAGGGAGACGTCACCGATGGCGTCATGCCTCACGTTGGCAGTTAGACGTCCCTTTTGCCGGGAGGTTGCGTTAGAGGTAAATCGGGAGGGGAAGCGCTTGCAATGGTTTTGTTTCCCCAGAGAGTAGGAGGAGTATCGTGAGACCGAGCGTTCACATGTCGGTCCGCCTCATGAGGTTTAACATGCAGGAGCGCCCCCCCCCCCCCCCCCCGGGCCTCGCGGTGGCCTGCTTTCCCTTCCTCGATCATCGCCTTTCATGGGCAGCAGCAAGTTTCGTCTTGACCTCCTCCACCTTCTTCGGTCCCATACTACTTGTCGCTGCGGCGGCTGCATATTACGGCAATTAATGACCCGGCTTTTATTGCCGAGGAGGCCAGTTGGTGGCCCGTGATTTCTCTTCTCCCTGTATTTCGCGTCCAGTGTTTCTTTTATATAAGTCACGTATCCCCGCAGGTTTTTATGGATGCGGCTTGCTTAGGTCACGTTGGATAACCTCTCCGAGTGCGATATTAATCATTGAAAATTTTAACAATAATTAAATATTTTAAAGAAGACTTAATATTTTCTTGAGTTACGTGCAAGTGATGGATCCTGGGAGGAGAGAGAGAGAGAGAGAGAGAGAGAGAGGGACATGCAGAAGCCTGCTGTGCTTTCGGAATTGCCGGAGCTGAAATGGGAGGATCAAAGCAGTCACTGGGCATCGTTGTCCGAACTAATGACATGCCACCGAAGTCTGTCTAGACAGCATTCTAAACTATTTGTCCGTACTGTACCCACTAACATAGGCTATTACTTTCATCTGCACATTGTTTGTCACCGATTCTTAAGTCGCGTTTGGAGCGGAGACGAGCTCCGCTCTACTAAGTGAAATCTCTCTCCCGTACGATACAGGTGTGTAAGATGTCAGAAGATTTTGAATCATTTAAAATCTTGAAAAGTTAGACACGCGATGTTTCGAAAGATTTGAAAAAGTGGACTCATTTGTATCTGGATTCTCTCTCTATTTTATAATCTCTTCCTTACGAAAGTCTAGATGGCACGTGTACATTTGCTAAAAATTAAATCATATCGTAGGATTCTAATGATTGAAATCCCCGTAGTGACTCTTCCCAAACGACGCCTTACACGTACTCTTGTGTGTGTGTGTGTGTGCAAGTAAATTAGGTTATATCGAACCATGAGATGTGTGATCTAAATCATAATTATGAATTTTAATATCATAATATTTAAGTTATTGAATGGAGATGATTTTACTATTATGAATGCTTCTTATCTTAACTAATTTTCAATAGGGGACTATTTTAATAAATTATAGTTAAACTCGTGGTTAATTCAATTATTAAAGAACCAAGTATAGCTATACCTCGAAGAAAGAGAGATAAAAGAGAGGGAAGAAATGTTTTCTTTAACAATCCGAAGGAGAAAATCATATACTTACTGTTCTTGTTGTTAGCGTTCACAGTGACGAGAGAGGTATATATAGAGTTTATCTAAATTCCGAAGGTAAAATAATTAAGGGAGTTTGTTTGGTGCATATATCAAACAGTCAACACCTATCAATATAATTGATATTGATATTAATAAGGGTAAGCTGACTGTGTTCTACTAATTATAATAGAATTAAGTTATCAGAATGTAGTGCTATACTAAATTTAAGTTTAAGTCCAAATTAACTTATAGTAAAAATGTCACATATTAATTGTGAGAGTCCAAAACGTCCGCCCATCTTCCTTCACATTTAATTTTAATATTTCTTTTCAATTGTCATCCTTCGTACTCCTACGTCAATATCATTATTGATTTTCTGTACTCTAAAAAAATTAATATTAGAATTGATACTATATCGAAACTAATATTCCATCCAGACATGACATAAAATAATGACTTTAAATCTCTCAATTATATATATTTTTTAATAAGAAAAGAGCCAAAAAGTTATATATGCACATACTTATGATCTTGGTTATTCTTCGCTTTCTTGCCTTCCATGTCTATTTTCGGCACGAGTAATATTTTGTGCACCGAATCTGGTGCATAAAGTCATGTCACATTGTAATGCCCATTCAAATTGGCCCCTTAAAAAGGTGAAAAGACTCTTTCTGTGCAGAAAAGTATACCCCCGTCAGACCTATACGGCGCATTTTATTCGCCCATTAAAGACCGAGTCCATTCGTTGAAAAAATATATGATTGAAATATTTTATAACACTGAAATATTTTGTTACAAGAATGACATATTTTGGTATAGAATTGAAATATTTTGTTAGATTTCGTTCTTATAACAAAATGTTTCATTTTTTTAGTATTTTATCTTTATAACAAATGTTACGTTCATGTAATAAAATCTTTCATTTGTATACAATATTTTATTGACTTATTTCTGAAGTCAAATAAAATCTTTCATTTCTATAACAAAATATTTTATTTGTATATAAAATATTTTAATGCTATAAAATATTTTAATCTTACATTTTTTCATCGAACGAGCTCGATCTTTAATAGGCAAAAATGTGTCGTACGGGTCTTACGAGGACATACTTTTCTACGCAGAAATGATCTTTTCACCTTTTTGAGAGTCCAATGAAAATGGGCGTTATAATGTGACATGACTTTGTGCAAAGAATCGGTGCACAAAATATTACTCTTTCGACGTTAAGTTACAATTAGTTGGGAAATGCATATCCATCTTTATCTTTTCAGTGTTTTCTATATTCGTAGTTACCTCAGTCCTTTATATGTATTAGTACAGCTTTTTCGAAACAGCAAATTGAATATACTTAATTGTAGCAAAATTAAAGTGAAACTCCCCGATAAATTTTGTATGATTATGCATATAGGGCTTATTGAGCTGCAAAATTAAATTTTCTTCTTTTTACAAGATTTGGATCCTCTTGTCTTATCCCTAATCACTTGCCTGTAATCACTTTCGTCAAATTGGTCGATGCACTCTCCAATGGGGGTAGTCAAAGGAAAACTTCTGACACTCGGCAACATGGAAAGGGCTAAAGGGATCGAGAGGTACAAATTTGAAACACAAAACAATGGGGGCATTTTATAACGTAGATTTCAATCGTTAGAATCATCATCTCTTCGTAATTCCTTCTAAATATCCACGGTCCCATTAAGTTTTCAAATGGGGGGATTACAAGGGTAAGAGAAAGATAGGGACAAAAAGTGTGCATTTATAAAATTCCCAAATATTATCCAAGGAGACTACCTCTCACTTTAAGAATTTTGAAAAAAATCTTTTCCCTTCGTTTGTTATCAAATGCACCCTAAGTATATGCCTATGATAGTTTTAGAAGTTGAGAGTTGACCTGACCAATAGTTTTTTTTTTTTTAGTTAGTAGTTGAAGAGGGTAATGCCTCTCGACCCACTAAGGCCGACTTGGGCAGCCCACCACGCAAGTTTGGTCCTCTAGGCTCACACCCACCACTCCAACTCATCACGCATCTTGTCTTGACACAGATCCAATATCAGGCGCCATACGCACGTGTGCCTCCCCCGCCAGGGGCCATGACGTGCGTCCACGGTAGTGCATTAATGACAGGAGGTACACCAGTCCGATGAATGGAAAAGGGAGTATCCCCCTGATAGGTCAGCCCCACGCCTCCGGTGAGTCTTGCCACATTACTAGCGGAGTTGCCCCCTCCGACAGAGGAATGGTGAGCTAGCGCCCCCACCTCTCTATCTCGTCAGGCACGTAGGCAGGGCGGCTCACGTCTCTTCTAGTCACGACAACCCAGTGCACGCGGCGGTCAATTCCGTGACAACAGTATAAATAGGGCCCTAGCCCTGTGGCTAGGGAGATGTGCGACCTAGTCCCTCCCCCAAAATCTCACTCCCTCGCTCCGGTCTCTCTCTCTTCGCGAGTGCTCGCCTTTATCCCACCAGTTATCTAATTTGACCGTCAAAGTGTTGTCCCCCTGTGGTAACTCTTAGGACTCCTTCTGACTATTTACATGTTGGCTACAGGTCCATTTCTAGCAAATGCTTCTTTCTTCCCCATGAAATAAATATTTATAGGTCTGATTCGTGCTTTAGATAACCAATCTAGACCACTACAGTAGTCTTATTTATTTCCCTTGTTTATGCATTTTTCTTACAAATCTGTTTTTAAGTCTGACTTCCCTGAGATTTAAATTTTGATCACCTGGAGATATATAGAGGGCCTTCACCAATTGAACCACACTTGTAAGTGTCTGACCAGTAGATGCAGTGGTGGTAAGTATGAATAAGACTTCCTTGCTCTCTGACTCTCTTTTTTTTAATTCTGGTTCTGGTTGACAAAAAAAAGAGAGAGAGAGAGAGACCCATGTTCAACGCATGCGGATGAACATTCCAGATCTAAAGTCCCACCAACCAAGACGGTCCCTGATGGTCATGGTTGGAAGATAGAAAGGAACATCCAACTGGTTGCTAAAGGAAGGAGCCAGCTCGCAGCAAGGCCTGCCTCCCTGCCGCTTCTTCTCCTTTCCCTTTCTCGCTTCCATGGCAGGAACTTTGACTTCGCTTCCTCCATCTCAAAGTTGCTGTGGGCACTGCATGTTTCAGCACGAATTGTGCCCAGCCTCTTTCTTAATCGAGGGAAGGCCATTTGCGGATCATCTGCGGGCTTCACTTCTTCTTTTTTTGTCTGTGAATCTCTCTCCTTATACCTGCTTTTGTTTCATTTATCCTTGGCGTATCCCAACACGGGTTTATTGACGTTTGGGGGTGTGGGGGTAGCAAAGCCTTGGCAGAAGGATGTGTGTGTGGGGGGGGGGGGATCAGGGCATTCAACGGGCATTGCGGTGGCATGTGGGCATTGATTGACGTGCAGTAAATTGGTTTTGTTTTTGCATGTAGAAAAGATTATGGGGTTTGACCTTGATATTCTTTTGTTCCACCACGAATCTGACCTCCGGTGGCGGAGGACCAATCCCCACTGGTTGACTGACTGGGACAGAAGCGAAAGTCAGAGTCAAAGACCGCCGGGAAGCAGTAAACGCTCTCAGGTCAGAGTCAGATTAGATGTTACCGATACCCACACAAGGAACGCACGGTTGGCCGGGTCTCCAAGATGGTCCTAGAGATAAATCTAGGACAGCCAAGGAAGTTTCCCGAGCATCCATCCGAAGAATACATAAAACAAGTAGAAGTAGTGGAATATCTGATTTGTTCTCAGTTATGGAGTGAAAACGTGTGGAAAGCTGTTTGAGAAAAATTGATATTTGACTCATATATCCCGTGGGATGGTGAAACGATTACCTTGGAGTGACGGCATGGCAGACAAGAGTACAGGCTTTCAAGTCCAACCTCTCCGTCTGGGCCTTCGATCCAGGTCCAATCCAAGATTCAATCCCAGGTCCATGCGTGTCAGAACCACCTCATCATCCAGCCTGTCGGGATGGGGGTGACCTATGGGCTGCCGGCCAAACCTTGGATAGGAGCAAGTTCCCTAGCCTCACTTTGATATATGGTTAGTCATAATTTAACTTAGGTTTAATTATTTTTAAAGTTCAAATTATTTTGATACTTAAATCTGGATTAAATCGGGAGGATGAGTATTAAATCGAGAGTAATCATGGACTTCGAAATCCACCTCCATAAGTGGATTTAGAGGGGATAACCCAACAATAAATACGTAATAAATACACCCTCTCTCTCTCTCTCTCTCTCTCAATATTTTACTTATAAATATTATTAGGTTAACCCAATAACTATCAAATAGATTCAAACTATGTTAGTCCACCTACTTATTTCCGAGTTAATACTCTTGCTATCAAATCAAAAATAGGCTAACTATGGACTAACCTAAGTAATTTAATTTAACCCAAATCCCCTACCAAAGTGAGGCCTAGAGATCGAGCCCATGACTTGTGACGATTTCATCACCTCGGAGAGATCCCAAATTCGATGTTGAGTTTCCCCTCCATGTTTAAAACAAATTATATAGTAAAAAAAATTTCCCTATGATCATCCTGAATAATTAATTAAGTGAGCTGAATTAGGCCACGTCATGTCAAACATCTATGGTATTTGATGTCGTTCTCTTACACTCGTTGTATTTCTCACTCTAATCCTAAAAGAGACTATTAGTTCTTATGTGCACTGTCAATCTCCGTTGAATTTCTCTTAATTTTATTTTGATGATTATAAAATTAATTTATTTTGTGATCTAATTTGATTGTTAAATATATTTAGAATTTGTTAATTGCAGGTCCTAGGTTACTTCTTTGACAAAATTTCAAGATCTCAACAAATGGCACATGATCTTTAAAATTGGTTAGAAACAGCGCCAAACACCGAAACCAACAAATCAAGATTTTGTTTATAAAATAGAGTTTCATGATTGAGTAATACTTTGTGCACCGAATTCGGTGCACAAAGTCATGTCACAATGTAACACGTATTCTCATTGGCCCCAAAAGATGAAAAGATCCTTTCTGCGTAGAAAAGTACGCCCTCGTCAGACCCGTACGATGTATTTTTTCGCACATTAAAGATCGAGCCCACTCGATAGAAAAATACAGGATTGAAATATTTTGTGACACTGAAATATTTTGTTACAAAAATGAAACAATTTGTTAAGTTTCATTCTTATAACAAAATGTTTCATTTGTACAAAATATTTCATTGGTTTATTTCTAAAGTCAAAAAAACTATTTTATTCTTATAACAAAATATTTTATTTGTATACAAAATATTTTACTGCTATAAAATATTTCAATTATGTATTTTTTCGTCGAGCGGGCTCAATCTTTAATACGTAAAAAAGTGCGTCGTACGAGTCTAACAAGGACATACTTTTCTGCGCAGAAAGAGTCCTTTCACCTTTTTAGACGGCCAATGTGAATATATGTTGCATTGTGACATAACTTTATGCACCGAATTCGGTGCATAAAGCATTACTCTTCTTGATTTTGTGGAGGTCTCCTTCATGGGAGGTGACTAAGGGAATATTTTTTGGAGCTTATTTCTTAATTTTAGGTTTTACCAAAAACAAAGTAAAAGGAGATTGTATCTGTCAAAATGAAGTAGCAGCTGCTTATTATCCTAATAGAAATAGGTTAGATCGCTTCGAGGAGAAGCGACTGTAGCAAAATAAGTGTTTACGGTTATAGCATGAACAGTGAAGGCTATTTGATCAAACCAACAAAAAGAAAAGAAAAAAGACATCACACGTGTTCTCGTAAAAAGCTAGAGGTGGCTGTAGCAAAAGGAGAAAAGAATATTATGTGATTCTCTTCCAAAAGGGTAGGATGCAGAAAAGAATAAAAAACTTGTGTTTCTTTCTAAAGAAAAAAAGGCTACAGCAAGAAAAAGTAATGTGGGTGTACTCTCTGCTAAGGCCGCTAAATCAAGGCTAAATAGATTCTGCATGTTCTCGTCTCAAGTGCAACCTTAAAGGAGTTCTTCACTATGGAATCAAACCCAAAGGAAGTCAATCTTCATCAAGTCATCGTGTGGATCAAGAAAGCGGCATCAAATCTATCATTTACAGATTCGCTCTCTATAAAGCTATTTCTTAATGTGTTTATTAAAACATTCTAATAGAGATTCTAGTTAGGTATTTGGATCCTTCTTATTTTGGGAGGATATTTTCTTTTCTCATATTGTGGTTTCAAGGTGAGCTAGCGCCCTTATGTCTAGTGAGTTGAGAGGTGAACTTACACCTTGATGTTAAGTGATTTGTAGTGGTGAATTAGCACCCTTATGTCTAACTGTTCTTAGTGGAAATCCCAAGGTGTTCCTAGATAGTGGATGTAGGTCAGCATGGCGTTGTCTGTATCACTATAAAAATCATTGTGTTCACCTTTTGTGATTGGCTCATTATCTCTCATCTATTTTCTAGATTTTTTGTGGAATGAATTTTTTGTTTTACTAGATTTAATTTTGAGCCATGATTTAATTCAATAGTCCAATTCACCCCTTCCCTCTTGGATTATTTGGTCTGAGTTTTCTTTCAATTGATATCAGAGTTAGGTTCTCTTGGTGAAGGCTTAACAACCTAAGAGTGATCCGTGGCTACTAATCCCAGTGCTTCATTTCTCTTTAATAAGGGTCAATCTTCCATCCGGCCTCCATTGCTCAATGCATCCAATTATATTTAATGTATTTGAATTTTGAATTTCATTGGTGATAGTTGCTAGATTATTGTCATAGTCGATTAAGAGTGTAGTTTCATTTGTATCATCGACTAAGTTATATTTGACATAGTCATTGTTCTGCAACTATCAAAGAATATAAGAATATAGGTGATAGTCTTTAAGATAGCTCTAAGATAAAGCTTAGATAAGTGATCATTTTGTGCGACTAAATGAAGCTTCATGCAGATAGGCTATCTTTGTGATAGTCGATTAATTTTCTTATAGCCAATGTTTACTCGACTATTAGTCGTGATAGGTGGTCTTTTAGATAGGCGGTCTTTAGTTTTAAATAGATCGACTATGTTTAAGATAGTCGATATATTTGATATCTGTGTGCATATGTTAATTTTGTTCGCCTATATGAACATAGTGCGCCTATGTGAACTTCGTGCACATATATGAACATAGTTGTGCCTATGTGAATATAGTTGTGACTATATTTTCTGTGCCTAAGTGAAATATAGCTTTAAGATATGTGACTAAGTAATAGCTCTTAAGTTTAGCGACTAAGTGAAACTTAGCTGTGACTATGCTACATTTTACTTTTTACTTTCTTGCACTCAAGTTAAACTTAGCTTGTACTCTTGCGCCTATGTGAACCTTAGTTCTGAGTTGCTGCACCTATGTAGAGTTAGTTTCATTTGACATTGCCTATGTGAGTGTTCCTCGAACTAAGTGAAACTTAGCCGAATTCGTTGCGCCTATTTGAAACTTAGCTTTGTTTTACAACGCCTAAGTGAATATAGCTCTGTTCTTCTGCGTCTATGTTACACTTAGATGAATTTTAGACTTCTTCTTCTTGTTTCACAGTTTTATTATCATCAAGGCTAATCCAAGGTTTTGTTATCATCAAAATTATTGTGATTAAGTTAATATCTGAATTTCAACCCAAAAAATCACCTAATGATTAACTTAATACAAGGTATTAGCCCAACATACTTTGCATCATCTAACTCTTCATCTACACTTAGAGACTCTAGGTAGTGTTTTGTCTATGTTTGAGACTTAGACAATGTATCGTCTAACTTTTACTCTTAG
This sequence comes from Amorphophallus konjac, assembly GCA_022559845.1. NCBI lineage: Eukaryota > Viridiplantae > Streptophyta > Magnoliopsida > Alismatales > Araceae > Amorphophallus > Amorphophallus konjac. The sequence goes on from CM040120.1 coordinate 414,365,218, forward strand.
ATGAAGGGACTTAGATGGAACACATTAGCTCTTCAAATCAAGTAGCTAGGCAGAGCATTGTCTAACTTCCAAGGTAGACAATGCTTCGTCTATGTTTTGTTCTTAGATGATGGCACTTAGATGGAATATTTTAACTGTTTAAAGGGTAGATAGAGCATCGTCTAGCTTACCAAAGTAGATGATGTTTCATCTAACATTCATTCCTTAGGCAGAAGGCATCCTATCATCTAAGGTTAACCTTGTGGGCGATCTATCATCCAACCTATGCTTTAGGCAAAATACCTAGATGATATTGTAACGACCCGAGAATCTGATTACCGGGAAGGCCCGATAATCAGATTCTTGAGTCGTTACAGCTGGTATCAGAGCTAGGTTGTGGACGTACATAGGAATTTAAAATATTGCAGTGATCAGAGTCCATAAGGTCCAGTACAGTCGGCAGCTGGCATAGGGTTTTGTGCTTATTTTTCGCTTTGTTTCTCGCTTGAGAGCCTGAGTGCACGACATTGGCGCTGTGAAGGTGGTTGCTGTCTGCGGCTTTCGTGCCAGCATGGGGCCTAAGGATCGAGGTCGAGAGCCTTCTCCCTCATCGGTGGTGGCCCTGGTTGTGTTGCGTTGGGTAGAGGTTGCTGGCAGGCGTGAACTCGCGGTGCTACGTTCGAGGAACCTGCAGCGTGGTCAGGTGGCTAGAGAAGATTGTTCGTGGTTAAGTGGCCGTGAGCGTGCTTCGAGGGAGCTGCTGTCGGTTTTGGCCACTCCAGCTTAAGGTTTGTCCAACTCCTGAGGTGTTCTGATCGAGAAGTGTGCTCGGGTGAACGGAATATCTTCTCGGTGAGCTGCTTTTTCGTCGAGCCTGATGTTCTTGTCGTGCTCTGTGGTGTCAGAAATGACGTGTTGGTCCTGATTATTCTACGGATTTTGAGGTAAGATTTGGCAGAGATGTCCCGATAAGTCTTTGCTCCTACGCTTCTGTCAGTGGATGGGTTGTGTTCACCCTGGAGTTGGCTTGAGATGTGAAGGCTCCACGGCGAGTTCGGGACTCGAGGTTGAGCATCGGCGGTTATCGTTATGGCTCGTGTAGCGGCTCTTGGTGCGGTGCGCTGCAGTTCGAGGAATTACAGTGGTGGTGCATCGAGAGATGTTGTGATCGTGGTCCGACGTGACACTCGCCAAGTGTGTCGGAGGCGCTGACCTGATGGAAGCGATGGTTTTCCTTGGTGCTGGATGGTGCTGTTTCCAGCGTGTGCGAGGTTCGAGGTTAGGTCGAGTGTGGAGTTCTTCCGTTGGTCGGAAGTGCGTTTGGTTTCTCCTTTGGTTGGGGAGATTGTGTTTGGATAAGGTTCGTCGTCTTGCATTGTGTGTCTGGATTGGTTGTCCTTATGTGCCATGAAGCCTGCGCGAGACGTGCTCCTTGTCTTAGCAAGGAGGTTGCCTGTGAGAAGTTGTGCCCATTCCCTTGTGGTGTGAGGCGTTGCTGCCGTGCCGATGCTTGTGGAATTTGTGGCTTATGGCACTGGTAGTTGGTGTCCCCGGGGGAAATATGTTGGCTCGTGTGCAGTATGAGTACCCTATTTCTGTGTTAGAGATCGCGTTCTTGGGTGAGACCGCGCTGGGAGAAGTGATCTCTGACAGATTGTGGGACCAGTTGGTTGCCGAGAGTGGCTTGTGGCTTGGCCGAGTGACCGACCGTGGTAAGTTGTGCTTTGCTTGGGAACCCGTGTCTGCTGGTCGTGTCGTTGTCGACCAGGTTGCTGCGATTTTGATGGTGCTCAGTGGCTCTGTGGTAAGAGCGGGAACTGAGTTCGCAGGGATCCTTTGAAGTTGTTTTGAGATGAGTTCAGTTCGAAGGGCGGTGCCTATGTGGTGGTCCTTGGTCTGTGACCAGCAAGGGAGGATTCCTGGTAAGTCTGCGTCGAGTGCCGTGGGGACCGGGGGGCGATCCTTATCTCATGGTTCTGCCGTGCTCCCCTGAGTGGGAAGTGTGGGCAGGAGGTTCGGGATTGGTTGCCGTGTTCGAGCGAGATCTAGCTCGAGCTGCAATGTCAGTCTGTGTCGTGTCAGCGGATGGCCTGTCACGATTGGATCGTGCCTGCTGTGCCGGTGGAGGTTTCCCGTTGACAAGTGTATGGCGGCCCGTGCGTGGTCTTCCACAGTCAGGCGTTGCTGTTGGCGTTTGTGGCTCCTATTCGGCGTTGAGCCGTTACGATGGTTGCGGTCTGCTAAGGTAACCGCGTCTGCTGGTGGGAGCTTGGGCGGGTTTGCGAAACTGGCGTCTGGGTCGTCTGCCGATCATGGGTTGCATTGGCAGATGTTCCTTGTGTCGAGGACTATGTCTCCCCGATGGGCGTGCTGATGGCTGCAGTGCCGTGTTTCGTTGTGCTATGACTGAGGTGACGCTGGACTGTGTCCTTTATGAGTGCCTGCTCTGTTGGCCAGTGTGCTCGGTGCGTAGAGTGAGGTGTTGTTCATGTTTATAGTCTGGATGTGTCCCTCAGGTCTGGAGCTTTTGTGTGAATCATGATTTTCTGTGCTGGGGTTCTGGCGGCATTGTCAGTGGGTTACGGCGTTCTTCCCCTGTTCCTGTGCTCGTCCTGAATTTCGAGGATGAAATTCCTTTAGGGGGGCTGTAATGCCCCGGATTTTTTGGATCCTTCTTCTCAGGTCCCGGATCTACGTTTCTGGTGAATCTAGCTCTGTTGTATCCGAAGTGATGTTTCGGACATCTTTCGTGTTCGGATCGCCGCGATCCGGAGCTGTTTCGGAGGCCGGAGTGCGTTCCACGGCTTTTTTCGCGTGTTTTCCGATTTCCCCGTGCGAGTTTCGGCAAATCCTGTGAAACTCAGTTGCGGTTGAACCGGGTCGTTCACCTGGGCACGGGTGGTACCTCGACGATCAGCGTGTTCCGAGGATCGCGAGGGTGTATTTTCTTATTTTTTGGTATTTTCTGGAATTTTTGGATTTTCCTATATAAACCCCCTTTTCTCTCTCTTCCCTCTCATTTCTCACTCACTCCCCCTCTCTCTTCTCTCACGCTCTCTTTCTCCCCTCTCTTCTCCGGCGGCTGACGGAGCGAGGCGGGGGCAAGGTGGAGGCGGTGCAGGCAAGGATGCGGGCAAGGATGGGCGAGGATAGAGGCGATAACGGGCGCGATCCCTCGTTGGATTCCGAGATGGCATCGTTCATGTTCCGGGCAGTTTTCGGTGTGGATTAGTCGCTTCGGCGCGCGGTTTCTTCGGTGGAGGTAGGGTGACGGAACACTACTGCGTCTTGCTCGTTTTCCCTGCCATTGCACATCGTTCGGCGTGGAAACGGCTGTGTTTGGGTCCGTTCTAGCGAAACCGTGGTTTTGTAGGTTTCGTAGGGTCCGTCGGGAAACGGTGACGGTTTCCAGATCAGTTACTATCAACGGATTCCTTGGGGCGAGAGCGTTCTTTTCCCCCTAATTTCATCTCGATTGGTGGTCCCGTTGGACCGGTAGGGCTCTGGGAAGCTCAGAAACCCTTTTGGGGTAACTTCGGTAGAATCACCCGTTTCTCGCGATGAGTGCATCGTTTTGACTCCGGTCGGAGTCCATGTGATTGCTATGGTGGTTGTGGATGTATCCCCTTTGTTTCGGCATGAACGGGGCATGGAAAGGCCGCGATCGGGCGACCCTCTGGGTGTACCCGCCGTGACGGTTGGGCGGTCGAACCAGGGCCCGTCCATGGTATGGGCGGTTGGCTTTGGTCCATTTTTCTTGTTCTAGTTTTGGGGTTGTGCGGTCGGACGATAGACCACACATGTGATGTGCGGCCAGGAGAGGTCCGCATGTCCCCCCATGGGCGACTGGTCCCCAACCGTTTGTCTCTCCGTTGGGCTTGTGCGGCCAGGCGCTGACCGCATGTCCCGGTTGACCCTTGGTCAACGATTTTGTGTCGGTCGGGTTGTGAGTGTCGGTCAAAACCATTTTGACCGACACTGGAGTAGGTCGGTTGGGTTGTGCGGGTGACTCTTAGCCGCACATCCCTTTGGGCGGCTCAGCCCTAACCTCCTATCCTCTCTTTGGGGTTAGTCCGATTAGTGCACTGTGCGGTTCCTTCCTAGCCGCATGTCTCTTGAGCGGATCGTCCCCAGCCGCACGTCCCTTGAGCGGCCCAGGATGAACCGCCCATGTGCCAGTCTAACCCAGTGTTTCCATTTTGACCGATTCGAGTCACAGGTGTGTGGTTCTCGATCCACGTGTTGACCCGTGGCCTGACGAATGTTGTGGACTTCATCGGGGCCAAGTGTCGTGGTATGGTGTGATCCCGGGAGTAGCGTTCTCGACTCGTGTCACCGTGTGTTGGTGTGCGTGCGGTGAGAGTTCCCCATGCGTCGTCGGTTTCTCCGGAAAGTGATTCCTGAGTGGGTCTTGTGTGAGGCCTTGGGCTGCGAGCCCAGTTGTCCAGTCTGGGGCTGGAGGCTTCTCGCTTCTCCCTGAGTTGGGATGCAGCTTGGCGGTGTGTGAGCTACTTTGGGAATCGTGCTTCTGTGCTTTCCTTGTGGGCCGTGTGTGTGGCCTTAGTCCCTTGAGTTCCCTTCCCGAGGGAATGGTCTCGGTGGCTGGTGAGCTGTCTCGGTACTCGTGCTACCGTGATTTTAGACCTAGAGATTAGACTAGATTGACGGCCTTGTGCTGTTGCGTACGACGGTCTTGACCCCGAGTCTTGTGACTCAAGGACCGTTGGGTGTAGTACGTCTAGAGGACTGTCCAGAGTCTAGTGGCTTAGCGTCACTTGAGTTTTCTCGACTCTCGCGTAAGGTGTGTGCGTGGCCGTGGACTGTGAGTCCCGTTTCTTCTCCAACCGTGGTCACCGTGCGACGGTGCCGGTACGTGGGATGGTCCCCGTACGTTGTCGGATTCGGACGTTATTTTCTGTTGACTTGAGAGTCTACTCCTTCAGTGACCCTCCACTAGTCGTAGCCCACCAGTACGCGTGTGCTGGTCTCACCGTGGAGTAGGTGTACGGGCTTACCCTGAGGATGATTTTTAGACTGGTTACCGTCGGGCCCCGCGTCTAGCAGCCAGAGTTTGGCTGAGGGGAAAACCAGTTAGAGGCCAGGCCAGGGGCGGACGGCCTGTGTGTGCACAAGTGGTTGGGGGCGGTTGGACCTACGTCGACGGGCGTGACCCCAGCTAGTCACTTGCTTTGTGGTTACTTGTACAGTGTCTCAGTTCCCGCTGGACCGGAAGGAGACACCTGAGGTGCGGACTAAGTCGTCAGTGGACGCATCCGGTCTTGCTTCTAGTGGGAGGTACTCATGTCGAGTTCGGAGTGACAGACTGTCAGTCTCTGTGACTTTGACCTTCGGGTTTTGGTCGTGTTGACCGTTGAGTTTCGGTTGTCTCGCCATGGCGCGTGTGTCGGTTCTCGTGCCGTGAGACTTGTGCTAGTAGCTTTACCGAGGTTGCATCTTATTGGTGCAGTGTCCGCGACCGGGTGATGTGGGTTGCACCTTGGACAGCGTGTCTAGGTTGGCCGTGTCTTGGGAGACAGGCCTCTACGGCGTGGTTGCCGTGGGTTTTTACTTCGGTAGGTGGTACTAGTGTGGTTCGGTAGCCTCGACTGTGAGATCGGGGTGTGCTTTCTGGTACAGTAGGAGTAGTTGTAGTGCCGGGTTTCGACTGACCACCGGGTTTACTGTTCCTGCTGTTACGGTTGCTCTTGTAGCTTTCCTTTCCGCTACCGTTGTTATTTCCGGGTGGGGTTCCGCGGGATCCCTGCTGAGTCTCTGTTTTGGAGACTCATTGATGTGGCGGTGACGTGGAAATGGATCGACGGCAACTCCGGAATTACGAACAGGATGGATAACTTGCTACCTCACGCAGCTCGACCTCACGCCGGACGGTCTCACACCGGGCGACGCTCAATCCTCACAAAAGAGAAAAGAGAGAAGGGAAGAACACAAGGGCAAGATGCACCTATGTGATAACAAAACTTGACTCATTCATTCATACGTAACACACAAATATTGGCCTCCTTATATAGGAAAAAAGCCATAGCAATAATACCCTGTGGACGCGGATTTTTTTTTTATCATCGTCATCTATGTATGTGGATGTGGATATGATGTCTTTGTTTATTTATTTAATTTGGTTTATTGGGTTGATTGGTTGTTTATTGATTTATTGGTTTATCTATTTATTGGTTCATTGGCGTGCAAGTCACCGAAGTGACAATTTTATTGTGCGCTCGATCTGACATGGTCAGTCGATTGTGAGTGATCGTGTCTGGACTAGAAGTCCGTCATACCCTGAACGCTATGACGTTAATTACGTCCTCCCTAAGGAAGACAACCCTTGATTAAACGCTAGAGGTAGGAGGAAGGCAGCGGTAAAGCCGTGTGCTCAAAGGAGACAGAATTCATCTGTTTACAAGACGTTAAACGTATTTGAACAGAGCAGGGGTTTATTAATTACGGGAGAAACCCGACGGCATATTTCCACCATCTTGGATGATGCCAAGTGGGGAATAGGAAACCACCCATGCAGCGGCAGGGTAGGCTCCGCAAAAGATCGGGTATATAGACATAACCCGGAATCCGGATAGGGACCGGCCTGATGTAACACACCCGGTACGAGTGCGATGTCTTATTAATATCCCCCTTTGGAGGGCCGTCGGAGATCACACAAGGGCATAACTCCGTGGGCCAGCGGGGTTAGAGGAGAATACCACACTCGATTGGTGGGGAGATGTAAATTTCGGCAGCATGTTCCCTCAACCTGGATTATGCCAAGGAAGGATAGGTCATCATCCACGGAGAGCCGGGACAACGACCGAACAAAGATGGGCATCAGGCCCAGGGACATCTCTTGCCTTCATATTATTGATCAATATTCCCTTGGAACCCATCAGAACACATGTAATGACATGGTTCTTTGGGTTCATAAGGCAGCGGTGAAATCCAGATTCGGGACGAGAGCTGTAGGGGAGGTCTTCCCCATTATTGTATCTCATCAAGACACAAGTGATGGTCTGTGAGTATCCCCTTAAACAGATGTAGGGGAGATTAAGAAGTTTGAAGAAGAACGGTGCAGAGATGGGCCTCGGAGTGGGTTTCGTTTGACTGAAGGAGGGATCTCGACGTGGTCTTTGGCTTGGACAAAGGGGGCTCTCGGCCTGGACATTTAATGGACAAAAGGGGGGCTCTCGGCCTGGTCCTTTGGGTTGGCCAAAGGGGGTTCTCGGCCTGGTATCTGGTGGATGGAGAAGGGCTCTCGGCCTGGTCATTGGGCTGGCCAAGGGGCTTCTCGGCGGCCAAAGAAAGGCTCTCGGCCGAGGGTTCTCGGCGGCCAAAAGAGGCTCTCGGCCGGGGGTTTGGCCGGCCAAAGAGGGAGGGAAGCCTCTCGGCCTGGAGGTTCTCGGCGAGCACCTGGGCGCGCCGGAAAGGGGGGGGCGCCGGGAGGGGCATCATCAAGCTTGGGCAAAAAAGGGGGTGTGAACGACTGTAGGCATAGGGGCTCTCGGCAGAGGGCTTCCCGGCGCGCTCCTGGCCGCGCCGGGAATCTACACGCCGGGAGCCTTGCACATATAGCCTCACGTGGAAAGTATTGGTAACAGACGGGGCTGTCGTTTAGCAAAAGAAGGGGAAGGCCTCTCGACCTTATGGTTCTCGGCGGGGAAACTCGCACGCCGAGAAGATGAAATGCAGAAGGATTTCAGGGTTTTAGAGCTCAAAAACGATGCTCTGTTTAGATGTTTTCTGGGATTTCAAGCTCGAATTGATGCCGGGCCAGAAGTGCAAAAGGGGAATTTCATGGAGGCTTCTGTTAGAAGGGTGCCAAGGGATTTGAACGGTGGAATCAAATGGAAGAAATCAGACCATCACCTGATCCTGTGGAGGGTTTTGACTGTCTGTTGCAGGCCATTTGGGGGAGTCAAGAGATGACTATCCTCCGACCCCTCCAGACGAGCCCAGTGACATTAAAACAAACGGAGAAGGAGGGACTCTCAACGTATAAACTTCAGGCCCTAAGCATTCAATATTTAGAATGGAGGACCTGAGATCGGATCATCGTTTATGAGAGCTGGACAGCCCAGGAAACCAAGAGACTGATATCTCTGGTTCCTGAACCGCATAAGAGGGCTCGTCAGAAAACTCAGGTTATATATATAGGGAAACAGCCATTGAGATCGGAGAGGGAAGAAGAGAACAAAACTCAATAACCCATTGGATGGGGGTAGGAGTCCTATCCTCATCCCTCTTCGAAGAACAAACCCATGCGATCGGCTCCGAAACCCGAAGAGTCTAATCTATATTTCTTTCAGACAAAGGCCATATACATAGAGAGACAGACAGAGATCGGATGCCTTAATCCATCAATGCCCAGACGGGCCATCTCGATGTTTCATTGCATTGCATAAAGAAAGTCTTACACTGATCATGAAAGAAAAATGCAAGGCAGAAAGCTAAAAATCAAGGCCGAAACTCTCCGGCTACAGTTGATAAATCGAGAAAGGACTCGTTATATTACATCAGATAAAGAAAAAACAAACATGGAGGAGGGGAGGGTGGAGCATTGACTCCTCTCCCTCCCCAGTGCCCACCTGGAGCTTTCCTTCTTCTTCTCTTCTCTGTTGGTTGAAAGGGGGGGGTGGCTCTTGCTCTCCGATCGGGACTCCCTCTCTATCTTTCTATTGCTCTATCTTTTTTTTCTTTCTTCCGATCGATCCCCTTTTTCTCTCGATCCCCTTTTTCTATCTGGCTTTCTCTCTTCTTCCTTTTGCCGTCTCCTTCTTTCTCTTTCTTCGAAGGGAGGGGGTTTTATAACCCTTTTCCTCTTCCTTCTCGGCAGGCACCTTCACGGCGCGCTTGAGGTAGGCTTCCCGGCGCGCTCAAATTTGATCTCTCGGCGCCAGTATCTGGGCTTCGACATGGGCTTTCGGCGCCACCTTCATATAGGCCCACTTGGGGTTTCTTTAAATGTATCTTCATCCCAAAGGGTCTATCATCTATGAAATATCTTGTATTGAAATCGCGATTGCAATCTCCATCAGTCTGCAGACAGGGTTTTATCAGTCCGTAGACAGGGGTTTCATCAGTCCGCAGACAGGGTTTTATCAGTCCGTAGACAGAGATTTCATCAGTCCGTAGACAGGGGTTTCATCAGTCCGCAGACAGGGTTTTATCAGTCCGTAGACAGGGATTTCATCAGTCCGTAGACAGGGGTTTCATCAGTCCGCAGACAGGGTTTTATCAGTCCGTAGACAGGGATTTCATCAGTCCGTAGACAGGGATTTCATCAGTCCGTAGACAGGGGTTTCATCAGTCCGTAGACATGGATTTCATCAGTCCGTAGACAGGGGTTTCATCAGTCCGTAGACAGGGATTTCATCTTATCAATATCGTCACTCGAATGGCGACGAGCTCGGACATCAGCCCTAGTCTGAGAAGACCTCGGCCGGGTGCATAATCTGTGGAGACGATTCTTCTTCTGCTCTATCTTCTCAGGAGCCTTTACCATCTTCATCTGCCGGCGCTGGCTTCATCTTTATCTCATATTACTTCCGTCAGTAAGCCGACATCTGACTTACCCTGACATATCATCTGTGACTTCTTGGAGGAAGCAGTAGTACAGCTCTTCTTAAAGGGCTGGAAGATCTCATTAGTCGAGTGACTGCTGCTTTATTAGTGATGCCGTCTGAGTGACATTGGCACCGGGCATCAGCTTTGGCCGACAAGGGCTTTAGCCGGGTGAAAGGTTGATAAGCTTCATCATTAGTCTTTCACTGTTGGTCAGATCTTCTTTTCAATTATGCTTCCACCCTTGTTCGTTTTCCGGGTGTCAACAAATGCCCCCCACCTGCGGGCGGCGTAAGCACAGAATAAGCGCCACGGGGGTTGCAGGTGTCTTTTACTATTGGAGGGTATCTTCCTCAATTTGTCTTCAATTCAGTTCTCAGACCTGATCATCTCGCTGTAACAGTATTCTGCACATCGATGTTTCTTCTCTTCATATTTTCTGTCATTATTTTCGGCATTTGGGGCTTTTCGGCCTGCAAGACCTCCCGGCGCGAAGCTTCTCGGCGCGAGGGGCTCTCGACGCGGCCTGGTCGGCTGGGCTCTCGGCCTGGGGTCTTCTCGGCACGCCCTGGCCGCAGGGGGCCTCGGCCTGGGGTGTTCTCGGCCTGGGAGCCTTCTCGGCGCGCCCTGGCCGCAGAGGGGCCTCGGCCTGGGGGGCTTCTCGGCCTGGGGTCTTCTCGGCCTGAGAGCCTTCTCGGCGCGGGGTCTTCTCGGCGCGCCTTCTGGCCGCCGGAGGCTCTCGGCCTGGGCGGTTCTCGGCGCGCATTCAGCCGCGCCGAGACCCTGGTCGCTCGGGCCCCTATTTAGGGCGCCGAGGCTCTTTTTCTTCTCATTCTTCATCTTTTTTTCTCTCTCTTCAGCTTTTCTCTCCATTTCTTCTCTTCGACGCGAGCCGTCTTCATCCTCTCGGCGGTGGCCGTGAGTTCTTCCGTCCTGGGTATGACGTCTTTTGGGGATTTAATCCCTTTGCTTCCGGGATCACCCCCTCTTGGTTGGTGACTCCCTATTCTTTTTGGGCAGATCCCGAATAAGGGGAGATGCTGCCGAAATTTTTATAGAATCTCATGCTGCAATTTACACAAGACTGACTTTTAATCCATATCTCTTCTTTTGTTTGCAGATATAGCAATGGCTTCTGGCTCTGCTGCTGCATCTTCCGGAGCTGTTGGAGCTAGTTCATCGGCCCAGCCAGACATATCTCGGGCCACAGTAAATTGGTTGAACGTGCACAGCTTGGATGTTGGATATGATAGAATAGCTTCAGTTGACGAATCGTCTGATTCTGAAACTGACACAGTGTCGACGGCCCGGGTATACTCCACGGCGACCGAGACATGCTTCAGGCGGGATAATAACTACCGGCCAGACTTCCCGAAGGATCGCCACTTGATGCCGTTCATCCGGACCTTCACAGTGGGTGGCTTGCGAGATTATCGGATAGCTCGCGTAGTTGAAGCTGCCATCCTTGCCGAGCGAGATAGCCTGAAGGAATCAGTGTATCGCAGCAAGGCCATATATCTTCCTGGGGAGAAGCGGGACTGGGATGCAGTCCTTGGAATATCGGAACTAGAACCGGAGAAGAAGATGCTGACCCGGGCACCGGAATTTACACCTGCTCGGTGGGACAATGCTGGCGGCCGAGTTCATAGGGAGAAGCCCGGCTATGGTATGTTCTTGGCACCTATAAAGTGGGGATATCGCGAAGAGCCGTTCGTGCTAAATTGTTCGGCCATTCAGTTCAAGTACCATTTGTCGCTGGTTGGTTCGGAGACTGCAAGATCACTGACTCCCATCTATTCCGAGTAGGGGCGGTAGAATTTACTGAGTTTGTTCTGACGGAATATGCCCCTCTGCTGATCAGAGCGGGAGTATACCACAGTGTTTTTGCTTCCAGATTCCGATATCCCATCTCCAGGGGGTTATGCTGTGGGATGTTTGAAGTGTTCTGTCCTTTGTTCAACACTTTTTATACAGCAGAGGGTGAGACATCCCTAGACCTCTGGAGTTTATCACGGCTCTCCGGTCTGCCTATTGACGGTGAACCGTATGAAGAAGTCTGCTTGGCAGACTCCGAGAAAGACAGCTCTGATGGGGAAGGCAAGTATTCCCTTGGCTTCTCTTACCGATATCTGATGAAGGTCTATCGCTCCATTTGTCTGGCATATAGTAGAGGATCCTCCAAAGGCTATCATCCCCGAGAGAAAGGTAGCAAACTGAGGGTCCGGATCGGGCAGTGGCTCCAGTACTTCTTCGACGGTCCCCTGAAATATGCAGATTTCCCCTCCGTGGGTCCTGTTGCGAGCAAGCAGATAAGAGCTCCCCGCTATAAATCGGCACTGCCATCTTCATTGCGCCATGCGGGCAAAGGTGGTCCCAACCCGGCAGGGGTAGATCCCATCACACACTGTGCAGCTTATTTCACATTCTGGCTGTGTACTTTTGCTCTTCCACAAGGGGACGAGACAGTCATTCGGCCAGAGGCCATATATCCAGCTTGTCAGATGGCCTGGGGGATGAAGCTGTCGCTCTGCCCAGTGGCCCTGTGTTTGATTTATAAATCTTTGGGGGACCTGCACAAGCATCGGACTCCCCGTTCTTTGAGGACCGTGGGTCCTTTTCATTTCTTCAATGCCTGGGTCTGCAGTATATTCCCTGAATTAGCTCCGAGAACCTTGCAGGCGGATACAGTGTCACCCAGGATGGTTGAATTTGCCAGCGCTGAGCCTGGTCCCTTTTATGATCAGCTATTTAAAATAAGGGGCCGACTGATAAAAGTACCAGTGGACGCCCCTGGCAGCATACATTTCTGGAGCTTGGCCGCAGGTTCAGCTCCTTTGATTGATCCTCAAAGAGAGTGTAAGCTGGAGGAGATAGAGACATATATCCACCCTGTCTCAGGGGTCAACACTGCTCGACCAATCCTGGAACCGGAGCTGGTGAGATGGGCCATGGCAATTCGGCCCAGTGTTTTGGTTTACAGAAAGGGTGGCCTGCTTCTGTTGGAGCCATACTATCCGTTCCGATTTGGGCGGAACTTTGGTTATGACCAGCACATCCCTACATCAGTTGCTCAATTTCCCCTGGATAGCAGGGCCAAGCACGGGTCCACCATTGTCGGCGACGGCCGGTTGTGGTGGGATTTCTATCATCGTCAGGACGACGCAATCTTCAGGGTGCCCACCGTCTCCAACCGTGTCCCCCGGGTAACATCAGAATATATCAAATGGTGGAACATTCGGACCGGCTTTTTTAGGGATGGCAGGGGTGCTTTCTGGGATGTAGCAGAGCGTTCTTTCCTGAAACAGCAGCCTGGGCCGGTGTTTGAAATCCCCGAGGCCCATCTGAGGAAGCTTTATTCGTAGAACCCGAGGGAGGCAGAGAACTATCTGGCCCAGCGTCGAGCTCTGAAGGAAAAGAATTCTGAGCCGCCCGCTCCTGTCTTTGCCGCTATTAACGAAGACAGTTTCGTAAAGACCCTAAACATCTGTGCCATATAGGAGATGATCGCTTGGAGGCACAACAGTATCCATTTCCTGTTGAAGAGCTGCTCCCGGCAGTAGCTCATTGGAGAGGTCCAGTTGAAAATTTTCATCCGTATAGGACGTTTGTACGCCGGGAAGATAGAACTCAGACGTACTATAAGCAGACGTCCTGGCTGTTCATTCTGCTGAGTTTGCATGGATTATCTGCAGAAAGCCCGATAGCTGGCATTTTGAACAAGCCGCTGTTTATATCATTTCATTATGTCGATGGCTGGGGCATGGACCATCTTGACTTGTTTCGCTGCCTTGATTTTCATGGCCATAATGACCTGGCAGCTTTAGTGGAGAAATGCCAGATATTCGGCGATGTTTGCTGGCTTATCAAGGAGGCTGCTTCCCGTTCCAAAGAAGTGGCTTATCTGTACTGGCCGCTCTCTGTATTTTATGATGGACCAGCAGGTATAATCTTTTCCTTTCTGACTGCAGTGTTTTCTGTTTAGCATCTGAATTTTGCATCTATTGATCCCATCATCTTTCTGCCGTTCTTAACAGACCGGCCCGACATAAAGCGGCAGGGGCTCTACAGGAAGATTATTGCGCAGGTCGAGAAGCCTACTTACTTTGAAGTTCCTGCTGCAGCACCGACCACTACTCCCCTGCCTTCTGGCAAGAAGAGGAAGGCTTCTGCAGTCAAGGCTGCAGTTGGGAAGGCCAGGAAGGCCAAGAAAGCTCAGGCTCAACAATCGGCTTCGGTAGTGATGGACACCGGGACCCCTCTCCCTGACATTCCCTCATTTGATGAGTTCGAAACTCAGAGGGAGGCCGCTCAGGCATCAGTTCAGGGTAACATCAATATTCTGCCATTACATTCTTCATTCTATCTTGCTGGGTTTCAGAGGAGTGTTTAAATCTGACCACTCCTTCTTGCACAGCCCAAGAGCCAGTCGCGGCGCCCTCCGAGGTGGGGACCAGGTTGCCCTCTCCCACGCCGACTAGTGAGGCGGAGGGTAAGCATGCCCTTTTCATCTTTTTCTGTTCATTTCAGCTACTTTTCATCGTCCCTCTCACAGGCTTTTCTTTATAGTGATGGCCGGGGAGGAGACTGAGATTACAGGAGCGGCTGGCGATATTACTCAGCCGCGGGAGGGTCACAAGACCCAGGCGAAATGGGGCCCCGCTCCCGGAAGGCGCATAGTTACCCGGTCTTCCTCCAAGCAGATGTTAGAATTGATGGCCCCGCCCATGGACAGAGTAGAAATCTCTTCCGGTAGCTCTGCGGCCGTTTCTGAGGCAGGTGGAGAAGAAACAGATTTCAGCGGAGCGACACGGAGGATGCCTCCAAACCAGAGGCCCCATCCGTATGTACCGCCATTGTTTTATCATTTACACCCCCCAAGCTGGTGGTGCCATTTTCTGGAGAAGAATTACCAGAAGAGTTCGCCGCTCTGGATACCGAGGCAGATATAACTCCTCCTTTTGTGGTCTCATCAGCGGGGCTTTCTTCTTCCCTGCAGTCTTTTGAGGATATTGGCATCACTTTAGAAGTGAGTCTTTTCCCTTTATGGTTTCCTTTTTCCCATCTTTATCTGCTGCTTGACGCTGCATTGATTCGTTCACAGGAATCCCCTGTTGCCCTCCCGGCTACGAGTGCAGCCGTTGAAGCCACTTTATCTGGCACCCTAGCTATTGTTCCTGCTTCGGCAGCCGTTCTTGAGATAATTCGCCCTGTGCCCGTGAGGGTGCAGTCCTCCACAGACTTAGCATCATTGGACCTGCGGAATGCAGGGGAAGGCCCGGCTCTCATCAAGGCTTTGGATTTCAGAGCTGAAATGGACCCAGCCAGGGGTTCTGCCTTTGTACCAGCTGCAGTGATGACCATCGCTCCAGAATCAACAGTTCCCACAGTATCAGTCATGGAGAGCGAACCTTTGCCTCTTCAGACCGTGGCCCCCGCAGCCTTGACATTGCAGGGGCTGGGCACCGAAATGGAAGAAGGAGAGGTATCTGTTGCAGAACTGGGAGTATCGCCTATAACGGCCACGGAATCTGCTTCCGTATTTTCAGAATCTGAGGAGGAGATGCCTGAAGTTGCATCCGAGAGTATTCCGATGGCCGCCTCCGAGGAGATGGAGGTGGAAGATCTCCCGGCCACCTCAGAGGTTATGGGCGGAGCTCAGTTGGTGGCTTCGGCAGACCTGCCGTCTTCTTCTTCGCAGCCGGATATCACCCTATGGGCGGATATAGACAGTGAAGTAACTTTTGAAGTAGCTCCTCTTCCTTCGCCTGGCTTCACTTCCCCTGAAA
The DNA here is from genome assembly GCA_022559845.1 of Amorphophallus konjac. Taxonomy (NCBI): domain Eukaryota; kingdom Viridiplantae; phylum Streptophyta; class Magnoliopsida; order Alismatales; family Araceae; genus Amorphophallus; species Amorphophallus konjac. The sequence continues at coordinate 414,380,547 of CM040120.1, forward strand.
GTTTTGTCTGGCAACATCTGGGCATGCTGCGTCAACTGGTGGAGTCCCAACCTGGACTAACTTATTCACAGTTGAAGGAGATAGCCGGGCGCTTCACCGCCGGCTTACAGGCGATGGGATGTCCCACAGAAATATGGGCCCAGCGGGTTCTTTTGTTGTTAAAATTTGTTCATCGCCGGGATTTCTTGACACACATCATGTCGGACAGATTGGCAGCCTTGAAGTTGCAAAGAATGGAGTGCAAGTCCGAGCTGGCAAAGATGAACTCTATCCTTCAGGAGCGACAGCGTCAAATGCAGTCTTTGGCGGAGCGGGAGCATTTCGTGCGCGACCGGATAACTATCCTGGAAGCTGAACTGTCTGATCTCCGAGCTGAGCTGCCACAGCTAACAACTTCTCGACCGCAGCTCGAGGAAGAAGCAGCTTTATTAGAGGGGCAGGTGGCATCCTTTCGAGACCAGTCTGTTCGACTGCAGGAAGAGGAGGCTCGGCTTCATGAACTAGGAGCCGCCCCTTCTGTGGGTCTTCTGGCATTCGAGGATATCTTCCGGCAGCCATGAATCATTTTCTTTTTCTTTTCTTCTTCTCTCTTTTTTTTTGGTGCTCTTTTGTGATACAATGTCCCCTCGGGGCCCTTCATGTACTCACTTCTTAATGAAAAGAAAAATTTTGCTTTATGTGTATCCGCCTTCTTTTCCATGTGGTTTTATCACTTCAGGGAAGTGGGGTAGTGGTTTTAGCAACCCCTCATGCGAATGGCTCGTATCTGGCAGGAGAGCGTCCACCCCTTCAGAGAAAGGATGGGGAACTCGCTCCACCGCGTGACGGCATCCGAAGAGGTGCTTAAACCGGATTCTGTTGGTAGCGGCAAACGTCCCTCTTGGCAATATGTGCTGTGAGGGAGATAATTTGCAGGAATGTGAAAGAAAGGGCCTTATCAGAATAGACGGAAAGTCTAGACTGGGTAGAGGTTATAGCAGGTGGGACGATTACAGGATATGTGGTTTTCATCAAGACAGACGTAAGGTCTGAACTGAATAGGGTTTTATCATTGATCGGGCGAAATGCCAGTCGATCAATAGCTGGTTTCATCATCGATATTGGGTTTGTATCGATGCAAGAAGAGTTCATAAATTTCCTCAGGATAGACGAAAGGTCTAAACTGAGTAGGGTTTTATCATTGATCGGGCGAGGTGCCAATCGATCAACAGTTGATTTCATCATCGATATTGGATTTATATCGATGCAAACAAGGATCTATAAGTTTCCTCAGAATAGACGAAAGGTCTAAACTGAGTAGGGTTTCACCATTGATCGGGCGAGGTGCCAATCGATCAACAGTTGATTTCATCATCGATATTGGATTTATACCAATGCAAGAAAGGATCTATAAGTTTCCTCAGAATAGACGAAAGGTCTAAACTGAGTAGGGTTTCATCATTGATCGGGCGAGGTGCCAATCGATCAACAGTTGATTTCATCATCGATATTGGATTTATATCGATGCAAGAAGAGTTCATAAGTTTCCTCAGAATAGACGAAAGGTCTAAACTGAGTAGGGTTTCATCATTGATCGGGCGAGGTGCCAATCGATCAACAGTTGATTTCATCATCGATATTGGATTTATATCGATGCAAAAAAAGGATTTATAAGTTTCCTCAGAATAGATGAAAGGTCTAAACTGAGTAGGGTTTCATCATTGATCGGGCGAGGTGCCAATCGATCAACAGTTGATTTCATCATCGATATTGGATTTATATCGATGCGAAAAGGATTTATAAGTTTCCTCAGAATAGACGAAAGGTCTAAACTGAGTAGGGTTTATCGCAGGTGGGACTTTGCCAAGAAATGCGTAGGTTTTATCAGGGCAGACGTAAGGTCTGAGCTGGTTAGGCTTTAGCAAAACGGTGATGGGCTTCATTGCTGGTGGGATTTGCGAATGGGGGTATGTGGATTTTATCAGGGCAAACGTAAGGTCTGTCCCAGAAAGGCTTTATCATCGGTGGGGCATGGAGCCATATGACCGACGGAAGGTTTTACCGATGAAGGCAGATGAAGGTATCGTGCCGGTTGGCACGGAACTTTTTGAATTACCATATTACTGACCCAAGTGCCCTTTCGGGTTTTCACCAGAGCCAGCCCCCTCTTGCTTTTGCCCACGCGTCCTTTCGGATTTTCACGTGGCGGGGTACCCGATTTTGCCTGCAGTGCCCTTTCGGGTTTTCACCACAGCTGGGTTTTAGTCATTTTTGCCCTCGTTCAGAATGCCTGAACAAGACTGGCGGGGTATCTCTATTTTTAACCCCATTTTGTCTCTTCTTTTCTTCCTCTTTTTTTTTATTGAAACTTTGATTCTATAACTGATGGACGCAGCTTGTGCATATGTCATCATTGATGTGGGTGCTAACATCAATGCAAGGGTTTCATAGGTCTCATCAGGATAGACGTAAGGTCTAAACTGGACAGGTTTCATCGCTGATCGGGCAATGCGCCAATCAATCAGCAACGGGTTTCATCGTTGGTATTGGGTTTATACCAATGCAAGGATTTTTATAGGTTTGATCAGGATAGACGTAAGGTCTAAACTGGACAGGTTTCATCGCTGATCGGGCAATGCGCCAATCAATCAGCAACGGGTTTCATCATCGGTATTGGGTTTATACCAATGCAAGGATTTTTTATAGGTTTCGTCAGGATAGACGTAAGGTCTAAACTGGACAGGTTTCATCGCTGATCGGGCAGTGCGCCAATCAATCAGCAACGGGTTTCATCATCGGTATTGGGTTTATACCAATGCAAGGATTTTTATAGGTTTGATCAGGATAGACGTAAGGTCTAAACTGGACAGGTTTCATCGCTGATCGGGCAATGCGCCAATCAATCAGCAACGGGTTTCATCATCGGTATTGGGTTTATACCAATGCAAGGATTTTTATAGGCTTCATCAGGATAGACGTATGGTCTTAACTGGACAGGTTTCATCGCTGATCGGGCAATGCGCCAATCAGTCAGCAATGGGTTTCATCATCGGTATTGGGTTTATACCAATGCAAGGAAATTTTTTTTATAAATTTCACCAGGATAGACGTAAGGTCCAAACTGGATGGGTTTTATCACGGCGGGACGTAAAGAGATACGCGGGTTTCTTCGTGGTTACCACATTACCGACCCAAGTGCCCTTTCGGGTTTTCACCAGAGCCAGCCCCCTCTTGCTTTTGCCCACGCGTCCTTTCGAATTTTCACGTGGCGGGGTACCCGATTTTGCCTGCAGTGCCCTTTCGGGTTTTCACCACAGCTGGGTTTTAGCCATTTTTGCCCTTGTTCAGAATGTCCGAACAAGACTGGCGGGGTATCTCTATTTTTAACCCCATTTATATATATATATATATATATATATATATTATTTTCTTCTATCCCCCCCCTTCCTGTTTAGAGGGTGTCAGATCGTGACGACACAAGATCACGATAAGTGGTAGCCTGGTTAGGACGGAGTGTCACTATACCAAGGAAAGGATATCTTGGCTAGGGCGGAGTGCCATTAGGCCAAGGAAAAGGTATCTTGACTAGGGCGGAGTGCCACTAGGCCAGGGAAAGGGTATCTCGGCTAGGGCGGAGTGCCACTAGACCAAGGAAGGGTAGCTCGGCTAGGGCGGAGTGCCACTAGACCAAGGAAGGGTAGCTCGGCTAGGGCGGAGTGCCGCTAAACCAAGAAAAAGGTATCCCGGCTAGGGCGGAGTGCCGCTAGGCCAAGGAAAAGGTATCTTGACTAGGGCGGAGTGCCGCTAGGCCAAGGAAAGGGTATCTCGGCTAGGGCGGAGTGCCGCTAGGCCAAGGAAAGGATATCTTGGCTAGGGCGGAGTGCCGCTAAGCCAAGGAAAGGGTATCTCGGCTAGGGCGTAGTGCCGCTAGACCAAGAAAAAGGTATCTCTTGCCCGATTACTCGGGGAATATCAGCTGTGCAGCATGATACAACTTTAGGTGTTTACCGTTGAGTGGTGAGAATTGGATCTCCCCTCGATGATTAACAACTATGTAGGCCCCTCCTTCGTAGACCCTTTGTATCACATATGGACCTTCCCAATTGGGATTTAGCTTTCCCTTCGGGTTGGACGCCATGACTTCTTTTTTCTTGACCATGACGAGGTCACCTTTCTTAAATTCTCGTCCTTTTACGAGTTTGTTAAATGCAGTGGCCATGCGGGCCTGATACATTTGGATATTCTTCTGAGCTTGGAGGCGCTTCCCTTCCAATTCAGCCAATTCTTCTAATCTTCTTTCTGCATTGGTTTGTTCGCCATGGGCTAGGTCGTATTGGACTGCCACTCTGAGTGACGGGACTTCCAGCTCTAGTGGGACTACTGCCTCTGAGCCGTATACCAAGGAGTATGGCGAGCACCCTGTAGGTGTTTTGAAGACGGTGCGATACGCCCACAGAGCTTCATACATCTTTTCTTCCCAATCCTTCTTATTGGCACTGACGACTTTGGCCAGCAGGGTGCACAAAGTCTTATTGAAAGCTTCTGCCAATCCATTTGCCTGTGGATTGTAAGGAGTGGAAGTCCTCCATTCGATCTTATATTTCTCGGCAAGCCGATAGATTTTCTGATTTCTGAAATGACTCCCATTGTCAGATATTATTCGGCTGGGGATCCCAAACCGGAAGATGATGTTTTGCTTGATGAATCTGGCGACCAGCTCACCAGTGACTTCTCTTAGTGCTATAGCCTCTGCCCATCGGGAGAAGTAATCCGTTATGGCCAGTATATACTTATGCCCGGCCGAGGAAGTCGGTAGTGGACCGACTACATCAGTTCCCCATTGTGCAAACGGCCAGCTAGGGACTGTAGGGTGCAGAATCGTAGGTGGCCTTCTAGGCACAACAGCATGCTCCTGACACCTCTGGCATGACTTTGCAAATGTGCAGCAGTCTTCAAACATAGTGGGCCAATAGTAGCCCAGCTTCTTGATTTCTATCTTCATCTTGGGGCCAGCCTGGTGGGCACCTGCTGTCCCAGTATGTACTTCTTTCATCGCTTGCCAAGCTTCTTCAGTGGACAGGCAGCGGAGCAGAATCTTCTTGCGTGCATCTGCCATTATTCGGAACAGAGTCCCATTCCTGAATTCATAAGAATCTTTGATTCGCAAGAGTTTCATCTTTTCTTCTCTTTTCTGCGGCAGCTGTTGGTGTAAAAACCATTGTAGCAGGTGTTGTCTCCAATCAGATGCCTGTTCTGTACTGATCGTGGCGACTTCATTTTCTTCGGGGCAGCCTTCTAGCATGCTGGGGACTTGCCGCCGATTTATGACAACAATGTTCAGTGTCTCATCTGGTGGGACTGCTATTGAGCTGGCTAGCTTTGCCAATGCATCAGCCTGGGCATTATGTGCACGGCCCACATGCTTGAGCTCAATATGATAGAATTTCTCCATGAGGCGCACAGCTTTCTGGTGGTAGGGGTTCAACTCCGGCTTCCGCACTTCGAACTCCCCTTGGATTTGTTTTATTATCAACATTGAATCCCCGAATACCTGAAGCATCTGGATACCCATGTTGAGGCTTATATGCAGTCCGATTATCAGAGCTTCATACTCGGCTTCATTATTAGTGCAGGGCTTGTTTATAGAACAGGAAGTATGCACAACCTCCCCTTCCGGCGATTTCAGCACAATACCGGCTCCGGCCCGTATTCTGATTTTTCCATCGGAGTCCGTCTCTATTCTAGATGCTCCATCAAAGAATAGCTGCCACATAGTTGACTGAGCCTGGCAGGCTTCTAGTGTCTCATCATCGGGTAACTCAGTCCCCAACATATCATTCTCTGGCACAGGATGTTCTGCGAAGAAATCGGCCACAGCCTGTCCTTTTATTGCCCTCTGGGGTATATATGTGATATCGAATTCCATCAGAATTACTGCCCATTTGCCCAACCGGCCTTTCAGTACTGGTTGAGTCAGTATGTATTTGAGTGGATCTGCTGCAGATATCAATCTGACTTCATGTGACAGCATATAGTGCCGGAGCTTTTTAACGGCAAAGACTAGTGCCAAGCATGTCTTCTCTATATAGGTGTAACTTTCTTCAGTTCTGATCAGCCTCCTACTCAGGTAGTATAGAGCCTGCTCTTTGCCTTCTTCATTTATCTGTGCTAGCATTGCCCCCAGGGAACAGTGTGTGGCTGCAATGTACAGTATCAGGGGTTTGCCCTTAATAGGTGCCCCCAGCACTGGAGGGGTTTTGAGATATTCTTTCAGCTTCTCAAAGGCCTCCTGACAGCCATCGTCCCAGAGGAACGGCACATCTTTCATCATGAGCTTGTGAAAAGTGGTGATGACACGCGTCACACTTTACGACGGAGTACACGGATCTCGCCGGCATCCCTTTGGCTCGGCGACCAGTTGGCAGATTAGCGGAGCTATCATCACTTATTTTATGCTTTGGGCCATGTTGGGCCTTGGTTTAGTCCGTGTGTGGACAATTTTCTTCAGTCATGGACCCCTTTTTTTAGGCCAATTAGGCTTTATTTGTGTTTTGTAGGCTTGCTAGAGGCTAGGGGGGTTATTGGGCCACTTCTTGGTTCACTTCTCTGGCCCACTAGGGCTGACCACTTTCCCCCCCCCCCCTGGGCCCACCTTGGGAGGCGCGCCCCACCTAGGGTTAGGGTTGGGGGGCGGACCATTCCCTCCCCTCTTGGAGGGAATGGCAGCCGCCCTTTCCCCCTTGCCCTCTCCCTCTTTTGGCCGCCCCCCCCCCCCACCTTTCACTCCTAGAATCTAGGAGATTTGAATGCCCTTCTCCGGTTGTGGCCGCCCCCCCCCCCCCGTCTCCTTTCCCCTTGGCTAGGGTTTAAACCTAGCATTTCCCCATCCCATATAAAAAGACCTTGTATTTTCTTTTCAAAGAGATAATGAAGAAATTGATGCTTGAGTGTTCATTGTGGAGTGCCACATTGTGAAAAGGGGCGACCCCTTCTTCTTCCTCCTCCTTGAGGGTGCGACGCCCTCACCTCCTCTCCAGTCCTTGGGTGCGACGCCCAGGGGTAGGAGACCTCCCCCAAGGGATTCCAACGCCAGCAGTCTTCAATCATCGTCCACGGCGACGAGTTCGGTGGAGCGACGGTGCACGCAGGATCGTCATCCTCTTCCCCGGGCGTCCCTGTGCTGACAGCAGATTTGGTGTCCAGAGATCGGTCCGGTGCGTCCGCTTCCCGGCAGCGTCTCATCCGAGTTTCTTCACGACTTTCGTACCCCTTCCAATCATCTTTCCAACCCCACCGGCCTTGGCCAAAAATTCCACCCACAGAGAAAGTTGTCTTTACAGACACTTTCGTCGCGCTGACGACCTCCCTGACAGTCTCGCCTGTGACCCGAGACGACTTGGGTCCCCGTTTGCATGCCTCTCCTACCCCCAAACACCGCCAGTCCCTTCATAACATTTGTTCCCCTCCCAGTCACGAATCCAGCCCCTCTGGCCTCGCCTTCAAACTCCATCGGGGTAAACTTTTGTCTTCAAGCACACTTTTAGTGCGCAATCCTGCGCTACAGTACCCGAGCGGGACTGTCAGCAGCGGGCCTCCAAAGGGGGTACCATTTCCCGTCCTCGGATCGATCTGAAACTTGGTAGGTCGACTCCTCACATCCCACCACACCTCCAGTAACCATCTCGGGCCGGAACTCCTTCTGTACCCTTGCGCCATTACCACCCCACCCACGGTCACAGGTCAGACTGTCCTGAAGTGCTGTCTGTGCACCCCTGTTGTCACGCCCTTCGCACCCAATCCCCCCACAGGACCCCATCGGCCACCACTGCCCCTGGATAGCCGCCCCTGTCAGCCTTCCACCAGAGAAGACGCCGCCACAAACGCTGTCCGGACGGCCGTGTACCAGCGCCATCTCTGCCCGCTGTCACAGGGACCAGCCAGCAACCTCTCGCCGGACCGACATCCCCCCGAGGCCGTAGCAGCAGCGTGGGGCCCCTCCATCCGGCTCGGCATCCCAGCAGTGCCCACGGCGACGTGGGCCTCCTCCTCAAAGGCTACTACTGGAGCGATCGGCATTGCGAGGGTCGGCATCCGGCTTCATCCCCGACCTCGGCTGCTGCCCGTCAGCCCGTGCGCCGGCCGCCCCGTGTGTAGCTGTGGTTGCAGCCTATTACCTCCCTGCGAGGAGTGGGCCCTTTTGATGTTTGTATTAGTTCTCTCACGCGTGTATCGGGGTGGTTGGACTCGGCCGGGGTTCCTTCCCCACGCTTAGGCGTGGAGGTACGTGTCTCGCTCCCGCCCGTAGTACTTGCTTATCACGTATATGATTGATTGTGCCGCGCGAGTGAGTGTAGGGCCTAGCTAGTTTCATTTATTACTGCTGGTTGAGAGAGACGAGAGCGGCCTTTTCCCTTAGCCCTAGTCGAGCACTGAGCTCGGACTAGACTCCCGTGTCGTCCAGCGGCTTCTCGCCCGTTGTGACCCCGTCGCGCCTCCCTCCGTGGGACGGCCGTGGTTCGGAGTTCTGTTGAGAGACGCCTCCGCCCGGAGGGATTTCACGTTAGTCGGTCACACCGGCTTGCCTTGTCACGTGCGCGTGCTGGTCGCGTTCTTTAGCGTCCTAGGATAGCTAGCGAGTCAGTCGGTCCCGCATCAAATTTTGGTATCAGAGCATAGGGAACCAGTTTGTTCTTACAAATTGGGGTCTTAGGCCATTTGAGTCATTAGATTTGTCTTAGGTTCTTTGCATCCTTAGTAGTCCTAAGCCAATTGAGTCTCATCTTGCATTTGAGTCCGTGTCCCATTTTGTGGTCGTGTCTATTTCACCCTTGTTCCCTAGGGTCTTGCATGCCCACCCGGCGTGGTCCTTCCTACCACCGCCCGCTCCCTATGGCTGATCCTAGGAACCCCGTACCCAGCGATCTCTCCATGCAGGAGATGATGCAGACCATCATGGAGTCCATGAGACATGAGATTAGGGGTCAGACCGACCGGATAGAGGGCCAGTTGAAGGTCATGGAGGACCGAATGGGAGATATGGAGGACCGGATTGAGGCCTCTAACCGGACCATTCAGGGTCTAGTTGATCGCCCCCAGGGTAGAGTCCCACCCGTAGATGTTCCCGAGCAGGCCCATGGCCAACGTGACCCTGCTCTTCGACCCAACCAGCCTAGGGGAGGCGACGGTCATAACCGTGGTCGACAGGTCCACGCACGTGAGGTAGAGGACTTTGGGTCCGATAATGAGAGTGAGGGTTATGGCCGTGGACGACAGGGCCGACGGTACCATCGGGATGAGGATGAGGAGCGTATCCTCCGATCTGTGCGAGTAGATCCACCCTCTTTTGATGGGTCCTTGGACCCTGACCTGTTTAGTGACTGGGCCACTAGCATGGACCGCTATTTCGAGTGGGTAGACATGGCCGAGCATAGGAAAGTCAGGTTTGCCAAGATGAAGCTGGTTGGCAGGGCCCAGACCTACTGGGCTACAGTTGAGAGTTTGATTGGGCAACGGCATGAGCCCCCGATTGAGACCTGGGAGGAGATGAGGGCGAAACTAGAGCAGAAGTATGTCCCCCGATCCCACCGCCACCGGCTCATTGATCGGTGGCAGAGTCTTACCCAGGGGAATCGGCCTGTCATGGAGTACATTGCCGAATTTGATGAGTGCCTGCTGAGATGTGGGGTCAGGGAAGAGACTATCATGACGGTAGCTCGATTCCGTCGGGGTTTGAAACGGCACCTTCATATGGAGTTACTCCGCCGTCATGTGCAGACATTAGAAGAGGCCTACCAAGTGGCCCGCGAGATGGAACAGTTCGAGTTAGATTTTGCTCCCGCCCAGCGCCCCACACCCACCTATTCTCGAGGAGCGGATCCTCGCGCCACTACGGGGCAGTTTTCTAGGGGACCCTTGACCCGACCTCAGGATATTGCTAGGGAGACCCCTCGCCAGGACCTTGCCCCAAGGCCTCGCCCTCCCGCCCCGAGGGACTTCCTCCCTCGACCCCAGGCCCCTGCCACCGAGGTTCCTCGCCCTCAGCAGCCTGCCATTCCTACTAGGTCCCAGTTTCCACCACCCCCGGCTCGTCGTGATGACAAGGGGAAAGGGCCGATGACTGGTGGAGCACCGCAAGGCCCTAGGCCTCGTGGTGATTGCTATCGTTGTGGAGGAGCCGGTCATTACGCTGTTCAGTGCCCTACCCGACAGCAGACCGTGGCTCTAGGAGAGACATCCGCAGGGGAGACCGTACCTGAGGTTGAACCTGTTAGCTATGAGGCCGACCTTGAGCTCGCGGAGGAGTTTTTCGATGAGTTGTTAGAAAGCGAGCAGGTCGACACCCAGGGTACGCAGCACCAGGATGATGTTCAGCTGGGAGTTGTTAGGTGTATTTTGACCCAGCCTTTGGTGAGTGATGACTGGCGTCGCACCACCATCTTTCATACTTTCTGCAGACTAGGAGGGAAAGTCTGCAAGGTGATTATAGACAGTGGGAGTTGCATCAATGCCATCTCCACGGGCACAGTGAAACGCCTAGGATTGACCCCCGTGGACCACCCCTCCCCTTACCGTGTGTCTTGGGTAGACACTACCTCCATTCCGGTCAGACAGCGTTGCCTAGTGCCCTTACAGTTCCACGCCTACCAGGATGAGATCTGGTGTGACGTCTTGCCTATGGAGGTAGGTAGTATCATTCTAGGGAGACCTTGGTTGTTTGATAGGGATGCCACCCTCCATGGTCGTTTGAACACATGCACTTTTGATCACAGCGGCCAGAGGATCACCCTTCACCCTTCCCAGCCCACACGTCCTCCCGTTCGGGGACCCACCGGTCCCAGCACTCCGAGCACTGATGTCCTGGGGCCCAGTGCCCCTTCCCCAGCCCAGGACCCAGCCCCACCCATTGCTACCACTGGTCCTCCGGCTAGGAGGTTGATGTTAGTCAGCTCCCGGGAGATGGAGCGCGACTTTGCGAGAGGAGATCCCATCTTTGCTGTAGTAGTCCGCGAGAGGCCTAGAGAGGCAGAGGGGGAGTCCCCACCCGATGTGGCTGCTATTATTCAGGAGTTCTCCGATGTTTTCCCCGATGACCTTCCCGAAGGTCTTCCTCCCATGAGAGACATCCAGCATGCTATAGATTTGATCCCGGGGTCCTCATTGCCCAACCTGCCACACTATAGGATGAGCCCCACTGACCACGCTGAGCTCCAGCGCCAGGTGAATGAGTTGATGTCTAGGGGATCTCTCCGAGAGAGTATGAGTCCGTGTGCCATCCCCGCCCTACTTGCCCCCAAGAAAGACGGTACTTGGAGGATGTGCATAGACAGCCGTGCTATCAACAAGATCACGGTGAAATATAGGTTTCCCATTCCCCGTCTGGATGATATGATGGATATGATGGCGGGAGCCACTGTGTTCTCCAAGATTGATCTAAAGAGTGGCTATCACCAGGTAAGGATCAGACCTGGAGATGAATGGAAGACGGCCTTCAAGACCAAGGATGGTCTTTATGAGTGGCTGGTCATGCCCTTTGGGCTGACCAATGCTCCCAGCACCTTCATGAGGCTGATGACTCAGGTCTTGCGACCCTTGATAGGAATCTTCGTGGTAGTTTACTTCGATGACATCCTCATTTACAGCCGTACCCGGGAGATCCACTTAGACCACCTTCGGCAAGTCTGTTTGATTCTGAGGAGAGAGAGCTTATTTGCCAACCCTAAGAAATGCGCGTTCATGACCTCTCAGGTCACCTTCCTAGGGTTCATTGTTTCTAGTGAGGGAGTGTCTGCCGACCCTGAGAAGGTCAGGGCAATTGTTGAGTGGCCCGAGCCTCGTACCCTACATGATGTCCGTAGCTTTCACGGACTGGCGACCTTCTATCGCCGTTTTATCCGAGGCTTTAGCTCCATCACCGCCCCTATCACGGACTGCATTAGGAAAGGGGCCTTTGAGTGGACCAAGGCTGCTTCAGCCGCTTTCGCGCTCCTCAAAGAACGCATGACCCAGGCACCCGTCCTTCGTCTTCCAGACTTCACGAAGGTGTTTGAGGTCTCTTGTGATGCCTCAGGGGTAGGCATAGGAGGAGTTCTTAGTCAGGAGACCCATCCCGTTGCATTCTTTAGCGAGAAGCTGAGCGATGCGAAACTGCGTTACTCTACATACGATAAGGAATTCTACGCAGTTGTGCAAGCTTTGAGGCATTGGAGACACTATTTGTTACATCAGGAGTTTGTGTTGTATTCTGATCATGAGGCACTCCGATATCTCCATGCCCAAAAGAAGCTCAACTCTCGCCATAGCCGATGGGTCGAGTTCCTCCAGGAGTACACATTTGTGCTGAAGCACAAGGCCGGTGTGGAGAACCGGGTTGCTGATGCCTTGAGCCGCCGTACTCACCTATTGACCACCATGAGTGTGGAGGTGGTTGGGATGGATAGGATGAGGGAGCTGTATGCCGATTGCCCGGATTTCGGTCCGATGTTCAGCACCCTCCAGTCAGGTCCGTCCCATGAGTACCCCGACTATACGTTGCAGGATGGCTACCTTTTCTATGGGAGCAGGCTTTGTGTCCCACGGACCTCGGTCCGTGATTTTCTTACTTGGGAGTTGCATGCTGGGGGTCTAGCCGGCCACTTTGGCCGGAATAAGACCATTGAGGCCGTTGAGTACCGCTTCTTTTGGCCTAGCCTGAAGCGGGATGTTGCTAGGATTGTGGCCCAGTGCCGCATTTGTGCCTTGGCCAAACAGAGGAAACAGAATACCGGCCTTTACACTCCCCTCCCGGTACCAGATAGTCCATGGCAGGACATTAGCATGGATTTTGTCTTAGGCTTGCCCCGTACCCTCCGCCGACACGACTCCATTTTCGTGGTGGTGGACAGATTCTCTAAGATGGCCTTGTTTATCCCATGTTCTAAAACATCAGATGCCTCTAGGGTTGCCCGTCTATTCTTCACCCATTGTGTCTCTAGGTTTGGGTTGCCGCGTACTATTGTGTCAGATAGGGATGTTCGCTTTACTAGCTATTTCTGGAAGACCCTATGGCACATGATGGGCACACAGCTGAAGTTTTCTACTGCTTACCACCCCCAGACCGATGGTCAAACAGAGGTTGTGAATAGGAGTTTGGGGGATCTTTTGAGGTGTCTAGTGCGTGAGCGTGACCGGGATTGGGATTTAGTTCTCCCTCTAGCGGAGTTTGCTTACAATGATTCGGTCAATAGGTCTACTGGTTTGAGTCCTTTTGAGATAGTCACTGGTCGTAGGCCTAGAAAACCGATAGACTTGGTCCCATCCCCTGTCCAGGCCCGTGTCTCAGAGTCAGCTGAGTCCTTTGCTGAGCATGTTAGGCAGTTGCATGAGCATGTACGTCGTCACATTGAGGCCAGCAACGCACGATATAAGGAGTTAGCTGATGTGCATCGACGCACGCGTGAGTTCCGCGAGGGAGAGTATGTCATGATCAGGGTCAGACCTGAACGGTTCCCTTCGGGGGCCGTAAAGAAACTCCAGGACCGCGGTGCCGGACCCTTCCGAGTTCTGAGGCGGATTGGGTCTAACGCGTATGAGATTGAGCTGCCAGATGATTATGGGATCAGTTCGACGTTCAACGTCTCTGATCTGGCGGCCTATCGGGATCCAGCAGTGATTCCCAGTGAGCTTCTTGGGCCTCCCCTTCCTGTTGTGAGCGATACACCTTCTGAGAGTCCACCTCCTCCAGCCCCATTACAGAGACGCGAGCACATCGATTGTATACTGGATGAGCAGGTGACCACCACCAGGAGCGGGGCCTACCAGCGCTTCCTAGTGCGTTGGAGAGGGCGCCCTGAGACAGACGACACCTGGATCACGCGGGGAGAGCTGGAGCGGATTGACCCGGACTTGCTGGAACGTTACCTGAGCGACCGTGACCCTTACTCGACGGGGTCGAGTTCTTCCCACCCGGGGAGAATTGGTGAGGACACGCGTCACACTTTACGACGGAGTACACGGATCTCGCCGGCATCCCTTTGGCTCGGCGACCAGTTGGCAGATTAGCGGAGCTATCATCACTTATTTTATGCTTTGGGCCATGTTGGGCCTTGGTTTAGTCCGTGTGTGGACAATTTTCTTCAGTCATGGACCCCTTTTTTTAGGCCAATTAGGCTTTATTTGTGTTTTGTAGGCTTGCTAGAGGCTAGGGGGGTTATTGGGCCACTTCTTGGTTCACTTCTCTGGCCCACTAGGGCTGACCACTTTCCCCCCCCCTGGGCCCACCTTGGGAGGCGCGCCCCACCTAGGGTTAGGGTTGGGGGGCGGACCATTCCCTCCCCTCTTGGAGGGAATGGCAGCCGCCCTTTCCCCCTTGCCCTCTCCCTCTTTTGGCCGCCCCCCCCCCACCTTTCACTCCTAGAATCTAGGAGATTTGAATGCCCTTCTCCGGTTGTGGCCGCCCCCCCCCCCCCCCCCCCCCCGTCTCCTTTCCCCTTGGCTAGGGTTTAAACCTAGCATTTCCCCATCCCATATAAAAAGACCTTGTATTTTCTTTTCAAAGAGATAATGAAGAAATTGATGCTTGAGTGTTCATTGTGGAGTGCCACATTGTGAAAAGGGCCGACCCCTTCTTCTTCCTCCTCCTTGAGGGTGCGACGCCCTCACCTCCTCTCCAGTCCTTGGGTGCGACGCCCAGGGGTAGGAGACCTCCCCCAAGGGATTCCAACGCCAGCAGTCTTCAATCATCGTCCACGGCGACGAGTTCGGTGGAGCGACGGTGCACGCAGGATCGTCATCCTCTTCCCCGGGCGTCCCTGTGCTGACAGCAGATTTGGTGTCCAGAGATCGGTCCGGTGCGTCCGCTTCCCGACAGCGTCTCATCCGAGTTTCTTCACGACTTTCGTACCCCTTCCAATCATCTTTCCAACCCCACCGGCCTTGGCCAAAAATTCCACCCACAGAGAAAGTTGTCTTTACAGACACTTTCGTCGCGCTGACGACCTCCCTGACAGTCTCGCCTGTGACCCGAGACGACTTGGGTCCCCGTTTGCATGCCTCTCCTACCCCCAAACACCACCAGTCCCTTCATAACATTTGTTTCCCTCCCAGTCACGAATCCAGCCCCTCTGGCCTTGCCTTCAAACTCCATCGGGGTAAACTTTTGTCTTCAAGCACACTTTTAGTGCGCAATCCTGCGCTACAGTACCCGAGCGGGACTGTCAGCAGCGGGCCTCCAAAGGGGGTACCATTTCCCGTCCTCGGATCGATCTGCAACTTGGTAGGTCGACTCCTCACATCCCACCACACCTCCAGTAACCATCTCGGGCCGGAACTCCTTATGTACCCTTGCGCCATTACCACCCCACCCACGGTCACAGGTCAGACTGTCCTGAAGTGCTGTCTGTGCACCCCTGTTGTCACGCCCTTCGCACCCAATCCCCCCACAGGACCCCATCGGCCACCACTTCCCCTGGATAGCCGCCCCTGTCAGCCTTCCACCAGAGAAGACGCCGCCACAAACGCTGTCCGGACGGCCGTGTACCAGCGCCATCTCTGCCCGCTGTCACAGGGACCAGCCAGCAACCTCTCGCCGGACCGACATCCCCCCGAGGCCGTAGCAGCAGCGTGGGGCCCCTCCATCCGGCTCGGCATCCCAGCAGTGCCCACGGCGACGTGGGCCTCCTCCTCAAAGGCTACTACTGGAGCGATCGGCATTGCGAGGGTCGGCATCCGGCTTCATCCCCGACCTCGGCTGCTGCCCGTCAGCCCGTGCGCCGGCCGCCCCGTGTGTAGCTGTGGTTGCAGCCTATTACCTCCCTGCGAGGAGTGGGCCCTTTTGATGTTTGTATTAGTTCTCTCACGCGTGTATCGGGGTGGTTGGACTCGGCCGGGGTTCCTTCCCCACGCTTAGGCGAGGAGGTACGTGTCTCGCTCCCGCCCGTAGTACTTGCTTATCACGTATATGATTGATTGTGCCGCGCGAGTGAGTGTAGGGCCTAGCTAGTTTCATTTATTACTGCTGGTTGAGAGAGACGAGAGCGGCCTTTTCCCTTAGCCCTAGTCGAGCACTGAGCTCGGACTAGACTCCCGTGTCGTCCAGCGGCTTCTCGCCCGTTGTGACCCCGTCGCGCCTCCCTCCGTGGGACGGCCGTGGTTCGGAGTTCTGTTGAGAGACGCCTCCGCCCGGAGGGATTTCACGTTAGTCGGTCACACCGGCTTGCCTTGTCACGTGCGCGTGCTGGTCGCGTTCTTTAGCGTCCTAGGATAGCTAGCGAGTCAGTCGGTCCCGCATCAAAAAGGGTGGCATCTCCCCGACAGATTTGATATGAATCGTCGGATGTAGGCCAAACGCCCTTGTAGAGATCTCAGCTCGTGGAGATTCCTTGGTGGAGGGAGCTCCTGGATAGCTTTAATCTTGGATGGGTCAATCTCAATGCCCCTATGACGGACGATGAACCCAAGGAATTTTCCACTGGACACGCCGAAGGCACATTTCATAGGGTTCATTTTGAGCTCATATTTGTGCAGCCTCTGGAACACTACTCTCAGATCCTGCAAATGGTCTTCTTTTCTACTGGTTTTCACCACCAGGTCATCAATGTAGCACTCTACCTTTTTGAAGAGCAAATCATCAAAGATCTTTGTCATAGCTCTTTGGTAAGTAGCGCCGGCATTCTTGAGGCCGAACGGCATCCTTTTATAGTGGAATATCCCCTTCGGAGTGCGGAATGCAGTGTGCACTCTGTCTTCTTCAACGATCCAGATCTGGTTATATCCGGATGACCCATCCATGAATGACAGGGCTTCATAGCCAATGGTTGCATCGATCATTACTTCAATAATTGGCACTGGGAAATCATCCTTCGGGCAAGCCTTATTCAGGTCCCTGAAATCTACACATATTCTGATCTGCCCATTTTTCTTCTTCACAGGCACTATATTGGCCAGCCACGTAGTATATTGGTTCTCTTCAACAAAGCCCACATTGATCAGCATGTCGACTTCTTTGTTGATCTGATTTATCAGTTCGGGACGCATTCTCCTTGAAGGCTGCTTTACAGGGCTTGCCCCCGGGTTTATCGCCAATAGGTGCTGTGCCACATCAGAGCTCAGTCCCGGCATCTCGTCATATGTCCATGCAAAGTAGTCTCGGAACTCTTTCAGAAACTGTATGTACTGTTCTCTGGCAGCTGGTTCTAGCAGTGCACTGAGGAATGTCGGCTTTGGCTCATCCGCTAACCCCAGATTCACTTCTGTCAGCTCATCGACGGTGGCCTGGCCTCCGTCCTCAACTTCAGATGGGGCTTCTTGCAAATCAATAAAGCCTCCCGGGATATAATTCTCTTCAGTTTCATGTTCTTCTGTATCGTCATCCTGCTCATCAGCGGATGTCGGCTTATCATATAAGGCCGATACCATCGGATTCTGTTCAGTCTGCCCCGAGGACGAGACTGGTTCAGAAGAGAATTCAAAAGTGGAATCTTCCGTTCTTAGGGATCTTTCTGTTGCAGGCTCCCCTAAAAGGTCATCTTTCTGTAGAGCCCGGACTTCTTCCAGAATGCGCTCAAATTCCAGGCATTCTCTCAGTTCTTTGGCCATCTGGTCTTCATCCGGGGTTCCCGTATCAAATTGTGCTTCGGCCTGGAATAGATCCTACTTGCAGGATGGGTCCTTCCAGCACCGACCCCTCTCAGTTTTATCAGACATCCCCGCTTCTGGCTGGTCATCTTGGGCTTCATTGTCTGTTATGGTTTGATACATAACCTCTTCATCCTCAAAGGGATATTGATCATATCCTATCCCAGGGGAGTCTCCATGCTGGTAGAAGGTAGAGATGACATCCACCTCGACTTCATAATATTCTTGAAGGGTATAACCCAATCCCGGATGCTGTGTGATCTTCCTCAGTTCCTTATTATCTCGAGGCGGGTCCCATAGCTCCCTGAATGCTTTCTTCTGGGCTGCAGATTGTAGTGATGGCATTTGCATCTTGGAGAACATCTGCGAAACCTGCTGGGTAGTATACTCCAGACCTGTAATCGGCACCATCCGGTTTGCGGCTTCTTCAGGGACCATGCAGTCTTGATCATCTTCTTCGACTGCCTCCCCGGTGTAGAATATGGTAGGTGGCTCGCAGAAGCGAGGGATTTCCATAGTCTTCAGTGGCAGCACTGTTTGGTATTCTAGGCTGGCGACGGGTTTGATTAAACCTCGTGGGACCTTCACCTGTATGCACCTTTCTTTCATTTCTTGATCAGTGCTATCTGGATGGATGCTAGGAGGGGTGATCCGAGCAAAATCATCAGCATAAGAGATGTGAGCTACTTCATGCTTTTCAACATAGCCCCTGGGTGGCGGTGGAGACCAAGCTTTTGCCTTCGTCGCCGGCTTCTTCTGGCTGATCACAGCCTCTTTCTTTTCATCCTTTTGTGACACCTCGGTGTAGTAGGAGGCATCGAGCATATGGCATTCGAACACTTCAAAGGGATGTAGGTCTGCAAACACCCTTTCTTCCTTTCCTTCATGGCAGTATTTTATGCATTGGTGTAGCGTGGATGGCACTATCTGATATTCATGCAGTCATGGTCTCCCCAACAGGGCCTTATACGTGGTGTTGGAGTCGATCACATAGAATCGTACCACGGTAGTGAGGTCGCCCAATGTGAGGTTGAAATCAGCCACCCCGAGAGGTGTTTCACATTTCTGGTTGAACCCAGCAATCTTCATGTCTCTGACCTTGGTAAGCTGCAGATCAAAGTAGTATTTCTGATAGATGCGATACGGGAGAATATTTACAGCAGCCCCGGGATCTATCAGTATCCTGCTCAGCGACTGACAGTTCAGGGAGCCCCTCATATACAACGGTCTGTTGTGACTGGCATTTGGGATCAGCATATCATCTTCTGTGAACATGACTGATGGTCCAGCATTCACTTCTGCCAAGAGTGCTTCATATTGTGCCGGCGACTGCAGGGCATCCACAATTGCTTGGCGGGCCTCTTCACTCAGAGAGAGTATCTCCCAGATGGAGAATCTGGTGGGGAGCTTCTTCAACATTTTCATGATTCGACTGCCAACCCGAACATTAGACAGCCTCATCTCCTCTGCCCACCGGGGTCTTGGAGGTTCATGTGGTGCCTGTGGCCTTTGCTGCCCAGTCCCAGTTTCATTTTCTTCATCGGTCTCCCGGAGGGCTTCTTCTGTAATGACTGCCCCTGGCTTTGCTAGAGGGCTATTTTCTTCATTTTCTTCATCCTGTTTCTGCTTTCCAGTTGCTGTCTGCTGGCAGTTATCGCTTTTAGCTGGAGCAGTATGAGACGGCTGTTCGTTTTCTAAGCTGGACAGGAACTCCAGGAATGAAGGGGCTCCTTCTGCTTTATCTTTTCCTTGGTACAAGCTGGCAGGGGGAGGAACCTGGACACCACGCACCTCTGGTTTCGGGATCTAATAGGGTTGCTCCCCTCTGAACATAATATTATGGTTAGCTGGTGGCGGACGCCCCCATTTTCTCCCAGAACGTGTTGCATGGGCTGTGGTAGAGGCCTCAGCATGATTGGCTTCTAGCGGGGCATCTGATGCTTCTTGTTCATCATCCTCCCCGGGCAGAGAAAAGAGTACCGACAGAGTATTGCATTGTACTGTCGTGACCTTCTTTCCCTTTTTGGCCTTAGGCCGTCTCTTCTTTTTCTGGGAAGTTGGCTTTGCTAGTTCCTGCCCCCAGAAGGGCTCAGTCTCATCTTTTCTTTGTTCTGCGTCCGGCTGCTCTTCAATTTTCAATTCTTCGAGCTGCTCCCAGAGTATACAGTCTTTCACCAACAGGTGTTTCGGCTTTTTCTGCTCATACTCATCAAGCTCATTAATATATTGCTGCAGACGCCTGGTTGCAGGACTTTCTTCTTTATGTGCAGGGAGGGGAGTTTGTCTCCTCCGGTTGCGAGTATGGATCCGGATGACTGGTCCGGTCTCAACTGTAGGCCATATTGGCTTTATTGGAGGCGACTCAGGCCTTGGGGTGACACCCCGGATAACTGCTCCGTTGGTTTTAGCTGCGGGAGTCTTCTTTCTGCTTTTTGCGGGTACCGTCTGCCATCCTTCCTGATCTCTCAATGGGGTGAGGAGGCAGGCTTCATAGGTGTGCCTGGTGCATTCTTCAATGGCTTCCTTAGGCAGCTGTTGATAGATTGAGATCATATTAGCGGCCACCCTCCAGGGCGGAAGCTCATGTGGCCGAGGAGGCTTCACCTGGTAATCTCCCAGCTGCAGTTCACCCTTCTTGACCATTCCTTCCATGATATCTTTGAAGACATAACAGTCCTCAATTGGGTGCCCCAACACCCGGTGAAATGGACAGAACATCGGATCATCTTTCTTTTCTGCATCTTCGGGCTTCTTCGGTTCAGGCAATGTTACCTTATTGAACTTATATGCCCAGTTAAATAATGCTGCAGTCTTATCCTTGGGAAAAGAGTAAGCCCTTCTCATCCTGTCCCTCAGAGAGACTTTGTCTCTTCTTTCTGCTGTATCTGCCATCGGGGGAGCTTCATCTGCCCCTTTCTTCCCTTTTTGTTGCTCAAAGGTTCTAAAATCGACGGTGTTGGCCTCAGAGTGTGACGGCCGCCGATCATTGGATTTACCTTTTGGCATGGCGGGAGCATTGACGGTCGGACGTTTGGACAAGAACGCCTCGACCTCCGCCACTATATTGTTCAGTCGGTCAAATGTTTTGACATCTGCACCGATCATTTTTTCTAGTACCTCCCTCCTGAGGTTCTGCTTGCATATCTGCACTGCATCCTCCTGATGAGGAGGTCTTCTGCATCTCATGGCTAGATTTCTCCATCTTTTGATGTACTCCAGTGCAGTTTCATCCTGTTTCTGCCTGGTAGCATACAGTTCTGCTATTGTGATTTCCCTTTCCGTGACATGAAACCTGTCGCGGAATTTTCTTTGCATATCGGGCCAATCAACCACTGATCCTGCTGACAGGCTTGAATACCATTCAAAGGCCAACCCAGTGAGGGATGAGCCAAAGAACTTGAGCAGATAGGCTTCATCGACTGCTAGGTCACCCATGATGGTAGTATAGTAGGCTATATGCTCTCTGGGGGAGCCCTGGCCATTGAATTTCTCAAACTTTGGCGGCTTGCTGACGCCTGGAGGTAGTCTTTTGGCAGCATACTGGGGAGGATACGGTACCTTGTACACATCATAAGTACCCGCATCACCACCAGTCTTTTCTGACAGCTTCATTTCCACAATTCTTTCAATCATCTGCTTGTGGACTACAGCTGGATCTATCTCTTCTGGGAAGAAGTGAGCTTGTTGCTGGCTGTGAGGAGTTGTCATCACAGTGGCGCGCAAGATGGGCGCGGTAGGCTGTGTCTGAGACACAGAGGGCTGAGCTACCGTTTGCTGTGGAACAGGTTGACTTGGTGCTTTGCCCTTATCAGCTAAGAGAGGATTAGCCAGGATAGTTGTTTCTGTGGAGCTGGATGTCTGCCCCGCAGGTTCAGCTTGCTTCGAGACTGATGTAGCTTCCTGTCTCTCATTGAGCTATCTTCGGAGAGCATTGATCTCCTGTTGGTATCTTCTGAACATCATCTGGATCATGAGATCCATGGTTGATGGAATTTGTATATCTTCAGAAGTCCCTTCAGCATCATCAACGAAGGGGTTATTTTCATCTTCCGCTGTTACCACATTAACTGTCATAGTGGTAACCCTGCGGGCTTCATCATCAATTTTGGTTTTATCTTTTGCTGCCTGGCCTCTTCTTGTGATAGGACCAGGTCTAGTTGCCAGCCTGAGCAATTCCTCTGGCTGAGTTGGTAGTATATCCTGCCCCCTGGCCAGTCCAGCCATATTGCAGGCGAAGATTCGCATCTTTCCTTTCCGCCTGTAGACCTTTCTTTTTATTTGACTAGGATATCTGAGCCGGTCAAAGACCGATATTCTTTCTTTGGCTTCTTCCTCGTACAGGTCTTCTTCATTATATCCGACCCTGGGGCCTTCTTCATAGTCATTTGAATCGGAGGAAGAGGCTTCGATCATCATTTCTTGGAAGGTTTCTCCTTCTTCATCACCCTTGATGCCCAAGGCACGGGATAGTCTTTGCTGGCCTAGGGCAGAGCTCCCTAGGTAGTGGAAGTAATCTTGGACTACTTGCTTAGTCTCCTCTGGGCCGCGCCTTTTCGGCTCAGGTCGGAGCATCAGTCTGTCCTGGCCCTTTTGCTGCCAGGCCAGTCTTGTCACCCGAGCATTCAGATGTTCGGCCCTGGGATATCTGAAGATATCAGCCTGTCTGGCACAGGCTCCTGATCTTCTTGCAGTAAGCATAGTGACTGGTTCACTTCTTCTCATATCGCCAACTTGGCAGCGGTTGGCAGCAGCATTGTAGCTCTTCTCTTCCCATCTCTTGCCCCTGGCTATGGGATGGGTGTTGGTGAAGTTTTCCCTGGTCTCATATCTTCCGACCCTCATCATGGGACGAACAGCAATCATATTTCTTTCTTGACCCTCAATCTCATCTCTCTTCCCCCGGGTCCTGGGGTAGACAGCAGTAGCATTTCTTTCATCTTTCTTCATCTCCCTTCTGCCCCCTGCTCTGAGGCGGGCAACAGTGATATCAGTGAGGTTCTCTCTGTCTTCAGCTGGGGCCCAGCTTTGGATCCTCTTCGGTCGCCAGACCTGTTTGTATTTTGCTGGCTTGGGCGCCAGCGGCTTCTTTTCAGCAGCTTCCCAGTTGGCCCTCCTAGCGGCCAAAACCTGGAACTTGTTGTTAGTTGGGATGGTCGGGACGATTCTGTCCGGCCGGACTCCCCTGGGGCGACCATCGAGGTTCGCCCTAATAGCACCCATCATTATCGTCTTTCCGGAATTGGAAAGGCGACGATCAACAGCAGTAGACCGGCTCCTCCGGTTGGTTTTCTTCTCCTTCTGGGCAGCAGTGGGGACCATGTCCCTTTTCTGGACATGATGGACGTAGCAGGCGACGGCCGTGGGGGCCGTTTTCTTCGGTAAGCCATCCTTGCGATCAGCGGCCTCCACTGGGGCGTTTGCAGCAGCGCCTTGCTCCTCGTTATCGACCTGTAGAAGGTCGGTGTAGACAACGCCCAAGCAGTTGGGCAGCCCGACAGCTGGGGGAAACGAACCGAACGCCAGTGGTACCGCCAGGTACCCCTCCTGGACGTGCATGTCCACCGGTTGCTTGTCGAAGCATACAGACGCGATTTGTGTTGTCATCGTAGTTTCCTGGAAACAAGGAAACACACGGAATCAGAAATTTGAGGGGGGCCCGCTGGGCCTCCTACCTTAGCGTAAAGATGAAGGGAGACTAAGTCCCACCGGGAGTGCCAGACTTGTGGACGCAGATTTTTTTTTTTTATCATCGTCATCTATGTATGTGGATGTGGATATGATGTCTTTGTTTATTTATTTAATTTGGTTTATTGGGTTGATTGGTTGTTTATTGATTTATTGGTTTATCTATTTATTGGTTCATTGGCGTGCCAGTCACCGAAGTGACAATTTTATTATGCGCTCGATCTGACATGGTCAGTCGATTGTGAGTGATCGTGTCTGGACTAGAAGACCGTCATACCCTGAACGCTATGACGTTAATTACGTCCTCCCTAAGGAAGACAACCCTTGATTAAATGCTAGAGGTAGGAGGAAGGCAGCGGTAAAGCCGTGTGCTCAAAGGAGACAGAATTCATCTGTTTACAAGACGTTAAACGTATTTGAACAGAGCAGGGGTTTATTAATTACGGGAGAAACCCGACGGCATATTTCCACCATCTTGGATGATGCCAAGTGGGGAATAGGAAACCACCCATGCAGTGGCAGGGTAGGCTCCGTAAAAGATTGGGTATATAGACATAACCCGGAATCCGGATAGGGACCGGCCTGATGTAACACACCCGGTACGAGTGCGATGTCTTATTAATATCCCCCTTTGGAGGGCCGTCGGAGATCACACAAGGGCATAACTCCGTGGGCCAGCGGGGTTAGAGGAGAATACCACACTCGATTGGTGGGGAGATGTAAATTTCGGCAGCATGTTCCCTCAACCTGGATTATGCCAAGGAAGGACAGGTCATCATCCACGGAGAGCCGGGACAACGACCGAACAAAGATGGGCATCAGGCCCAGGGACATCTCTTGCCTTCATATTATTGATCAATATTCCCTTGGAACCCATCAGAACACATGTAATGACATGGTTCTTTGGGTTCATAAGGCAGCGGTGAAATCCAGATTCGGGACGAGAGCTGTAGGGGAGGTCTTCCCCATTATTGTATCTCATCAAGACACAAGTGATGGTCTGTGAGTATCCCCTTAAACAGATGTAGGGGAGATTAAGAAGTTTGAAGAAGAACGGTGCAGAGATGGGCCTCGGAGTGGGTTTCGTTTGACTGAAGGAGGGATCTCGGCGTGGTCTTTGGCTTGGACAAAGGGGGCTCTCGGCCTGGTCCTTTGGGTTGGCCAAAGGGGGTTCTCGGCCTGGTATCTGGTGGATGGAGAAGGGCTCTCGGCCTGGTCATTGGGCTGGCCAAGGGGCTTCTCGGCGGCCAAAGAAAGGCTCTCGGCCGAGGGTTCTCGGCGGCCAAAAGAGGCTCTCGGCCGGGGGTTTGGCCGGCCAAAGAGGGAGGGAAGCCTCTCGGCCTGGAGGTTCTCGGCGAGCACCTGGGCGCGCCGGAAAGGGGGGGGGCCGAGAGGGGCATCATCAAGCTTGGGCGAAAAAGGGGGTGTGAACGACTGTAGGCATAGGGGCTCTCGGCAGAGGGCTTCCCGGCGCGCTCCTGGCCGCGCCGGGTGAGCGCGTCGGGAATCTACACGCCGGGAGCCTTGCACATATAGCCTCACGTGGAAAGTATTGGTAACAGACGGGGTTGTCGTTTAGCAAAAGAAGGGGAAGGCCTCTCGGCCTTATGGTTCTCGGCGGGGAAACTCGCACGCCGAGAAGACGAAATGCAGAAGGATTTCAGGGTTTCAGAGCTCAAAAACGATGCTCTGTTTAGATGTTTTCTGGGATTTCAAGCTCGAATTGATGCCGGGCCAGAAGTGCAAAAGGGGAATTTCATGGAGGCTTCTGTTAGAAGGGTGCCAAGGGATTTGAACGGTGGAATCAAATGGAAGAAATCTGACCATCACCTGATCCTGTGGAGGGTTTTGACTGTCTGTTGCAAGCCATTTGGGGGAGTCAAGAGATGACTATCCTCCGACCCCTCCAGACGAGCCCAGTGACATTAAAACAAACGGAGAAGGAGGGACTCTCAACGTATAAACTTCAGGCCCTAAGCATTCAATATTTAGAATGGAGGACCTGAGATCGGATCATCGTTTATGAGAGCTGGACAGCCCAGGAAACCAAGAGACTGATATCTCTGGTTCCTGAACCGCATAGGAGGGCTCGTCAGAAAACTCAGGTTATATATATAGGGAAACAGCCATTGAGATCGGAGAGGGAAGAAGAGAACAAAACTCAATAACCCATTGGATGGGGGTAGGAGTCCTATCCTCGTCCCTCTTCGAAGAACAAACCCATGCGATCGGCTCCGAAACCCGAAGAGTCTAATCTATATTTCTTTCAGACAAAGGCCATATACATAGAGAGACAGACAGAGATCGGATGCCTTAATCCATCAATGCCCAGACGGGCCATCTCGATGTTTCATTGCATTGCATAAAGAAAGTCTTACACTGATCATGAAAGAAAAATGCAAGGCAGAAAGCTAAAAATCAAGGCCGAAACTCTCCGGCTACAGTTGATAAATCGAGAAAGGACTCGTTATATTACATCAGATAAAGAAAAAACAAACATGGAGGAGGGGAGGGTGGAGTATTGACTCCTCTCCCTCCCCAGTGCCCACCTGGAGCTTTCCTTCTTCTTCTCTTCTCTGTTGGTTGAAAGGGGGGGGGGGGTGGCTCTTGCTCTCCGATCGGGACTCCCTCTCTATCTTTCTATTGCTCTATCTTTTTTTTCTTTCTTCCGATCGATCCCCTTTTTCTCTCGATCCCCTTTTTCTATCTGGCTTTCTCTCTTCTTCCTTTTGCCGTCTCCTTCTTTCTCTTTCTTCGAAGGGAGGGGGTTTTATAACCCTTTTCCTCTTCCTTCTCGGCAGGCACCTTCACGGCGCGCTTGAGGTAGGCTTCCCGGCGCGCTCAAATTTGATCTCTCGGCGCCAGTATCTGGGCTTCGACATGGGCTTTCGGCGCCACCTTCATATAGGCCCACTTGGGGTTTCTTTAAATGTATCATCATCCCAAAGGGTCTATCATCTATGAAATATCTTGTATTGAAATCGCGATTGCAATCTCCATCAGTCCGCAGACAGGGTTTTATCAGTCCGTAGACAGGGATTTCATCAGTCCGCAGACAGGGTTTTATCAGTCCGTAGACAGGGATTTCATCAGTCCGTAGACAGGGGTTTCATCAGTCCGCAGATAGGGTTTTATCAGTCCGTAGACAGGGATTTCATCAGTCCGTAGACAGGGGTTTCATCAGTCCGTAGACAGGGTTTTATCAGTCCGTAGACAGGGATTTCATCAGTCCGTAGACAGGGGTTTCATCAGTCCGTAGACAGGGATTTCATCAGTCCGTAGACAGAGGTTTCATCAGTCCGTAGACAGGGATTTCATCTTATCAATATCGTCACTCGAATGGCGACGAGCTCGGACATCAGCCCTAGTCTGAGAAGACCTCGGCCGGGTGCATAATCTGTGGAGACGATTCTTCTTCTGCTCTATCTTCTCAGGAGCCTTTACCATCTTCATCTGC
Organism: Amorphophallus konjac; assembly: GCA_022559845.1. Classification (NCBI taxonomy): domain Eukaryota; kingdom Viridiplantae; phylum Streptophyta; class Magnoliopsida; order Alismatales; family Araceae; genus Amorphophallus; species Amorphophallus konjac. The sequence continues at coordinate 414,407,278 of CM040120.1, forward strand.
CGGCGCTGGCTTCATCTTTATCTCATATTACTTCCGTCAGTAAGCCGACATCTGACTTACCCTGACATATCATCTGTGACTTCTTAGACGAAGCAGAAGTACAGCTCTTCTTAAAGGGCTGGAAGATCTCATTAGTCGAGTGACTGCTGCTTTATTAGTGCTGCCGTCTGAGTGACATTGGCACCGGGCATCAGCTTTGGCCGACAAGGGCTTTAGCCGGGTGAAAGGTTGATAAGCTTCATCATTAGTCTTTCACTGTTGGTCAGATCTTCTTTTCAATTATGCTTCCACCCTTGTTCGTTTTCCGGGTGTCAACATACCCTCACACTTATACTAATTGTGTTTATACCTTAGCCTAACAAGATAAAGCCCACTCACCCACTTTTGACTTGTGGGTTTTAATCAAATAAAATACATAAAATACACACATGTTATTTGACTAGTCTAATAAAACGAATACACACAAATATGTATAAATACGTGTATCACTCAATACACACAAATACGTTGAGTCTTCAGGAAGTCGGATCTCCGAGCCATAAGCTTGGTGCAGTCGGGGCGGTGCGGTGTCGGCTCCGAGTAGTGGGACCGATAGTGGACCCGGTGTCCCCACCACCCTCTCGGGGCGGCTGGATCTCGACTCCATCGAGTAAGAGGGGACACTGCTGTGGTAGTGCTCCAGCAGATCTGGATCGAGGCGCTGGAGATCTTCCTGGCTGATCCAGGAATCATCAGAAGGTGGACGGTCCCGCCAGCGAACAAGGTAGCGCTGGTACACCCTGCTCCGTGTAGTGCTCACCTGCTCATCCAGTATCCTCTCAATGTGCTCGCGCGGTACTCTCGAGGCTGTGGGACGCACAGGGGTGGGTTCACTCTCAATGGGAGGAGAAGGCTCGAAAGGGTCACTAGGAATTACTATGGGTTCCTTGTAGGACACTAGGTCTGCCACATTAAAAGTCGAGCTAATCGCATATTCGGGAGGTAAGTCCACAATATACGCATTTGAGCCAATCTTCTGCAGAATTGGGAAGGGACCATCACTACGGGCTTACAACTTCTTAATGGCTCCCAAAGGGAGTCGTTCGGGTCGAACCCGTACCATAACCATGTCACCTTCTTAGAATTCATGGTGACGCTTATGCGAATCAGCCAATCTTTTATAAGTCTCATTACTGAGGTTGATTTGCTTGCTAATCAACTCATGCAGACTCTTGACATGTTGTGCAAACTCCTCAGCTGACTTGGACATTCTAGACTCAAGGGGAAGGGGAATGAGATCCACATGTGTCCTAGGTTTGTAGCCATGCACGACCTCAAATGGACTCATACCTATGGACCTATTAACGGAGCTGTTGTATACAAATTCGGCTCTGGATAAAAGAAGATCCCAAGTGTCGGAATGTTCCCCTACAAGACACCTCAAACTCCTCTTGACAACCTCTGTTTGCCCATCGGTTTGTGGGTGATAGGCAGTGGAGAATTTGAGTTTGGTGTCAACTAGGTGCCAAAGTATCTTCCAGAAGTAACTAGTGAACCGGACATCTCGGTCAAACACGATGGTTTAGGGGAGACCATGCAGACGCATGACTTCATCAAAGAATAATTGGGCTACTCTAGATGCATCAGATGTTTTAGAACATGCAATGAAGTGGGCCATCTTAGAGAACCTATCAACGACAACAAAGATGGAATCATGCTTGTGAGCTGTGCGAGGTAAACTAAGGATAAAATCCATGCTCACATCAACCCATGGTCGATCAGGAACGAGGAGAGGAGTGTAAAGACCAGTGTTCTGTTTGACCTGTTTAGCCATTGTGCATGTCCTACACTGGGCTACAATCTTGGCCACATCTCTCTTCAGGCCAGGCCAATAGAAGTGCTCCTCCACAGAATGGATGGTCTTGTTGCGGTCAAAGTGACCAGCAAGACCTCCAGCATGCATTTCCCAAATCAGGAAGTCCCGAACAGAAGTCTTCGGGACATAGAGTTGCTGCCCTCGAAATAGAAAACCATCCTGGAGTAGATAGTCAGAAAAGGCTATCGAGGGTCTAACAGACAGAGCAGAGTAGGCAGGGCCAAAATCAGGACACTCTCTATAGAGTTCCTTCATGCGGTCAAATCCGGTGACCTCTACCCGAACAGTGGAAAGAAGGGAGACCCTTTGACTCAAGGTGTCGGCCACCTTATTATCCTTTCCAGCCTTATGTTTGACAAAGGTGAAGGACTGGAGGAATTCTACCCACCGACCATGCCTTGGGTTTAAGCCCTTCTGAGAGCTAAGGAATTTCTAAGCCTCGTGGTCCGAGTATAAGACAAACTCCTGTGGTAAGAGATAGTGTCTCCAATGTTTGAGGGCTTGGACCACAGTGTAGAATTCCTTATCGTAGGTGGAGTAATGAAGCTTCGCATCAAAAAGCTTCTCACTAAAATAGGCCACAGGGTGGCTCTCCTGGCTAAGCACTCCTCCTATTCCTACGCCAGATGCGTCACAGGATATCTCGAAGACTTTGGAAAAGTCTGGCAGGCGGAGGACAAGGGCTTTGGTCATGAGCTCCTTTATGGCACGAAAAGCCTAGAGGCGGCTTTGGTCCACTCAAAATTCCCCTTACCGATACAATCCGTAATGGGTGCCATAATGGTGCTAAAATCCTGAATAAAGCGTCTGTAGAAAGTGGCTAGCTCATGAAAACTTCAAACGTCATGGACATTCTGGGGCTCTGGCCATTCTACTAAGGCTTGGACCTTGGATTGATCCACAGACACTTCTTGACTCGATACCACAAATCCAAGGAAAGCGACCCGGTCTGTCATGAATTCACATTTCTTGAGGTTGGCATACAGGGTTTCTCTCCTCAAAGTTTCACAAACTTCCCTCAAATGTTGGATGTGGTCCTGAGAGTTATGACTGTAGATGAGAATGTCGTCAAAGTAGACGACAACAAATCGACCGATGAGGGGGTGAAGGACTTCCGTCATAAGCTTCATGAACGTGCTGGGGACATTAGATAGCCCAAATGGCATGACGAGCCACTCATACCGACCTTCTTTTGTTTTGAAGGCCGTCTTCCACTCATCCCCTGGTCGAATCCAGACCTGATGGTAGCCACTTTTCAAGTCAATCTTGGAAAAGATGGTGGCTCCACTCATCATGTCAAGCATGTCATCAAGACGGGGAATGGGAAATCTATACTTGCCAGTGATCTTATTGATGACGCGGCTGTCAACACACATCCGCCAGGTGCCATCCTTCTTGGGTGTGAGTAAGGCAGGGACAGCACATGGACTCTTGCTCACCCTGAGGAAACCCTTTTAGATAAGGTCCTCGATAATCCTTTGGAGCTCAACATGCTCCTTGGGGTTCAATCTGTAGTGGGGAAGGTTGGGTAGGGTGGACCCGGGGACAAGATCAGTAGCGTGTTGTACATCACGCATGGGAGGGAGTCTAGAGGGCAAATCCTCTGGAAAAATATCTTGGAAGTCCTGCATAATTGTCTGGACCTCGGGTGGGACTGAGACTCTGGACTCCTCGGGGGTGATGGTGACAACAACAGTCCAGACAGGGGCACCCTCGGTAACCTCCCTATTCAGCTCATGGACACCTATGAAGTTAAGACGCCTAATCGGGTCATAACCAACCCTAGGGGCCTTAGGAATGGGTGTGATAGGTGCAGGAGGAGAGGAAATGAGAAGCTTCCCTTCAGTGGGAGTTCGGGGACTCTCTTGAACTTTGGGGGTTCCAGTGGGGGTGGAGGTGGAACTCTTTCCCGGGGTCACCTTTGGGGGTGGCGGGTATAGCTGTATCTTCTTCCCATTGTGTGAGAAGGAACACAGATTAGACTGGCCGAATGTAGTAAGGTCTACATCATAGATCCACGGTCATCCTAGGATGATGCTACCGACCTTCATTGGCACTACATCGCATAAGATTTGTCCTTGGTAGGACTGGAATTGGATGGGAATGTCACATGTAGTGGTGACTGGGATAGACGTGTCGTCAACCCAAGCCACGTTGTATGGCCTCGGATGAGGATGGGTAGGTAGACCTAGACGGGAGATAAAGTCTGAAGAGACTGCATTGATACAGCTCCCGTTGTCAAAAATCACCTTGCAGGGTTGGGATTTCACCATAATGTATGTTTGGAAAATGGAGGTTCGACGCCAGTCGTCCTCCTGTGGGTGTGTTAGGATGCAGCGAACTACACTTAGTCTTCCCTGATTTGAACTCTCGATAATATCTCTCACTTGCATGTACTCGACATGCGTTCCATCATACCCTGCATCCATCTCTTCAAACTGGGCGATGAGCTCAGGATCGGCCTCGTACCTCTCAATGGATTCTCCTTCCTAAGATTGAAGCTCCACAGGCTGGGGGTCGATGATGACTAAGGCTCGAGTGGGGCAGTTGGTGGCAATATGCCCTAGGTTATGGCACCTAAAGCAACGAACTCCTGAGACAGGGGCTGGTTGGGAGGTGCTAGGGATGGGACCCTTTCCCTTGTCATCCCTCCTATCAATTGGCGGAGTGTACTCCAGCCTGGGCACAGCAACAGGTGCAGGTAAGGGGTTCCTTTGGAAGGGAACAGTAGGGGCAACGGCCCTAAGTGGGGTAGCAGTAGGAACATAGAAAGTGGAGGGGCCGGGCCTATCAGAATAGCGGACTATGGGGTTTCGGGACTCAGGTTGGCAGTAGGTGGAGACCCGAGGTGGGACCACCCTTTGAAACCGCTCGACATCCTGAGCAACCTGATAGGCATGCTCGAGAGTGTTAACTTCCCGTAGGAATAACTCCCGCTGTATACTCTCGTGTAGGCCAGCCCTAAACCGTGAGAGGGTGACGGAGACATCCTCCATGACTCAACTCCGAAGGAAGAAGTCATCAAATTTGGCGATATACTCGTCCACATACTTTCCATCTTGGGTGAGTTTCTGCCATTGGTCTAAAAAACGCTGATGCTAGGAAGGTGGCAGATACTTCTCCCTTAATTTCTCCTTCATTTCTTCTCACGTGCTTATAGGCTCCTCTCGTCTCCTGGCTAGGAGATTTTAAACGTTACACCAGTAAGTTTTGGCTTGACCTAAGAGTTTCATTTTGGCAAACCTTACCCTTGTGGCATGGGTCATGCGGCGATGCCAATCAAAATATTGATCCATCCCGATCTCCCAATCAAGGTATGTGGCGGGGTTTAGGGACCCATCAAAACTCGGAGCATCAATTTTGACGTTCCGGAGGATGATATCCTCATCATCGTGGTCTCTCTCTCGAGGTGCACGTGCCTCTTGCTCTCTACCCTGGGGAGCCTGATTTTGGCGGGCTTGCTCTCTCTCCTCCCTAGGATTGGCTACGGGATCGCCGTGGCCATTCACTCTTCCTTCCTCTCCCTTTAGTCGATCCTCTAAAGCTCGGATCCTCTCATCTAGCTCGGCTCATAGTTAGCCTATGGATTGTTCAAAATGGGTCAGAAGATTATGGTCGAGCTGAGCCAACATAGCACTCACGCTCTTCTGATCCATGTGGGATTGTAGAGTTGAAGGGCGCTCTAGACGGCCAGATGAATTCCTAGACCAACGTGGCATGCACGGACTCAGACCTAATTGATGCAATCCTGGGACCTGAAATTAGCAAGCTATAGACCCGAATTTTGTTGGCTAATAGGCAAATTGTCAACTTGAAGGGACCGGTCAGGGAGAATTGCTCGCCCATAGGTGAAGTAGTTGTGGAACTACCTCCTGACAATTAAGGTGCCCTAATGCGACAGTCTAGGGCCCTAAGGATGGGTGCATACAAGCTCTCTCGTGCCGTCCACAACGATGCACTCAGGAGACTGGCTGCATGGATCGGGCTCTCGCTCACTTTGTCGCGCGGCAAATGATAAGGATACTAAATAAGCAAGTGGTTTGGAGCACGTACCTAGCTGACTGAGAAGTCAAGCTCCGACTGGAGACGAAGGCGAGCGGGGATGTGCGTGCCCACACGGCGTCGACGAAGTTTCACGGTTACAATGAATTCACTCAGCGCAGGGAGGTTTATTACAAAACCACTTAATTTTGAAAATCTTCCCTCGCAGGGGAACAAATCAATCCAAGATTTCTCCGCGCAGGGAGACTCAATGGCACGTACGTTCCGGAGTTTACAGACCTTCTGCCGACTATTAGGTGACCCTCGCGCCGTTCAAACTGTCATTGTTGACTTTTGGTGCCACAATCAATTAATCCAAGAATATATATATATAGATATATATAAGATTATATATATCTCAAATATATTATATATATATAGATATATATATAAGATTATATATATCTCAAATATTATATATATATATATATATATATATATATATTTAACACTCTTTTTTTAACTTTCAACCCTTTTTTTTCAACCCTCTCTTTATGACTTTTCAAACCCCCTTTTTTTTCAACACTTAACCTACCCCTTTTTTTTTCAAACCTTTCATCCACACGTGTTTTTTTTTCAAACTTCAAACTTCCCTTTTTTTGACCTCTTGTTTTTTTTCAATTTTCACACTCTTTCCTCCTCAACTCGCGTTGGCAAACGGTCAAAAAAGGGTGGGGGGGGGGGCGGTCCACGCGTGCGCGTGGTCAAAGGCCTCGGCGCACGGGCGCACGGCGGCGGTGGGCAGGCGCATGGGTAGGACCGAGCGAGGGCGGTGGGCACAGCGTGGACCTAGGCGGGGTTCGTGGGCGTGAGCAGCAGCGGCCAGGGCACGGGGCACGGGCGGCTGCAGGCGCACGGGTGCAGCAGCAGCGGGCCGGGCGGGAGCGTGCCTGGGAGGGGGCGGGCTTGCACGGGTTCCCGTGGGCGGGTGCTGGCCGGCAGGGCGGGCGGCCACGGCTGCAGGCGCAGCGGTTAGCGGTGGCGAGCTCGGCGGCGGGGCAAGGGTGCACAGCGGCGGCGGCGGTTCGCAAGCGGCCGCTGCCGCTTTTGAAAGCGGGCACGGGCGACGATGCCCGTGCCGCGAAACGTAAAAAAATATTCTATTTTTTTTCTTACCTTCTCTCTCTCAGCCGCTTCTCTATATCTTCTTTTCTCCCCCTTTTTCTTTCTTTCTGCTGTGTTATGAACGAGAGAGAGAGAACAGAGAAATAGAGAGAGGGTGAAAGAACGTAGGGAATTTTTTTTTTATTCTTCTTCCTCTCACCCAATAGATAAAACTCAACTATTCCTTTTCTCTTTTCTTTTTTTTCACTTCTAGCAACGAAGAGAGAGGGAGCGACGATGGAGACGTCAGGGACGGAGAGGCCGTTGTTGGGTTCTGATACCAAATCTGATGCAGCGGTGACGTGAAAATGGATTGACGGCAACTCCGAATCACGAACAGGACGGATAACTTGCTACCTCACCCAGCATGGCCTCACGCCGGATGGTCTCACACCGGGCGACGCTCAATCCTCACAAAAGAGAAAAGAGAGAAGGGAAGAACACAAGGGCAAGATGCACATATGTGATAACAAAACTTGATTCATTCATTCATACGTAACACACAAACATTGGCCTCCTTATATAGGAAAAAAGGCATAGCAATAATACCCTCACACTTATACTAATTATGTTTATACCCTAACCTAACAAGACAAAGCCCACCCACCCACTTTTGACTTGTGAGTTTTAATCAAATAAAATACATAAAATACACACATGTTATTTGACTAATCTAATAAGATGAATACACATAAATACGTACAAATACGTGTATCACTCAATACATACAAATACGTCGAGTCTTCCGGAAGTCGGATCTCCGAGCCATAAGCTTGGTGCAGTCGGGGCGGTGTGGCGTCGGCTCCGAGTAGTGGGCCCGGTAGTGGACCCAGTGTCCCCACCACCCATTCCCTGCTTTTCAGGTGTAGCGATTCTTCCTCGAGGTTTGAGGGTGCTGTTCGGAGGTTCTCAGTTGCCAGCTCGCCGGGCCGAGTGTTCACTCGGCATGTGGTACGTTTTACTGTTTTAGACTGTACTCTCTGTTGGACTGGACTCTATTGTAGCTGTAGTTGTTTATTTATTTCTGTTACTTGTTGATTTTTCCTTCTTTATTTCCTATTTCTTTGTGCCTCCACACTCCTTTTAGCCCTTCCGAGCCCTCCCGGCTCGTGGGCGGCGGTTCGAGTCTCAGGTTATCGGGCCTTCCCGGTAATCGGATTCTCGGGTCATTATAGATATTCCATCTATGCTAGGGAATTAGATGTAGCAACATCTCGTTTTCCCATATATAAGATAAACTTGATTTTGGGCTAAGTACTTGGGCAACCTGAATTGTGTTAAACCTATAAATTTACTTAGTGATCTGGAATAAAATAAAAATTAAGATATTTAAAATATATTTATCTTATCATAATCTAAAATAATTAATTTATGTAAAAAGATATTTTCCCAATATTGATCAATTTCCTCTTTTTCGTTTGTTATGACAAAGTATCTACATCCAATGGGTCAAAGATGATCTATGTTTGGTTTACATCCTTTGAACAACTTGTATGGGGTTTTCTTAAGAATTGGCCAGACGAGAGCACTATTTGTTACATAACATGTTACGTTGATTGCTTCAACTCAAAAGTATTTTGGCAAGTTTGTTTCACATAGCATTGTTTTAGCCATTTGTACCAATGTTTAATTTTTTCTTTCAAATGCCCCATTTTTCCGAGGAGTTCTTGGTATTGAGAAGCTGTGTATGATTCCTTCTTCACAATGCTTCTCAAATGGTTCATTTTCATGATCACTTCACAGTGCAACAATAGAATATCTTTCATCCTTTTGCACCGCTTTGCTAAATCTCAAGAATGTCTCGAATGCTTGACTTTTGGTTTCGAGGAATAAAACCCATGAACATCTAGAATAGTTATCAACAATCATGTACCTGTAGGGATTTCCTTTGAGGTTAGTTGTTCTGACTGGCCAAATAGATCCATATGTAGTAGTTCCAGTGGCCTTGACGTAGTCACATCCACCTTGCTCTTCAATGACTCCTTTCTTTGTTTTCCTCTAGAGCAGTCTTCACACAATATTTTTATAGACATATTTAGTTTGGGCATGCCTTCTATCAGCTGATGTTTCTATAACTTTTCCATTATACTTCGGCTGGCATGGCCTAACCTTATGTGCCATAGTGTAACCTATGTTATTTCTTTAAATAGCCATGAGACACAAATCATTTTCATCTAATTCCTCCAGATATAGAACATGCACATTCCTTTATCTTTTGGCTATGAATCTCACTTGATCTATGTTGCCATCCTTAATGATGTATCTTTCTAGTTCAAAATGTTAATGAGTTTCTTTCACCATATGATTGGCTTATGCTCCGTAGATTATGCTATAATCTTTTTACTAATAGTACTTTATTGACATGGCCTGTTTTGCAGGTTCCTACTCCACCAGTTCTTACAAGTTTTTTTTTTTTACAGCCAATATCCTAAGTGGGTGGCTCAGGAGAGCGCTCACCCCTCCAGGAAGGGTTGAGCTATTCGCTCCACTGCTCCAACACCACATAGTAAATTTTATTTCATAAAACCCATAATTACAAACCAACAACGGGGCATACCCCTAAAATACAGTGACAAAGCAGATCAACTTCTAATCGAGGGCAGACCCAGTCTGTCCACTTTGATGCAACCACAAATGGGAGGAGGGACGTATTGACTCCACAATGAAAAATTATTAGTTCTAGTATCACACCCAAAATTAGCTAAACCATCAGCACACTGATTTTGCTTCCCTTAATGTATGCAGAACAAACGCCTGCTGTGACGACCCAGGAGATCCGGATACCGATAAACCGATATCATCGATTTATCGATACCAAGAGCTCGGGGAGGCCACCCAAGAGGCTGATGAGGACCCGTAAGGGTTAGTAAGTGTTTGTCCAGGGAATGCATAACGAATAGAAATTACACGCGCAATATTAATTAAAGCATTCATTTGAACTTTAAACGGAAGCAATTACATATATCAGAGTGGTAAAATTTATACAAGCAGTCCAGATCCATATATCACAAATCTCACACTGTACAATGGTCAAAATAAATAACTACACGGGGCATACCCCGGCCAAAAGAAGAAAGAAGACAGACTGACTACTAACCGACTACTGACAGACCACTGCTGGCTCTAAGAATTTTCACCAAAAGCACGAGAGAATCCTGTAGCCGATTGCTCTTCCTCACATGAAAAAGGAAGGGGTGAGTCTCACAACAGAGACTCAGTAGGGTTCATAGGGATCCCTAACTCGCAACTAACTAAAGGAAAGCAATAAGCTAAAGGAAAGCAATAAGCATGCATTGGCATAATTAAAAGAGAATCTAGTAAAGCTGTAAAACTAAGTTATAAACCCTAAACAGCTAACTAATATGCCAATTGTGATTTAAACACAAGTACTCAAAATCTACCAATAGATAATAACTCAATCATTCCCAAGTGACAAGAGTGAGAAGGAGAGGAGATCCACCAGAAGAAGAAACCAGATGCGTCCATTGACGGCTTACACTGCGTCTCAAGCATCTACGCAAGCCTGATCATAGTAAGCGAGACGCGTAACAGTACCAGAACAAGTAACTAGTCAGAGAAACACTCGTCAATGTCAGTCCAAGTCTCTGACCACGTGTGCATACACCGGCTCGTGCCTAGAGCTAGGCCTCTAGCTAGTATTCCCCTCCGTAGGACGCTACAGTTAGACTGGGGCCCACGGAACTAGCTTTAAAACTGTGAAACTGGGATACCCCGTCACCTCTCCCGAGTGCGATCAACACTAAAAGTCATCAGGCTATGACTGGTGGTTCCATCACTAGGAAAGAGAATATGATTCTATTGGGATCTAAAAATATGCCACAATTTATGATAACAATTAAACATGACAATTAAGCAAGATTAAATGCATAATTAACCGAGTATGCTAAGATGGCCATTATTCAATAATTCAATGCTTAAATAATTTGAACATGCTAAAATGAGAATTATTCCATAGCTAAATGCACAAACTATTGAACATGTTGAAATGGCAATTATTCCATAATTAAATGCATGAATAATTGACTATGTTAAGAATTGAAACCTGTCGGGGTTAAACGGTTGAAAGAAAACTGCCCCAGTCGATAAAACGACTTAAGCATGGCGAAGATGCAACATTAAATGCATAATTTAAATGGACACGCATAATTGTAGAACAAGTGGTCGAACTAGGGCCGTTGTGATTTTAGGCTGTCGAACGACGAACCGCCGCGTGCTACTCAACGGACTAACCGTGAAATTTCTACCGCCATTCAAATTTAATTTATTTACGCGGTCGAGATGTCAACCGCTCGGGTCAACAAACAGGTTATGGTAGACCGTTATAAAATCTAAAATAAATTAAACATGGTCCTTACCGGAGAATCGGATCCACGGGAATCATAACCGGATCCCTTCCTGGTCGACTCAAATCGACGAAAATTATAATATTTGACATGTTCCCTGCCAATCCATCATCTCAATACAACAATTTAACATCTATGAACTCAGCAACGATGGGATACGTCAGTTTATCGTCTATGAACTCAGCAACGATGGGCATGTTGTTAAAACATAAAGACGATGGGCATGCTATTAAAACATAAAGACGATAGGCATGCTATGAAAATATAAAGACGATGGGCATGCATTAGGAACAATTTAACGGGCTAGGGCATCGATCCCCCTACCTCAATCGTGCCGAAACCTTCTATTCCGACCGCGAGGAAGCCGAGGGACACGCCGCGGTCCGCCTTTCCCGGTCGTCTCCCCACTTCACGGATCGTCCCGGGTTGAAGCCACGACGATCTTCGTCACTCCAAACAAGGCTAGGAGGTTGTCCCCCCCACCGGATCTAAGTCGAGGATGCCGATCCCCGCGAGAAGGGGAGGGAGAAAGCCGTTGATGCCGCTGTGGGTTCGCTCCGACGAGGGCGCTGCCGCGGTCTACACCTCCGCAGCTCGCCGGCGTGGCCGCCGGAGTTCTCCACCGCAACCCCCGGGTCGCCGCCGCCGCCGCCGCGAAGAGGAGGAACATGGGAGAGGGGGATCGCCGGTCTCGCGGGTCCGCAGGGTGAGGACACCGCCGCGGTGGCTCCACCTTGGCCGCTCGCCGTCCTCCACCGTGCCTTGGGGTCGCCACGCCGAGAAGGACGATCGGGGGAGAGGGGCGCCGGTTCGTGCGGCCGCCTGCGGTGTCGCGGGTTCACCCGCGGGCATCCGCGGTGCCTGCGTTTCGGAAGAGAAAGGGTGGGGAGAAATGGGGAAAGCAAGAGAGAGGGGGAGGGATCGAAGGAGTTAAAAAAATGAATTAATATATATATATATTTATTTTTAACCTTTCTTTACATTCTAAACCCCCAAAGAAGGATAATTATGCATATGCCCATTAATTTCCTTAACAGCTTTAATCTAATTAGATTAATTACTAGAAAAAGCCCACAAATTTCATGAAAATAGCCGAAATTCATGGAATAAATTTTATTTTATTATCGGTAGAGATCCGTTAAAGAACGGGTCCCACAGTCCCTCCCTCCTAATAGAAATTTCATCCTCAAAATTTAAAAGGAAGAACAAGGAGAGAACTGAATGAATTATAGTCTTCAAAAAGAAATGAATGAGAAACACATGAATCAAACAAAACACGAGCTGCATGGCCATAAATCATAATCGTACCTTCCACGAGACGAGATGCCAAAGCTTCAGCACGAGTAATATGAGAGACCTTCCCTTTTTGCTTCGTGCCCGCTGCGGTAGATTGCTGGGAAGAAGACATTGAAGCTTGAGGATAATACTGCTGAGGTTGAGGTGGTGGAGGAGGTCTGAACTAAAACGGCTGTGGTTGAGAAAACTGAGAAAACTGCATCGGTTGTGGCCTCAGAGGACAATCTCGAACCACATGTCCCGGTTGATCACAACGGAAACAAATCACTGGCATCGAACACGGCTTGCCTGGATGATAACCACCACACCTCGGACACGGTCTCGGCTGACTAGCCACTGATCCCTGACGCTGGAAAGAAGGTGCTGATTGCTGCTGCTCGGGATCAGAAGATGCTTGCTGGTCATACCGCTTCTTAAACTTCTTGAACTTGGGTTCGGAAGAAGAAATTCCACTGGCAGCAGGTACCGCAGATGGAACTCCTACAGCAGATGGCTGACTAAACTGTTGATGCTGCACCCTCGGCTGGACTGAGTCAACTGAAAGACGCCCTCGGGATCTTGCCATGTCAAGCTCTAAAGCCGTAGCTGCCTGATATGTTGCGTCCATTTCTTCTACCTTGGTCGCAATCAAAGGCTGCCTCAACTCTGGTTTCAATCCACGCAGAAATTGCTCGGTCTTTAGGCTTTTGTCAGCAAGAATGTGGGGCGCATACCGACCCAATTCCATGAACTTGTTTCGATATTCCAGCACAGTCATGTCGCCTTGATCTAGTTCCATAAATTGATGCATCTTATCCATTCTGAGGTAAGCTGGGTTGTAAGTGCGCTCAAAGGTCATAACAAACTCCCGCCATGTGATCTGACGAAGCGGACGGGATCTGAAAGCAACCTCCCACTCAATGGTCCACCACGTGAGTGCTGCTACTTGAAGTTGGAATGTAGCTAGCATGACTTTTTCATCCTCCGTGCACTCCATGGAACAGAATACACGTTCGGTTGCATTAATCCATACTCTGGCTGCATCCGAATCTGCCTGTCCTTCATAAGTCAGTGGGTGGAACAGTAAAAATTCTTTCAATGCCCTGCCACGACCACCTGGAGGCAAATCGGCTTAAGGAGCAGGATCAGCTTGAATTGGGGCTGGCACATTAGCCGGAGGAGAAGTACCACTTCCTTCCCTCGGGACGCGTGCCCTTTTACGAGGCGGCATTTTAATCTAAAAGAAAACACGTAATAATAGAAAATCCATCAATAATCACGAAAAATATCCTAAGCCAGCAGTAGACTCACATGGACTTGTTCTGGACTAATGCAATTCCAATTCCTTATACAAATCCTCAACACCGCTCTGATACCAACTGTGACGACCTAGGAGATCCGGATACCGATAAACCGATATCATCGATTTACCGATACCAAGAGCTCGGGAAGGCCACCCAAGAGGCTGATGGGGTCCCGTAAGGGTTAGTAAGTGTTTGTCGAGAGAATGCATAACGAATAGAAATTACAAGCGTAATATTAATTAAAGCATTCATTTGAACTTTAAACGGAAGCAATTACATATATCAGAGTGGTAAAATTTATACAAGTAGTCCAAATCCATATATCACAAGTCCCACACTGTACAATGGTCAAAATAAATAACTACACGGGACATACCTCGGCCAAAAGAAGAAAGAAGACAGACTGACAACTAACCGACCACTGACAGACCACTGCTAGCTCTAATACTTTTCGCCAAAAGCACGAGAGAATCCTGCAGCCAGTTGCTCCGCCTCACCTGAAAAAGGAAGGGGTGAGTCTCACAACAGAGACTCAGTAGGGTTCACAGGGATCCCTAACTCGCAACTAACTAAAGGAAAGCAATAAGCTAAAGGAAAGCAATAAGCATGCATTGGCATAATTAAAAGACAATCTAGTAAAGCTGTAAAACTAAGTTATAAACCCTAAACAAGTAACTAATATGCCAATTGTGATTTAAACACAAGTACTCGAAATCTACCAATAGATAATAACTCAATCATTCCCAAGTGACAAGAGTGAGAAGGAGAGGAGATCCACCAGAAGAAGAAACCAGATGCGTCCACTCACGGCTTACACTGCGTCTCAAGCATCTACGCAAGCCTGATCACAGCAAGCGAGACGCGTAACAGTACCAGAACAAGTAACTAGTCAGAGCAACACTCGTCAGTGTCAGTCCAAGTCTCTGACCACGTGTGCACACACCGGCTCGTGCCTAGAGCTAGGCCTCTAGCTAGTATTCCCCTCCGTAGGACGCTACGGTTGGACTGGGGCCCACGGAACTAGCTTAAAAATCGTGAAACTGGGATACCCCGTCACCTCTCACGGGTGGGATCAACACTAAAAGTCATCGGGCTACGACTGGTGATTCCATCATTAGGAAAGAGAATGTGATTTTATTGGGATCTAAAAACATGTCATAATTTATGATAATAATTAAACGTGGCAATTAAGGAAGATTAAATGCATAATTAACCGAGTATGCTAAGATGGCCATTATTCAATAATTCAATGCTTAAATAATTTGAACATGCTAAAATGAGAATTATTCCATAGCTAAATGCATAAACTATTGAACATGTTGAAATGGCAATTATTCCATAATTAAATGCATGAATAATTGACTATATTAGGAATTGAAACCTGTCGGGGTTAAACGGTTAAAAGAAAACCGCCCCAGTCGATAAAGCGGCTTAAGCATGGCGAAGATGCAACATTAAATGCATAATTTAAATGGACACGCATAATTGTAGAACAAGCGGTCGATCTAGGGCCGCTGTGATTTTAGGTGGTCGAACGACGAACCGCCGCGTGCTACTCAACGGACTAACCGTGAAATTTCTACCGCCATTCAAATTTAATTTAATTACGTGGTCGAGATGTCAGCCGCTCGGGTCAACAAACAGGTTATGGCGAACCGTTATAAAATCTAAAATAAATTAAACATGGTCCTTATCGGAGAACCGGATCCACGGGAATCATAACCGGATCCCTTCCCAGTCGACTCAAATCGACGGGAATTATAATATTTGACATGTTCCCTGCCAATCCATCATCTCAATATAACAATTTAACATCTTTGAACTCAGCGACAATGGGATACGATAGTTTATCGTCTATGAACTCAGCAACGATAGGCATGCTGTTAAAACATAAAGACGATGGGCATGCTATTAAAACATAAAGACGATGGGCATGCATTAGGAACAATTTAACGGGCTAGGGTATCGATCCCCCTACCTCAATCGTGCCGAAACCTTCTATTCCGACCGCGAGGAAGTCGAGGGACGCGCCGCGGTCCGCCTTTCCCAGCAGTCTCTCCACTTCACAGATCATCCCGGGTTGAAGCCACGGCGATCTTCGTCGCTCCAAACGAGGCTAGGAGGTCGTCTCCCCCACCGGATCTAAGTCGAGGATGCCGATCTGCCGCGAGAAGGGGAGGGAGAAAGCTGCCGATGCCGCTGTGGGTTTGCTCTGACGAGGGGGCCACCGCAGTCTACACCTCCGCAGCTCGCTGGTGAGGCCCCCGGAGTTCTCCACCGCAACCCCCGGGTCGCCGCTGCCGCGAAGAGGAGGAACGAAGGAGTGGGGGGTCGCCGGTCTCGCGGGTCCGCAGGGTGAGGATGCCGCCGCGGTGGCTCCACCTTGGCCGCTCGCCGTCCTCCGCCGTGCCTTGGGGTTGCCGCGCCGAGAAGGACGACCGGGGGAGAGGGGCGCCGGTTCGTGCGGCCGCCTGCGGTGTCGCGGGTTCGCCCGGGGGCATCCGCGATGCCTACGTTTCGGAAGAGAAAGGGGGGGGGGAAATGGGGAAAGTAAGAGAGAGGGGGAGGGATCGAAGGAGCTAAAAAAACAGAATTAATATATATATATATATATATATATATATATAAACCTTTCTTTACATTCTAAACCCCCAAAGAAGGATAATTATGCATATGTCCATTAATTTTCTTAAAAGCTTTAACCTAATTAGATTAATTACTAGAAAAAGCCCACAAATTTCATGAAAATAACCAAAATTCATGGAATAAATTTTATTTTATTATCGGTAGAGATCGGTTAAAGAACGGGTCTCACACCTGCATACAAGTAATGTGTGATTGCAAATCCTTTAATATAAGGCAGTAACCTCCAAGGACAACCATATCTCCTGTTTAGAACACCAACAAGTGTCATTGAGTTTACATTGGCATAATTAAGAAAAGGATCAAATGACGGCGAGCCAATAGCAATGACGTCCCAAGTAGATCTTGCAAAAAGATCACTGAAAAGAAACAAGTGGGTCTTCAGATTCTATAGTCGGCTGGCCATAGCAATTGCACATTGAACACATGCGCGCACACCACACCTAATTAGTGATCCGGTTATCTGTTGCCAGCGCCATGTGGAAAAAGCTTATTCCACAAAAACAGGGAGATACTAACTGGGATGAAAGAGGCCCAGAGCTTTGGGAGAAAATCACTGTTGGTCTGAGAAGCTAGCACCCGTCCAAACGAAGCAACCGAGAATGAGCCACCGCAGTGAGGGCACCGGATCATTTGATCTGTGACCACATGGAAGAGCTGTCCATGACGGCCTTCCACAAGAATTTGGTGGGGAACGCAAGGTGCATATCGTGGAGGGAGGGGACACCCTAGCCACTACCGCACACTGGTTTGCATATGGTTGGGCCAAGCAACCCGGTGGCTTTTCTTTTTACCTTCAAATGACCCCCAGAAGAAATCAGCAAAAAGAGTATGAAGTCTCTTGTAGAGAGCATTTGGGACGACTGTGCATGAAATTAAGTGTAGAGGAATAGCACTCAAAACCTATCATGGCAGAGATTCTCTCCTTGAGACAATTTGAAGCTTTCTTATGAATATAGAATGAGCTTTTGGAGGCATTTATCAACTGCCCAGAGGAACACTCGTCAGATGTTAAGAAGGCCATGAAATTCCTAATGGAGGTTTTACTATCATTAGCAAAGATCAGCGTGTCATCCGCAAATAAGAGATGGGACATAGGAGAGGGCATCCCCTGGGAGAGGAAAAATAACTAGCTTTTTTAGAAGCAAATAAGTTATGCAGACCTCTACTAAGGGCCTCCGCATCAAGATGAAATAAAGAAGGGACGAGTGGACCTCTAGAAGATCTGTAGAAACCAAACAAGCTCCCATTGAACATAATAGAAAACCAAGAGTTTGAAATAAGCTTGTGGATGAAAGATCTAAACATGTCCGAGAACCCAAATTTATTAAGAATTGCCATCAGAAAATCCCACTCTATTATGTCATAACTCTTAGCCATGTCTAGTTTGAAAATAACATTATGTCCTCTGACTCTCCTCCCAATAACATTAACCAACTCTTGTGCTAGGGACACATTTTCAACAATGGGTCGACCTTTCACAAAAGTCCCCTGTTCAGCAGAAATAATTTGAGAGAGTAAAGCATAAAGTCTATCATTGATAAGCTTGGAAATAATCTTGAAAGAAAAGTTACGGAGGCTGATGGGTCTGAATTCTGAGATATGCTTTGACTTTGATACTTTAGCGATCAAAACTATAAGGCCGTCTTTGTTATTGGATTAGGATAGCAGGATTTTGTTATCCGACGAGAGAGAGTCGTGTGGGCCTCACATGCTCTTCTCACACATGCAGTATCCTACCCGAGTTTCAAAGAGCACCTAATAGTAGAGGACCAACATCGGGGAATATCACAGCCGTAAAAGAAATCCCGCACAGCAGCACAGACCTCACCTTCGATAAAAGGCCAACAGACAGTAAAAATAGCACGTAAAACCATCAGACCCGAGAGCACTGTCTGGGGACAGAGAAAATCACCTGTCTAATCTCCTCATCAGACGGCACATCACAAAGTGATTCATTGTCATGACGAGAAATAAGCGAGGGGATGCAGCCCAGCAGCTCAGACGAAATAGCATGCAGCTGGGATGTAAAAGCCAGCAGAAAATTGTCGGTTGTCATCTGTTTAATGCAGTCCACATTGTCAAGAAAACAGCCTGCATCATCTTTCAACCGTTTGATCTTCGCCCTAGACTTGCGAGCAAGAACCATGGAATGAAAAAAATGAGTATTGCGATCCCCATCCCTGAGCCACTGAACCCTGGCCTTCTGTTTCCAGAAAAATCCTTCCTGGGCATATAGATTGGCGAGAGATTGTCTTTCTTTTTCCAAAGCAGAGAAATATTCATTTGAATGATCATTCCTGGGCACAAAGAACACTATCTTCAGCAGCTTTAACTTGACTAGTAATTTTCCCGAATCTGTTCTAAACCGATTTCATGCTCCGCGCCAGTCTCACGTTGTCTCCCTATAGAAATCGAAACCAGTGCAGAAAGATTACTTTTTGGATGCACCTGATGGTCCATCACTGGAAACAGAACCATCATTCACGACAACAGGATTTTCTTGGATGGGGCAATCGGCATACTCTTTAGCATGGGCCTCACGTGTTGACGAAGGATTGGGTGAAGGACAATCACGCACAGTCGGCTTGGAGCCAGCGGGACAGAGCATCGTAGGTTGAGCCCCAGTTACATGCCCTACAGCAAACTCAGACGGTGCTAAAGGCACCCCACCCCGTTAGAAGGAACAGGGGGCGCCCCCATACCAGTCTTAATCGGTGCCAACGGCACCATTGTGGGCTACACGACGCCTCCAGGAGTCAGAAGAGCCTCTGCATCTTCCACAAGAGGAGCATCATGGACCAAGCGCTCTTCCACATTTTCTATTTTCCAAAACAGAAGTGTTCTGGACCAGCGGCTGAGGAGTTCTACCTTTCTTCGTCTGCCAAGATTGCAAAGGCTTAGGATGAGCGATCGCAGGGGCACCCGCATCCCCTCTCACTCGCTGACTTTTCTTGCGGGAGTACTCCTCCCCAACATGACCCATCTTATGACATGATTTACACAGAGCAGGCACCATATGATAATTTATCTTCTGCCAAAAGCCCTCAACACCGCAGCCAATCCAAATCCGCTCAGGACGAGGCTTCGCAATATCAATCTCCACACAGACCAGAGTTTCTTGAGTTTGTGTGAGAGCAATAGACGAAGCATGGACTTGAAGCACCGTGCCTAAGTTTCCAACAATAGAGCGAAGGAAATCCTCATTGTAGTAATTAACGGGCAATAATGGGAAGCCAACCCAAATCGGAATCAATGAGGGATCAGAGTTAAAGTCAAAGTCATGCTCCCATCGAAAAAAACCTATAAAGCAGTCCCTTAAATGTATAAACTCTTCCTAAGCGCGACTCTTGATCTCCGGGATGGGAGATCGTCCATAGGAACACTTTGCTATTATGGAAAACGGAGGGGCTGAGCAGATAGTTCAAAGTCGGTCTAGAAAAGAAAATAGCCGGCTCCTCTTGATCAGTGAAAGCCGGGGCTTTCACGGCAATGCGCATCACCGGAGGCGGCTTTGAGGCAACAATGACATGTGCGTAAGACAGTCGCTCGCCCATGTTTGAGCCATGCACGACGTCCACTGGGGGAGGAACAACCGAAGACGCAGGCGGGGGAACAGCAGTCATCCCCACCCACAGCGAGTCTGCCGGTGGGACGAACCAGGCAGAGGCCGCCGCCCCAAGGTAGGGCGACAGAAACCCTAGTCACTATTCCTTCCTCTTTTAAATCCAAACTACTAAATATGAATTCTTCACCGGCCATATGTCCAGAGTAGTCACTATCTAGAAATTAGTTTTTACTCCTAACTATTGGTGCTTGCATCAAAATGTGAGCTCACGTTTCTAGTTTAGGTATCCAAATCATGCATGCTCGTGAATATAGAATGATGCAATTTTCTAGCATGCCTACGTTTCGATGTGATTGATGCTAGTTGAGTATGCACGTACGTTTCCCGGCCTAACAAATTTTGGGGTTGGATATTTTTAAGTTTTGATTAAATGGCTTTCTATCCTTGTATGGTTTATATCCTAATCCTTCTTTTTTAATATTCTTTCTCTGGATATTTAGCAATAATTTTAACCCTTTTTCTCCTCGTGTAAGTTTTTCCAGGGCCATTCTTAATTTTATGTTTTCTTCTTTGAGAATTTCAATCCTTCTTCTTAACAAGCATATTTCATCTTGACATTCTTTGAATCATTCCCAGACTTCATCGAAGGTTTTTAGGGTATCTTCTAGTTCTATCTCTCTCTTTCTCTCTGCATTTTAAATGTTCTCCTAAGTTTTCAATTTTAGTGGTTAACTCTGAGTTTGATTTATTACGACTCTCATCTTTTCATCTCATTCTTACTCTATTTGAAATAATATTATCAGAACCGAATCGGTGTCTGAACTGATTAATAAATTTGTTCAGTTCGAACCGGTTGGACCGTTGAATCGAACCGGTTTGAACCGTGACATCTTCGTAATATTGATACATAGTTCAACCCGATTTTATAACCCAAGATAATAAGAAATAGGGTATAATGATCAAAATAAAAAATCATACATCTATAATTATTAGTCATGATTATGTAATTATAAAGTAAAAAATAATAATAATATGGTTAACTAAACTGACTTTAAAATTTTATAATATTCCATTGATCTTCACTCTTCACAATTGACATCTATGCTCCTTTAAATTTTTAAACTTCAAATATATTTAAAATAAAATGATAGATAATAACAAGATAATTTTGTTCACACATGAATATTATTTTGAATATATAAATATTTTTATGTTTATTTTTTATTTTAAACGGTGAATCGGGTCGGACCGGCTCGGACCGGTTCACCGGTCGAACCGTGGTTCGTCCGGTTTGTCCGGTTCTTTTACATTAGACCGGACCGGTCTTAATCGAACCGGTTCCTGGACCGGTTCACGGTCAGACCGGTCCGACCTACCGATTCGATCCGATTCTGATAACACTGATTTGAAGTGATTATACATTTCCATAAATGTATCAAATAGTTCGTTATATGTAATGTTATATTCTACCACATCGAATGCATGGGAGTTTAGGTAAGAGTTTACCTCATCGTCACTCTTGGCCATAATCTCAGCTTCCTTTACCTCTTTCACAAATTTTGAAGAAGATTTATCCTCGTCGCTCCGTACAATTATCATGACTTTTTGATTTTCTTCTTTTTGACATGTTGGGTCTAGAGTAGTTGTTCCTATGGGTTTTTTTGATCTACAATCTAGCACAAGATGAACTAGCTTAGAGCATGGTAGCATTGAAGATCATTTGGTAGTTGTCGTTGAGATGGCCTTTTGAACTTGATTCCTCTTCTTTTTTTCTCTTAGAATCCTTAGAAGATGTTTTGACATCATGGCAATCTCATCTAAGTTGTTTCACTATTACAAGTGGGGGGGGGTTTCTAGATCTTCCTTGGTTGCAACCTTAAGTGTTAGGGTTTTCCTCTTGGGCTCTTTTTAACTGTTGAACTGTTTGAAGATTTATCTTATGAGTTAAGAGTGACTATATTAACTCGTCCAACGACTACTTATAGAAGTTTTTGTTTATTCAATGGCGGTTACCTTGGGCATCCATTAAGGTGGAAGAGATCTTAATATCTTTTGCACCATCTCATCTTTAATGTATGTTTTGCCAAGTCCCTTGAGTTCGTTCACAATATTGGTGAATTGTGTGAACATTTCTGTAATGGACTCATGGGCTTCCATTTTAAACATCTCCTATTGTGTTATAAGAATGTTTATCTTGGTGTCGTTCACTTGACTTGCCTTCATATGTGAGTTCAAGCCTATCCCAGATCTTTTCTGCAGATGAGCACATGCAAATGCAGTTAGAACTCTTCCCTTGAAAGCACTCAGAACATTAGGTTTCGTTCCTTTGCATTAAAAGATGCTATATCCTTTTTAGCTCTACCCAATTCTTATTGGTTTTGTAATGGGGTGATCACCTTCTTCCGTCACTAACTAGACATCATAATTTATTCCATTTACATATATGACATTCTCACTTTCCAATAGGGATAGTCGCTTCCGTTGAAGAGTGAAAGCTTGTTGGTAGATTATCCTTCTTGAAGCTCGACCATTTCTACTTCGCTTTGATAGATCTTAGACTCTGGGTCATGAGAGTTGTTCTTGAAGAAGCAAAGCTCCAATATCACATCTTAGCAGCAAAGCCGCTCCTAAATAGGGGTGATTGGGAGTGTCGAATAAAAAATTATATTTTAAAATATATTCGTAGATTTGATAATAGTGAAAGTCTTATGTGAATAGAAACATGTAATGTGACGGTGATACAAAAGCTAAAGGATAAAATGATATTCACCAATCAAATCATAGCAGACACTAAGATATATTGATTCAAACACCTCCTTGGTGACCTATGTCTAGTACCTAAACCTCGTCTAGAGTTTCACTACTTGCAAGAAGTACACTAGTTGAGTTTTGTTCAGGTGATTAGCTCACCACTTCCACACTAACTGAGTTTTGCTCAACCTCCAGGTTTTGATCAGGTATCCCGTACATCAAATTTGTTGAGAGAGTCGATCATGTGTCAGCACATCAGCCTCCGATTTTTGATGAGATGCCTTATAAACCAAATTTGCTAAAAGACTTGATTAGGTGTCAACACACTAACTTTAAATACTCCAGAGTTTCACCCTCATTAACAATAAGCCTCTATCTCTAGGCAGATGTGGAGAAAATATAGCTCAAAAATAGAAGTGCAACAAACACGCAAGAAAGATAAGAGTGAAGAGAGATGCGTACATATGCTTTCAGTTCGCATGACTTTGATGGGAAAAAATCCCAATGCTATGTGTACTAACAAATCTAGAACGATCGGATAATGCAGCGGAAAATTCAATCAGAACACAACCACATAGAACACCAGATTTACGTGGAAAACCCCTCCAATGTGAAGGGAAAAAACCACGGGCAAGCCACAGGAGAAAACTTCACTATGAACAATAATGAAAGTACAAATAACTCAAGTCTCTTGCCAAGACTTGAGTTGGAATTACAAGAGAGAAATGGGATTCAATATAACTGAACTCTCCTACTTGATCACAGCAGATTCTACTGCAAACCTGATCTTCCCTGTAGTGAGAAACCTATTCAGTTGATGAAGATCTTCCCTTCTCTTGTTCTTCTTCTTCCGCAACACCTTCTTCCCGGAGCTACAGTAACCCCTCTTTTGCTCTCTTGATGGCTTCCTTGAAAAACACCTTGGATCTTGGTTTTAGACCCTCAATAAGATGTTTTATACATCTAGGATGGTCAAGGGACAACCCAGGGACCAGATCCACCAAACCTGCCTAATCCCATGATTTTTGGGATTAAATAAACCAAGGAAAGGATTCCTTTTCGGACATGGAATAAAAGGTCAAAGATGGCTGCCTCGGGGCTGCCGGTCAACCGGACCTATAGGGGCGGTCGACCGGAAATTCTCAGACAACCACATCTTAGCTCCCTGGGAAAATCGGTCGACCTGAAGTAACCCGGCGGTCGACCGGTTCCGGTCGACCGGAAAAGCTTGGTCGGTCGACCGTTTCTACAAGGGCTAAAAAAAAGTGATAAAGGGTCACGTGCCCAACAACCTCCCCCTTCAGCCCATAAGAGAGGCTGCCCCGTGACTTCTCAGTGTGTAGTCATGCCGACCAATCGTCGGCAAATCTCTTGCCTTTCTTTTGGCAAAGTCTTCGTCAACATGTCTGCCCCATTGTCATCTGTGTGAACTTTCTGAAGCTTCAGTTGCTTCTCTTCAAACACATTCCTAATCCAGTGGTATCTGACGTCTATGTGCTTTGACTTGGAATGAAGAGTTGGGTTCTTGCATAGGTGGATGGCGCTTTGACTGTCACAGTACACCACATAGCTTTCTTGTTTCAGTCCCAATTCATGTAAGGATTCTTTCATCCACAACATCTCTTTGCAAACCTCTGTAGCAGCAATATATTCCGCCTCTGTGGTGGAGAGCGCAATACACCTTTACAACCTGGATTGCCATGACACAGCTCCCCCTGTAAAAGTAAGAACAAAACCTGATGTGGATTTCCTTTTATCAATATCCCTTGCCATATCTGCATCTGTGTAACCTGTGAGAACAGGTGATCCACCCCCAAAACTTAAACAAATTTTGGAGCTGCCCCTGAGATATCTAAAAATCCACTTCATTGCTGCCCAATGCTCCTTTCCTGGATTTGCAAGAAATCTACTAGCAACACCCACTGCATACGCTATATCCGGCCTCGTACATACCATTGCATATATCAGACTTCCGACTGCTGAAGCATAAGGGACTTTCTGCATTTTCTCCTTCTCCTCTTCATTTGTTGGACTCTGCTCTGAGCACAACTTAAAATGACCTACAAAAGGAGAACCAACTGGCTTTGCATTGCTCATACTAAACTTGTCTAATACCTTCTCAATATATTTATCTTGTGACAACCATATTTTCTTGGTTTTTCTGTCACGAGAAATCTACATGCCTAATATTTGCTTTGCTGGCCCCATGTCCTTCATTGCAAAGGACTTGCTAAGTTCCTTCTTCAGCCTGTCAATCATAGACATATCTTTCCCAAGGATAAGCATGTCATCAACATATAATAAGAGAATAATGAAATTCTCACCAAACCATTTGATGTATACACAATGATCTGAAGCCGTTCTTTTGTATTCATTTTTAGCCATAAATGAATCAAACTTCTTGTACCACTGTCTTGGAGCTTGCTTCAGCCTATACAAGCTCTTTCTCAATCTGTAGACAAAGTTTTCTTTACTTATGACTTCGAATCCTTCTGGTTGCTCCATATACATTTCATCTTCTAAGTCACCATGGAGGAAAGCTGTCTTCACATCCAGCTGCTCAACCTCCAAATCCAGGCTAGCAGCAAAACCTAGAGCAACACGAATAGAAGACATTTTTACAACAGGAGAAAAAATTTCTTCAAAGTCAATACCTTGCTTTTGACCAAAGCCCTTTACAACCAATCTGGCCTTATATTTTGGTTGAGAACAATGCTCCTGAGTCTTCAATTTGAAAATCTATTTGTTCTTCAATACCTTTCTCCCTTTTGGTAGTTGCACCAAATCATAAGTGTGGTTCTTCTGCAGAGCATCCATCTCTTCCTGCATAGCTTCTAACCACTCATTCTTCTGCTCACTTTGCATTGCTTCTTGGTAACACTCCGGTTCACCTGCATCAGTAAGTATTACATACTCATCTGTAGGATACCTTTTAGAAGGCTGATGTTCTCTGGAAGATCTTCTCAGCTGAGGTTCTATAGGAGGTTGCTCCTCATCTACTTCCTGCTTTACATGTTCTGCAGGTAAGTCAGCATCTACCTCTGCATCATCTTCCTGCTGATCTCCCCCATCACCCTGACATACAGGAGGGGAAATTAGATCACAATCTGTTAAACCTTCTTCAGAAGCCTTGGCTGGTACCTTTTTCTTTAAATCTTCAAAGGTTTGATCTTCAAAGAAAATCACATCTCTGCTTCTGAATACTTTCTGCTTTACTGGATCCTAAAGCCTGTAACCAAATTCATCACGTGAGTACCCAAGAAAAATACATTCTTTTGTCTTACCATCCAATTTGGACCTTTCAATGTCTGGGACATGTGCAAATGCACGACAACCAAACACTCTCAAATGCTTGTAGAAAACATCTTTTCCTGACCATACGTGTTCAACGACATCACCATCTAGAGCTGTACAGGGTGACAAGTTGATAACATCAACTGCAGTCCTCAATGCCTCATCCCAAAATCTTTTGGGTAGCTTGGCTTGTGAAAGTATACATCTGATCTTTTCGATGATGGTGCGGTTCATCCTCTCTGCAATTGCATTGTGCTGAGGTGTACCAAGAACTGTCATCTCATGCTGAATGCCCTGTGACCTGCAATAAGCATTAAATGACCCTGTATACTCACCACCATTATCTGACCTTATGCATTTCAGCTATCTTTCTGTCTCCCTTTCAACCCTGGCATGAAACTCCTTGAAAACATCAATAACCTGATCTTTAGTCTTCAAAGTATAAACCCAGACTTTCCTTGAGAAATCATCTATAAAGGTGACAAAGTAAAGTGCACCACTGATACTTGGAACATTAATTGATCCACCAGGAGTTTTTGTTTTTAAAGGACCACATACATCTGTATAGACACGATCCAAGGCATGCATCTTTCTAGACAATGCATAACTAGTAAAGGAAACTCTATGTTATTTTCCAGCCAAACAATCAATACATGAGTTCAGATGTGTACCTCTGAAGTCTGGTAAGATTTCTTTCTTGGAAAGAACCTGCAATCCCTTCTCGCTCATGTGTCCCAGTCTCATATGCCACAACTCCATACTGGAATCTTTCTCAATAGCATTCAATTGATCACCACAAGCTTGAACCTGCAACCTGTATAAGGTGTGACATTTCTTTCCGGTAGCAACAACAAGAGAACCCTTGCTAAGTTTCCATCTACCCTTGTGAAATCTGCTATCATAGTCTTCACCATCTAACTTTCCAACTGAAATTAAATTCAGTCTCAAATCAACCACATGCCTCACATCCTTAAGTACCAACTTGCAACCAAGATTGGTCTTTATATGAATGTCGCCCATGCCAATGATGTCTGCCGTCCCATGGTTGCCCATCTTGACGACACCAAAGTTTCCAGCCTTGTAGGTGGCAAAGAACTCCCTCCGTGGTGTAGCATGGTAAGAAGCACATGTGTCAATCACCCACTCGAGGTCCTGGCATACGCAAGAAAAAATATCATCAGAAGTAGACAAAATCAGATAATCATCACCTTGTGCTGTAGCTGTGACATTCTCTTTTGACTCTGCATTCTCTACTTCTTTTCCCTTTTTCTTGTTCTTCTTCGGTTGCCTGCACTGATTCTTGAAATGCCCCTTTTCTCCACAGTTGTAGCAAGTAACGTCCTTTCTTGGACTTGACTTACTTCTGCTCTTCTGTGAATTTCCTCTCCCTCTGGACTTTGACCTTCCCCTATTCTCTGAGATGAGTGCCTGTGAATCACTGTGAGAAATTCCTGAATTCTTTCTTCTCAACTCTTCATTCAACAAACTGCTTGTTACTTGATTCATGGAGACAACTCCATCTGGTGCAGAATTGCTGAGAGAGACCACCAGTGTCTCCCAGCTTTCTGGCAACGAACTGAGAAGTAACAATGCCTGCAACTCATCATCAAGAGATATCTTCATAGAGGATAACTGGTTAGTAATACTCTGCATTTCATTCAAATGCTCAGCAATAGAAGTGCCATCTTTAAACTTCAAATTGACAAGTTTTCTAACCAGGAAAGCCTTATTTCCAGCTGTTTTTCTTTCATAAAGACCCTCCAATTTTTTCCATAGAGAGTGTGCAGAACTCTCAGTGGAGACATGATGAAAAACACTATCATCAAGCCATTGTCGAATGAACCCGACAGTTTTCCGATCTAACATTTTTCAGTCATCGGGTGACGTTGTTGTGGGCTTTCCACTATCTCCTTTCAATGGACCATACAGATCTTTGCAATACAAGAGATCCTCCATTCTTGGTTTCCATATCATCCAGTTGTTTCCGTTTAAACTAATCATGCGGGATGAGTTACCGGCCTCCATGTTCATACACAAATAATCAAAACTGATCTAAACAACCTGTAGGTGGCTCTGATACCAGTTGATGGGAAAAAATCCCAATGCTATGTGTACTAACAAATCTAGAACGACCGGATAACGCAGCGGAAAATTCAATCAGAACACAATCACATAGAACACCAGATTTACGTGGAAAACCCCTCCAATGTGAAGGGGAAAAATCACGGGCAAGCCACAGGAGAAAACTTCATTATGAACAATAATGAAAGTACAAATAACTCAAGTCTCTTGTCAAGACTTGAGTTAGAATTACAAGAGATAACTGGGATTCAATATAACTGAACTCTCCTACTTGATCACAGCATATTCTACTGTAAACCTGATCTTCCCTGTAGTGAGAAACCTGTTCAGTTGATGAAGATCTCCCCTTCTCTTATTCTTCTTCTTCTGCAACACCTTTTCCCGGAGCTACAGTAACCCCTCTTTTGCTCTCTTGATGGCTTCCTTGAAAAACACCATGGATCTTGGTTTTAGACCCCCAATAAGATGTTTTATACATCTAGGATGGTCAAGGGACAACCCAGGGACCAGATCCACTAAACTTGCCTAATTCCATGACTTTTGGGATTAAATAAACCAAGGAAAGGATTCCTTTTCGAACATGGAACAAAAGGTCAAAGATGGCTGCCTCGGGGCTACCGGTCGACCGGACCCATAGGGGCGGTCGACCGGAAATTATCAGACAACCGCATCTTAGCTCCCTGGGAAAATCGGTCGACCTGAAGTAACCCGCCGGTCGACCGGTTCCGGTCGACCGGAAAAGCTTGGTCGGTCGACCGTTTCTACAAGGGCTAAAAAAAAGTGATAAAGGGCCACGTGCCCAACAGACTTTGCCTTTGATTTCCCTGGATATGGCTCGGGCACATCGAAGGTGGACTCCTTAAACGAAATGTTGTTTGATCTGAATGGGTACCTTACAAACTAGCACTGGACGAGAACACTTAGATATTTAAGATCTCTCAAGTTTCATAGTCAATGTCATTTCATCCCTAATGATTTGTATTTATAGCCGCTTCCCTTTGGCTATCCATTGGACACAAGTTGGAGTGAGATGCATACTTCTCTGTGATTGTCCCATAGCGTATGAGAGAGCCGATGTAGCCGTTGTGTCACAGCCCTTTTCTCAGTGCTATTTTAGAATTTGTTCTGTAGGGTTTTAGCGTGATAATGATCTCTAAACTCACGAAGAATCTTATTAGCTTAGAATTGTTTTCTGTGAGAGGGTTGTTGTCGTTCTGTCGTCCTAATCGCTTCGTAACTCTACATTTCAGATAGTTTTATCTTGTCAGAAGTTTTCTTGCAAGTAAGTTAGATTTGTCTGTACTCGAAATCTCAACAAAAAGAATAGCTATTACTGGCACATTAGATATTTGTATGGGAAATATACTCTGCATTTGAATTTATTCTTGATTTCACTAAAGTATTTCTACTTTTTAAGCCAAATAGAATTATTAGCATTGATATTCATTTTGGTTGTGCAAGACAGTTGATATAGAGATATATTCGACTGAATATTAGAGTGAATAAGGTATATCAGTCAATCAAGTGTTACGAGAAGGAATGTAACTGGTTTGGAAATATATCAACTAAAGAAATAGACAATACGACATAACTGAGAAACAAATATTTAATTAGCTGCATTCATGGGTTGAAAAGATACTCAAGTAAAGCTTAATCAAGGCAGTAAGAGAAGTTCAGTTGAAAGTTTTCTGTCTTGTTGTTCAGCTAAAACAATTTAGTTGAAAGAAATAGTTAGACAATAGTCGCACGGCTTCCATTACGATGATCCAGTTGATTGCTCCCACTACTTTCAATTGCCATGATGCTACTGACTTGGACTAAGTTGTTCTAACGGAAAGGATTCTAATTGAGCACAAAAATTGGTTTTGATCGATTTATTACCGACTGTCCAATGTTTCAACTGTGTTGACAATCTAGCAGAAGTGTTCAACGACAGGGTGTTTCGACTAGATTAAGAGTTAACTAATAAATTTCTACTAAGTAGGTGTTTCGACTGAGTGTATTAACATATATGTACAAGGTTAATGATGTTCGACTATTTTTCATTCCTATGACTGTTGTTTGTTGTTTAGCTTCAGTGTAGCTTTCCTTTTCTTCTATATCATCAATCCATAACATCTTGCTCATATATTTTGGAGTAAATTGTGTTATTATTCAAAACGCACAACATTTGATCATTTATGAGCAGGGTTCAACAAGTATTAAGGCTAAGCGATATTCAACTGATCAATTCATTTAGATGGCATTATCCTCTTCGTGAATGTTTTCTTTTGTATATACTTGAACAAAAATATGTTTCTGCTTAAATTATGCCATGACTTAAAACACTTGAATAATAATATTTTTACTTAAATTATGTCATCACTTAAAACATGTAAAACTCGATACTTAATCTTAATCTGAGAGTTAAGGAGCAAGGGCCTAACAACCATGTATATTGAAAAAAAAAATCAAACTTTTCATGTACATATCGTCTGATCTCAAATGACTGAGAAAATAATAGAAAAAAGTAAGATTGGATACTTGAAATGGATTTAGATGGTCGACCCATTATTTTTGTCGATCATCCTATCAAAAGACATACAATAGAGACATGTAGGTTGGATTGAGGTCCACCAGAATTTTTTTTAAAAGAAAAATTAAGGTTGAAACTAATGTTATCAGAATCGAATCGGTATCTGAATCGGTTAATGAGTTAGTTCGGTTCGAACCGATTGGACCGTTCAATCGAATTGATTTGACGCCATCATAATAATGATACATGGTCTGATCCGAATCTATAACCCAAGACAATAAGAAATAAGATATAATGATTAAAATAAATAAACATACATGAATAATTATTAGTCATGATTATGTAACTATACAAGTAAAAAAATAACAATAACATGGTTAAATAAATTGACCTTAAAATTTTGTAATATTTCATTGATCTTCACTCTTCACAATTGACATCTATACTCCTTTAAATATTTAAACTTCAAATATATCTAAAATAAAATGATAAATAACAACAAATCAATAATAAAAGATATTTTTGTTCACACATAAATATTATTTTGAATATTTAAATATTTAAATATTTATTTTTTTTTTATTTTAAAAGATGAATCGGGTCGGATTGATTCGGACCGATTCACCGATCAAATCGCGGTTCATCCGATTCATCCGGTTCTTTAACATTAGACCGGACCGATTCTTAATCAGACCGATTCCTAGACTGATTCACGGTCGGATCGATCTGACCGATCGATCCTATCCGGTTCTGATAATAAACCCATGCAATCCATCAAGTCAGACTGTAAGAGTAGAACCTGATTTTGCACTGCCTAATGGTGCACCACGTGGCTTGTTGCATTGACAAGTGACGTAGCAACCATTTTTAAAGAGAAAATGAACCCAAGGGCTGGCCTGAGGCCCAGGTCCACGTAGTCTTATCTGAGATTGGTCAGCTCAAAAGATTCAAAATATAATTTCATATATATATATATATATATATATATATATCAGTAATAAGCTGACCATTTTTGACCCATCGAAAGTGAGTTTTTTTTTTGAATTATTTGAGCTCTCTAATCTTACGTTGAACTATACAGACATGGACCTCGAGTAGCAAGTGTTACTCTCTCATAATGGTCCAATCAAGTGTTGTATCCATATGTAGTCGGACCACTAGGGCTATTAAGGGGCACCTGAAGCTCGCTAGTCCCCTTGTTAAGTGGGCTTGGGTATGCAACTTCAGCCCATTTCGTTTTTGGGCTAGGCTTGAGCCACAATTTTAAGCCTGACCCTCCTCATGAGTTGGACTTGCGCTTTGGTATGTCCGAACCCAAGAGCCCTAAAAGTCAAATGGATATCAAATATAATAATAATTGAACTTATGTTATATATATATATATATGTGTGTGTGTGTAGTGTGTGTGTGTGTAGTGTTTATATTAACAATACATATATATATATATATATATATATATATATATATATATATATATATATATATATATATTACATGTTAACCTATATCAAGCACGGCAATAATGACATAAATAATTTATGAATAAAAGAAAATACCCTTTGCTTATATCTAAGGTACATTGAAGATCCTAATATTCTCCTTTTTTTCTTCTCTAGTAGTTTTCTAATTTTCTTGACTAGTAATTATGTAATTTTTCTCTAAACTGACCTTTTCTCCCAATCCTGTTGATGTTGCTCAGCTCATCAAAGTTTTGCCCTTTTCTTTTTCGATCCCTTTCCTGGAAATTTGAGTCATCTGAAAGGGGCCATGTCACCTCTTTGCACACAAAAGACTACTATCAGATGGCATACAAATATTACCACACCCTATACTTACTTGAAAAATGGGGCACCTTAGTTATGAGTCTGTTGAAGTTAGATTTCTAGTTCATTTTCATCAACATGTAATTTTGATTTAGATTGTGGTTTTGCAAAACTCAACGCACCTTCCGAAGTGTTAGAAAATGGAGTTGCCAAACGCTCATTTCTTAGCCACTACTTTTAAGATTATGGAATTTAATACATCGGTGGATGGGATGTTTATCCATACTTTGGTGCTGGCACAGATGCTATCTGATAAAAGACATGGTGCAACATATGGTGATAAGATCACAACAACTCTGCAGCCCCCAGCAATAAAACTGGCCCCACGATCGACAGGCAGAACCCTTGTTGATAAGACAACAATAAGTCTAGACAAGCACTCTCTCACCAGCAGCTTCCAAAGTTCTTGGGGCAGCCCATATATGTCTGTGGCTCACATAGGTTGCCCTTTGTCTTTCTGCTTATCTTACGCTTTCAATTAGGCAGCCCGAGTTTGGTTCTCCTTGGTATGTAACAATGAAACCTCTTAATCATAGTTAGGGGTGTCAACGGATCCGTAAGATCCGAAAATCTGATCCGAATCCAAAAATAGTTTCGGATTCGGATCGGACTTTTGATCCATTACTACGTGTTTTCACGGATCAGGGGCGCGTCTATTTTGATCCGAAAGTGTTGATCTCGGGTCATGTTTTCGGGGCGCCATAAGACATTCCATTTCGGGGCGCCGTCACCATTTTGAAACTCCTCCCGCCTCCAGCCCTCCCTAGGGTTTTCTTCGACTTCAGCAGTGGCGATCGACGTCGCCTTTGGCTCTCCCCATTTGGCCATTTCGAACCCCTCCAACCCTCCTCTAGGGTTTTGTCCAGACTCTAGCGGCAACGATCGACAAGATCTCCTGGCAGGGTTAAGCTTTTAGGGCGGGTTCATATCCCCATCAGGTTGCCGCCTCGCACGAGGAAGAGGAAGCAGCAGAGCAGGGGCGCCACCGCCTCTCTTCTTTGCCTTCGGAGATCTGCGAATCCTGCGAGACACGGCGGCCGTCGCCCCCGTAGCTGACCGTAGGAACCCGTCGCCGCCTCCTTGTTCTCTTTTAGTTCTACTTTTTTTCTTTTTCTTTAGGGCTTATTTGCTGCGGAAAGTTTCGATTTTGCTCTTTGCTGCGGATTGCGATCTGTTCGATGTGTGTGTTGACGGGTTTTTGTTTTCTGTTTTTTCGCTGCTGTTTACGTCTGTGTGGTGATTAGGGTTTTGTTGGGGTTTTTGTGTGTCTGTGTGACCTTTTCTCTAGGTGGTTTCTTCCGGATACCTGTTTCGTGTGTGGATCTGCTCTTATCGTTGTGTCTGGTTGCTGATGTTGTATTCCAAAAGTTCTTTGGGTTTACATTATCTGATTTTTTATTTTTTAGATTCATGTTTTTTTCTTTGTTTCCATTCTTCTATTAAACACTAGCAAAGTTTTCTTGACTTTACTCCGGTTTCAGAGTTGCCATTTTCTTTCAAAGGTCTCAAATCTATTTATTTGTCTTTTTGTTATTAACATATTGGGGTGTGTCCTACCTTCTGTTAAAAGAGAAAGAGTCCTGCTTGCAGCGAAGTGTTGACTTGAAAGTGTTTATGCAACACCTTGGCACCTCTTCAAAAACCTAAAAAATATGTATCCCCAATATATAATTCTTTATTGAAGGTGTCGAGGACAACAATAAGTCTAGACAAGCACTCTCTCACCAGCAGCTTCCAAAGTTCTTGGGGCAGCCCATATATGTCTGTGGCTCACATAGGTTGCCCTTTGTCTTTTTGCTTATCTTACGCTTTCAATTAGGCAGCCCGAGTTTGGTTCTCCTTGGTATGTAACAATGAAACCTCCTAATCATAGTATGTAGTCAAGATTTTTTACGCTACAATATTGCAGATATGACTTGCTGAGACGCAACAACATCTAGGAATGGCCTCATCTTGGTATGCTGCCATGCAGTATTCTATATTTCTCTACATTTCACCTCAAGAAAATAAAAATAAGACTCTTAGTTACTCTTTCTTTATAACTAACGAGTAGCCTTTTAAGATGACTTCGAGCATAAAAACACATTTAATTAGTACGATCAAGCCGTATACGAAAATTGTATTGAACATGAACGATTTGTATATATAGACTAAAAGCACATTTAATTAATTAGTTTACATCGTATATGAAAATTGTCTAAAATATCAAAAGGTGATGCAAATAATCATCTCATAGGTGATGAACCTGCCCAGCCGATCAAGCTGTCCACCAAGGCAACAGAGGTGTTCTACCACCTTGTTTGGGCTTGTGCAGTTTTAAGGCATGGATGTAACCCAAGTTAGTTTCACTCTCTTAACTTGGCAGGGCTTGCAGGGCTGTCAAAGAGTGGGTTTTGAGTAAACGCCAGTCAAAAACATTGATGGATGGATGCATATGATAAATTTATGGCGAGAAGAAACGTGACTTTGATTTAGGCTGCGTTCGAAAACAACGATGTAGGAGAGGCATTTTCAGGATTCCAATCATTAAAATTTTCCTCTCAGAGAGATTTTGAAAATTAGAGAGAGATAAGGAGAAGTAGAGAGGCACTTTCAAAATCTCCAAAAACTACTCAAGAGTTGTTTCTTCTCTCTCTTGAGATTTTGAGAGAAAAAAAATCTCCTTCCCTCCAATTATTTCCGAATGCAGCCTTAGGTCAGTAATGGGTACTTATGGTTGTTAAAACTGCCCAATAATGATAAATCAATGGGCTTTAAGTAGGCTAAGCTTTTATTAGGTCTTCTAATAATGGACAAGAAATTGGGCTCTCATCAGATTAGTGTTGGACTCTGAGGCCCACTCCCCAAACGACCTTCGCCCCTAATCCTTAACTACCTCAGAGAGAGAGAGAGAGAGAGAGAGAGAGAGAGAGAGAGAGAGAGAGAGAGAGAGAAGAAAACCCCATTAGTAGTGCATATAATTCGTAGTTTTCTTTTGAGGGTCTAATGAGAGGCTGGGCGACAGATGATGAAATGGTTGCTCACATTGATGATGAATCCATGGAATTAGGTTTCTATGAGTTTCTTGTAGTCCTTTCATAAATCTCTCCTTTCTATAAAATTGTCTACTAAGTGCGGTGGTTAAATTTTTTAGGATTTTGTAAAGAATGATAATACTCATGTCTTATTCTAACGACCGCGACGAAAAAGTGCTGCTTATGTTAAAATTTTATGTATATAGCATGTAATAGTTCTACCTAAACTTTCACACCTGTAAGTTATGGAAGGTGCGCATGTTAACCGTTATGTTAAAACTGTGATTAAAAGTCATCACAGATTTAATAAAAACCATGATTAAATATTGTTTATCCATCAAGATTTTTCACCGTTATGAAAAGTCATCACGGTTAAAAAAAAATCGTGATTGAAAGTTTTTAATCCATCATGGTTTTATCACAGTTTTAACTAAATTCACGATGGAAAGTTAGTTTACCAATTGAACAGCATCAAGCTTGCAGGCTAGCTGTTCTATAGCGAAAAGCCTATACAATATTACAATACAGGTAAAAATAACTAAACAATATCACTATGTTGAACTCGTTTGTTTTCTCTCAAATTAATCGGAAAAAATAAAATTTAGATTAATCCTGTGATAGTCGCTAAGGAGGGTAAATTAGGTTTGACCCAGGACCGGCTCAATAACGATGGGTCCAAATCGACCCCGCTTCTATAGCTCGCCCAAGAGGCGTCCAGCAGTCACGGCCCATCAAGGTGCCGCCCAATCCAACTTGGCATCGGATTCTACAGCGCGTAAAAGCTACAGCCCAAGCGCAGTGTTCGCCGGAAGACCCTCCGACGACCGACTGTTACCCCCCTGTGGACGCACTTTTCGACCGGCTCTTTGCGTTTGGTTTCGGCTGGGCTGGTGGCGTTGGTCTGTTAAGTGCGTTGGCGTGCCAGTCACCGAGGTGACAATTTATTCGGGCTCCGAAGAGCCCATGGTGCGCTCGATCTGACTTCGTCAGGCGATTGTGTGGTTCGTGTCGGGACCGAATCCCGTCGCACCATCAAGGTTACGACGTCATTTACATCCCCCATACGAGGGAATACCCTTGATTAATTGCCGAAATTAGGGGCCCCGCAGTCGAAAAGAATAATACTAATTGCGAGAGAGAGATAGGGGCAGATCACACTGGGAGTCGTGTTCAGACCACAAATCGTCGGCCGTGTTGGTCACTCGTGGACCTTTTCATGTTCGGACACCGGTCCGTGATGGGAACGCGACGGGAAAAACCGGGACGAGTCCGTTCAAATGTATGCCGAGCGCCCGGCAATTTCAATGATAACTCGGAAGGCGTCCGGAACGAGAAACAAATCCGATCCGGTCGGGATGTCGGCCCGAGGCTAGGTCGGGGCCGGACCATGTCGGGATGATTCCCAAGATCCGAGCCCGGCCTGAGAGGGCGGCATTGTTGTTCCTTTTGCCCCGGGTCCCGGGGAGAGATGGGGCTGCGGTGTGGGCCCTAGCATCTTTTATCTGGGATTCTCTTGATTATGTGCATCTCTTTTCTCTATTGCCTATTACTTCTTTATGCTTTTACTCCGGATGATTTCTTTTCTTTTATTCATTATTATCGTTATTTTTATTATTACTATTTTGATTATCTTTTATTACCCCCCACCTCCTTAATCATTATCAATGTTGCATATTCAGAGTCCTTTAATTAGCATAATTTTCGTTAATTTATTTACTATTGTTAATGCCCTTATCATGCTATATATATATATATATATATATATATATATATATATATATGTGTGTGTGTGTGTGTGTAGTGTACTGGCGAAGGGAATAGGGTGTACCGCTGGGAGACCCTAAGGGAAGTGTGCCGGCGAAGGGTGGAAAAGGTGTACCGCTGAGGGAAAGAGTGTGCCGCCCGCTGAGGGGCAATAGGGGTGTACCGCCGGGGGTTCAAGGGGCGTGCCGCTGAGGGGCAGTAGGCGGTACCGCTGGGGTTGAAAGGATTGTGCCGGGGGAAGAGTTGGAGGAGCGTACCGCTGGGAGGCAACAAGGGCGTACCGCTGAGGGAAAGAGGTGTACCGATGAAGGGGTGTTGGAGGATAGAGGTAGTGTGCTGGAGAAGAGGCTTTGAAGCGTGCCTCTGAAGGCTGGGAGGAGTGTGCCGGCGAAGGGATTGGGTGAACAGGCCACTGGAAGATGACTAGGGTGCGCCGTTGAAGGGCCAATCAGGGCGTGATGGTGGAGGTTCAATCAGTCTTCAATTTTTATTTTAAGGCTTTTCTTTTCTTCTTGTTTTAATTTGTATGCAGTTTTATATAAACTTCTCCCTTGTTTTGTTCTGTTCGGCCTCTCTGCCATAAGTCGGAAGTTCGGCCTGTCGTGGCGTTGATCAGTTCGGTTCTTATCATGGTACCGGCAGTGGCTTGATTAGTTGGAAGGTTTCATCATTAATTATTCTGTTCGTTTGTTGCCTCCTTTTGCCTTATTTAACATGTTGTTATTTTCTGACAAAAATTCGGCAGCATCTCCCCTTGACCCGGGGCGTAAGGGAGATAAAGGGAACGCGCCCACATAGAGTGGCGGAACCCGACAACTGGAGGTGGGCGCCCGAGGGCAGCAACACCTTTATGGGGCCTCGGAAACCCGGAGAAAACCGTGAACGGAGGGCTTCTAGTATTAGGCAGAATGGGCTGGGGATTGGCGGCTGAGAGCGTACCGCTGAGGCACCAGGGGAAGGTGTACCGCTGGGGGGCCAGAAAGTGTGTCGCTGAGGGCCTAAGGGGTGTACCGGCCAAAGGCAACGGGGTGTGCCGCTGAAGGGCCAGAAGGGCGTACCGGCCAAGGGCCAACGGGGCGTGCCGCTGAGGGCCAAAAGGTGTGCCGGCCAAGGGCTGGAGAGTTGCATCGCTGGGGGATTAAAAGAGCTAAGTGTGTGGGCTGGGAGACCTAGAGGCTAATCAGGGAAGAAAAAAAAAGGGGAATTCAAGGCCGAGGAAGGGCTGCTGGAAATGAGTGAAGGACCCACAAGTCCAGGCTTCAAAGGGGAGGCATCACCTTGATACGGTGACTCGAAAGAAACCGGAGAAACGGAGAAAACGGACAACACACTGCATGCATTGTGAGGGCGGGAGTAAACCATCAGACATAGTAGGAAAGACCCAAGAAAGGTGACTTTTCATTCATGGGAAGCAAAGGGGCCGAGGCCCTACGTATACATTGACGGACATGCCCGAGCCAAGGTCACGGGCAAGAAAGAAAATCCAAAAGCAAAAGAAAGGGAAGAGGAAAGCAAGGAAAACCACGGAAAGGAAGGTGTTGGGGCTGAAGTGGGGACGATCGTCCACCCCCCCTTCTCTAACACTTCCCCCCTGTTACATCAAGCCCTTCTTCTCTCTTACTCTCTCTTCTTCCCGGTGGCCGTCGGAGGGAGCTCACGCCGGAACGCCTCTTCTTCCCTTTCTCTCTTCTTCTCTGGTCTCTTCTTTCTTCTCTATGGGTGTGTCTCTGTCTGCCTCCGTCTCCTTCTTCTTCCTCTCCATCCTCCGTCCGTCCCCCTCTCCCAGTTGAAGCGGGAGTCCCTTTATACTCCCTGCCGCCGGAGCTTTGAGCACGACCGTCGAAGGCGGGAAGCTGCTCCGTCATGATGATCAAGCTTGACTCTTCCGTCCTGGGTGTCAGGGGACTAGCCTGCGTGGCCCAGTCATTGGTCGACACCTCGGATCGGCCACTGCGCGCCGAAGATGCGTAGGGCATGGGCACCACGTCGCTCGGCCGTTGAAAGTGCCTCACGCTGTGCCGTTGGCGGGCTGCACAAGCGTGCCGCAGGAGAGCCAAAAAGGCGTGCTGCTGGAGCCTCCTGAGGGCGTGCCGCTGAAGCCCTGGGGGCGTGCCGCTGAAGCCCATTGGGGCGCGCCGCTGAAGGCCATTGGGGGCGTGCCGCTGAAGGCCTTGGGGCGTGCTGTTGAAGGCCCTTGGGGCGTGCCGCTGAAGGCCCTTGGGGGCGTGCCGCTGAAGGCCATTGGGGCGTGCCGCTGAAGGCCTTGGGGCGTGCCGTTGAAGGCTAAAATTGGGCGTGTTTCTGACCCCGTTCTAAGCCCATTATGGACACGAGTCGTGGCCTGCTTGGCTCTTCTCGAGGCTCACGGATTGAGGGCCTTTTTGTGCTTGGTTTCTCTTCACTGTCGTGACTCCTGGAGGCAACTCCACGACAATCCCTCCCGGGGCTTATTTACTCGGGCCGTTGTTGATACTGGGCTGAGTAGGATATCATGGGTGTGTAATTTTTTTGGTGTCCACAAATGCCCCCCACCCACGGGTAGCGCGGGTGAAGGATGAGCCGGGCGGTGCCCGTGGGTGTACTTGCCTCTTTTCTCTTCGTCGATGCCGACGGGGAGTCGGGGGCTGACCTGGTTTGTTGTCTCTTAGTCTCTTCGTTAGTACCGACAGAGTGTCGGGAGCTGACCTGGTTTGTTGTCTCTTAGTCTCTTCGTCAGTGCCGACAGGGTGTCGGGAGCTGACCTGGTTTGTTGGTCTCTTTGTCTCTTCGTCAGTACCGACGGGGTGTCGGGAGCTGACCTGGTTTGTTGTCTCTTAGTCTCTTCGTCTGTGCTGACAGAGTGTCGGGAGCTGACCTAGTTTGTTGTCTCTTAGTCTCTTCGTCAGTGCCGACAGGGTGTCGGGAGCTGACCTGATTTGTTGTTCTCTTTGTCTCTTCGTCAGTGCCGACGGGGTGCCGGGAACTGACCTGGTTCGTTGGTCTCTTCTGTTCTTTTCTTTCTCTCTCTTTTTTTGAACCACATTACCGATACAAGCGCCCTTTCGGGTTTTCACCGGTACCGGCCCCCTCTTGCTTTTACCCACGCGTCCTCTCGGGTTTTCACGTGACGGGGTACCCGATTTTGCCTGTAGCGCCCTTTCGGGTTTTCGCCACAGCCGGGTTGTTGCCATTTTTACCCTTGTCCCCGCATAGGGGCAAGTCCGGCGGGGCATCTCTATTTTTAACCCCATTTTATTTTCTTCTTTTGGATGAGCCGGGCGGTTCCCGTGGGTGTACTTGCCTCTTTTCTCTTCGTCGATGCCGACGGGGTGTCGAGAGCCGACCTGGTTTGTTGTTTGTTGGTCCCTTTGTTAGTGCCGACGGGGTGTCGGGAATTGAAGCAGCATATTGGTCCCTTCGTTTCTTCATCAGCACCGACAGGGTGTCGGGGGCTGACCCGGCTTGTTGATCTCTTTGTCTCTTCGTCAGTGCCGACGGGGAGTCGGGGGCTGACCTGGTTTGTTGTCTCTTAGTCTCTTCGTCAGTACCGACAGAGTGTCGGGAGCTGACCTGGTTTGTTGTCTCTTAGTCTCTTCGTCAGTGCCGACAGGGTGTCGGGAGCTGACCTGGTTTGTTGGTCTCTTTGTCTCTTCGTCAGTGCCGATAGGGTGTCGGGAGCTGACCTGATTTGTTGATCTCTTGGTCTCTTCGTCAGTGCCGGCAGGGTGCCGGGAACTGACCTGGTTCGTTGGTCTCTTCTGTTCTTTTCTTTCTCTCTTTTTTTTTGAACCACATTACCGATACAAGCGCCCTTTCGGGTTTTCACCGGTACCGGCCCCCTCTTGCTTTTGCCCACGCGCCCTTTCGGGTTTTCACGTGGCGGGGTACCCAATTTTACCTGTAGCGCCCTTTCGGGTTTTCGCCACAGCCGGGTTGTTGCCATTTTTACCCTTGTCCCCATGTAGGGGAAAGTCCGGCGGGGTATCTCTATTTTTAACCCCATTTTCTTTTCTTCTCTTTTTTTTTTTAACTATCGAGTGATACGCGAGTGTCGGCTAGGGCATGAGGCCTTGCGCCAGAAGGTAAGGTTTATTCGTTGGCAAGAAGAAAATGCCAGCGCAACGGGAGAATTTGTGCCGATTCAGACGTAAGGTCCGTAATGGCAATATTGTGCGGAGTGGGTGGCTAGGGCACGGGGCCTTGCGTCGGAAAGAGGTTTAATTCGCTGCCAAGGGACGAATGGCCGCGCAAGGATAGAGGCTCTATCGACCCGGGCGTAAGGCCCGTGACGGTGCTTCTGTATGACGGGAGGTGGCTGAAGCACGGGGCTACGTGCCAGGGATGGGCTTGTTTATTGGCAGGGTAGTGGTACCATGGCAAGGGTAGAGTTGCAGGGGTAGATTTGCCTTCGCTTGTGTGGACGCCCGTCTGACCAGGATTGTGGGGATGGGATGTTTCCCCGGGGACATTTATTACCGTATATTATTGACTTACTCCTCCACGTATGTGAGTGGATGAGTATGTAAATGTATGCGCATATGTAGGTACATATATATTTTTCTATTTAATATTTTACATATACTTTTACTTCCCCTTCTTTTATTTTCTTTTATTCTTCCCCCTTTTTTTATCTTCTATTCATTTTCCTTCCTCCCCCCCTTTTTTTTAAAGTTATTCTCCCCTCTTTTTTTTTCCCTTCTTCTTTTTTTTTCCTTTTTATTCTTCTCTTCTCCCCCTTTCATTTCCCCCTTTTTTTTCTTTTTATATAAAAAGGAGGGGTCGGTTCAAACACCCCCCCATTCGAACCCCCCCTCTCTTCCCTCTCTCTTTTCTCTCTCTTCCACGACCGAGCGAGGCGTCCCTTCCTCTCCCCTCTCCCCTCTCCCCTTCTTCTCCGTTTCCGGATGCCGCCGCGGTCGAGCGCCGTCGTCGTTGCCGTGGTGAGGGAACGGCCGCAAAGGACCCCCCCTTTTTCTTTTCCCCTCCCCTCTCCTCTTCCGTCCTCTCCTTCCTCTTCCTCCCCTCTTTTGTCT
This sequence comes from Amorphophallus konjac, assembly GCA_022559845.1. Taxonomy (NCBI): domain Eukaryota; kingdom Viridiplantae; phylum Streptophyta; class Magnoliopsida; order Alismatales; family Araceae; genus Amorphophallus; species Amorphophallus konjac. Next base: position 414,449,687 of record CM040120.1, read on the forward strand.
TCGACGGAGCCCTAGGCTCCCCTTCTTTCCCCTCTTCTTCTCCTCCTCTCCTTTCTCTTTCCCCTTGTTATCTTCCCTTTCCCCTTCTTCGGCACGATCGGGGCGGCGAGGAGCGTCGTGGTGTCGTCGGAGTGTGCCGGGGGAGGCGTTCAGAGCATGCCGGCGGGGTGTCCTCGTGAGTGTGCCGGCGGGGGTTTAACCGGGCGTGCTAGGGAGCTGCACAACCGAGCGTGCCAGGGAAGGGGCTTTAGGCTGTGTCGGTGAAGAGGGTAGAAGATGTGCGGGAAGCCCCCGTGGGCGTGCCGGGGAAGGCGTCACGGGGCGTGCCGGGGAAGCCGACTACGGGGCGTGCCGGGGAAGGCAGTCCGCAGTGTGCCGGCGAAGACGGTCTTCGCGAGCGTACCGGGGAGAAGTGGCCACAGGGTGTACCGGGCAGGGCGCCTCGAAGCGTGCCGGCGAAGGCTGCTTGGGGCGTGTCGGCTAGGGCAGCTTCGGGCGTGCCGGTGAAGGGGGCACTAGGGTGTGCCGGTGAGGGCACTGCAGGGCGTGTCGGGGATGTTGTGCATCCCTTTAGTTTTGATGATGACAAAGGATATGTTTAATTGCTCCTTCAATATAAAGTAATGGACTCATGATAATTTGATGATGACAAAAGATGTGGTTAACTAATTCAATGCAAATCTGATAGTTCAAGTAATTTCAGGTATACTGAAGTACTAATGAAGTCAACAGATCAGAGGAAGTTGTCAAGGTTTCTTGTCGACCAGAGTAGTAGTCATTGTCGACCAACGAATCCAACCAAACACAGTTCAAGCTATGTTTTCTCTGTACGCACTCTGGTTGTCGACCAGAGCCCTGCCCGTTGTCGACCACGAAGCAATACAAGCGAATCCAACTCTGTACAGACTTTTCCTCTGTACAGACTTTCCTCTGTACAGACTTCGGTGGTCAACCAGTTACTTTTCCTTTGTACAGACTTCGGTGGTCGACCAGTTAATTCTCCTCTGTACAGACTTCGGTGGTCAACCAAAGGCCTGCCCGTTGTCGACCACGGAACAGACAGAGCATCAGACAGAACTGCCATACATCTGGACATTGCCCCTTGTCGACCAGCGACAGGGCTATTGTCAACAATGAGCGATACGAGCGTCAGCCTGAAGAACCAGCCGTCTGGACAATGCTCATTGTCGACCAGAGACAGGGTCGTTGTCGACCACAAGCGGAACCGCGTCCAGAACCGAAATCCAACCGAATTCAGTTTCTGTTGAGAAAAACCTGCAGGTTGTTGCTGCAGGTTGTTGGGCGGTTCAGATGATAAGATTCCGCACGGGATTCAAGGAGAGAATCTTGCTAAGAACCGGTCAAACTCTTTCTAAGATTCTATTTAATCTTCTCCCTGTTTTTAGCGAGTAATCCAACAGGTTTTGCACTTGCGCGGGAAACAGCTTCGTGCTTAATAAGAACTGGTGCAAAAAGGAGAAGAGATAGAGAGCGGGGTGTGGAACATAGAGCAGAAGAAAAGGACACCCACGAAGATACTCTGAAAGAGAAAAGGAAGAGTGGCTCTCCGGCAATCAAGAAGCAGCAGAAGACAGAAGTGTTCTTCGGTGCTGCAGAAAGAAGACCTGGCTCAAGGCGTTGCAAGTTCCAGCAGCAAGGCAGCTGAAGGCATCCTGCTGGAAGTCCTACAGGGAGTCTTGCCTTGTTACCTATGTGATTGAGTCCCAAGCTGAACTCTTTAATTACTCTGCTTCAAAAGTCTATGTTCAGCCTTGTTACACCTTTTTCTATTTATCTTTTCATTACATCAAGAGTCAAGCTGTGAGGCAGCGGAGTCAAGCTGTGAGGCAGCGGAGTCAAGCTGTGTGTCAGCAGGAACAAGCTGTGTGACAGCGGTGTTTGTGTGAGATCAGAAGTTCTCATTTAGTGAAGCCTTGCTCAAGTTGAGCAAGGGGTGGACGTAAGTCTCGGGAAGAGACTGAACCACCTAAAAATCCTGTCTTGTGATTTTTCGTGTGGTGTGTGCTCTTATTATTGCTTGCTGTCGCTATAGCTATCAGTTTTATCGTTGCAACCCATAGCTTGCTTAAGGTCTAATCGATTGTTGATTTATAAATTGAAAAAGGGGCTAGATCTATTCACCCCCCCTCTAGATCTATTCAGTCCGTACTTAACACGTGGTATCAGAGCTAGACTCTCCGAAAATGTGGTCTAACAACCAGGAGAGACCTAGCGGACTGAACTCTAGAAGTCTAATGGCTGAGGGACACTCAGTGACTAGACCACCATACTTTGATGGAAATGATTACTCATACTGGAAAAATCGTATGCAGGTGTTCTTGAGAGCACAAGATCATGAGATGTGGAGAGTAGTGAGCCACGGACCCTATGATCTGCCCGAAGACGAGGATACCTGGACCAGAGAACATGTCAGAAAATCAACCATCAACTGGGGAGCTATGAATGTAATGCAATGCGCACTTCATCCCACGGAGTTCTCAAGAGTCTCACAATGTGCAACAGCCAAGGAGATGTGGGATCGACTCAAGGTCATCTATGAAGGTACGTCAGAGGTAAGGGAGACAAAAGCAAATATGTTAGTCTCAGAATATGAAATGTTTAGAATGAAAACTGATGAAAACATTTCTGATATGTATGCTAGACTAGTGCAACTAACAAATAGCTTAAAGAGTCTAGGGAAAACCTACAAGGAGCAAGAGCTAGTGAGAAAAATTTTAAGGTCCCTCACTCCTATGTGGCATACCAAGGCCACAGTCATTGAGGACTCAAAGAACCTCACTACTATGACTGTGGATGAACTAGTAGGTTCCCTAATGGCCTATGAGGTCAATCTAAAAGGAAAGGAAGAAGAGGGCAAGAAAAAGAAACAGCTAGCTCTGAAAACTAAAATAGGCACCTCTGAATCATCTGACACTGATGACTCATCTAGCACAGGTGAGGAAACTGGTGAGCTTGCCACGCTAACAAGAAAGTTCAGAAAGTTTCTGCGGAAGGAAGGTAAGGGATTTAAAAATCCGAAGGGCATGGTAAGAAGGTCACCCCAGTTTCAGTCTGACAAAACTAAAGCCTCATCTAACAAACTTGCCTGCTACAACTGCAGAAAATCAGGACACATGAAGGCTGAATGTCCAGAGGCTCCTAAGAAATCAAGCTTCAAGTGGAAAGGCAAGAGACCAAAGGCAATGATAAGCACATGGAGCGAGGAGGAGGAAAGCAGCGAAGAGGAAACAACCTCCGAAGAAGAAGAAGGAAACACATGTCTAATGGCCAAAGGAGACAGCAACGATCTTGAGGTAACCTCCCCTTTTCAAGATTTTTCTAGTTCAGATTGGGAAGAAGCCTATTCAGACTTACTTGATACATATGAAATAACAAGAAAGGAAAATAAAAGGTTGAAGAAGAAAGTTAATCAGCTCAATGATGACAGCAACCTAATTGCTAACAGAACTAAACTAGAATTGGAAATCACCACCTTGCAAAATAAGCTGAATCAACACAAGACAGATGAAGAAAATGTCAAAGAACTATTGGAAGAAAATGAGATACTAAAAAACACAATTGATGAGTTAAAACTAAAGACTCAAGAATATGAACAGCAAACTAAGTTAACTCAAGAAAGAAACAACTCACTCAAGGAAGAAAACAGTCAACTTCTGAAAGAAATAGAAAGAATCCAAAGTGAACTAAAAAACAAACAGGAAACATTGGAAAAAATGACTAAGGGTGAAGAAAACTTGAACGCGGTGTTAGGAATAAAAGTAAATTTTCAGAAAGAGGGGTTAGGATACAACCCAACAGCTAAAAAGGAATTTCAACTAAAAACGTTAAATGAAAAAGCTGACACAAAAGGAAAAGGCCCCCTGATAAACCTATATCAAAACAAACAAAAGGACATAGCTGAAAGTTCCTCTAAACAGACTAATGTCACCTGGGAAGAGAGGAATTCTAAAGGGAAAATGGTCAATCTACATCAGCTTAAAAACAACAGCCATATCAGACGAGAAGTTCAAATTCACAGAAGTAACCAGACAAACAGAGCATTAAATCATGTTAATAAACCCAGACCTGTAAAACAAGGTGTCTGGAAACAGGCTGGTCGACAACAGACTCCTCCTATGTCGACCAGAGGGTCTGCCAGAACAGGTACTGGCTTCGGGAGAAACCCTGGTCGACCACAGACATACCAGATGTCGACCAGACATACAAACAGAACCCACAACTTCTCTCAGCTGAAACAGAATGGAAATTGGAATTTAAGAAAATGGACTCAACATAGAGGAACATTAAATCAAAAGGAACACAACCTGAACAAGTTAAGAATCGAAAAGACAAACTGTTCTAACAAAGTTTGGGTTCCCAAGATGTTGTTACAGCAGTTTCATGATTTCACAAGCTATCTTGGACCCGGGTACCATTGGGGTCCAAAAGTTTCTGTGTAATTTGTGATGCAGGAATGTCAGGCAGTCATGCACAACAAGTGGTAAGACCGTTTAGTGCAAAAACTCCATGTAAAATATTCAAAGGTAAGAAACCATCCCTAGCTCATTTTAGAATCTTTGGTGCAAGGTGTTACATTCATAACAATGATAAGAAAGTCTTGGACAAATCTGAACCTAAGAGCAACTCAGGAATATTCTTGGGCTATTCTGATCGATCAAGAGCCTATAGGGTATTTAACACCAGAGATCAAGTGGTTGAAGAACCCCCTCATATTTCATTTGATGAAATTAATGATTTTGGCAAAAATGAACAGGTCAGCAAGGAAGAAGAAGATGGGGAATTTCAGGATGGCAAAGAAAAACCGATGGAGAATGAAGAAGAACTGAATCAAGAAAGAAATCAAGGTAATTCTAATGACCAAACCGAAGGAGAGGTCAACTCAGGTAACAATCTTGAAAACTCAAGACTTCTTAGAGATCATCCCTTGGATAACATTATTGGTAGTAGTCATGATCCTAGGAAGACTAGATCTCAGCTCAAGACCATTAATGAACTAGATCAACTTGCCCTTGTGTCCCAAATAGAGCCCAAATCTGTAGTGAAAACCTTAAAGGTTGAATCATGGATAAGTGCCATGCATGAAAAACTAAATCTGTTTGAAAGAAAAGAAAATCAGTCGTTGTTTATGACTCTCTATCATTTCTGCAAATAGTTATGTCAGCTAAGTATCTGCTACTGGTAAGGTTGGGAGTTCAACTGATTACTGAAGCAAGCCTGCAAGCTCCTGGTACTGCTACTATTTAGCTCTGGTGGTCGACCAACGACCGGGCAGTGGTCGACAACGCCATCAGGACAGGATACTGGATGGGTTCTGTGGCTGCGCAGATGTCGACAACAGACAGTCCCATGGTCGACAATGGATCTGTACGGAAGCAAATGTCCACTTTAGACAGGTTCCTGGTTGACACTAGTTCTGGTAGGGAATCTTCTGGACTGGTTAAACTGTTTGGACTCAGATTCATATTCACTCATTCATCATCATTCATACTTTCCATTCCCTGTGTCTGTCTATCTCATCCTGGCCAACATTTTTTTGATTCAGCATGGATTCACAAATTGAGGGGGAGTAAAAGTGTAAACTCATTCCTTGATGAAACATTGAATAACCTAACCATATCTTCCAATAAAATCACCAAGGTGATCAATAAGAGTAGAGGTTGAGTGTAGTAATGAGGATTTGGACTGTACTACTTCAATAAAGTCAAGCCATAACTATGATTCTGTCACATGATTTTGAAGACTTATGATTTTTAGTAGTGAGTCGGTTTCTCTACCTGTGCTAATTCTGAACAGTTAATATAAATCCAATAATATAGCATGAATGCACGTGGAATACGCCATAATTCTGTCTTCATGGTAGAGCAATGGATTGGATTCTGAGAAACTACTGCCTCCCATGTTAAAGAAAAAATTGGATGAAAAATAAGTGAGAGGCATGTGTGTCATGAAGAATCAATCTATCTCTGCTGCTCTCAAAAATTATTGAGATTGGGCATACTGAGTAACTGGGGATATTGGCGTCTGATAAACGTATATCTTCACGGATAAAAGGTGTGTCCCAGTTAAAAGTGGAATGGTTAGGCATGCTAAGTAGCCGAGGTTTCTGGCGTGTAAAAAGCGTGTCTCCTCGTGTAGAAAAGCATGTGATAAACCTGACCACAGCCTTCAAAATGATTCCAAAAAGAAAATTTCAAAATTACTCAAACGACAGAAGAAAATGGTTGACCGAAGGCATGGCATGCAAAGAAAAGCTAAAAACACTGTTCAGCTCGCACTGTTAGTCAAACAGCCTCATGAAATCTATTATAAGTTTGAGAAGTCATATGGAGGAAAATTAGATATGGGGCGCAAGTTTATTGGTGCAATACCTTCAAATTCAATGAACCACAAGGCCCACTCTACTTGTTTACAAGGTGATCTCTGCTAAGAATGGATAGGTTAAATAAATGCTTCATTAAGGAAAGGGCGTACACTTCAATCAATTTCCCCAAAATTCAATTCGGCTGATTAAATCCTGACCCTTCGTTTTCTTCATCAAGCTGTTTCTCTACCCTAGGATAAACACCCAGGAGTCTTCGTATTTCATTCTGCTCCACCACCTCCTTTCACATCCTGTTCGGAGTGATTTTTTTTTTTGATTTTCCCTCTTTTTGCTGTTGACAAAGGGGGAGAAAGAGTTTGTTGTCCTTGTGCCAAATAATGCCAAGTCTACTTATGGTTATGTTATTGTCATCTTACCTTCTCTATGGATGTCTTTGAATAACATATCTTTGAATAACATATCAAATGAATTGTCTGGCTTAAATAATTGCATGGTTTGTCACAATGACTCATGGTTGTCATCATCAAAAAGGGGGAGAATGTTGTGCATCCCTTTAGTTTTGATGATGACAAAGGATATGTTTAATTGCTCCTTCAATATAAAGTAATGGACTCATGATAATTTGATGATGACAAAAGATGTGGTTAACTAATTCAATGCAAATCTGATAGTTCAAGTAATTTCAGGTATACTGAAGTACTAATGAAGTCAACAGATCAGAGGAAGTTGTCAAGGTTTCTTGTCGACCAGAGTAGTAGTCATTGTCGACCAACGAATCCAACCAAACACAGTTCAAGCTATGTTTTCTCTGTACGCACTCTGGTTGTCGACCAGAGCCCTGCCCGTTGTCGACCACGAAGCAATACAAGCGAATCCAACTCTGTACAGACTTTTCCTCTGTACAGACTTTCCTCTGTACAGACTTCGGTGGTCAACCAGTTACTTTTCCTTTGTACAGACTTCGGTGGTCGACCAGTTAATTCTCCTCTGTACAGACTTCGGTGGTCAACCAAAGGCCTGCCCGTTGTCGACCACGGAACAGACAGAGCATCAGACAGAACTGCCATACATCTGGACATTGCCCCTTGTCGACCAGCGACAGGGCTATTGTCAACAATGAGCGATACGAGCGTCAGCCTGAAGAACCAGCCGTCTGGACAATGCTCATTGTCGACCAGAGACAGGGTCGTTGTCGACCACAAGCGGAACCGCGTCCAGAACCGAAATCCAACCGAATTCAGTTTCTGTTGAGAAAAACCTGCAGGTTGTTGCTGCAGGTTGTTGGGCGGTTCAGATGATAAGATTCCGCACGGGATTCAAGGAGAGAATCTTGCTAAGAACCGGTCAAATCTTTTCTAAGATTCTATTTAATCTTCTCCCTGTTTTTAGCGAGTAATCCAACAGGTTTTGCACTTGCGCGGGAAACAGCTTCGTGCTTAATAAGAACTGGTGCAAAAAGGAGAAGAGATAGAGAGCGGGGTGTGGAACATAGAGCAGAAGAAAAGGACACCCACGAAGATACTCTGAAAGAGAAAAGGAAGAGTGGCTCTCCGGCAATCAAGAAGCAGCAGAAGACAGAAGTGTTCTTCGGTGCTGCAGAAAGAAGACCTGGCTCAAGGCGTTGCAAGTTCCAGCAGCAAGGCAGCTGAAGGCATCCTGCTGGAAGTCCTACAGGGAGTCTTGCCTTGTTACCTATGTGATTGAGTCCCAAGCTGAACTCTTTAATTACTCTGCTTCAAAAGTCTATGTTCAGCCTTGTTACACCTTTTTCTATTTATCTTTTCATTACATCAAGAGTCAAGCTGTGAGGCAGCGGAGTCAAGCTGTGAGGCAGCGGAGTCAAGCTGTGAGGCAGCGGAGTCAAGCTGTGTGTCAGCAGGAACAAGCTGTGTGACAGCGGTGTTTGTGTGAGATCAGAAGTTCTCATTTAGTGAAGCCTTGCTCAAGTTGAGCAAGGGGTGGACGTAAGTCTCGGGAAGAGACTGAACCACCTAAAAATCCTGTCTTGTGATTTTTCGTGTGGTGTGTGCTCTTATTATTGCTTGCTGTCGCTATAGCTATCAGTTTTATCGTTGCAACCCATAGCTTGCTTAAGGTCTAATCGATTGTTGATTTATAAATTGAAAAAGGGGCTAGATCTATTCACCCCCCCTCTAGATCTATTCAGTCCGTACTTAACAGGGGAAGCCTTGAAGGGCTGTGCCGGCGAAGGGGGGCACTAGGGTGTGCCGGTGAGGGCCCGTAGGGGGAGCTGTACCGGCAAAGGGGCCAAGGGGAATTTTAGCCAGGGAAGAAGACTCCCTTGACCGACGGACTTCTGGTGTTGCCTCTCGGGGCCCACCATGACTTTGTTTGGGCTGTCACTCCTTGTGGACGCGCACCCGTGTTTTCCCTTACGCCTCTGGCCTAGGGGAAACTCTGCCAAAATTTCGTCAGAAATTGGCAATATCTTATTCATTTGACCTGTAGTGAAGCCTCTTTACAGTCTTTCATTTCGTTTTACGTGCGGCTTATTCTGATCTTTGATTTGTGTATCTTTGCAAACAAATGGCTGCCCCAAGTGGTTCTTCTGCCCCTGCCGCTGCTGTCGGTGCCGACCTCATTCCGCGGGATCCCGTGCCAGCGGTCACGTGGCTCAATGTGGAGGACCTGGACCGTGAACATGCGGAAATAGCTGCCTTGGCGGAGTCATCGGGGTCCGACAGTGAGAGCATGGACTTCAGCCGGCTTGTCAGAGTTGAGAGCGACTTCACATTTGATCGGGCCACCGAGGAGTACCGAAAGGACTTCCCGAAGGATAGGCACCTCATTCGATTCCTGAAGCATCTGCGCTCCCGAGATGGGCGAGACTTCCGCACGATAAAGGCCGTCGAGTGGGCCATCCTACATGCCCGGGATAGTCTGCTGTACAGCGTCCCCAGGAGCATTCCAATGTATCTGGTGGGAGAAGCCCGGGAGTGGAAGCCCGTCTTGGGGATTGAAGGAGTGCTTCCAGCCGAAGATAAACTGGTGCGAGCGCCTCAGTTCGTTCCGGCCAAATGGGATATGTCTGCCGGCAAGGTGCACAGTGAGTCGCCCCGCTTCGGCTTATTCTTGGCTCCCCTTAAATGGGGCTATAGGGAGGAGCCGTTTATATTGGACTGCTTGGCCATAAGGTTCAAGTATGAATTATCACTGGGCTGGTTCGGGGAGCTGAAGCTTCAAGACGCCCATAGTTTTTGGGAAGGGGCAGTGGAGTTCACTGAATATGTACTATTCAACTATGCTCCGTTGCTGGTCCGGGTTGGCATTTATCACAGTGTATACGCCTCCCGGTATGGCTATCCCATCTCCAAGGGCCTCTGTTGTGGCATGATAGAAGTGTTCAGCGCGGAGACCAACACTTTCTACACGGCGGAGGGTGAGACTTCCCTGGACCCGTGGAGTCTCAGCCATGGCTTGCCCATTGACGGGGAGCCTTATGAAGAAGTGTGCCTCCCCGACTTGATCAAGGACGAAACCAACGGGGATGGCTATTATTCTCTCGGGTATTCGTACCGGTATCTCATGAAGGCGTACCAAGAATTATATCAGCTGTCACATGGTGGGAGGCAGCCCGCCCGTGGGGATAGAAAGAGGGTGCGCATGGCCCTGTGGTTGGAATACTTCTATGACGGGCTGAAGCAATATGAAGAGTTTCCCCGTGTTGGCACCGCTGTTGCTCGCAAGAAGCGTGCGAAGCCGAAGCTTGGTGTGAAGATCCCCTCCAAGGGGCGTCGGAGCGGGCCTAATCCGATGGGTGTCGACCCGCTAACTCACTGCGCCGCCTATCTCACGTACTGGCTATGTTCGTTTGCCATGCCGTACGGGGATGAGACGGTTATTCGGCCAGACGCCATCTACCCAGCATGTCAGATGGCGTGGGGCGTCAAGCTTTCCTTGTGCCCGACGACCCTCTGCTTGATTTACAAGGCCCTGGGAGACATCAGCACCCATCAGTTTCCGAGGCAGGCCCGGTATGTATGCCCACTACATTTCTTCAACGCGTGGGTTTGTTCCCCGAGTTCGTCCCGTGAGCTCTCCAGGATTGGGGGCTGATGTCGAGAATGCTGGAGTTTGCCAGTGCAGAGCCAGCTTCTACCTCCATGCGGATGTTTGACATTCGGGGCCGGTTGACCACGGTTCCCTGGGATGCGGCTGGCACTATTCATTTCTGGACGTTGGCCGCGCACTCTAGCCCTCTGGTGAACAATAAGAGGGAGTGCAAGGACGATCAGGTGGAGAAGTACGTCCACCCCATCAGCCAAGAGAATGTGGTCCGCCCGCTGCTGGAACCGGAGCTGAGGGACTGGGCGCTATCCATTCGCCCAAGCGTGTTGGTGTTCAGGAAGGGGGATAATGTGCTGCTGGAACCGTATTATCCCTTCCGGTTTGGTCGCAACTTCGGGTATGACCAGCATATCCCTGTTTATCATGCATAGTTCGGCCTGCCTTCGCGGAATATCCGGGGAAGTTCAGTTGCTGAACATGCTAAGAGCTGGTGGGACTTTTTCCACCGGGCGGACACTGCCTCTTTCAGGGTGCCGGCCCCGGGTCGCATTCCCCGAGTGACCCAAGACTACATAAAGTGGTGGAACGCCCGGACGGCCTTCTACCGGTTGCATAAGACCGACTGCTGGGATGGGGCCGAGAGGAGGTTCCTTAGTCGGCAATCGGTGCCAGTACTTGATATTGAGCCAGATCATCTTCTTCGGCTCAAGAACAAGCAGGAGAAAGAGGTAGCGGCATACATGGCTGCTCGTCGGGAAGCCCGGGACGCGAGGCCGACGCCGAAAGTGGAGTTGCCTCCGGTGGCGAAGGACGACTACAAGAAGACATTGCGGGATCTTTGCCGGATAGGGAGTGATCGTCTGGAGCTCATTAATTACCCGCTCCCCATGGAGGAGGAGGGCACCCCCGCAAAGAGCTGGCGTCCAGAGATGGACCTGATCTGCCCATACCGCACATTTATGAGGCGGGAGGAGAGGAAGCCTGAGAATTATAAGGACACCACATGGCTGTATGTTCTGCTGCGGGTGAATGGGCTGAAGATCGAAGATCAGACGTCCGCCATCCTGGGCAAGCGCCTGCACATCCCGTATTATTATGCCGACGGGTGGGGCATGGACCACTTCAATCTTTTCTGCCACCTCTCCTCGAAGAAGCACGCAGATCTGGGTAGCCTCACAGATCGGTGCCAGAAGGTCGAGGACGTGTGCTGGCTGGTCCGAGAGGCGGCTCGTCGGGACAAGGAGCCGTCCCTGAGTTACTGGCCGATAACACTTCGGTTGTACACCGGTCCTCACGGTATTTAACCTTTCCCACTTCTTCTATTCTCGTGGTCGTGTCCTTGGCAGATTTATCGGGTACTAACCACGTGTGTATATGTATTTATTCTTCTTACCAGACCATCCCGATAGCACCCAGATGGCGACATACCGTAATCTTCTTCGATTTGTCCAGAAGCCCGCCTACTTTGAAGCCGCACTGCCGGCTCCGACTACGGCTCCTCTACCCAAGGCAGCGAAGAGGCCCCGGGCAAAATCACCTGTGAAGAAGGCAGTGGATGCCGCGAAGGCGGCTAAGCAGCGGGACACAAAGCAGAGAAAAACAGAGGCGGCCAGGGCCCCGATCGCCATTCCTCCGGCGCCACGGGTCCCATCTTTTGAGGAGTTCGAAGTCGCCCGACCCGAGCCAAGCCAACCTGTCGGTCAGTACCTTCGACCATCAGCGTGTCTTTTAAGTCTTTCTCCTTTTTTGTATTTTCATTTTGGAGCAAAGCCCTGACACCTGACTATTTCTTTTGTCTCAGCCCCTGTGGAAGAGCCCGTGCCCGCACCTATTCCTGACGCGGGGGAGCCGGTTCCTGTGCCCGCCCCTGTCACGGGTGAAGCCGCGATCATAGCAAAGGCGACCTCGGCGGCGGCTCCGGCTTCCTCACCGCAGGCGAAGGGAAGGTCCCGAGCAAAGTCGCCTGTTAAGAAGGCGTTGGCTGCTGCCAAGGTGGCCGGGCAGCAAGCGGCAAAGCGGAGACGGGCAGAGGGGTCCCCGGTCCCAGCGGCCGCCTCTCCGGTGGCCCCTATCTTGTCCTTTGAAGAATTCGAGGTCACTCGGACTGAGCCGAGTCACCATGCCGGCGGGGTTCAACGGTCGCCGACGTCACCCGAGATTGATTTGCCTCCTGGGCCATCCTTGGATGCGCGCACGGCGACAATGCGCTTCTTTCTTACAGGCGACACGGAGGAACCGGCGCCTATGCTGACCCCAAGCGAGAGCGAGGCCGCGGTCCCCGAGGCAGCGGTCTCCGAGGCCGCGTCGCCCATCAAAGAGGCCATCCGCGAGCCACCTCCTGTTGCAGCAGCTGAAGGGGGTATTTGCCTTTGTTGGCCTAATTGACTTCTTTTACCCTTTGGGAGCCGATTAGGTTTGATATAACCCGTGTTTTCTTCTGCGTGACAGGCACAGCAGAGGCAGTCGCTGGGCTATTCGGGCCCCGCCTGTAACTCCCGACGACGCGTCTATATGTGAGGAGGAGGCTGAAGTCCGGCGTACCGGCCTCATCTAGCCCGAGGGAGGGTGCGCCGGCCATTGACCTCGAAGTGGAGGCCCCTTTGCCGGCAAGGGGAGAGCCTGCGGCGGTCGAGTCATCATCGGGCGAAGAGGTAGACTACAATTACTCCTCCGATGAAGCGGCTGCTGACGAGGGCGTGTCCGGGGCATCGGAGCCGTCCGAGCCGGTCTTCAGGGCCCCCTTACTTGCTGGCTCCCCGAGCTTTATGGGGAAGACTGCTGTAAGTGTGAGCTTGCTTGGGCCGGCTCCTTCCTCTCCTTCGTGGTTACCTAATGATCTTTTCTTGTCAATTCCGGGTTTCAGGGGCTTAACTTGCCGGAGGCTGTGGAAAAGGGTACCCCAGTTGCGCCGATCGACCGTCAGGTGGGGGTCGATGTGGGCTCGGGCAAACTAGCCCTTCTATTCGAGGCTCTTCAACAAGAGTCGGCCGCAGGGACTTCAAGTGTTTCTGAAGTGGCGGACGAGCCTCTGGAGGAAGGAGAGATTGCGCCCGAAGGCCGCGTCTTCACGGTGGCCGAGGTAAGCGGGGCTTTATGGCTCTTCCCACTTCTCGTTCTCGCGTAATTTATTCCCGGCGACGGGCGGCTAACCGTATTTCATGTGGGCAGGTGGCGCCGACGACCGGAAGGGCGCCTGGCCGCTCTCGCAAGGCGATCACCAAGCGGAGGCCGATTACCGGTCAACCGCCAGCAGGGGGACCGACTCTGGCATCTGTTCCGGAGGTGGAGACTCTTGCCGTGCTCGTGCAGGCGGGAGGCGTCCCTCACCTACTGGTTCCACTTCCACCTCTTCCGAGGCTGCCGGCCCAGATGGAGGACCCTTTCTTGAGACAAATATTCGCGGGGCTCCGTGCACATTTGGAGGGATCCCACACGCGAGGGAAAAGTCCGTGGGTGATGGCGTCGGGTCCGGCTTTACTCGACGCCCCTCCTTCAGCCGAAGCAGCCGTACCGGCACCCCTGCCCATTGAGGCAGTGGCAGAAGTGAACCAAGCAGAGGCAGAGGAGGCAGGAGAACACCGAGTGATGGCGGCGACAAGTGCTTCGGCGATGAACTTGGCCATTTCCTTAGCGGTGGTTGGCCAGGAATCTTCTGTCGAGCCACGCCGGCCAGGCGTCTTGACTCTTGCTCTTCCATCTTCTTCGGCCGTGGTGGACGCTGATTTGTGGGCAGAGATGGACAGCACCGTGGAATTTACTCCCCAGCCGTGCCTTCGGTCAGTCACACCTCGTCAGAGGTGCCCGTCCATCAAATGCTGGTAACGCTGCGGACGATGCTATTTGCCGACCTTTCCTTATCATACCGGGAGGTACACACCATAGTGTCGCAGCTGACCGGGGCGTTACAAGTGCTGGGCTGTCCACTGGAGGAGTGGTCGCGACGAGTCTTGTTGCTATTAAAGTATATCAAACGTCGCGAGTTTCTCGAGACCCAGGCTCCCGACGCGCGCGCCGCGCTAGACGCCCAAGCGGACGAGTATTTGCAGGTCTTGGAGGCACGGCGCCATGATGAAGAGTGCCATGGGAAGGCCTTGGAGAAAGGCCAGGGCAGCGTCCGCTCCCTCAAGAGTCGGATCGAGAAGCTAGAGGGCTACCTTGCTGCGGCTAGGGTTGACCTTGCCGAGGCTGAGAAGGTGGTCGAGAGTGAGAGCGAAGCTCTCGCCGTCGCCCAAGTTGAAACGGTGTCCGTGGAAGCTGAACTCGCCCGTCTCGAGGAATTGAGGGGACGGTTACGTGATATGAGGAACTTCCCTTGCGTCGGGATCCTCCCCCTCGAGGACATCTTCAGGGGTGTCGGCTGAGCGTCGCCTCCCTTAGCTCTCTCCTTTTTGTAACACAGGGGTATGCCCCGAAGCATATGTAATCTGATCCTTCTTTAAATAGAACAGAACAGTTACAGTTTCACGTGTTCTTCGTGTATGCATTCATCCCAGAGGGACCTCTCTTCCCCTTTTTTCTCTTCTGTGTATATTGTTTTCTTCTTCCTCTTCCCTCCCCTCCTCTTTTTTTGTGCTGAGACACATTGGCAGGGTGTGAATCTTCGCGAGGATTCGCTTTGGGAGAACCAGGCAGGAACCCATGTCAGGGCACAGGAGAGTGCTCGCCTTCCCAGGGGGAGGACGAGGGGACCACTCCACCATACCGAACGGGCGACTCCCTAGTTTCGCCGCAATATTGGAAGCGCGTGCTGGCTTCAAGCGGGGGGCCTCGGTCAGAGACCGGATTTCTCATCGTCCAGAGGGGACGGAGAGAAGAGTTTGTTTAGTCAATGACCCGGACGGGAGGTCCGAGCCAAAGGGGTACTCACCGCCCGGGGAGGACGGAGAGAAGAGTTTGTTTAGTCAATGACCCGGACGGGAGGTCCGAGCCAAAGGGGTACTCACCGCCCGGGGAGGACGGAGAGAAGAGTTTGTCTAGTCAATGACCCGGACGGGAGGTCCGAGCCAAAGGGGTACTCACCGCCCAGGGAGGACGGAGAGAAGAGTTTATCTAGTCAATGACCCGGACGGGAGGTCCGAGCCAAAGGGGTACTCACCGCCCGGGGAGGACGGAGAGAAGAGTTTGTTTAGTCAATGACCCGGACGGGAGGTCCGAGCCAAAGGGGTACTCACCGCCCGGGGAGGACGGAGAGAAGAGTTTGTTTAGTCAATTTCTTTTAGTACTTCCGTGGCTACAGGGCGACGGCTAGAAATGGGAGGAGTTCCCCCTTTCTCGGCTTCCACTCTTCCCTTGTTCTTGTATCTTTTCCCCTTTTTTTTACTTCTTTTTTTTCTCTTCTCTTCTTTTTCTTTTCTCCTCTTTCTTTCTTTTTTTTCTCTTCTTTTTTTTCTCTTTTCCTCTTCTTCTCTTCTTTTTTTCTCTTTTCTCTTCTTCTCTCTTTTTTTTTCTCCTTTTTTTTTCTCTTCTCTTTTTTCCTCTCTTTTTTTTTCTCCTTTTTTTTCTCTTCTTTTTTTTACCTTCCTCTTCCCCTTTTTCTCGCCTTTTTTTTGAAAACCATGGATAGTGGTCAAGTTGTTTGGGCATCAATCACGCAAATCCGCCCAAAATAGGGCAGAGGGTTATATTATTGATTGAACGGGGGCGCCGGAGCGTGGTACAGTCTCAAGTGCCTTCCATTAAGAGGCGGGAACTGAACTTCCCCGCGATGGTTGACGATTACATAGGCCCCACCTTCGTAGACTTTTTGGACTACGTAGGGTCCGAGCCAGTTCTCATTCAGCTTACCCTTAGGGTTGGCAGCCATGAGGTCTCTTCTCATGACCATGACGAGGTCGCCCTTTTTGAATTCGCGTTCCTTGACAAGCTTGTCAAAGGCGCGTGCAATCCGGGCCTGATAGATCTGAATGTTCTGCTGGGCCTGGAGCCGCTTTCCTTCTAGACTGGAGAGTTCATCAAGCCTTCGTTCCACGTTGGTTTGCCCTTCAAGGATAAGGCCATGCTGAATGGCAACCCTGAGGGACGGTATCTCCAGTTCAACGGGGACGATTGCCTCCGAGCCATATACGAGAGAAAAGGGCGAGCAGCCTGTTGGAGTCTTGTATACGGTTCGGTACGCCCAAAGCGCCTCGTACATTCTTTCTTCCCAGTCCCTTTTGTTAGAGCCGACCGTCTTGGCCAGGAGAGTACAAAGTGTCTTATTAAAAGCTTCGGCCAGCCCATTAGCCTGTGGGTTGTAAGGAGTCGATGTCCTCCAATCAATTTTATATTTTTCTGCCAGCCGGTAGACCTTCTGGTTGCGGAAGTGGCTGCCGTTGTCTGACACAACTCGGTCGGGGGCGCCAAACCGGAATATGATATTACGGTGGACAAACCTGACCACGATCTCTCCGGTGACCTCCCGCAAGGCGACAGCCTCTGCCCAGCGGGAGAAGTAGTCGGTTGCCGCCAAAATGTATTTGCAGCCTGTGGAAGATGCAGGTAAGGGACCCACGACGTCCGTTCCCCACTGGGCGAACGGCCAACTGGGCGCGGTTGGGTGTAACTGCACGGGGGGGGGGGGCTTCTGGGTATGGTGGCATGCTCCTGACATTTCTGACATGACGTAGCATATTTGCAGCAGTCATCGAACATCGCAGGCCAATAATAGCCAAGCTTCTTTATTTCAATCTTCATTTTCGGCCCGGCCTGGTGTGCGCCAGCTGTCCCGGCATGGACCTCCTTCATGACCCTCCAGGCTTCTTCAATGGACAAGCATCGGAGGAGTAATTTCTGCTTGGCGTCGGCCACCATTCGGAATAATATTCCATTTCGGAGCTCATAAGAGTCCTTAATTCTGATCAGCCTGAGCTTCTCTTCTCTCTTCTTGGGCAGCTGCTGGTACTTGAACCACTGCATCAGGGGGTCTCTCCATTCGGGTAGGCCGACGGCTTCTGCTGTGGTGACTTCTAGCTCTTCTTCTTCTGGTTCCTCTTCTATCATGCTGGGCATCTGGCGCTGATTTATTACTTGGATACTGAGAGATCCATCTAGAGGCACTGCCAGTGAGCTCGCCAGTTTTGTCAGGGCGTCGGCTTGTGCATTCTCCCCTCTGGCGACATGGCCTATCTCAAGGAGGTAGAACCGCTCCATGAGTCTCTTCGCCTTAGTGTGATAAGGGAGTAACTCAGGTTTTCGGACATCGAACTGTCCCTGGACCTGCTTGACGACCAGCAGTGAGTCGCCGAATACTTGGAGCATTTTGATCTCCATTTGGAGGGCCACCTGTAGGCCGATGATTAGGGCTTCATACTCTGCTTCATTATTTGTGCAGGGCTTGGTAATGCAGCAGGAAGTGTGCATCACTTCTCCGTCTGGCGATTTGAGGACGATGCCGGCTCCGGCCCGTACCTTGGCGTGTCCGGACGGGGCCGCTTCTGTTCTCGAAGCCCCGTCAAAGTATAGCTGCCAGATAGCTTGTTGGACATGATCCACCTCCAGTGTCTCATCTTCGGGTAGCTCTGTGGCCAACGGGGAGTCTTCGGGCACAGGGTGTGCTGCGAAGAAATCCGCGACGGCTTGTCCCTTAACGGCCTTCTGTGGCACGTAGGTGATATCAAACTCCATGAGCAGCACGGCCCACTTGCCAAGGCGCCCCTTCGGGACAGGCTGGAGGAGGATGTGCTTGATAGGGTCAGCTCTGGATATTAGACTTACTTCATGGGACAGCATGTAATGCCTCATCTTCTTGACTGTGAAGACCAAAGTAAGGCAGACTTTCTCTATCGGAGTGTACTTGGCCTCCGCTCCCACCAATCTCCGGCTGAGGTAGTAGAGCGCCTGCTCCTTTCCCTCATCATTATTCTGGGCAAGCATTGCCCCCAGTGAATATTCGGTAGCCGCTATGTAGAGAATAAGCGGTCTGCCTTTGACAGGTGCCCCCAGGACTGGCGGGGTCTTCAGGTATTCTTTAGGTCGACGCGGCTGGCATTCGGACCCAGCTGAAGGGTGCATTTTTAATCATCAGTCTGTGAAAGGGTTGGCAACGCCCCGACAGGTTGGAGATGAACCTGCGGATATAGGCTAGACGGCCCTGTAGGGACCTCAGCTCTCCCAGACTCTTCGGAGGGGGAAACTCCTGAATGGCTTTTATCTTGAAGGGGTCAATCTCGATCCCTCTGTGCCGGACAATAAAGCCGAGGAACTTACCACTGGACACGCCAAATGTGCACTTCATAGGGTTCATCTTCAGCCCATACAGCCGGAGCCTTTGAAAGATGACCCTGAGGTCGCTCAGATGTTCAGCTCTCTTCTTAGTCTTGACAACTAGATCATCAATGTAGCATTCGACCTTGCTATATAGCAGCTCATCGAAGATCTTGGTCATTGCCCGCTGATATGTAGCACCAGCATTCTTGAGGCCGAAGGGCATCCTCTTGTAGTGGAATACCCCCTTGGGTGATCTGAAAGCCGTGTGAATCCGGTCGTGGTCGGCTATCCAAATTTGGTTATAGCCGGACGATCCGTCCATAAAAGACAGGGCCTCGTGGCCGGTGGTTGCATCAATCCTCACTTCGGTGATAGGCACCGGGAAGTCATCTTTTGGGCAGGCTTTATTCAGGTCGCGGAAATCCACGCAAATCCTGATCTGTCCATTCTTCTTCTTCACCGGCACAATGTTGGCTAGCCAAGTGGTGTACTGGTTCTCCACCACGAAGCCGACATCTATGAGCTTGTCGACCTCCTTGCAGATCTGGCTGATCAATTTCGGCCTCATATGCCGGGGAGACTGCTTTACTGGTTCCACTGTGGGATCAATGGCCAAGACGTGCTGAGTCACCTCGGGGCTGAGCCCAGGTATTTCTTTATAATTTCAGGCAAAGCAATCCCGAATTCTTGTAGCAACTTTGTGTATTGTTCTCTCTCCTGTAGGGGCATAAGAGCACTCAGAAAGGTCGGCCCGGGGTCACCTTCTGTGCCAAGGTTGATCTCAATCAATTCGTCGACTGTGGCCTGGCTGCGATTTTCAATTTCCGGCGGGGCTGGCGACAAATCGACGAAGTCTTGATCTTCATTGTCTTCGGGCTCGAGGACGCCATCCCCCTCTTCTTGTTCCTCATGAAGGGGTGCGGGGGCTGCATCTGTCGCGCACTCCTCCTGGACCGTAGCTGCCGGGTCCGCGGGGTCCGCTGGTGCAGAAAGGCACAAGGCCACCTCGGGCTCTTCTGTATAATCATCGTAGACAGCTCCGGCGGGGGCCGGGGCAGCCGCATCTTCAGGCGCCTTGTACTGGATGGATAGTGTATAGGCTCCTCTTCTGGGGCTGTCCGCCGCGTGGGGGCGTGGTGGGGCTACCACATAGTCTCCCATTCTGAGCTCGTCCCTGTCAATGAGGTCTTGAGCAATGTCCTTGAAGACATAACAGTCTTCGATGGCGTGGCCCAGTATCTGGTGGTAGGGACAAAACAGTGGGTCCCTACTTCTTCGGGTGTCCTGCGGCCTCTTGGACCGTGGGAGGGAGACCTTGCTGTAGTGGCAGGCCCAGTCAAAAATACCCCGAGTCTTCTCTCTTGGGAAAGAGTAGGGCTTTTGCAGCTTCTCTTGGAGTGTCAGGCCTTGCCTGGTTGGCCGCCCGGTTAATGGGCTTGCCGTGTCTCTTGTCTCCCTTCTTGACCAGACAGGGACATCGGGACTGGTGTCTCGGGGTCGAGACATATAGCCACCCCACGGGCGGAGAGAGCCCTGGATGAGGTCGGCAACTAGCGAGGTCAACTCAGCCAGCCGTGCTTTTAACATCTCGATCTCCCGTTGCTGCCTATGGTACAAGGCGTACATGACGGGGTCATATCGAGGGGAATTTGGGGCATGACCCATGCTTCTGCTTCTTGCTTCGCCAGCAGGCCGAAGTGAGGGCGCCTCGGCGGTGTGCTCTTGCGAGGCTAGCCTGTCGGAGAGAGAGGGGGTTTTCCCCGTGCAGCAGCGGCGGAGAGGGTTCCAAAGGAACACTTCTTCATCTTGTGCCTCCTCAGCGGAGGCCTGGGATATACTTCTTGGTGGGCTTCCCGCAAATCTACAGCTTCCGCGGGGTCGTCGCCGGACAAGGCCGAAATCGATATCACATCAGTTTCGTAATAATCTTCTGGTGAGAAGCCCAGACCGGGGTGCTTGGTGATTTGCAGCAACCGCCGATCTAGGTTTGGTGGGTTCCACATTCTTTCGAACATTTCCTTCCGGCTGGAGGGTTGATAGGGGGGAATCTTTTGCTTTCTGACCATTCTGGCTGCCTGGTCGGTCATATGGGGAAGTCCCACAATGGGGACGTGCGGGTCATGCAACTCGTCAGGAAACCGGCAATCATCGTCTTCCATGACTGGCTTTTCCCCGGCAACATAAAAGATGGTGGATGGCCCCTCCCCGGTTAGGCACTTCAAAGGTCCTCAGCCGCTCGGCCGCTTGACAGTCAATCTCTGTAATGGGCTTGATGATCCCTGGCGGGACCCTGACATCCTCCAGCATGTCTTCGAGGCAAGGCGTCCCCGGTGTAGAGTAGATAGGGAGAGGGGCTCCCTTAAATACCCCCCCCTCTTGTGCAATGAATGGTACATGTGGGGGAGCCACATAATCTGGGGGCGGCGGAGGAAACCAACTGCCCGACTCCACTTTCTTCTTCCCTTTGTCTTGGGCGGCTTGGGGGGCCTGCTTCGCCTTCTCTAGATATAGATTGGCATCTGACAAGTGACACTCAAACACCTCGAACGGGTGGAGGTCGGCGAAGATTCTGACTTCCTTCCCTTCACAGGGGTACTTGATGCATTGATGCAGGGTGGAGGGCACCACTCTGTTTTGGTGTAGCCAGGGCCGACCAAGCAACGCCTTATAGGAGGTGTTGGAGTTGATGACGTGGAACTGGACCTTGGTGGTGAAGTCATCAAAGGTCAGGCTGAACTCTGCGACCCCCATGGGCACCTCACATTTCTGGTTAAAACCAGCAATCTTGACATTTCTGACTTCAACCAGGTGTACATCAAAATAATGCTTTTGGTACACCCGGTATGGGAGTATATTCACTGCTGCCCCCGGGTCGATCAGGACCCTGTTGATAGGCTGGCCGTTCAGCTGCCCTTTCATGTAGAGGGGCCTGTTATGGCTGCAGGTCGGCAGGAGCATGTCGTCTTCTGTGAAAGCCACAGCTACTTCAGGTGAGGTTTCTGCCAGGCAAGCTTCAAGATGTGCTGGCGTCTGGAGCGCGGCAATGATGGCTTGCCGCGTCTCTTCGTCCAAAGACAGCATCTCCCACACGGTAAACCGGGTCGGGATCTTCTTGAGGTGTCTGACTATTCGGTCGGCAGCCCGCACCTTGAGTAACTTCATCTCTTCGGGCTTGCTGCGCCTGCTCCCACCCTGGAGCTGGGGTGTCAGGTCAGAGGATGCCAGCTTTGTGGGCTCCGTTGCAGCCTGCTGAGCCGGCGGGGCCTGCTGGGCTTCCTCCGCCCCCCGCATGAATTCGGCGAGGTTTGGGATATCACTATTGTCTGCTTCTGGCTGAGGAAGAGTTGCCGCCGGTAGAGCTTGAGAGCTGCTTACTTTTTCGGTCGAAGGAGACCCCTGGGAGCACGCCTTCCCGCCTGCTCGGGCTAACAGGAATTCGGTGAATGAAGGGGTGCCTCGGCTCCTAGCCCCTACGGGATAGAGACCCGCCGGAGGAGGGATCTCGGTGCCTCGGACCTCAGGGTCGGGGACCTGGTATGGTTGTTCCCCCCTGAGCATGATGTTGAGGTTATCCTGAGGAGGGCGCCCCCACTTCCTTCCCGACCTGGTGGCATGTTGGGAAGTGGAGACTTCAGCTTGATTCACCTCTGGCGGCTCATGGGGTGGCTCTTCTTCTGTTTCCTCCAGGGAAAGGGCAGTGTCGAATAAAGCCGAGAGAGTGTTGCAGGCGACGATGACCTCCTTCTTCTTCTTGCCCCTGGGTCTTCTCTTCTTCTTCTTCTTTCCTGCTGCGGCGGATGGCTGCTCTTGGGGAAGTTCAGCCCACAGGGGAGGCTCTTTCTCCGCTTCAGCTTCTGCCCCTGGAGCCAGTTCGAGTGATTTGAACTCCTCCCATGGGATGTACTCCTTCAGCTCCACGGGCTGGATTTTGGGCTGCTCATAATCTTCAAGCCCATCAATAATAGTCTGGAGTCTTTCAACCTCAGGGCTGGTCTTCTTGTGCATCCGCAGCGGGACAGAGCTCTTTTTATTGTGAGTGGGCCGCCACATGACTAGCCGGGGGGCCGTGTCGTGGCGAATTGGGCTTGCTGGGGGCGGTGCAGGCCGGGGTGTTGCGTCCCTCAGACGAACTCCGGGGATGGGTCGAGGGACGTGTGCTCTTCTATTCTTTCTAGTTGCAGTCTGCCAACCTCCTTGATCCTGAGCCGGGGTCATGATGAAGGTCTCATAAGTGGCGCGGGCGCAGGCCTCCGCCCACTCCTCAGGCAACTCCTGGTATAGCGAGACCATGTTGACAGTGGAGGTTATGCTGGGCAACTCATGCGGTTGCGGGGGGTCTACTCTATGCTCCCCCATGTCCAGCTCCCCATTCTTGATTAAGGACTCAATAACATCCTTGAAGACATAGCAGTCTTCAATGGTATGTCCGAGCACTCGGTGGTACGGGCAGAAGCGCGGGTCATCCTTTTTCTTTAGGTCGCCGGGCCTTTTCGACTCTGGCAGTGTGATTTTGTTGTAGCTGGTTGCCCATTCGAACAGAAGCTTAGACTTGTCCCGGGCAAAGGAATACAGCTTATTTCTCATCTTCTCCCTTAGTGAGGGGCCTTCCCGCCGTTCTGTGGCTCTGGGCGGAGGAAGGTCGGCAGCCCCCTTGGCTTTCTCTTTCTATTTTTCAAAAGCCTGGAAATCTAATGTGTGCACCTCAGGGGGAGCCGGCTTCTTCTCGGCCTGCCTGGCTCTTTGGCTTGACATGGCCGGGGTGGAGGAGTATCGGGCCAAAAATGCCTCGATCTCCGCTACCACGTTATTCAGGCGGTCAAATGTCTTGACCTCGGTGCCGATCATCCTTTCCAGGATTTCTTTCTTCAAGTTCTGTTTGCAGATCTGCACCGCATCCTCCTGGTGTGGGGGACGCCTGCACCTCATGCTGAGGTTCCTCCATCTCTTAATATAGTCGAGGGCCGACTCGTCATTCTTCTGTCTTGTGGCATAAAGTTCGGCCACGGTGACCTCTCGTTCTGCAACATAGAATCTTTCTTTGAACTTCTTTTGCATGTCGGGCCAGTCGGCGACAGACCCGGGTGGCAGGCCGGAGTACCACTCAAAGGCAAGCCCGGTGAGTGTCGAGCCGAAGAACTTCAGGAGGTAGGCCTCATCAGCAGCCAAGTCCCCCATGACATTCACATAATAAGCAATGTGCTCCCTGGGGGACCCTTGCCCGTTGAACTTTTCAAACTTGGGTGGCTTGGTGACGCCGACCGGCAACTTCTTCGCAGCATGGTGAGCCGGGTAGGGCACCCGGTAGACGTCGAACGGCGTCTGATCCCCGTCACCTCTCTCGGCCAGTTTCATGTCTATCATCTGTTCCAGCATCAACCGGCTAACCGTTGCCGGGTCGACCGGACTCGGATAAAAATGGGCGGGCTGTGCGCTCGGGGTAGCCAGCACGGTCGCCTGGGGGGCCATGAGGGACCCTTGGGAAAGCAGGGCCTGTGGCGGGACTGGTGCGGTGCAGTGTGCCTGCTGCAGGGACGCGTCCCCGAGAGGGTTGAAGGTTGCTGGAAGGGCTACTTCTGAAAATTTCCCCTATCCCTAGGCGCTTCGGGTAAAACCTCGGTCTGCCAAGACGTCGGGGGCGGTGTGTTCCGTTCATTCAATTGCTTTTTGAGCGATTCAATTTCCTGCTGGAACCGCTGCATCATGAGCAGCATTGCCGGGTCAACCGTGGGGAGGCTGGGCATGCCCCCTGTCTCTTCGGCCGGGGCGTCCTCGGATGATGTCGAGGGTCCGCCACTCGTGTCGCCGGTGGTGACCACATTGGCCGTGAGGGCCGAGAGGGGCTCTTCAGGTAAGGTCCCTTCGGCGCCTGTGGGTCCCACGCCGCCTGCCGCTCTCCCTCTTCTAGTGAGGGGTCCCGGCCTGACGGCGATTCTGGCCACTTCTTCCGGATCGGTGGGCAAGGCCCCGTACCGACCGTGAACTCCTGCCATGTTGCAGGTGAATGTTTGCCATCTCTTGTTCTTGCTTCTCTTTGTCTCCCTCCTGGACGATCTTCCTGGGAACACCAGCCTGTCGAAGACCGATCGTCGGGACGGCGCTTCCTCCCGTATAGGGGACTGGCACGGCTCCTCCGAGCGATTCCTCGACTCCGCGCTGGGTGCGGGTCGGGCTCCTTCTTCTGGGAAAGCTGAGGCCATTGCCCCCAGCAGTCTCTGGCGGCCGGCGGGGGTGCTACCCGGGCCTCGGAGGTAATTCCTCATAGCCTGCTCGATCCCTTCCCACTCCTGGTCAGGGAGGGCAGCCTGCGGTTGCATGTCGATGATAGTGGCAGGGGGAGAGTAGGCCCTGAGTGCTGGGCGGGCAGTGTTGTGTCGGCGCCCTTGGGGACGGCAGTGGACATTCTCGGATGGCACCGGGATGACGGGTGCCGGTCGGAGAGTTGGGGTCATCACCTCGACCCTGCCATCTCGTCGGGCCCTCCTCGGGCGGGAAGTGCTGGGCCCTGCCTGGGCGGGTGCAGTGGGCTGGGCCTCCTTGGGTACCCAGACTTGCTTCAGTTTGGCCGGCCTGTGAGCTGGCGCCTTTTTCTGTGCCGCAGCTGGGGTTGCGGGCGTGGCCCTCTCTTTCAGCTTCTCCAGTCCTTGAAAAGAGTTGCGGACTGGGACGGTCGAGACGATACGGTCCGGTGTCACTTGGGACCTCTGCCCGTCCAGACGGACTCGGAGGGCCCCAACAGTCATGGACTTTCTGGAGTTGGACGAGCGGCTCCCCGAGCCGGCGCCGATGTTGCTCCTCCGAAGCCTTCTTCGGTGGGATGCTGACCCTTGGTGGGAAGGGCCGATAGTTTGGTGCATGTGGTGCACGTTGCAGCTCAGCGTCGTTGTGGGGACGCTGTTGTTGTTCTTGGCCATAGCTCGGCCGACAGCAGCTTCGACGGCCCCCGGAGCGGGAGCGTTGATCTGGGACTCCTCGGGCGCCTTCACCTCAAGAACGTTGACAAAGGCCACCCCCAAGAAGTTGGGGAAGCCTACGGTGGGAGGGAAGCTCCCGAAGCTGAGGGGGACCGCTAGGTAGCCCCCTCGGACGTGGTTCTCGACGGGCTGAGGGCCGCAAGTGACAGCCATGGTTGGCACCATTATGCAATTCTCTCTCCTACATTTGAGAAAGTAACGCAATTAGTATTACAAGAAGGGGGCCGCGGGGCCCCTAATTTCGGCAAAGAGTTGAAGGGTGGATCGGTCCCACCGGGCGTGCCAGAACTGTGGACGCACTTTTCGACCAGCTCTTTGCGTTTGGTTTCGGCTGGGCTGGTGGCGTTGGTCTGTTAAGTGCGTGGGCGTGCCAGTCACCGAGGTGACATTTTATTCGGTCTCCGAAGAGCCCATGTTGCGCTCGATCTGACTTCGTCAGGCGATTGTGTGGTTCCTGTCGGGACCGAATCCCGTCGCACCATCAAGGTTACGACGTCATTTACATCCCACATACGAGGGAATACCCTTGATTAATTGCCGAAATTAGGGGCCCCGCGGCCGAAAAGAATAATACTAATTACGAGAGAGAGATAGGGGCAGATCACACTGGGAGTCGTGTTCAGACCACAAATCGTCGGCCGTGTTGGTCACTCGTGGACCTTTTCATGTTCGGACACCGGTCCGTGATGGGAACGCGACGGGAAAAACCGGGACGAGTCCGTTCAAATGTATGCCGAGCGCCCGGCAATTTCAATGATAACTCGGAAGGCGTCCGGAACGAGAAACAAATCCGATCCGGTCGGGATGTCGGCCCGAGGCTAGGTCGGGGCCGGACCATGTCGGGATGATTCCCAAGATCCGAGCCCGGCCTGAGAGGGCGGCATTGTTGTTCCTTTTGCCCCGGGTCCCGGGGAGAGATGGGGCTGCGGTGTGGGCCCTAGCATCTTTTATCTGGGATTCTCTTGATTATGTGCATCTCTTTTCTCTATTGCTTATTACTTCTTTATGCTTTTGCTCCGTATGATTTCTCTTCTTTTATTCATTATTGTCGTTATTTTTATTATTACTATTTTGATTATCTTTTATTACCCCCCCACCTCCTTAATCATTATCAATGTTGCATATTTAGAGTCCTTTAATTAGCATAATTTTCGTTAATTTATTTGCTATTGTTAATGCCCCTATCATGCTATATATATATATATGTGTGTGTAGTGTACCGGCGAAGGGAATAGGGTGTACCGCTGGGAGACCCTAAGGGAAGTGTGCCGGCGAAGGGTGGAAAAGGTGTACCGCTGAGGGAAAGAGTGTGCCGCTGAAGGGTGTGCCACTGGGGCCATCAGGGGCGTACCGCTGGGGGTTCAAGGGGCGTGCCGCTGAGGGGCAATAGGGGTGTACCGCCGGGGGTTCAAGGGGCATGCCGCTGAGGGGCAGTAGGGGGTACCGCTGGGGTTGAAAGGATTGTGCCGGGGGAAGAGTTGGAGGAGTGTACCGCTGGGAGGCAACAAGGGCGTACCATTGAGGGAAAGAGGTGTACCGATGAAGGGGTGTTGGAGGATAGAGGTAGTGTGCCGGAGAAGAGGTTTTGAAGCGTGCCGCTGAAGGCTGGGAGGAGTGTGCCGGCGAAGGGATTGGGTGAACAGGCCACTGGAAGATGACTAGGGTGCGCCGTTGAAGGGCCAATTAGGGCGTGATGGTGGAGGTTCAATCAGTCTTCAATTCTTTATTTTAAGGCTTTTCTTTTCTTCTTGTTTTAATTTGTATGCAGTTTTATATAAACTTCTCCCTTGTTTTGTTCTGTTCGGCCTCTCTGCCATAAGTCAGAAGTTCGGCCTGTCGTGGCGTTGATCAGTTCGGTTCTTATCATGGTACCGGCAGTGGCTTGATTAGTTGGAAGGTTTCATCATTAATTATTCTGTTCGTTTGTTGCCTCCTTTTGCCTTATTTAACATGTTGTTATTTTCTGACAAAAATTCGGCAGCATCTCCCCTTGACCCGGGGCGTAAGGGAGATAAAGGGAACGCGCCCACATGGAGTGGCGGAATCCGACAACTGGAGGTGGGCGCCCGAGGGCAGCAACACCTTTATGGGGCCTCGGAAAACCCGGAGAAAACCGTGAACGGAGGGCTTCTAGTATTACGCAGAATGGGCTGGGGGTTGGCGGCTGAGAGCGTACCGCTGAGGCACCAGGGGAAGGTGTACCGCTGGGGGGCCAGAAAGTGTGTCGCTGAGGGCCTAAGGGGTGTACCGGCCAAAGGGAACGGGGTGTGCCACTGAGGGCCAATAGGGGTGTGCCGCTGAGGGCCAGAAGGGCGTACCGGCCAAGGGCCAACGGGGCGTGCCGCTGAGGGCCAAAAGCTGTGCCGGCCAAGGGCTGGAGAGTTGCATCGCTGGAGGATTAAAAGAGCTAAGTGTGTGGGCTGGGAGACCTAGAGGCAATTCAGGGAAGAAAAAAAAAGGGAATTCAAGGCCGAAAAAGGGCTGCTGGAAATGAGTGAAGGACCCACAAGGCCAGGCTTCAAAGGGGAGGCATCACCTTGATACGGTCACTCGAAAGAAACCGGAGAAACGGAGAAAACGGACAACACACTGCATGCATTGTGAGGGCGGGAGTAAACCATCAGACATAGTAGGAAAGACCCAAGAAAGGTGACTTTCATTCATGGGAAGTGTGGATGTCAAAAAATGATGATGATCATACGACATGCACGTCTCAGCACTCGAGAGCGAGTCGAAGATAGAAAGGCTGAATAAACCTTATGCCTCCTCCAAGCAGGACGAATACCTACCCGGTGCTCCGTCACCCGACAAAGAATCCCCTCGCGTTGAAGAGACAGCCCCGGCTCTCCAGTCGGCATTGCCAAAGGCTGAATCAAAAGAAACTCGAGAATTCGAACACGTGTTCGGCACGCGTCGGGGATCACTCGAAGTTCCAAATCGGGATGCAGAGGCCCTGAACTAAACACTCCGACGGCGGTGCATTACGACTAAAGCAATACAGGCGGATAAGCATCCATCCGAATAGCCGCGAAGCCGAGACGAAGTCTAAACCGGCGCGCCCTTATATGGTCTTTAAACTGTCCCGCCCCTTCCAATAGCCTTAAACCGGCGCGCCCCTAAGGGGGCCTTAAACCGGCGCGCCCTTTACAAGATGCTAGTCCGGCGCGCCCCGTGAACTCCCTTGCTTTATGTTAAAACGGCATGCTCCCGTTGAAGGGTCACCCCTTTGAATGCACTAAACCGGCGCGCCCATCTTGGAGTGCTAATACGGCGCGCTTAGTTTAGAAACAAGCCTTTCTCTGAGGACTTTATCCGGCGTGCAGTGAAGCCATCCCGTCATCAATGCGGTCCCCTGTTTCCTGGGAACGACATGATGACAAACAAGCCCAAAATGGTTAAAGCTCCCACTTCGATCCGGCGGGCAACCGAGCATATGCCGTGAATGGAAGTTCTCGAGCCCTGCACCGTCGAATGCTCATTCCGTTGAGCGGCCGGCCATGCTCCTGCAAATGATGAAAGCCGCGTGTCTCGCGGTGGATATGCCAGCAGAGGAGGAGGCCATGCCTCTGCCCCTCTCCCGATCACACCGTAGCCGCGGCGGAGGTGACGTCCATGACAACGGCACTCGACACGGTGACCCCAGCGACGTCAGCAACGGCAACTGCGAACAGAACAAAAGCCATAGAAACGGGAAGCTTGCTTCCCTACTCTCCCTATAAATACAAGCCCCAGGCAAGAAGCAAAAAGAGGAGGGACGCTCTACTGACGGCGAAGCCCTGCTCCGAAGTGTGAAGAGAGATAAGAGGGTGAAAGAAAGAAGGAGAGGTGAGGGGAAGAGAGCTCGCTTCCCCCCTTTGTCTTTGCATTTCCTTCTGCCCCTTTGATTTCCTTTTGGTGATCTTCATATGTAGACCTTTATCTTCGTATTCCCTTTCAATGTAAGCGGAGTTTGGTCTGTTGTGAAATGAAAGGAAAACTCCCCTTTGGGAGATCTTGATGCCCCAATCCCCCTCAATACTCAGCCCATAGTGGCTCTATTTTTTTCTCCCTACCGCCGTGTTCTTGTGTCGACTTCGGCTCTCACGTGGTCTTCAGCCACGCGATCACGGCAACCCTCGGGTCGTCGGAGTTCCTTTGTAGGCTGGCCCTCAGGACCTCCGGCCCCGAACGGGGGGATTCGATACGATCGCAACAACCCATGGGTCACCGGTTTCCCTTGTAGGCTAGCCCTCGGGATCTCCGGCCCCAAATGGGGTAACTTTACTGGTGCCGTTGCTTATGCACACACCGGGATGTTTCGGGGCCGTCGGAGTTCTCTCCGCATGGTGCGCGCCATCTTTTCCCCCTAGGGGAGGTGCTGCCCGATTTTCGTCAGGGCCAAGAACAAGTGAACAAATAGAACACCAAGAACAATGAATAAATGTGTCATAGAATTTGCCCACGGGTGAAAGAAAAGAAACACACAGTAAAACTCTGTGAACTGAACTCCCCTGAACGAACACTTAAGCATCCATGCTAATCCACCTGAACAAACACTTAAAACACTTAAATCTTATTTTCACAAACATAATTCATCAATAAGATGAACAAACCAATCAATAAATCAACTTACAGTTGAAGGAAAGAAGAAACAGAGCACAAACGAGTTGAAAGAAGCTATACAATGCTTAATCCGGCGCGGGTTAATCCGGCGCGGTACCCCCCCGCGCCGGTTTAACCCCACACTCAAAACCCATTTTTTTTTTCCTTGCAGCAATCCGGCGCGCCCCCCTTGTACTAGTCCATTTAACCGGCGCGCCCCCCCTTCCTGGACCTTAACCGGCGCGCCCCCCCTTGAACTCCCTTAAACCGGCGCGCCCCTTCAGCCCCCTTGTAGTGTCCTTAAACCGGCGCGCCCTTCCCCTTGCGGCATCCTTAACCGGCACGCCCCCCCTTCAATATCACTTAATCCGGCGTGCCTGGAAGAGAGAAGGTGATCAAGAAAATAAAAGAAAACATGCAATTCAAGCTAATAGAAAACTAATCAAAAGTCTCCCCTCCACTATAATCCAAATTTTGTTCCGGGGGCGCTGCCCCCGAAAACCCCCGCAAGGGGCGTTGCCCCGTTGACCCCCACGACCTGACCGGGCAGGTCGAACTCCGCGACCTGACCGCGCAGGTCGATCCGCGTGCGAGGGCGCACGTTTCCGAGTTTGGGCTTCACACTTAACAACCCGCTCCCCCGGACTGTGCGTGAAGAGAAAAGCAATGATGTCCCATGGTATCGGACGTGGACCTCGGGATCCCCGACGTGGTCATGATCCGTGCACCTCTTGGGCCGATAGTTCATCAGCTTGACCCACTTCTTCTGGGATCCGATCCCGCACCCACGTGAAGCGTGCCGTACCTACGGTAGATATCCGAATGTCTTTGTTGTTACCTTCGATGCTTCGAATATGGACTCTCGACCGAATACTGGATTGTCTGTTAGTGACTGATATATATATATATATATATACCGGGATCTAATCCCGCACTTTCATTAAATTCGCCGCACTCGCGGCAAGTATTTATATGGTTTTGAACACCGTTTTGCATACCGATGCGGAGGGTTTAAATCATGTCAACCCAACTCGCATGCTTTAATGAAAAATGATCTCTAGGTCATTTGACCCCTTTTCTTGGCGATTAATCAGAGGTCTTCCCCTCTCCGAGGGGATGTAATTAACGTCGCGGCCTTTATGGCGCGGCGGGTCTCCAGTCCCGACCCGATATCCACAATCGTCTGATCAGTCAGATGGAGCGCACCCCGGGCTTCGGACCACTCCAGTCTCGAAGCCCGAACACATTGTCACCTAGGTGACTGGCACGCCCTCGCACTAGATAAACCGATAAAAAGACCACCGATATCCCACGATATTTCCGAACCACACGAAACTCAGTGCGTTCCACAGGAAGCACGCCCGGTGGGACTGGACTACCTCTCATCTTTTCACCGAGATTAGGGGCCCAATGGCCTTTTCCAAAGTCTTAACTTCCGCATTTTTTTAAAAATTAGAGGAGGGATCCATTTCCGAAGAACCAATGCCTGTCACTTTCGGTCCATTGGTTGTGGCGAGCCATGCCGAGCATGGCTACTTGGCAGTGCCGATCCAGTTCGGCGATTTTCCCCCGGTCGTTGGCTTCCCCAACTTCCTCGGGGTTATGTTTGTGGACCTCCTAGATGTCAAGGAGGTCGAGCCCGTCGCCCCCGTGGAGGCGACACCCGAAGCCGTGAAGATGGTGGGCTATTACGTCCACCACATTGAAGCAAAGAAGAAATGCACCTCGGCTGCCAGGAGGGCGGCAAGGAGAACCACTAGCACGCCGCAAGGCCGGCTTTCCCTCTCGGGCAAATCCGTAATGATCGGAGGAGTCCGAGTGTACCTGAATGGCCGTCAGGCCACGATCTCACCAGATAGGGTAATCCCAATGGTGCCGGTGCACAACCAATTCCAAGCACTGGCCCGAGAGCGAGAAGACCGCATCAAGTCCATGCCAAAGCAAGAGTCAGCCCAGAAGCCGACTAAATTCAAGCAAGCATGGGTCCCCATCAGGCGGGCCCCAGCCTCAACTCAACTGGAGCTCGTCAAGACTGACCGGCTCAAGAAAAAGATGAAGGAAGATGAAGAAGAGAAGCTTGAGGCGTCAGCTCGAGCGTCTCGAAGACCTGCCTTCCGTACTCACGGTCGGCAGGCGAACATCTATTTGAAGGAAAGAAGATACAACATGATGCACGAGCGGAGGCGTCTCGCCTATAGACCGCCAGTGCAAGCATCACCACCAACTGTCTAC
Organism: Amorphophallus konjac; assembly: GCA_022559845.1. Lineage (NCBI taxonomy): Eukaryota > Viridiplantae > Streptophyta > Magnoliopsida > Alismatales > Araceae > Amorphophallus > Amorphophallus konjac. The sequence goes on from CM040120.1 coordinate 414,482,027, forward strand.
CCTAGCCGGGGAGAAGACGACATCACTCAAGCCGTGAGGGGATATCTCCACAGCCTTGGAAACACCCTCTTGGGAACTCAGCGGCTCCTAGAAGCCGTGAATGATGCTGAAAGAAACCGGAAGCAACAAGTTAACCCGGAAGATATCGAAGATGCGGAGTCAGGGTGCTATGGGTCACCCCTCTGTGAAGAAGCTCCACCAAGAGTCTCGGTGTTTGACAGGCTAACCTTTCCTAGACTGACAACCAGGGAGGCGGCTCGAAGAAACCAAAAGATGCGGGTTTATACCTGTAATATGGCCGGAGTGGCCAACCAATATGGAGCCCTACCTGAAGACCAAGAAGAGATGGCCAGGTTGGCTGGCAGGTCGGGTCCCCTCACCAGAAGAGGAGCAGCTGCAGCTGAGATAATACAAGCCCTCGCCGGTGAAACAAGTTCAGATGCGGTCGCCATGGCGGCGAACGTGATTACCACTGGGGATGAAGGAGAAAGGGTAGCACCTTCTCTAGATACTCTGACAGAAGGGGGAGGCCAAGCTCCTAGCCCTTCCACCTCCGACCCTGCGATGCTGATGCTGCTTCAAGCCTATCGACAGGAGATCGAAGCTCTGAAGCGACAGGTGGGCGAACTGACCATGCATGCTTCCACATCGAAGCAGGTCGAACCGCCTCCAGAAACATCTAGGCAAGGCGCTGGAGAATTTGAGGGTTCACCCCAGGTGACGGCCTCTCAGCCAATCCCCAACTATGCTGGGGGCACGGCCCCAATGACCCCTTCGGCTCCTCAACACCAAGGCACCGCCACTATACCCCAGGCGACGGTGTTGACGACGCCACAGATGCAGTCAGCTCATTTCTACCCAGAAGCAGTGGATCCGGCAACGGCTAACAAGCTCATGATCGAGCAGATAGTCGAGATGAAGCTGGCCGATCGGGGAAGTGAAGAATATGCCTCATATGATGTGTACAAGGTACCCTACCCTGTCCATCATGCGGGGAAGAGATTGCCTCCTAGCGTCAGCAAGCCGCCAAAGTTTGACAAATTTAATGGCCAGGGGTCACCGAAGGAGCACATAGCCTATTACGTCAATGTGATGGGCGATCTGGCGACTGATGAATTGTACCTGCTGATGTTCTTTGGGTCCTCGCTCACAGGGCTCGCCTTCGAATGGTACTCGAACTTGCCGGTGGGGTCTGTTAATGACTGGCCAGATTTGCAAAGAAAATTTCGGGAGCGGTTCCACGTCACCGAAAGAGAGGTCACAGTGGCCGAGCTCTATGCAACCAAGCAGAAGAATGATGAAACTGCTCTAGAATTCATCAAGAGATGGAGAAACCTCAGCATGAGGTGTAGACGCCCGCCACACCAAGAAGATGCGGTTCAAATCTGCAAGCAGAATTTGAAGCGTGAAGTTTTCAAGAAAATGATCGGGATGGAGATCAAGTCATTTGATCAATTAAATAATGTGGTGGTAGAAATTGAGTCCTACCTCTCCAAATACTCTTCTGCACCGGCCACCTCAGCCCAAAAAGGAAAATCAATTGAGAAGCGGTCCGTGCCCAAAGAAGTCAACACTGTCGACTTCAAGGATTTCGAGAAGCAGAAGGACACTGATAAAGGAGTCACCAGTGCTCCTCCGGCCAAGCAGGCTGAACAACAAGAGGCCGCCTCCTTGCGGTCAAGAATGAAGAAACTTTACTCCTTCCCAAAGGAGAAAACTAGGGTCATCTTCGAGTGGGCCACCAAATATAACAAAATTACTCTCCCGGAGCCGAAGAGACCCGGTGACATCAAGAGGAAAGATGATCCTCGATTTTGTCCGTACCATCAGATGCTCGGGCACACCCTCGAAGACTGTTACGTCTTCAAAGACATCATTGAAGGCATGATCAGGAAGGGAGAGCTCCAGATGGGCGAACACAAGGTGGACCCGCCCAGCCCGCATGAGTTGCCAGTGCTGGGGGCAACCGTAAATATGATATCCTTATACCAACAACTGCCCGAAGAAGTGTCAGATACTTGTACAAAGCACACCTATGAGGCATTTTTTCTCACTCCCGCAGAGAACCAGGGAGATTGGCAGATGGTGCCAAAGAAGACAAGAAGAAAGTCGACATCCCGGCCTACCCCGGGAGTCCGAATTCATGGCGTCACGCCTCAGCCACCACCACCAGCTGTAACCCCGGTTTGGTATGAAACTGCTCCTCAGTTGGTCCTCCGAAGAATGACTGACAACAGGAAAAAGCCACTCTTGTTGCGGATGCACACGCAAGTCAGCCCGGCGGTTAAACGGCTGCAGGCGGTCATTGACGGGTTAGAAGAATATGAACAACCCAAGATCCAGCCAGTGTAGCTGAAGGAATATGTCCCTTGGGAACATTTTGAATCCATAAAATTGGCTGAAGAAGCTGAAGCTGAAACACAAGAACCTGGCATATGGGATGAACTTCCCCGAGAACAGCTTCCGGCTGTAAAAGAAGAGAAGGAGAAGAAGAAGAAGAAGCTGAAGAATAAAAGAAAATGCAACATTTTGTCTTGCAATACCTTGTCGGCCTTATTCAATATGGCCGAAGAGGAGGGAGAAGAAGAAATATGCTTCGCACCTACCGAAGCAAACCAAGTCGAGGCCTCTACTTCCCAACATGTCACCAGGTCTGGGAGAAGGTGGGGACGTTTGCCCCCGGCCAATCACAATATTATATTCAGGGGTGAGCGGCCATACCAAATCCCCGAACCTGAAGTGAAGGGCACAGCAATTCCGCCTCCATCGGGCTTGTACCCTGAAGATGCAGCAGGCGAAGTGGTACCCTCGTTCGCCGAATTTTTGCTCACAAAGAAGAGCAAACAACCATACCAACAGCCCGGGTCCAAGGGCAAGAGCACTCTTGCCTCCACCTCGGGAATGCCCCCTCTGGCGAATAAAGATGATGAGGGCACCACCCCTGTGGCCCAGCCCGTGCAAATGAAAGAACCAGCCGACCAAGCAAGCCGGAGTCGGGCGGCCCCCGAAGAAGATAAACTATCTTCCCCACCGACTCCTCCGGCACCAGAACATGGCAAGCATAGCAAAGCCGAAGAAGCAAAGTTAGCTAACGTCCGAGCCGGCACTCGGATATTGAAACAATTGAAAAGAATCCCAGCAAGATTCAGTGTCTGGGAGATACTCTCCCTGGATGAGGAAACCAGGCAGGCTGTCATTGCGGCTCTGCAAACCCCGGCGCATTATGAAAGCTATTTTGCTGAGTTGCAGTTGGGAACAACCATCACCTTCACCGAAGAAGACATGCTCTTTCCTTCGGTCAGCCACAACAGACCCTTGTACATGAGGGGGCAGTTGAACGGCCAGCCTATAAACAGGATCTTGGTCGATACAGGGGCAGCAGTAAACATACTCTCCTACCAGGTTTACCAGAAACATTACTTCAATGTGCACCTGATCAAGGTCAGGGATATGAAGATAACTGGGTTCAACCAGAAGTCTGAAGTTCCCATGGGTGTAGCAGAGTTCGAGCTGTCACTAGGAGACTTCACCACCAAAGTGCAGTTCCACATCATCAACTCTGATACCACATATAAAGCATTGCTCAGCCGACCGTGGCTGCATCAGAATCGGATAGTGTCTTCAACCCTGCACCAGTGCATTAAGTACTCCCGGAATGGAAAAGAAGAAAGAATATTCGCAGACTTACACCCCTTTGAGGTATTTGAATGCCACCTGCTCGATGCTGCACTTTACATGGAGGAGCCGAAGCAGAATCCCCAGCCGACTCAAAGCAAAGAAAAGGAGATAGCAGAGGACGACGACTGGTTCCCTCCACCACCGCCCGACTATGTGGCACCGCAGGAAGTGTCACACATTTCTAAAGTTGAAGGCGTGGTTCGAGCCATCCCCTCTAATATTTACCTCGAGACAGGAGTGCCGAAGCTCGAGGATTTACCTGGGTATGTGAAGGTCCCTCCAGGGATCACAAAGCCACCCACAGATTTAGACTGTCAAACAGTCGAATTCTTGAAGGTCTGGGAGGTGCCCACCCCAGAGGGCCCACCTACGATGTTCTATGTGGCTGATGAACATCCAGTGAAAGGGGATGATGATTGTAAATTCCCCGAAGAAATCCGTGGCCCGGTCGGCCCAATCATGGGACTTCCAGATATATCCGACAGAGTGGTGAAAATGGCCAGAGGTCAACAGCTGCCCTTCTTTCAGATCGAAAGTCGAAATCAGATGTTTAAGAAGCTGTGGTATCCACCGAACCTGGATAGGGAACTCCTGAAGATTACACAGCACCCTGGTTTGGGTTTCTCAGCAGAAGAATTCTATGAAGCAAACATGATAGCCGTCTCAGCTCTAGTTGGCGACGGTCCCCCAGAAGACACAGATGCACTAGAAACCAGGAGCAAAGAGCAGCATATGCCTTCAGCCGACAAAGCTCAAGATGAAGAAGTGTTCCTCCAGAACCCACCTCTAAGCAGGGATATAGAGGGGGTACCATTCACTTCCGAGGCACCACTCTCAGATAGTCACGGTGGCGGGGCGCTGCTACCTCCACTCGATGTCAGAACAGAAGATAGCAGTCCAAGCTACACTCCAGACTTCTCCCTTTGTGACCCTGTTATGCTCGCAATATGTTATGAGCAGCAGCAGGAGATCGAAATGTTGAAGGCGCAGTTGGCCAAGATGATCGAACTACTGTCCGATCTTATCGAGGGTATCCACCTCTGGGAGGGCAGATCCATGAACCCGGGGGGCTCCTATGCCACCACGAAAAGATGGGAGAATCAGTCCCTGACCACCAACTTTAGTGCTTTTATGCACTCAAGGAGGAAGGCGAAAGAAATAGCCGGCCCTTCAACTAGCCGGCCGGCGGAACGAGTCCTCACGTTGCAGGAGAAGATGAAGAAGCCTTATTCCTTCCCGAGGGATAAAACTCGGGAGATCTTTAAATGGGCTTGCCACTATAGCAGGGTTACCTTGCCAAAGCCCAAAAGGCCAGAGGATGCTACAAGGAGTGATGACCCTAAATTCTGCCTCTACCATCGAATCCTTGGCCACCCTATAGAAGATTGCTATGTCTTCAAGGATATCGCCCAGAACCTGATTAAGAGAGGAGAATTGAAGATGGAGGATTATGAGGTGAAGCCCCCATAACCCCATGAAACAGCTGTCTGTGAAAAGGGAGTCCATGTGGTTTCCCTCCTCGCAGAGGTCACAAGCCTGGCCGGTGAAAGATGTCCTGAAGCAGATTTCCCTCAGCCTGACTCCACCTTGCCCTCACTGCTCGGCGGGTTACATCAGGAAATTGAAAGGCTGGAGGAGCACCTAGCTGAAATAAGTATGCACTGGTTTGACCCAGCAGGGGACATCCTCCCTCAGCAATGTAGTCACTCAAGCCCGGAGCACTTCCTCGTGACCAGGGCAGAACTCTAGAGCCACAGGCAAGAAGATGATGAGTCCGTCCTGGACTACATCAGAATGTGGAGAAGCCTCTATGTGAGATGCATGTCCCCGTTAAGCCACGAGGTTGCCACTTGGGCTTGCGGGGAAAGTCTAAAGAAGGATATTCAGCAGCGGATGGTCGGCCTTAACGTCCACTCCCTTGATCACTTGGCCATGATAGCGGCTGATATTGAAGCCTTCCTGAAAAAATACCATCCTGCCATCACCCTGGCAAGACAAGAAGACAAACCCGAAGGTGTCAACTTCAGCACTTCTGGGCATTCGAAGGAGAAGACAAAGGAGGTAGCCAATCCTTCAACCAATCAACCGGCCTCATTGCGAGAGAAAATGAGGAGGCCTTATTCCTTCCCAAGACACAAAACTCAGAGGATTTTTGAATGGGCTTGTCGTTACGGTAAGATTACCTTGCCAGAATCCAAAAGGCCAGAGGATGTCGAACGAAGCGACGACCCCAAATTTTGTCCTTATCATCGGGTGCTGGGGCATCCTATTGAAAATTGTTATGTATTCAAAAATATCGCTCAAGGCCTAATCAGGAAGGGCGAACTAAGGCTGGGAAAATATGAAGTGTACCCACCGCGTCCGCATGACGTGGTCGCTTATAGAAGCGGGGTCCACATGATCTCTTTGCTCACGGAGGTCGCAAGCCCCGCCGATGGAAGATGCCCCGAAGCTAGTGAAGCACCCCTTTCAACCCCTCTGAAAGAAGATGACAAAGCCCTGCCACTAAGCGGGGTGGTACAAGAAGACATCTGTGATGCCCTCGAGGCTGAAGAAGACGATGAAGGCTTCATCGACTTGCAACCGGCTCCCCCGGAGATAGAAGATGGTGGCCAAGCCACTGTTGATGAGCTGATCGAAGTGGATCTGGGTACAAAAGATGACCCCAGACCAACATTCCTCAGCGCCCTCCTTCTCCCAGAAGAGAGAGAGCGATACATCAAGCTCCTACAAGAGTTCCGAGACTGTTTTGCTTGGAACTACAAAGAAATGCCGGGCCTCAACCCGATGATTACTCAGCATATGCTGGCCATTGACCCCAAGGCTGAACCAGTGGAGCAGTCACCCCGGCGAATGAGGCCGGAACTGATAAGCCAAGTTTGCAAGGAAGTCGACAAGCTCATAGACGTTGACTTCGTAGCAGAAAACTAGTATACCACCTGGCTGGCCAATATTGTGCCCGTCAAGAAGAAGAACGGCCAGATCCGGATATGTGTGGACTTCCGGGACCTGAACAAGGCTTGTCCGAAAGATGATTTTCCGGTGCCCGTCACTGAAGTCATGATCGATGCCACCACTGGCCATGAAGCCTTATCTTTCATGGACGGGTCATCCGGATACAACCAGATATGGATAGCCGAGCATGATAGAATTCATACGGCTTTCCGATCACCCAAGGGGATATTCCACTATAAAAGGATGCCTTTTGGCCTCAAGAATGCTAGCGCCACTTATCAAAGGGCGATGACCAAGATATTTGATGAATTGCTCTATGATAAGGTCGAATGCTACATCGACGACTTGGTTGTCAAGACCCAAAAGAAAGAAGATCACCTGAGTGACCTCAGGGTTATATTTCGAAGGCTCCGACAATACGAGTTGAAGATGAACCCGCTGAAGTGTGCCTTCGGCGTTTCCAGTGGGAAGTTTCTAGGCTTCATTGTCCGATATAGGGGGATTGAAATAGACCCCTCCAAGATAAAAGCTATTCAGGAGCTGCCGCCTCCGAAGAACCTGACGGAACTGCGATCACTGCAGGGCCGATTGGCCTATATCCGCAGGTTCATCTCCAACCTGTCCGGGCGATGTCAACCATTTCATAAGCTGATGATGAAAGATGCGCCATTCGACTGGAATCAAGAATGCCAGAAGGCTTTTGATAAGCTGAAGGAATACTTGAAGACCCCACCAGTGCTGGGGGCACCTGTCAAAGGGCGGCCGCTAATTCTCTACATAGCCGCCACCGAATGTTCACTCGGGGCAATGTTGGCTCAAAACAACGACGAGGGAAAGGAGCAGGCACTTTATTACCTCAGTCGAAGACTGGTCGGGGCAGAAGCAAAGTATACCCCGATCGAGAAAGTTTGTCTTGCCTTGGTCTTTGCGGCCAAGAAAATGAGGCATTACATGCTCTCACATAAAATACAGCTGATATCAAGGGCCGATCCAGCCAAACATCTCTTGTCCCAGCCGGCGCTGAAAGGGCGACTGGGGAAGTGGGCCGTCATTTTGATGGAATTTGATATTACATATGTGCCGCAAAAGGCTATTAAAGGCCAGGCGATAGCAGATTTCTTTGCAGCACACCCTGTGCCTGAGAATTCCCCGCTTGTCACGGAACTTCCGGAAGATGAAACACTGGAAGTGGACCAAGTCCGTCAAGCCATATGGCAGTTATACTTCGACGGAGCATCCAGAACTGAAACATCTCAATCAGGGCATGCGAGGATAAGGGCTGGAGCAGGCATCGTCCTCAAATCCCCAGAAGGAGAAGTGTTGCATACATCGTGTTCGATCAACAAACCGTGCACGAACAATGAAGCAGAATATGAGGCCTTGATTATCGGTCTTCAGATAGCCCTCCACATGGAGATACGAATGCTGCATGTGTTTGGTGATTCTATGCTGATTGTCAAGCAGATACATGGAGAGTTCGACGTCCGGAAGCCCGGGTTACTTCCGTATTGCGCCAAGGCGAAGAAGCTCATGGGGCGGTTCTACTTCATTGAAGTAGGCCATGTCGTCCGAAGCCAGAATGCCCAGGCTGATGCACTAGCAAAATTAGCAAGCTCACTGGCGGCCCTGCCAGGCGAATCCCTCAACATAACAGTCATAAACAGGCGCCAGGTCCCCAGCATGATAGAGGAGCCAGGTGACAAAGAAGAATATGAAGCTGCGATAGCAGAAACAACTAACTCTCCTGATTGGAGGGAACCCCTAATGAAATGGTTTGAACACCAAGAATTGCCCAAGCAGAGGGAAGAAAGGATCAGATTGATCAGAACAAAAGATTCTTACGAAGTTAGAAATGGAACTCTATTCCGAACCATGGCTGATGCCGGAAGAAAGGTGCTCCACCGATGTATATCCATGGAGGAGGCTTGGACGGTCATGAAGGAAGTGCATGCTGGGTCGGCTGGTGCTCATCAAGCTGGGCCGAAAATGAAGATTGAAGTCAAGAAGCTGGGATATTACTGGCCGACTATGTTCGATGACTGCTGCAAGTATGCCAAGTCATGTCATAAATGCCAGCAGCATGCTGCGATCCCAAGAGGACCTCCAGCTCATTTGCACCCAACGGTGCCCAGTTGGCCTTTTGCTCAATGGGGTACTGATGTTGTGGGCCCGCTCCCCGCGTCTTTAGCGGGATGCAAATACATTCTAGCAGCAACAGATTACTTCTCTCGCTGGGCTGAAGCTGTGGCTCTAAGAGAAGTGACGGGAGAAATCGTAGCCAGATTCGTCCGTCGAAATATCATATTCCGATTCGGCGTGCCCGATCGAATTGTCTCCGACAACGGAAGCCACTTCCGAAACCAAAAGGTCTACAGATTGGCCGACAAAGTCAAGATTGATTGGAGGACATCCACTCCGTATAATCCGCAGGCAAACGGGTTAGCGGAAGCCTTCAACAAGACACTATGCACACTTCTTGCCAAGACGGTCAGCTCTAGCAAGAAGGATTGGGAAGACAGGATGTATGAAGCACTATGGGCATACCGCACCTTGTACAAGACCCCCACGGGTTGCTCACCATTCTCCTTGGTGTACGGCTCAGAAGCGGTCGTCCCGATAGAGTTGGAGATACCCTCACTACGAGTGGCGATCCAGCACGAATTAGTCAAAGATGGCCAAGCCAATATAGAAAGAAGACTGGAGGAGCTCTCCGATCTAGAAGGACGATGGCTCAAAGCCCAGCAGAACATACAAGTCTACCAGGCCCGCATGACCCGCGCCTTTGACAAACTCGTCAAAGAACGTGAATTCAAGAAGGGAGACCTAGTCATGGTCAAGCGAAGAGAAGTGATGAGGACATCTCCTACCACTCCTCATTCTTTCGAGGGTCCCGTTGCTTGCCAGCTATGCGTCATCATGTTCGCGGCTTTTTCTTAATCATGACTTGTAATTTTTATATTTTCTTGAGTCATAGATTATGTAATTTCCCTTTTATTGAGTCAAGTACCTAGGTTAAAGAGTCATATACCTAGGTTAATTGTCATTAGAGTGGTTAATGAGTCAGTTGGGCCCAATTAAGTGGGCTAGGCCCATGGGCACCCCCCTTCCCCCTTGCTTTATTGTCATTAGTCAAAAACTCAGGGTCTTTTGTTAAATTGTGGGTTTCCTATAAATAGGACCCCAATCCCCCCCATTTGGAGCTAATGAAGTATTGAATATTTGAGCATAAGTGCACCTCTCTCTCTCTCTAGCTCTCTCATTCTCTCTCTCTCTCTCTAAATTTCGAAATTCACTCTCTCTCCTCCCTATTCTCCCCTATTTAAGACCCCTCCCCCTTCCCCATACCTCCCATTTACTCCCCCTCAAACCCCTAGGTGGAACCCCTTTCTCCTAGGCACCTCTCCCTCTTCCCAAGCAACCTTTCCCCTTCCCCATACAACCCCTTCACATTCTCAAGGGAGAATCCATTCTCCTAGACACCCTTTCCCCTTCCCAAAGCAACCCTTCCCATTCCCTAGGCCTCCATTCAACACCTCCATTAACCTTCCACCCAAGGCCCCTCCACAATCACCACAGAGTGTTCTGCCCCCTTGGTTCGCTGCCAGCAGGAGAAGCCCGACTTGCAGAGCCTGCTCCGGAGTGATCCGACATCGTCTGGAGGTTCACCATACATCGCCGGAAAGGTCTGCGAGTCTTCTTCTTAACCGAGGTGGTCTTGCTGCGTTCCGACTTTGGAACAGTGCGTGGCGCCCGTTCTCGTCTGACTGCGCAACCAGGATCAGAATCCGGACCAGAGCCACAGTGCAGATGCCCTCACGGACACATCCTTCAACTTCTGGAGGCGCCACTTGACCGAGAGCTGCTACCACAAGTCTTCCACCAGCACCAACAAGCGGCGTCCCGTTCGGCATCAGGAAGTGCCTTTTCCATTTTTTCTCCCCCGGGCGCGCAGACAGTCTGTTTATGTCCTGCCCAGGAAGTGCCTCACTCAACGGACGCCTCCTCACCGTACCGACATCCTCTGGTGCTGTTCTTGGTTTCTACTCGAAGAAGACTCATCCACGGACGTCCTCGACTTGGTCTCGCCTCATTCGGACTTCGGGAGTGATCGTGGCACCTTCGACAAGCAGCTGCAACATCCTGGACCAGTCTGTACCAGAACGCTGAGTGCCTGCTCCAGGGTCCACTCCGACCAGTGGCGACGCTGGAACCGTCCACCAAAAATCACAGTCATACCTGGGTACGTAAGTAATGCCTGCTCCAGGGTCCACTCCGACCAGTGGCGACGCTGGAACCGTCCACCAAAAATCACAGTCATACCTGGGTACGTAAGTAACATTTTGGCGCAAGTCTCATCAAGTTCTGAGTCCGGGAGAGCTCACAGCGGCGACTACTTCGACCCCCTCTCTTGCTGTCCCAGACCCGGGCAGATTCGGCCGGGTGCTCCGTCAGCGCGATCGAGCTTATCTCCCCTCCTCGCCTGGCCGGCTTAGCGCCCCTCCCTGTGCGGAGGTAGTGTTTGATTGTAACAGTGAAATCCCCACCCCAAGTTCACCCTCCTGTGAGAGGTGTAGTGAATGTAACTAATTAAGCAGGATTCAAGCTTCATCGGCGCAGTGTGCGGGGAACCCACACTTCCCCGCTCGCCCTCGTCTCCGGCCGGGATCGGTGTCTTCACACCGATCAGGTGAGCTTCGGTCCACTCTCTTCTACTGGTTTATTATCATTGCTTAGTTTAGTATTATCCCTTGATGTGCCGTCGGCGGTGAGAGAGAGCTCGTTCCAACATTCCGTTTAGTCAAGTGCCACCGCGGGTGAGTTGTGAGTGTGACATTACATCCCACGCCCTCGGCGTACCAGCCGCCCTTGACATTGGGCATCCCTGGCCCATTGGGGTCTATCCCTAGCTGGTCAAATCCTTGGAGCCTCGAGGTCCAACTTCGGACCCTCACCGCCATCGCCGGTCCACCTACGGACCCGAGTGTGCCAACGCGAGTGAGTCCGCTAGTGTGACGCTGCCAACTTGTTGTATTGCCTGCACATTTAAGTCCGAGGGGTTCATATTATATTGCTGCATTTTGGTGTCACATCAAATTGGTATCAGAGCAAGTTCTAGACTTGTCTCTACTAAGTCTTGTCCTAGGGCCATTGCATGCATCACCCTCGTCCTCCATCATGACTACCTCATACTTGGCATATTCGCCACTCTTAGGCCCATTAGAAGCCTTTGTGTTTGATGGAACCCGCCCTAGTATATATCTAGAGTGGGAGGACACCATAGATCGACATTTTGGGAGGTTCACTCTATTAGGGCCTATACAAGTCAACTATGCCAAGAGTTTGCTCTGGCGCCAAGCTAGGAAAGAATGGGAGGCCATTGTAGGTTTGAGAGAAGCCAAAGGGGAAGCACCCATTGAATCTTGGGATGAAATGAGGGCCAATCTTAGAAAGACCTATGCACCCCAATCCAAACCTCTTCAGCCAACTTATCTTCCACCCCCGACCCCAATTCCAACCCAAGAACTTCCCCGATCAAGCCCAACCCAAGCCTACACCTTTGAGGAGGAGGAGCCACAAAACTTACCCACTCCTCCTAGTCCGGGTCCTCATGAGCCGCACATTGTCACCATGAATGAGTCCATACTCCAATGGCTCAAGCGGGGCCCCACCATTCCTAGCTCACCACCCTACCATTCACCCTTGGGATATCAAGCCCACATTGTGCCCACCCAGTCTTCCCATGTCACACTTCAAACCTCCTATCTTGTGGAAGACTTAGGGGACTTAGTGGACTGCTTACAATGGCAAGTCCACCTGACCAATATGCTAGCCATAGGACCATTGGAGTCTAGCACCATCTTCCTAGCATACCCCACCACCAGTTCCATCACCTCCATCTACACTTGTGGCCATTATACGAGTGAAATCCTCCTCTTTCTCCCCAAGGATGAGAAACCCATCGTGGCCCACTCCCCACCCATTGAGGTTCCAATTGATTTGATTTGCCAACCCACTAGAGACCTTGGCCCAATTACCTTGGAGGAGGATGACTCACTATTTGGGAACCTTGAGGACATGGAGTTCCTCTCTCTAGGCAACCCATACAATGATCCCTTTGACCGCTTCCAATGGGAGTACGGATACCCATGTGGCCTAATCACCTCACCCACCACCCACCTTTTCCTACCATCACCCACTATGTTGGATCAAGCCCACCTCTCCCAAGATTCAGATTACACCATGATCGCCATGACATTGGGTAATATACACTTAGGGAGTGAGGAAGTGCCCCACTTCAGGATATCCACCTTCCTAGACCCCTTTGACCCATTCCAATGGAAGTCTAAAAGCCCACACATAGGAGACATCTTTTGTACAAAAGTGCATAAGTCTTGGCGTACATCACTACTTGGCATGATTCTTAAGTCGGGTCCACTCGTTCATATCACCCACATGCCAAGTAGGATGCATGATTGGTCTATATTCGGGTATAACGGCCCTACCTCATTCATCATTGATCATATGCATGGTAGGAGCATCTACGGATGTCCGGGCCCCCCGACATTCATCACCACTTTGTGTGATAGGTTCCCCTATAGATACCATGGCCCTCCAACCATTGTTATAAAGCCCATGCATGATAGGGCCACTTGTGGCTGCCCCGGCCCACCCAAGTTCATCAAGGTCCACATGGCATCACAACATGATAGGATAATTTACGGTTGCCCCGGTCCACCTTTACACACCAAACTTTTCACACCCACACCGCATCATAGTACATGGCATACGCATACACGCAAGCAATTCGCAATGAGTGGTGAGGTTCACAAAGAGCGGATAAGAGCTCGCGAGCGCCACTTGGAATTCCAAGTAGGCAATTTGGTGATGATGGCATCGGAGTGGCCCTACCTTAGGGTCACCTCCCATTCGAGGGCACAAGGACTTGGACCTTTTCCTGTTCCTAGTGACTTTGGCAACACAGCTTATGGATTGAATTTACCAATGGGGTATGGGATATTCCCCACTTCTCACGTGGCTGACCTGGCACCCTATATGGGCACCGCGGTGGATCCTAGTGAGTGCTTTGAGCCTATACCTTCCTTTGAGAGGGACACCCCGGAGAGCTCCCACAAAATAGCCTTGAGAGCCCGACGTGTGCACAAGGAGGCAATACTAGGCAAGCAGGGTTTCATCGCCAGCAAGAGGGTGCGCCTGAGCCACCTTGAGAGAATGAAGAGCCGTCCCCTGGTCGCAGACACAGGGTTGAGTCTGGAGGTCGTAGTTCGCCCGGAGCTACTTTGGAGGACCGCTACCCCGGTGGACCCATACTCGACGGAGTCGAGTTCTCCGCACCCCGGGGGTATGATGAGGACATCTACTACCACTCCTCATTCTTTCGAGGGTCCCGTTGCTTGCCAGCTATGCGTCATCATGTTCGCGGCTTTTTCTTAATCATGACTTGTAATTTTTATATTTTCTTGAGTCATAGATTATGTAATTTCCCTTTTATTGAGTCAAGTACCTAGGTTAAAGAGTCATATACCTAGGTTAATTGTCATTAGAGTGGTTAATGAGTCAGTTGGGCCCAATTAAGTGGGCTAGGCCCATGGGCACCCCCCTTCCCCCTTGCTTTATTGTCATTAGTCAAAAACTCAGGGTCTTTTGTTAAATTGTGGGTTTCCTATAAATAGGACCCCAATCCCCCCCATTTGGAGCTAATGAAGTATTGAATATTTGAGCATAAGTGCACCTCTCTCTCTCTCTAGCTCTCTCATTCTCTCTCTCTCTCTCTAAATTTCGAAATTCACTCTCTCTCCTCCCTATTCTCCCCTATTTAAGACCCCTCCCCCTTCCCCATACCTCCCATTTACTCCCCCTCAAACCCCTAGGTGGAACCCCTTTCTCCTAGGCACCTCTCCCTCTTCCCAAGCAACCTTTCCCCTTCCCCATACAACCCCTTCACATTCTCAAGGGAGAATCCATTCTCCTAGACACCCTTTCCCCTTCCCAAAGCAACCCTTCCCATTCCCTAGGCCTCCATTCAACACCTCCATTAACCTTCCACCCAAGGCCCCTCCACAATCACCACAGAGTGTTCTGCCCCCTTGGTTCGCTGCCAGCAGGAGAAGCCCGACTTGCAGAGCCTGCTCCGGAGTGATCCGACATCGTCTGGAGGTTCACCATACATCGCCGGAAAGGTCTGCGAGTCTTCTTCTTAACCGAGGTGGTCTTGCTGCGTTCCGACTTTGGAACAGTGCGTGGCGCCCGTTCTCGTCTGACTGCGCAACCAGGATCAGAATCCGGACCAGAGCCACAGTGCAGATGCCCTCACGGACACATCCTTCAACTTCTGGAGGCGCCACTTGACCGAGAGCTGCTACCACAAGTCTTCCACCAGCACCAACAAGCGGCGTCCCGTTCGGCATCAGGAAGTGCCTTTTCCATTTTTTCTCCCCCGGGCGCGCAGACAGTCTGTTTATGTCCTGCCCAGGAAGTGCCTCACTCAACGGACGCCTCCTCACCGTACCGACATCCTCTGGTGCTGTTCTTGGTTTCTACTCGAAGAAGACTCATCCACGGACGTCCTCGACTTGGTCTCGCCTCATTCGGACTTCGGGAGTGATCGTGGCACCTTCGACAAGCAGCTGCAACATCCTGGACCAGTCTGTACCAGAACGCTGAGTGCCTGCTCCAGGGTCCACTCCGACCAGTGGCGACGCTGGAACCGTCCACCAAAAATCACAGTCATACCTGGGTACGTAAGTAATGCCTGCTCCAGGGTCCACTCCGACCAGTGGCGACGCTGGAACCGTCCACCAAAAATCACAGTCATACCTGGGTACGTAAGTAACATTTTGGCGCAAGTCTCATCAAGTTCTGAGTCCGGGAGAGCTCACAGCGGCGACTACATCGACCCCCTCTCTTGCTGTCCCAGACCCGGGCAGATTCGGCCGGGTGCTCCGTCAGCGTGATCGAGCTTATCTCCCCTCCTCGCCTGGCCGGCTTAGCGCCCCTCCCTGTGCGGAGGTAGTGTTTGATTGTAACAGTGAAATCCCCACCCCAAGTTCACCCTCCTGTGAGAGGTGTAGTGAATGTAACTAATTAAGCAGGATTCAAGCTTCATCGGCGCAGTGTGCGGGGAACCCACACTTCCCCGCTCGCCCTCGTCTCCGGCCGGGATCGGTGTCTTCACACCGATCAGGTGAGCTTCGGTCCACTCTCTTCTACTGGTTTATTATCATTGCTTAGTTTAGTATTATCCCTTGATGTGCCGTCGGCGGTGAGAGAGAGCTCGTTCCAACATTCCGTTTAGTCAAGTGCCACCGCGGGTGAGTTGTGAGTGTGACATTACATCCCACGCCCTCGGCGTACCAGCCGCCCTTGACATTGGGCATCCCTGGCCCATTGGGGTCTATCCCTAGCTGGTCAAATCCTTGGAGCCTCGAGGTCCAACTTCGGACCCTCACCGCCATCGCCGGTCCACCTACGGACCCGAGTGTGCCAACGCGAGTGAGTCCGCTAGTGTGACGCTGCCAACTTGTTGTATTGCCTGCACATTTAAGTCCGAGGGGTTCATATTATATTGCTGCATTTTGGTGTCACATCAAGAAGTCATGGCGGCCAACCCCAAAGGCAAACTGAATGAAAACTGGACAGGACCTTATGTGGTCCAGAAAGTCTATGAAGGCGGTGCTTATGTCATCGTCAACCACCGGGGGGAAATTCAATTCCCACCACTCAATGGGAAACACTTGAAACTATACCATGTGCCGCTTCCCCAGCTCGGTGATCAACTGAAACCAATACCCCACAATGAAGAGGATTCCGTCATGGAGCTTTTTACATAAAGCACCCGAAAACTCAACTCGGCACCCGTGGCCCTCCGAGGCCTCAACCGAGTAACATGGCTTAGACCTTCCGCCTAAGCCGGTTAAACCTGATTCCATTGCGTTGATATGAACCCAATGTCGACGATACTATCACACCTTTGTGATCCGGTCCCACCGTGATCATCAAAAAAAAAGAAAAAAAAAGAAAAAAAGAAAAAAAAAGAAAAAAGAAAAAAAAAGAAGAAGGAAAAGAAAAAGAATAAGAAAGAAGTTGTTCCTTAGTGTTACCTTACTCGGCACCCTCGCCGAAAGCTCCGGTTTAGACCTTTCGTCTGGGTCGGAAGAAAACTAAAATCCTTACGTTAATGCAATCCCAGCATTGACGAATCCACTTTACTCGACATCTTCGCCGAAAGCTCCGATGTAGACCTTTCGTCTGGGTCGGAAGAAAACTAAAATCCTTGCATTAATGCAATCCCAGCATTGACGAATCCACTTTACGCGGCACCCTCGCCGAAAGCTCCGGTTTAGACCTTTCGTCTGGGTCGAAAGAAAACTAAAATCCTTGCGTTAATGCAATCCCGGCATCAACGAACTCACCTTATGTGGCACCCTCGCCGAAAGCTCCAATTTAGACCTTTCGTCTGGGTCGGAAGAAAACTGAAATCCTTGCATTAATGCAATCCCAGCATTGACGAATTCACCTTATGCGGCACCCTCGCCGAAAGCTCCGATTTAGACCTTTCGTCTGGGTCGGAAGAAAACTAAAATCCTTGCGTTAATGCAATCCCAACATTGACGAATCCACCCTATGCGGCACCCTCGCCGAAAGCTCCGATTTAGACCTTTCGTCTGGGTCGAAAGAAAACTGAAATCCTTGCGTTGGTGCAGTCCCAGCATTGACGAATTTACCTTACTCGGCACCCTCGCCGAAAGCTCCGGTTTAGACCTTTCGTCTGGATCGGAAGAAAACTAAAATCCTTGCGTTGGTGCAGTCCCAGCATTGACGAATTTACCTTACTCGGCATCCTCGCCGAAAGCTCCGATTTAGACCTTTTGTCTGGGTCAGAAGAAAATCAAAATCCTTGCGTTAATGCAATCTCAGCATTGACGAATCCACCTTATGCGGCACCATCGCCGAAAACTCCGATTTAGACCTTTCGTCTGGGTCGGAAGAAAACTAAAATCCTTGCGTTGGTGCAGTCCCAGCATTGACGAATTTACCTTACTCGGCACCCTCGCCGAAAGCTCCGATTTAGACCTTTCGTCTGGGTCGGAAGAAAACTGAAATCCTTGCGTTGGTGCAGTCCCAGCATTGGCGAATTTACCTTACTCGGCACCCTCGCCGAAAGCTCCGGTTTAGACCTTTCGTCTGGGTCGGAAGAAAACTAAAATCCTTGCGTTAATGCAATCTCAGCATTGACGAATCCACTTTACTCGGCATCTTCGCCGAAAGGTCCGATGTAGACCTTTCGTCTGGGTCGGAAGAAAACTAAAATCCTTGCGTTAATGCAATCCCAACATTGACGAATCCACTTTATGCGGCACCCTCGCCGAAAGCCCCGATTCAGACCTTTCGTCTGGGTCGGAAGAAGATTGAAATCCTTGCGTTGATGCAATCCCAGCGTCAACGAACCCACCTTTAACTTGGCGCCTAAGGCCTTTCTAGGGCCTCAGCCGTGCGATCCGATCTGGACCTTTCGTCCAAGTCGGAGAAACTTGAACCCCTCCTTCTTGCTTCGGCATTCCACCATGCCGTCGACCAAACCTCCACTCAGATATGTCGATCTGTGTGCATATGCGGTGAAGCGATCCCCTCATCCCTTCGCTGAAGGAGTGAGCACTTTCCCGTGAATTCGCACCGGACTAGCATCCCATTGGCTCGGAAGGATAGATATCTTGCCAAAGAACTCTACACTCGCGGGCCCCGCGCACTCATCTCTCATTTGCGTCACCCACGAGCGGGGGGCATTTGTGGACGTCAAAAAATGATGATGATCATACGACATGCACGTCTCAGCACTCGAGAGCGAGTCGAAGATAGAAAGGCTGAATAAACCTTATGCCTCCTCCAAGCAGGACGAATACCTACCCGGTGCTCCGTCACCCGACAAAGAATCCCCTCGCGTTGAAGAGACAGCCCCGACTCTCCAGTCGGCATTACCAAAGGCTGAATCAAAAGAAACTTGAGAATTCGAACACGTGTTCGGCACGCGCCGGGGATCACTCGAAGTTCCAAATCGGGATGCAGAGGCCCTGAACTAAACACTCCGACGGCGGTGCATTACGACTAAAGCAATACAGGAGGATAAGCATCCATCCGAATAGCCGCGAAGCCGAGACGAAGTCTAAACCGGCGCGCCCTTATATGGTCTTTAAACTGGCGCGCCCCTTCCAATAGCCTTAAACCGGCGCGCCCCTAAGGGGGCCTTAAACCGGCGCGCCCTTATATGGTCCTTAAACCGGCGCGCCCCTAAGGGGGCCTTAAACCGGCGCGCCCTTTACAAGATGCTAGTCCGGCGCACCCCGTGAACTCCCTTGCTTTATGTTAAAACGGCATGCTCCCGTTGAAGGGTCACCCCTTTGAATGCACTAAACTGGCGCGCCCATCTTGGAGTGCTAATACGGCACGCTTAGTTTAGAAACAAGCCTTTCTCTGAGGACTTTATCCGGCGTGCAGTGAAGCCATCCCGTCATCAATGCGGTCCCCTGTTTCCTGGGAATGACATGATGACAAACAAGCCCAAAATGGTTAAAGCTCCCACTTCGATCCGGCGGGCAACTGAGCATATGCCGTGAATGGAAGTTCTCGAGCCCTGCACCGTCGAATGCTCATTCCGTTGAGCGGCCGGCCATGCTCCTGCAAATGATGAAAGCCGCGTGTCTCGCGGTGGATATGCCAGCAGAGGAGGAGGCCATGCCTCTGCCCCTCTCCCGATCACACCGTAGCCGCGGCGGAGGTGACGTCCATGACAACGGCACTCGACACGGCGACCCCAGCGACGTCAGCAACGGCAACTGCGAACAGAACAAAAGCCATAGAAACGGGAAGCTTGCTTCCCTACTCTCCCTATAAATACAAGCCCCAGGCAAGAAGCAAAAAGAGGAGGGACGCTCTACTGACGGCGAAGCCCTGCTCCGAAGTGTGAAGAGAGATAAGAGGGTGAAAGAAAGAAGGAGAGGTGAGGGGAAGAGAGCTCGCTTCCCCCCTTTGTCTTTGCATTTCCTTCTACCCCTTTGATTTCCTTTTGGTGATCTTCATATGTAGACCTTTATCTTCGTATTCCCTTTCAATGTAAGCGGAGTTTGGTCTGTTGTGAAATGAAAGGAAAACTCCCCTTTGGGAGATCTTGATGCCCCAATCCCCCTCAATACTCAGCCCATAGTGGCTCTGTTTTTTTCTCCCTACCGCCGTGTTCTTGTGTCGACTTCGGCTCTCACGTGGTCTTCAGCCACGCGATCACGGCAACCCTCGGGTCGTCGGAGTTCCTTTGTAGGCTGGCCCTCAGGACCTCCGGCCCCGAACGGGGGGATTCGATACGATCGCAACAACCCATGGGTCACCGGTTTCCCTTGTAGGCTAGCCCTCGGGATCTCCGGCCCCAAATGGGGTAACTTTACTGGTGCCGTTGCTTATGCACACACCGGGATGTTTCGGGGCCGTCGGAGTTCTCTCCGCATGGTGCGCGCCATCTTTTCCCCCAGACCCTTCCGATCTAGGGGAGGTGCTGCCCGATTTTCGTCAGGGCCAAGAACAAGTGAACAAATAGAACACCAAGAACAATGAATAAATGTGTCATAGAATTTGCCCACGGGTGAAAGAAAAGAAACACACAGTAAAACTCTGTGAACTGAACTCCCCTGAACGAACACTTAAGCATCCATGCTAATCCACCTGAACAAACACTTAAAACACTTAAATCTTCTTTTCACAAACATAATTCATCAATAAGATGAACAAACCAATCAATAAATCAACTTACAGTTGAAGGAAAGAAGAAACAGAGCACAAACGAGTTGAAAGAAGCTATACAATGCTTAATCCGGCGCCCCCTAATCCGGCGCGGGTTAATCCGGCGCGGTACCCCCCCGCGCCGGTTTAACCCCACACTCAAAACCCATTTTTTTTTCCTTGCAGCAATCCGGCGCGCCCCCCTTGTACTAGTCCATTTAACCGGCGCGCCCCCCCTTCCTGGACCTTAACCGGCGCGCCCCCCCTTGAACTCCCTTAAACCGGCGCGCCCCTTCAGCCCCCTTGTAGTGTCCTTAAACCGGCGCGCCCTTCCCCTTGCGGCATCCTTAACCGGCACGCCCCCCCTTCAATATCACTTAATCCGGCGTGCCTGGAAGAGAGAAGGTGATCAAGAAAATAAAAGAAAACATGCAATTCAAGCTAATAGAAAACTAATCAAAAGTCTCCCCTCCACTATAATCCAAATTTTGTTCCGGGGGCGCTGCCCCCGAAAACCCCCACAAGGTCGAACCCCGCGACCTGACCGCGCAGGTCGATCCGCGTTCGAGGGCGCACGTTTCCGAGTTTGGGCTTCACACTTAACAACCCGCTCCCCCGGACTGTGCGTGAAGAGAAAAGCAATGATGTCCCGTGGTATCGGACGTGGACCTCGGGATCCCCGACGTGGTCATGATCCGTGCACCTCTTGGGCCGATAGTTCATCAGCTTGACCCACTTCTTCTGGGATCCGATCCCGCACCCACGTGAAGCGTGCCGTACCTACGGCAGATATCCGAATGTCTTTGTTGTTACCTTCGATGCTTCGAATATGGACTCTCGACCGAATACTGGATTGTCTGTTAGTGACTGATATATATATATATATATATACCGGGATCTAATCCCGCACTTTCATTAAATTCGCCGCACTCGCGGCAAGTATTTATATGGTTTTGAACACCGTTTTGCATACCGATGCGGAGGGTTTAAATCATGTCAACCCAACTCGCATGCTTTAATGAAAAATGATCTCTAGGTCATTTGACCCCTTTTCTTGGCGATTAATCAGAGGTCTTCCCCTCTCCGAGGGGATGTAATTAACGTCGCGGCCTTTATGGCGCGGCGGGTCTCCAGTCCCGACCCGATATCCACAATCGTCTGATCAGTCAGATGGAGCGCACCCCGGGCTTCGGACCACTCCAGTCTCGAAGCCCGAACACATTGTCACCTAGGTGACTGGCACGCCCTCGCACTAGATAAACCGATAAAAAGACCACCGATATCCCACGATATTTCCGAACCACACGAAACTCAGTGCGTTCCATAGGAAGCAAAGGGGCCGAGGCCCTACGTATACATTGACGGACATGCCCGAGCCAAGGTCACGGGCAAGAAAGAAAACCCAAAAGCAAAAGAAAGGGAAGAGGAAAGTAAGGAAAACCCCAGAAAGGAAGGTGTTGGGGCTGAAGTGGGGACGATCGTCCACCCCCCCTTCTCCAACACTTCCCCCCTGTTACATCAAGCCCTTCTTCTCTCTTACTCTCTCTTCTTCCCGGTGGCCGTCGGAGGGAGCTCACGCCGGAACGCCTCTTCTTCCCTTTCTCTCTTCTTCTCTGGTCTCTTCTTTCTTCTCTGTGGGTGTGTCTCTATCTATCTCCGTCTCCTTCTTCTTCCTCTCCGTCCTCCGTCCGTCCCCCTCTCCCAGTTGAAGCGGGAGTCCCTTTATACTCCCTGTCGCCGGAGCTTTGAGCACGACCGTCGAAGGCGGGAAGCTGCTCCGTCATGATGATCAAGCTTGACTCTTCCATCCTGGGTGTCAGGGGACTAGCCTGCGTGCCCAGTCATTGGTCGACACCTCGGATCGGCCACTGCGCGCCGAAGATGCGTAGGGCATGGGCACCACGTCGCTCGGCCGTTGAAAGTGCCTCACGCTGTGCCGTTGGCGGGCTGCACAAGCGTGCCGCAGGAGAGCCAAAAAGGCGTGCCGCTGGAGCCTCCTGAGGGCGTGTCGCTGAAGCCCTGGGGGCGTGCCGCTGAAGCCCATTGGGGCGCGCCGCTGAAAGCCATTAGGGGCGTGCCGCTGAAGGCCTTGGGGCGTGCCGTTGAAGGCCCTTGGGGTGTGCCGCTGAAGGCCATTGGGGGCGTGCCGCTGAAGGCCTTGGGGCGTGCCATTGAAGGCCATTGGGGCGTGCCGCTGAAGGCCTTGGGGCATGCCGTTGAAGGCTAAAATTGGGCGTGTTTCTAACCCCGTTCTGAGCCCGTTATGGACACGAGTTGTGGCCTGCTTGGCTCTTCTCGAGGCTCACGGATTGTGGGCCTTTTTGTGCTTGGTTTCTCTTCACTGTCGTGACTCCTGGAGGCGACTCCAAGACAATCTCTCCTGGGGCTTATTTACTCGGGCCGTTGTTGATACTGGGCTGAGTAGGATATCATGGGTGTGCAATTTTTTTGGTGTCCACACCCCCATGACATTGGCCTTAATCCCATAATGGGCAAGCACGTCCCACGAGCACCGTAAGACTCGTCTTGAGATCAGCCGACGCCGGGGTAATCATCCTCCAACGGAAAACTGCCGCCACTATAGCGGGGAAACGTTATTCCCCCACCTACGCCTTTCCCTATCAAGGGATACGGTTACTCGCTCCAGGACAACCCCTATAAGAAGGACATCGACAGAGAAGACTGGCACGGTGGATCATTCTGCCAAACCGCTACATGAGAGAATAGAGCTATTAGCCCTGTTACACAGAGAGAAGGAAGTAACTACAGTCCACATTCGAAGGAAGCTCCCCTCCGGCAACCTTACCACCCAGCGAGCACTCACCGAGTGAGCACTGGGAGCGGCGAGCACTCGTCTGAAGGATCAACACAGCTCTTTAGCCTTCTACTACAATCTCCCTCTCTCTCACTTACTTTCCTCTATTCCTCGTTAATACGTCTCTAACTTAAGCATCGGAGGGTTGTCTCCTGGGGTAACACTCGGGACTCCTTCTGACACCCCTTGTGTTCTGGTGTTTGCAGGCCTCCACGGGTGCGAGACGACTTCCCCGTTCAATAAATAGAGAAGGTGGTACGTGACATAGAAACCAGATTTCTGCCTCTACACTTCTTGGCGCCGTCTGTGGGAAGTCGAGCAAAAAGCTATGGCACCTCGTGGAAGCCTCCGCAATGCCAGCAACCGTGGGCGCGGTTCCCACCAGGGACCCCACTCTCGCCGGGCGTCGTAGGAAGCCTATTCTACCCATCCCCGATAAGAGGTCACCCCGGGTGACCTAGATGAAATCCGTCAGGAGATCCGAGCCCTAACAGGACTCTACCATGAGCTTGTGAACTGGTCGGCGGGACCCCAGCGCGTTCTACCTGAACGACGTCAAGATGAGAGGTCCCAAACTGGAGAGGATCCTCGCCAAGTACGAGAAGCCTCCCATGCCTCGATCGCGAGGACCCAATGATCGAGCGGCGCGCCCGCACCAAGGGTACGTAGCCCATTGCACTCCAACATGGAGATGGATCGCCGGCTCCAGCGCATCGATGAAATAGAGGACAAAGTCCGGTATTTGGACGATGTCCTCCTGACCGCCAGAAATCGCGGTCTGATCGACGATGATCAAGACTTTCATGCTCCCTTCTCCAGGGAGATCATGGAAGCCCCCATCCCACCGAAGCTCCAGCTGCCGTCGTTCACCTCCTACGACGGCACCACCGACCCGACCGACCACATGCATAGTTTCGAGTCCCACCTGGTGTTCCACTGGGCCTCGGACACTGTGAAGTGCCTGGCATTCGTTACGACCCTTCGGGAGAACGCCCGGGCCTTGTTCGAGTCGTTACCGGCCGAGACCATTTCCTCCTTCCAGCAGCTTAAGAAGTTGTTCAAGGAGAACTTCGTTGGTTGCTGAAAGGTGGCTAAGTCGACAGTGACCCTACTCGAGGTTGCTGAAAGGTGGCTAAGTCGGCAGTGACCCTGCTCGCTCTCAAGCAGGGGAAAGAATAAATGTTGTGGGACTTCGTCTCCCGCTTCCGCGGGGAGGCACTCCGGATCCCACACGTCGACGTCGGCATCGCAGCTACCGCACTCACCCAAGGGAGGCGGGACCACATCCTCCGACGGGCGCTTGGAGTTGAAGCACCGGTGACCCCTTCCAGACCTCCTCGCCCTAGCACAGAAGCACTCGCGTTGCGAGGAGAATACTACGGCCTTGGGCCGCGAGGCCGGAACCGACCGGTCCGATTGAAAGAGAACCGCTGACTCGCCACGAGAAGGGTGGAATAAGTGGGAGCGACGCGATGAAGACCGCCGCGATCGCCCAGAAAGGGAAAGGGGCAATTATCGTAACTACACGCCACTGGCGGCTCCACCCGACCAAATCTTGATGGAGATCCGCGAGGAACCATTTCTCAAATGGCCTCCCTGGATGAAATCGGATCCGAGCTCGAGGAGCAAGAAGAAGTACTACCACTATCACTGCGACCACCGCCACGACATCGTCGAGTGCATCAACCTGAGGGATGCCATCGAGGACCTCATCCACAGAGGACTCCTTCATAAATTCCTTGCCAAGGCCACGGAGAACTGACAGTGGACACCTCCGCCCCTCAACAATCGACCCAACGGGAAGGAGATCATGATGATCTCTGGGGGGCCGGCCGCGGGTGGAGACAGCGCGAGCAGGCGGCGATGATACGCATCAGCCATCCACGTTGTGGAACAAGGTGGCAATACCCAACTGGAGGTCGCCGCCCCAGGACACATAAGGGACCCTATTGTCTTCTCGGACGGTGTAACCACCCCCCATTCCGATGCAATGGTGGTCTCGGCCACAATCAATCAGTGTATCGTGCGTCGCATCTTAGTGGATAATGGAAGCGGCCATGATGTTATTGCCTACGACTATCTTGTGCTCATGGGTGTGGATGTGTCTAGACTCGCGTCGCTGCACACACCATTGTACGGATTCTCTAGTACTATAGTCTACCCGGAAGGCGCATATCGCTCCAGATTAATTATATTCAGAACTGCACCGAGAGAGGTAACCTTCCTTGCAGAGTTCACAGTCGTCCATGCAATGACTGGGTATAATGCCATCATCAAGCGAGGGATCCTCAGCATACTCCGTGGCGTCCCCTCCTCTTACCACCAAAAGCTCAAGTTTCCTACCTCTCAGGGAGTAGGAGAGGTTCGAGGAGATCAATGGGAGTCTTGAAGGTGCTACCTCATCTCAACACGTGACCGGCAGCCCGAGGAAACGCCCCCAGAGAAGAAGGCAAGAACCGAAGACCCAGGTCTAAGCGCGAGCACTCCAACGGAATATTTATACCTCATCGAAGTGGGGGAAGATCCGAGCAGAACGATGAGGATCGGGGCTACTCTATTCGATCACGACAAAGAAGCTTACGTAAGCTTCCTCACAGCTAACCATGATGTGTTCGCTTGATTCGAGGATGAACTCCCCGGAATCCCACCAGAATTCATCGCACACCAACTTAGGTTGGACCCAACCTGCCGCCCGGTCCAGCAACGCCGAAGGCGTTGCAACCCCGAGCGACAGGCCATCATCAAAGAACAAGTGAGTGAGAAGCTGCGCTCAGGGCTACTCAGGCCTACCTGGTATCCAGACTGGGTGGCCAATGTGGTCCTGGTTCCTAAGAGCAATGGGAAGTGGCAAATGTGTGTAGACTATACTAACCTCAACAAGGCTACACCTAAGGATAGCTTCCCCATGCAACGAATCGACCAACTAGTGGACGCCATGGCCGGGCACGAGATGCTGAGCTTCCTGGATGTCTAGTCTGGGTACCACCAAATCAGCATGCGCAAGCCCGACCAGGACAAGACAATGTTCATCACTGATCACGGCCTGTATTGCTACACTCGTATGCCGTTCAGATTGAAGAACGCGGGAGCGACCTATCAGCGCCACATCAACCATATGTTCGACTCGCAGATCGGCCACAACATGGAGGTCTACATCGACGACATGCTCGTAAAGAGCCTCTAAGCTGCAGAGCACTTGGAAGACTTGGAAGAGACCTTCGCCACACTCAGAAGGTACAACATTAAACTTAACCCAGCTAAATGCGCATTCAGGGTCAAATCAGGGAAGTTCCACGGTTTCCTCATCACCCACCGGGGGATCGAGGTCAATCCCGACCAAATCCGTGTGGTGCTGGAAATGAAGCGGCCAGGGCGAGTGAGGGAGGTATAGTGCCTCACCGGACGCATCGTCGCGTTGACTTGGTTCCTGTCCCGAGCAGCCGAGAGTTGTCTCCCCTTCTTCCGACTAATTAAGCAGGACAACAAGACACCGGAGAAGAAAGGGCAGATCGACTGGGATCAGGAGTGCGAGGAAGCGTTTGAAGAGTTAAAGTGCTACCTGGCCACTCCTCCCATACTCTCCAAGCCACAAAAGGGAGAACAATTGCTCCTATACCTATCAGTGACGCCGAGCACGATGAGTTTCATGCTCACTCGAGAGGAAGTTGGTGTCATGAAGCACGTCTACTATGTTAGTCGAGCGTTGCAAGGGCCGGAATTCCGGTACTCACAGACTGAAAAGTTCACCTTAGCCCTAGTTACGGCCGCTCGCAAGCTACGTCCGTATTTCTTGGCTCACCCAATCATCGTCCTCACTGACCAGCCACTACGACAAATCCTCCAAAACCATGACACTTCAGGGAGGTTGATCAAGTGGGCGATCGAGCTGGGTGAATTCGACATCAAGTTCCGTCCTAGGACAGCGATCAAAGCCCAAGCCCTCGCCGACTTTGTCGCCGAATGTACAATACCTGCCGAAGATTTGCCCGAGGAGTCCTGTGGACACCGAAAATTGCACATCCAGATGCCACGCTCGGCCCAGCATCAACAACGGCCCCGAGTGAAGAAACCCCGGAGAAATCAAGCACAAGAGGCCCCACGGCCCATGGGCCTCGAAGAAAATCAAATGGGCCACGACTCGTGCTCACAATGGGCTCAAAATTGCCCATTTTAGCTCTTCACCGGCACACCCCCAGGGGGGTTCAACGGCACACCCCCAGGGGGTTCAACGGCACGCCCATCCTGGGCTTCAGCGGCACGGCCTTCAGCGGCACGCCCAGCCCCTTCGGCTGCCCAGCGGCACACCTTTGGGGTTCACCGGCACACCCCCAGGGGGGGGGGTTCAACGGCACGCCCATCCTGGGCTTCAGCGGCACGGCCTTCAGCGGCACGCCCAGCCCCTTTGGCTGCCCAGCGGCACACCCTTGGGGTCTTCACCGGCACACCCCCAGGGGGGGGGGGGTTCAACGGCACGCCCATCCTGGGCTTCAGCGGCACGGC
Organism: Amorphophallus konjac; assembly: GCA_022559845.1. NCBI lineage: Eukaryota > Viridiplantae > Streptophyta > Magnoliopsida > Alismatales > Araceae > Amorphophallus > Amorphophallus konjac. Next base: position 414,509,757 of record CM040120.1, read on the forward strand.
CTTCAGCGGCACGCCCAGCCCCTTTGGCTGCCCAGCGGCACACCCTTGGGGTCTTCACCGGCACACCCCCAGGGGGTTCAACGGCACGCCCCCTGGGAGGTCTTCAGCGGCACACCCCCAGGGGGGGTTCAACGGCACACCCCTTTGGGGTTCAACGGCACGCCCCCTGGGGGGTCTTCAGCGGCACACCCCCAGGGGGGGTTCAACGGCACACCCCTTTGGGGTTCAACGGCACGCCCCCTGGGGGGTCTTCAGCGGCACACCCCCAGGGGGGGTTCAACGGCACACCCCTTTGGGGTTCAGCGGCACACCCCCTTTGGGGTTCAACGGCACGCCCCCTGGGGGGTCTTCAGCAACACACCCTGTAGGGTCCCCAGCGGCACGCCCTTCAGGCCGTTCAACGGCACGCCCATCCGGGGCTCCAGCGGTACGCCCTTTTGGCACTACAGCGGCACGCTTGTTCAGCCCTTCAACGGCACAGCGGTGAAGCTCTTTCAACGGGCGACGTGAGGCCCATGCCCTACACATCCTTCGCGCGCAGTGGAGCCATCTGAGGTGGCAGCCGATCGTTGGGCCACGTGGCCTAGTCCACTGACAGCCAGGACAGGCAGGTCAAACCTCATGATCACGGGCCACTTCCCGCTTCGACGCCCCTACACGAAGACTCCCGCCGTCCGGGGTATAAAAACCCCTCCCCTTCGTTTCGAACAGAAAAAGAGGGGGACACACAGAGGGAGGACGGACGGAGAGACACACACAGAGGGGAAGAGGCTCCGACAGTAGAAGACACACACACAGGAGAAAGAGGAAAAGAGAGAAGAGAAGAAGCGACCCTCCCGGCCTGAGCTCCGTCCGACGGCCACCGGGAAGAAACAAGAGTAAGAGAGAGAGAGCTTGTTGTATTGGGGGAGAGGGTTGGGAATGGTAGCCTATGTCTTAGGCCCTAATGTTTTCTTCCGTCTTGTATTTCATTCCTCCTCTCGTTCTCCGTCTTGGAGTCTTTTCCTTTTGTCCATGGCCTCATTTGGGCATTTTCTCTTGTAATATGCATGTAGGGATACGGTCCTTGGCATCCCACGAATGAAACAATCACCCTCCTTGGGCCCCCTTTTTTTTGCTATTTCTGTTGGTTTGATCCTGCCTTCATAGTGCATGTATTGTGTTACCCGTTTCCTCCGTTCCTCCGGTTTCTTTTGAGCCACCACATCAATGTGATGCCTCCCCTTTAAAGCCTGGCCTTGTGAGTCCTCCATTCACTTCCAGTAACCCTTCCTCCTTTTCTTGAACAATCTGCAAGCCCACACACACTTGGCCCTTTTAATCCTCCGGCAATGCATCACTTTGGCCCCTGACCGGCACACTTGCCTTGGCCCTCAGCGGCACACCCAATAGCCCTCAGCGGTACACCCCTATTTGCCCCCAGCGGCACACTCCTTTCTGCCCTCAGCGGCACACCCACACTCTGTCACCCCTAGCCGGCACACTCCAATTGGCCCTTGGCCGGTACACTCACCTTATGGCCTTTAGCGGCACATCCTTCAGCCTCTCAACAGCCCCCTTCTTGGCCTCGTCCCCGGGGCCTTTCCTTCACGTTTTCCGAGGTTCCATAAAGGTGTTGCCCCTCCAGGGGGGGGGCCCACCTCCAGTTGTCGGGTTCCGCCACTCCATGTGGGCGCGTTCCCTTTATCTCCCTTACGCCCCGGGTCAAGGGGAGATGCTGCCGAATTTTCGTGAGAAATTAATGAACAATTAAAGAGGCAAAAGGAAGCAATAAACGAATAAGAACGATCAACAATGAAGCCTTCCATTTATCAAATCACTGCCGGCATCGCAACGAAAACCGAACCGAACTAATTAACTACCCGGTAGCCCGAGTGTCCGACCCGCAAGAAAAGAGGCCGAACCAAACGAAACAAAACAAGGGAGGAGTTTTATATAAAACTACACAAAAGTTAAGATAAGAAGAAAAGAAAAGCCTTAAAACAAATAGTCGAAAACTGAGCGACACGCTCCCCTTTGCCTTCAGCGGTACACCCCTTTCAACCCCCAGCGGTACGCCCTCATTGGCCTTCAGCGACACGCTCCCCTTTGCCTTCAGCGGTACACCCCTTTCAACCCTCAGCGGTACGCCCCTTTTTAACCTTCAGCGGTACACTCCCTTGAGCCCCAGCGGTGCGCTCCATTGGCCTTCAGCGGTACGCCCCATTGGCCTTCAGCGGTACGCCCTCATCGGCCTTCAGCGGCACGCCCCCTTGCCCTTCAGCGGTACACCCCTTTAGCCTCCCAGCGGCGCGCTCTCTGCCCTCAACGGTACACTCCCGTTTTCCCCTTCGCCGGCAAACTATACATATATGCATATACAGCCTGATAAGGGCATTAATAATAGCAAATAAATTAGTAAAAATTACGCTAATTAAAGGATTCCGAATGCGTAATATTAATCACAATAAAGAGGCGGGAGGGGTAATAAAAAAATAAACAGCAAATGAATGATAATAACAAGAATAGTCATGAATAAAAAGAAGAGAAATCATCCCGGACAAAGGCACGAATAAACAGTAAATATTAAATCAGAAATCCCAGAAGATACGACTAAGAAAGCCCCAGATAAAAGACGCTAATGCCCACACTGCAGCTCCCTCTCTCCCCGGGACCCGGGGTAAAAGGAACAACGACGCCGCCCCTTTCAGGTCGAACTCGAACCTTGGGAATTATCCCGATATGGCCAAGTTCTGACCTAATCTTGGGCCGACATCCCAACCAGACCGGATTTGTTTCTCGTTCCGGATACCTTCCGAATCCTCATTAAAATTGCCGCATGCTCGGCAGACATTTGAAGGGATCCACCCTGGTTTTTCTCGTTGTGTCTCTGCCACGGACCTGTGTCCGAATACTAGAAGGTCCACGGAGCGACTGACATGGCTGACAGTTTATAGCCCCGATATGACCTTCAGTGTGACCTATCCCTATCTCTCTGTCTCGCATAATCAGTGTTACTCTTTTCGGCCGCGGGTCCCCTAATTTCGGCAATTAATCAAGGGTATTCCCTCGTGTGAGGGATGTAAATGACGTCATGACCTCTACGGCGCGACGGGATTCGGTCCCGACACGAACCACACAGTCGTCTGACGAAGTCAGATTCGAGCGCACCTTGGGCTCTCCGGAGCCCGAATAAATCGTCACTTCGGTGACTGGCACGCCCACGCACTCAATAAACCGGTGATCGCCCCGAAACCACGGTTAAACGAAAAGCGCGTCCACAACTCTGGCACGCCCGGTGGGACCGATCCACCCTTCATCTCTTTGCCGAAATTAGGGGCCCCGCGGCCCCCTTCTTGTAATACTAATTATGCTACTTTCTTAAATGCAGAAAAAGAGAAAGGCATCATGGAGCCGACAATGGCTGTTCTCTGCAGCCCTGAGGTTGTGAAGAATCATGTGCGAGGCGGCTACCTGGCGGTGCCCCTCACTTTCGGGAGCTTCCCTCCCACCGTGGGCTTCCCCAACTTCTTGGGGGTGGCCTTCGTTGACATCCTCGACGCACGAGCGCCCGAGGAGCCTCAAACCAACGCTCCCGCTCCGAGAGCCGTCGAAGCTGCCGCCGGCCGAGCGGTGGCCGAAGGCAACAATAGCGTCCCCACAACGACGCTCAGCTGCAACGTGCACCACGTGCACCAGACCACCGGCCCGTTCCACCAAGGGTCGGCATCCCACCGAAGGAGGCTTCGGAGAGGCAACACCGGCGCCGGCTCAGGGCGTCGCCTGTCCAACTCCGGAAAGTCCATGACGGTTGGGGCCCTCCGAGTCCGCCTAGACGGCCAGAGGTCCCAGGTGACGCCAGACCGCGTCGTCCCGACCGTCCCAGTCCGCAACTCCTTTCAAGGGCTGGAGAAACTAAAAGGGAAGGTGACGCCCGCTGTTGTGGCCACCCCACCAAAGATTGCACCGGCTCGCAAGCTGGCCAAACTGAAGCAAGTCTGGGTACCCAGGGAGGCCCAGCCCACTGCACCCGCCCAGGCGGGGCCCAGCACTTTCCGCCCGAGGAGGGCCCGAAGAGATGACGGGGTCGAGGCAGTGACCCCCACTCTCCGACCGGCACCCGTCATTCCGGTGCCGCCCGAGAATGCTCATCGCCGTCGCCGAGGGCGCCGGCACAACGCCGCCCGCCCGGCACTCGGGGCCTACGCTCCTCCTGCTGCCGTCATCGACGCGCAACCACAGGCCGCTCTCCCTGACCAGGAGTGGGAAGGGATCGAGCAGGCTATGAGAAACTACCTCCGAGGCCCTGGTAGCACCCCCGCTGGCCGCCAGAGACTACTGGGGGCAATGACCTCCGCCTTCCAGGAAGAAAGGGGGGAACCTGCACCTAGTATGGAGTCGAGGACCCGCCCGGAAGAGCCGCGCCAGTCCCCTGTACGGGAGGAGGCGCCGTCCCGACGGTCGGTCTTCGACAGGCTAACATTCCCAGGAGGACCGTCCCGGAGGGCGTCAAGAAGAAACAAGAATAAGAAATGGCAGACATTCACCTGCAATATGGCAGGGGTCCATGGTCGGTATGGGGCCCTACCCACCGACCCGGAAGAATTGGCCAGAATAGCCGCCAGGCCGGGACCCCTTACCAGAAGAAGGAGAGCGGCAGGCGGCGCGACACCCACGGGGCCCCTCACGGCCCTCACGGCCAATGTGGTCACCACCGGCGACACGAGTGGCGGACCCTCGACATCATCCGAGGACGCCCCGGCCGAAGAGACAGGGGGCATGCCCAGTCTTCCCACAGCTGATCCAGCAATGCTGCTCATGATGCAACGATTCCAGCAGGAAATCGAATCACTTAAAAAGCAGTTGAATGAGCGAAACACACCACCCCCAATGTCCTGGCAGACCGAGACCATACCCGAGGTACCCAGGGACAGGGGGCAGTCTTCCGAGGCAGCTCTTCCGGCAACCCTCGATCCCCCCGGGGGCACGCCCCCGCAGCAAGCACATTGCACAGCGGTGACCCCGCCACAGGCTCCGCTTTCACAAGGGTCCCCCATGGCCCCCCGAGCGACCGTGGTAGTCACCCCGAGCGCACAGCCCGCTCATTTCTACCCGAACCCGGTCGACCCGGCGGCAGTCAGCCGGTTGATGCTTGAGCAGATGATAGACATGAAGTTGGCCGAAAGGGGCGATGGGGATCAGACGCCTTTCGACGTCTACCGAGTACCCTACCCGGCTCAGTATGCTGCCAGGAAGTTGCCGGCTGGCGTCACCAAGCCGCCGAAATTTGAAAAGTTCAATGGGCAAGGATCTCCCAGAGAGCATATTGCCTATTACGTGAACGTCATGGGAGACCTGGCTGCTGATGAGGCCTACCTCCTGAAGTTCTTCGGTTCAACACTCACCGGGCTTGCCTTTGAATGGTACTCCGGCTTGTCGCCCGGGTCGGTGGCCGATTGGCCCGACATGCAGAAGAAGTTCAAGGAAAGATTCTACGTGGCCGAGAGAGAAGTTACTATGACTGAACTCTACGCCACAAGACAGAAGAATGATGAGTCGGCCCTCGACTACATCAAAAGATGGAGGAACCTTAGTATGAGGTGCAAACGCCCCCCGCATCAGGAGGACGCAGTTCAGATCTGCAAGCAAAACTTAAAGAAAGAAATCCTAGAAAGAATGATCGGCACTGAGGTCAAGACATTTGACCGTCTGAACAATGTGGTAGCGGAGATCGAGGCATTCTTGGCCCGATACTCCTCCACCCCAGCCATGTCAAGCCAGAGGGCCAGGCAGGCGGAGAAGAAGCCGGCTCCCCCGGAGGTGCATGCACTAGACTTCCAGGCTTTTGAAAAGCAGAAGGAGAAAGCCAAGGGAGCGGCTAACCCTCCGCCGCCCAGAACCACAGAACGGCGGGAAGGCCCCTCACTAAGAGAGAAGATGAGAAACAAGTTGTATTCCTTCTCCCGGGACAAGTCCAAGCTCCTGTTTGAGTGGGCAACCAGCTACAATAAGATCACATTGCCAGAGCCGAAAAGGCCTGGCGACTCAAAGAAGAAGGATGACCCGCGCTTCTGCATGTACCACCGGGTGCTCGGGCATACTATTGAAGATTGCTACGTCTTCAAGGATGTTATTGAGTCCTTAATCAGGGACGGGGAGCTGGACATGGGGGAGCATAAAGTAGACCCCCCGCAGCCACACGAGCTGCCCAGCATAGCCTCCTCCGTCAATATGATCTCACTATATCAGGAGCTGCCAGAAGAATGGGCGAAGGCCTGTGCCCGTGCCACTTATGAAACCTTTATCATGGCCCCAGCTCAAGACCAAGAAGGGTGGCAGACTGCACCCAGAAAAACCAGAAAGGCGCGCGCCTCTCGACCTACCCCAGGAATTCACTCGAGGGTAGCAGCGCCCCTGCCTGCACCGCCCCCGGTAAACCCTGTTTGCCACGACACGGCCCCCCGGCTGGTCATGAGGCGGCCCACTCACAACAAGAAGAGCTCTGCCCCGCTGCGGATGTACAAGAAGACTAGCCCGGCGGTTGAAAAACTCCAGGCTATTATCGACGGGCTTGAAGATTATAAGCAGCCCAAAATCCAGCCCGTCGAGCTAAAACAATATGTCCCCTGGGAGCAGTTCGAGTCACTCGAGCTGGCTCCAGGAACAGAAGCTGATGCAGACAAAGAGCCTCCCCTGTGGGGTGAACCTATTCGAGAGCAGCTGTCCGCTGCAGCGGGCAAGAAGAAGAAGAAGAGAAGACCCAGGGGCAAGAAGAAGAAGGAGGTCGTCTTCGCCTGCAACACCCTCTCGGCGTTGTTCGACACCTCTCTCTCCCTGGAAGAGAAAGAAGAAGAGCCACCCCATGAGCCGGCGGAAGTGAGTCAAGCTGAAGCATCCACCTCCCAGCACGCCACCAGGTCAGGGAGGAAGTGGGGGCGCTCTCCTCAGGGCAGCCTCAACATCATGCTCAGGGGGGAACAACCATACCAGATTCCCGAGCCCGAGGTCCGAGGCACCGAGATCCCTCCTCCATCAGGCCTCTACCCCGGAGGCACCAAGAGTCAAGGCACCCCGTCGTTCGCCGAGTTCCTGTCAGCTCGAGCAGGAAGGCGGGCGCACCCCCAGGGGCCCGCTGCGACTAGTAAAGCAAGCATTCCCCAAGCTCTGCCAGCTGCAACTCCTGCCCAGCCAGAGGAAGGATTCAGCGGCACCCCAAACCTCGCCGAATTCATGCGAACAGCGGAGGAGGCCCAACAGGCCCCGCCTGCTCAACGGGCTACAATAGATCCCGCAAAGGAGGCGTCCCCTAATCCGGCGCCCCAATCCCAGGATGAGGGCAGGCGCAGCAAGCCCGAAGAGATGAAACTACTCAAGGTGCGGGCGGCCGAGCGAATAGTCAGACACCTCAAGAAAATCCCGACCCGGTTCACGGTGTGGGAGATGCTGTCCTTGAATGAAGAAACACGGCAAGCCATCATCGCCGCACTCCAGACGCCAGCACACCTTGAAGCCTGTTTGGCAGAATTATCACCTGAAGTAGCAGTGGCTTTCACAGAAGATGACATGCTCCTACCGACTTGCAGCCATAACAGGCCCCTCTACATGAAAGGGCAGCTGAACGGCCAGCCTATCAACAGGGTCTTGATCGACCCAGGGGCAGCAGTGAATATACTCCCGTACCGGGTATACCAGAAGCACTACTTTGACGTACACCTGGTCGAAGTTAAAAATGTCAAGATTGCCGGCTTTAACCAGAAATGTGAGGTTCCCATGGGGGTCGCAGAGTTCGACTTGACCTTTGACGACTTCACCTCCAAAGTCCAGTTCCACGTCATCAACTCCAGCACGTCCTACAAGGCGTTGCTCGGCCAGCCTTGGCTACACCAAAATAGGGTGGTGCCCTCCACCTTGCATCAGTGTATCAAGTACCCCTGCGAGGGAAAGGAAGTCAGAATCTTCGCCGACCTCCACCCGTTTGAGGTGTTTGAGTGTCACTTGTCAGATGCTAATCTGTACTTGGGAGAGGCGAAGCAAGCTCCTCAAGCTGCCCGATGTAGACACGCCAAAATTGACGTTACTGCGAGTACATCTCATATTGCCTTGTAATACCCCAATTTGACCCTCAAATTAGCTGTGTTTGAGTGGTTTTTCCTACTTTTCTTGGATTTCTCACTTTTTTCTTCTCTTATCCTATTTTTCCTATTTTTCTGGAATTTTCTGGAATTTTTTGGATTTTCTGGGTATTTTTCTCTATTTTTATGAATTTTCCGGAATTAATGACTTGGCGTGGGGCGTCTTTTAAATAACGACTTGACAAGGGGCATTTTTAAGAAATTAACGACTATATCCCAGGGCGTCATTTCTATCAAATTTCCATTTTTTTGGAATTTTCTGAGAATTTTTCGGAATTATTTTGGAATTAACGCCTTAGGGGAAGACGTGACTTTGAATTGAAAAAGAATAAAAAAATCGAAAAATCAAGTCACGCCTCATGTAAGGGCGTGTCTTTCAAATTGATTATTTTAATATTATTTTTCAGCCCCTTCCATAGGTGATTTGGAGGCCTTCCGGGTGTCAGAAAAATACGCAAAAATAGTCGTTGGAATCAGGGCGACGAGATGCACCTTCACCTAAAAAATGGGAAAATAATATTGAGAAATAAAAAATGGCCCTATTTTGAATATTTTTTAATTAACGCCCTCATCCAGGGCGTGTTTCAAATAAGTAAAGCCTTCACCCAAGGCGTTTTTTAAGTAAAGCCTTGTCCTAAGGCGTGTTTTAAAATTTTCAAATAAAATAATATTTTAATTCCAAAAATTGATTTTTTTAAGAAACGCCTTGCTCCAAGGCGTGTTTTTAAAGAAACGCCCCTAGGGTAGGTCGTCAATTATTTAATTGACGTCCTTGTTCAAGTCGTGTTTCAACTTCCGTGTTCTAAACGAACGCAGCCTTTCCCCAGGGAGTCCCTGCTTCGTTTGGTCACTTTCCTCATTCTAATCCTTCCCTCTTTGGGCTCTTACCCGTTCTTATCCCTCTATCTCTTGATTTGAACCCTATTTAAAGAGCCCAGTCGGTTCTGTGATGAGGTTCCAAGGTCCCGGAGGTTCTTTTCTTTTTCCCTTCTTTTGTGTTTTCTTCCTTCCGTATTCTTCTTTCTCTTTCTTCTGTTTCTCCCGTATCTGTCTTCTTCTTCTTCTTCTTCTTCTTTCTCTTTCTTCTGTTTCTCCCGTATCTGTCTTCTTCTCCTCCTTCTTCTACTTCTCTTCTTCTTCTGTCTTCTTCCTCTTCTTCTCCTTCTTCTGCTCTGCTTTTCTTCTTCTTTTCTTTGTTTCTACAGGAACCGACGGAAGTGCTGCTTGACAGGAGGAGGTCCTTTATCCATCAAAGCTTCATCCTTTTGGGAACTTCTCCCTATTGAAGATCAAAGCCAAGGAGCAACCAACAATCAGATTTTTCTATTCCCCTTCTCCCCTATCTTATTTTTATTTTAGTTCATAATTCACATGCATGCATCATTGTTATTGATAATTCTTTCTCAATCATCATATTGAGACCTCCCCTTTTTTTATTATTATTTGCATTCATCATACATCTCCCACACCCTCTTTGCATAGGGATTTAAGGGCTAATACCCTTAAGGTGTGTTCTTAATCAATTTTCATGCTCATCTTTATTAAGAATTGATGCTACACACACATTATTTCTAATCCAATTCTTTTGTGTTGTGTGTCTTTTTTTTGCAAGGGTAACCAAGTTGAAGAACTCTCTTCGTCGGCCGGCCGATTTGAAGAGAAAAGGAGTACTCACAATCAACCGCACATTTGAGGTATTTGCGATCACTTTCCCCTTATCATCTCCACTTGAGACCCTCGCGTCTCTGGCGATCACAACCTCCTATTAGCACCTCGTGCTATTTTATTGCTATGTGTGCTTATTTTTATTGTTTATTCATATATTATTTTCTAAGTGGATTTTAGATAGATCTACAAATTGGCGATCACGGTGGGACCCTTTGTGTTCTTCATCTATTACCCGTTTCCCCTTAGGCACCCGCGTGTGCCATCTCCCTTATTTGCACCCTCGGTGCGTCCCCCTTTTGTGCCCCTCGGGCACCCTCCATTGGTTTTGTCCTTTTCCCTAAGTGATTTGTCAATTTATTGATTTTTCTTTAAAATCTCCACTTATTTGAAATTTTGATGAGCATGCTTATATCTTATATTTGTTGATTGCCTGCGACTGTGAGTGGTTGTTACTGTTGGCCGTGGATTGAGAATTAACGCCTCTGTCGGAGGCGCCTTTTGATTTCACGCCCTAACCCAGGGCGTGTTGTTTGAAGTTAACGCCTTCTGACAGGGCGTTTGCTAGCTGTCTCTAATTATCTCTGCTTGCTTGGTGAATTCACGCCCGTTGCAAGGGCGTCTTTAACTTTATTAGCGCCTCCCTTAAAGGCGTTTTCTTGGATTTGACGCCCGCTGGATAGGGCGTCCTTTTATTTATAGCGCCTCACACTAAGGCGTGTTTTACCCTACCCCTTGGCCCCTCACGTTGATTCACGACAGTCACACCGTCGTGTCCTTGTTTAGTAGCGTCCCCTTCCAGGGCGTGTTTTTACTGTGGGTTTCCAGAACCCCCCCGCTGTGATTTTTCATGATATTTCATGCTTATCTTTGTTGATTGATCATATTATTGTGGTTGGCCTGTTTACCCTGTTTCATTCATATTTGCATTGGTTTGGGAGCCCCCTCCTCTTCATTAGGATCCACACACCCCCTTGGTGAAGGAAGGACCCTCCATTGAGCATTCCGTCTCTTTGGATTGGAAATTCCTAAACCAAGCCTCCATAAGTCCCCGCACCCGTGGATTCCCTCACGGACGCCGGGCAGGTTGTACCCTTGAAGTTCCCGAGTTTAGTTGGCCTATACGTGGTGAGAGAGTGTTCCTAGTTGGCATTGAAGTAATCATATTGAAACTAGGTTCCTCCCTTGTGTGAATCATTCCAAATCTTTGTAAAAAATCATTAATTCACCAAGGTTCAAACATAAAAAAAAATCAAGGTAACCATTCCAACTTGTGTGCTTCTTTGCAAATTGTTTGCACATTAAATTGCTTACATAATGGCTTACTTTGATAGACAAAACAACATGTTCAATTCAATTAATGTTCATGAGGGTGATCAACCTAGCACATCTTATTCCCCTCAATTCCAACATGTTCAACATAATTCTCACCATAATTCTTTCAAAGGACCACGTCCTCACTCTTATGGTGTTGTCCGACCCATGGGCAATGTCCAATCCAATGGTCCTTTAATCCAATTGCGAGCCACTATTCCCTCGGGACCGTCTCCTCCCAATGATGAGAAGGTTTCCCAAATCATTCATGCATTAGATCATCTCACCCCTCAACAGATCCAAGCCCTTAAGGCCGCCATTGAGGGTGCATCTCATTCCTCTCCTCCTCCTTCTAATCCTACACGGGTGGCCCATCACCCACCTCCCTCTTTTATTCCTACAAGGGTGGCCCATCACCCATCTCCTCCTATTCATTCTACTCGGGTGGCCCATCACCCGCCTCCTTCTATTCCTCCTCCATCACGGCGCCAAGGCCCATTTATTCCTTGCAATCCGGCCCATCCGGGTTCTTCCATGGGTCGACCCGTTAATTCTTCTCCACGGCCTTTTTATACGGCCCCTCCTCCTTCAAGGCCCTATCAACCTTCGGTTGCACAGGTCACACCCCTCCAGCAAACTCTCCTTGACAAAATCACTCTTATGGAGGAACAATTAAAGAGGGTTACGAGCCCGCGGCCCGCTCCTCCTACTCCAGTTAATTCTCTTCACGCTTTCCTGGATGACATTACCAAGATGGAGAGTGAATGGAAAGATAGGAGAGATGATTATGACTTTGGCACTTCAAGCAATCAAGAGCCGGAAATTGAAGAATCTGAAGCAATGTATGATGATGAAGCTATGCAGGCACCCCTTCCGAGTTTCCTTCGTTTCCCACTCCCCCCATTATCATTTGATGAACCCCCTGCTCAGGACGAAGCCACTGTCTTCGATCCAACCCCCGTTTATGAGACTAATTGGTGTTACGATGATGGGTCGATATTCCAATCACCCACACCGGCACATCTTGAGTCTCCTCCTATCCCTAACTCCGCTCACATTAAACCTCTACCAATTACACTTCCACCTGTCATGTCAACCTTCACAACGCCAGCTTTCCCTGAGCCTTCCCTTAAACCTCCACCAGTTACACCTCCACCTGTTATATCAACCTCCACGCCATCGGCCTCCATTGAGTCCACCATTGAACCTTCCCCAATTAACCTCCCATTACCACCGCCTCAACCCACCTTACCTATTCCACCACATAACCCTTCACCTTTACCCGTGGCTAATCCTGAGCAGGATTCACCCTTTTTTGCACTCGAGCCAACCCCGACTGCTTCCGAGCAAAGGGAGAAGCTCGACGTGTTTGAACCTCCGCCTCCACTTATCCTTTCTCCAACGCCTTTCATTACGCCCCCACCATTCATGGAGCCTTCCGCCTCTGCTTCACCTCCCTCTACTACTCGGAAGGGGAGTGCTTCTACAAACACTTGTGCCGAGGATGATCAAGAGCTGCGAAAGAAGAATTTGGCCATGGCCGCGCTATTCAAAATGCAAGAGTTCATTTGCCGGATGCCAATCCGGGTTATTGTGCCAGGCATGATTGAAGAGGCCAAGTCGCTGTCATGCCAAGCACTGATGTTGTGTAAGGGCCGGGCAGGGCACCCTCTGTTCCAACTTCCAAATCTTGAACCCCTGGGCAACATGATGCTTCTGAGCCCTACTTTCCAACTCCCTCACACCATTACTTTTCACCCTCCAAGGGAGTTGTCGTTTACGATTGAAGCTTCGTCATGGGCTTGTATTTCATCCATTAGGCCATTTGGCTGTATTCTTTCACTGCCGTGGAGGAGCAGTTATCTTGGTGCCGAAAGGCCTTCCGCTATTTCATCCACCTTCTTGTCTATCACATCTTTTCCATGGGCCATTCCCAGGGTTAGGAGGAGGATCTCATCCTCTCGCCCTTCATATTCTCCATATTCTTTGCATCTCATTTCATTCGTGCATTCATTGCATTCATCGCATCCATCCCATTGCATGCATTTGCACCTCCTGCTTCCCGGGTTTCCAAACCCGTATCTTCCCCGCCTTCCGGCACCTCCGGATATTCCGCACTTCCCATCTTATTCATCTTCATCTTTTTATCCACTATCCCTGGGGCATCGCGTCCCTTTTCCTGCTATCTCCCTGGAACCTCCAGGAATTTTATCCCTCCTCTTTGGGCATCTCGCCCTTTCTGATTCTATTCCTCCGGAACCTCCGGACTTTCCCCTCGGGCATCGCGCCCCTTTCCATTCTCCTCCTCCGGAACCTTCGGACCTTTCTCTCGGGCATCGCGCCCCTTTCCACCTTCCTCCTCCGGAACCTCCAGATTTTCCCCTTGGGCATCGCGCCCCTTCTCATTTGCTACCTTCAGAACCTCTGGATTTTCCTCCTGATCCTCCTTCATTCCTCTCTCTTGGGTATCGCGCCCCTTTCTATATTCTTCCTCCGGAACCTCCGGATCCTCCACCTGATTGTCTCCATCTTTTCCCCGGGCATCGTGCCCCTTTCCATTTGCTTCCTCCGGAACCTCCGGATTCTATTTCCCTCTTCTTTGGGCATCGCGTCCCTTCCCTTCTCATTCCTCCGGAACCTCCAGATCCTTCATACCTTTCCTTCGGGCACGACACCCCTTTGCATTTCCCTCCTCCGGAACCTCCGGACCCTCCATCTTTCTTCCGATTCATCCTTCTGCTCTTCGAGGGCATCACATCCTTCATTTTCTTCCTCCTCTTCCATCATATTTTTCCATATTTCTTCCCAGGGCATCGCGTCCCTCAATATCTTATCCCTCCGGAGCCTCCGAATGATTCCTCCCCTCACGATTCTCCTCCTTTACTTCCGGACCCTCCAGATCCGCCTCTTTCCATCTATCAATTTCTTCCTCTGATTCCCCCTAATCATGGGTCCGACCCAACTTCTTCCACATCCACTGCCTTGGGCATCTGCCCTTTCTCTCATTGCTTCCGAGGCTTTAGTCCTCACCCCTCTTCTTGATTTTTCGCTTCTTCTGTAGACTGTTCCATGTGATCAGGGTCTCCGCGCCTTAGTGAGGGAGTTCTAGCCCTCGCCTCTTTTCTTTTCTCCTTATTTCATCTGCGTCTGGTCTGGGCACCACTCCTTCTTGTTAGGCCACTTTCAAGATCATTTGCTTCCAAAGAGGACAAATCCCATGATGATCACCTTCAGCAGCTGCTTCTACGAAGGTTACAAGGTAATATTGGCGTAAGTAAGCATTTCTACGATATATCTCCTCATCGCTTCACGCATGATTTTCAAAACAAAGTGCTTCTTAACGGGATTAAGAATGGTGTTTCAAACCTTTATCTTAGGCCTTTTAATTGAATTGTTTTTCATAAAAAAGAGTCGTTAGGCTTGCTTTTGCAGCACTTTGGTTGATAAAGAACCCCGCGCTGGGAATTCAACATTCTCTCCCTGCTTGTTTAAGAGTAACCCTAAGTCGGGCACCGCACACACTTCACGGCGTCCTTAGCCGGCTCTTTTGGTTGAACACCGTTACTACCTTGGCCATGCCATGAGTATACCGAAAGTCTTTTCTCTTCTTCACTCGGCCGAATGCAGGGGCAAGAGGTTGACGGATAAGATAACCAACCTTGGTAAATCCCAACACGAGAGGAGTCTCAAATAGGGACAGTCTTGACCCAAAATCAATATGAGTTTCATGATACATCTCGCCACAAAGGGCAATTAAGAATCAAGTCGAAATTTCGATAATTGAATTATGGATTATGGCATGACAAGAGTGGCAAAGTGCCCGCAGGGAAAACCCTGGTCGTATGCATGTTAAGGGTCCAAAAATTAAAGGCACAAAGCCCTAGCGCAACAGACTACCTCTTTGAGGGTTAAAACCTTGGAAGGAAATCAAATCCTGATATCTCCCATCCTGCTTTAAGCTTATCTCCAAGTATTCTTCTCTTCTCCCTCCGAGACCGAATGTTTCTCGGGTATGGCCTTGGTAGGGGCATCGTTAATCAAGGGCAGTCGGTCGTAGGGTGCCACCCTTCAATGCACGCCTGGCTTTGAGCAATTTTAGCGAAAGGGGAAGGAACAAGGACCCCTAGCCTGTGGTTAAAAAAAAAACGCCCTTTGATGCTGCATTAACAAAGTCTAAATCAAAATCCAAAAAAAATTGAATATTTTCTGATCAAAACAAACAAAAATTTTTTTTCCTAAGCAAAAATCCAACAAAAATTGAATATTTTCAAAAATCATAAAAATTCAAATATCTTCCAAACAAAAAATCCACAAAAAATTTTTTTATATCTTTTACAAAACCCACAAAAATTTGCATACTACAAAAATCCACATAAAAATTTTAATATTTTCCCCAAAACTTATAAAAATTTGCATATTCCAAAAAAAAAAAAAAAAAACTCCAAAAATTTTGCATTGTATTCTGATGGTGTTTTGCAGGAACGATTTTGCAAGGACCAGGAGCACGGGATGAGTCCCCTTTCCACTTATTGTTATCAATCCATTGATTCTTCCCGATTTTCATGATTTGCCGCTAGATTATTCATCTCCAAATCATTCAATCAACTCCTGCTGATTTTACCTGATCATTCTTGCCGCTGGGCATTTTGATTATATCATTCTGATTATTCATCTCCAAATCTTTCAATCAAATCCTGCTGATTTCAGTTCATCATTTTACTGCTGGGCATTCCTCAATCTTTCAACTCCAAATTTTGATTGCCCAGATTGTCATCCTCATAACATAACGACAAACAATGATGTTTTGCAATGATGCTTTGCCATTTTCATTCATGCTATTCATACTTTGATTGCTATGCTATGCTTTAAATGCCTTATTCATTGTTTGTTATCATTATATCTTGGCTGATGAAATCTTTGAGCGCAGGATAAGAAGTTCTTGGTCCCACCGGCTGGGCATCATCATTAAAGTCCCACGGTGCTTGCACCTCACATCTCAGTCCCCCCTTGCTTATTGCTCCACCATCTCCCTGTATGCATTTTACTATATGTTACATACGCTATTAGATTATATCAAGGACCTTCTGGCTTTGGTAAATCTGGAATTTGAGTTCCCCTTCATCAAAAACAATGATGATTCCAGAGGCATCTTAGTCATACGGATAGGCCGTTGAGCCGTCCAAGACTGGGGACGATGGTTCCGCTTTGCAAGTTGGTGCGCGGATAAACGGGCTTCGGCTTAGTATCAGCTCGTGAAATGAGTTTCTTGACTCAGTCTTGAACAGCTTAGCAATATTATCCTTGATTATTCTATATTTTCGTTTGATTTATTTTTTTCTTTAAACCCAGCATGCATTCATATAGGAATTTTGAATCAACTGTGAAAATCATTCTGATGAGCTAACTTTGAGGGTTGAATTGAACTTAATCTTTCCCATATATGAGATATTCCATGCCAAATTGGTCTTCAGTTCGCTTTGTCGCTGTTTTGGGTGTTTCTCGAAAGCTCTATGTTCGGATTTCTATCATCTTATTTCAACACTTTCCCCTGATCCACCTTGGCTGCAGCACGTCCACTGGCTGGTAACCGCTCCCCAATGGTGAAACTTACAGGTTTGTGACCTGAGGTACTTCCACCACGCTGGAAGTTGATCATTTTTATCTCTTTCGTGCACCGCGTGCACACTCCCCCTTTTTATCCAAACATCGATGATTTCCGTGAATTTCTCAAGACTGCTTCATCTCGAGCTTTTGATTTCATTTCTCATCAAGTGATGTTGATTGCGTGTCTCATCACACCTTGGCATCTACTTTTCAGTTTGCTCTGCTCCCTTGCAAAGCAGACGCCAAGGCGGGGCAGCTGTAGACACGCCAAAATTGACGTTACTGCGAGTACATCTCATATTGCCTTGTAATACCCCAATTTGACCCTCAAATTAGCTGTGTTTGAGTGGTTTTTCCTACTTTTCTTGGATTTCTCACTTTTTTCTTCTCTTATCCTATTTTTCCTATTTTTCTGGAATTTTCTGGAATTTTCTGGATTTTCTGGGTATTTTTCTCTATTTTTATGAATTTTCCGGAATTAATGACTTGGCGTGGGGCGTCTTTTAAGTAACGACTTGACAAGGGGCATTTTTAAAAAATTAACGACTATATCCCAGGGCGTCATTTCTATCAAATTTCCATTTTTTTGGAATTTCCTGAGAATTTTTCGGAATTATTTTGGAATTAACGCCTTAGGGGAAGACGTGACTTTGAATTGAAAAAGAATAAAAAAATCGAAAAATCAAGTCACGCCTCATGTAAGGGCGTGTCTTTCAAATTGATTATTTTAATATTATTTTTCAGCCCCTTCCATAGGTGATTTGGAGGCCTTCCGGGTGTCAGAAAAATACGCAAAAATAGTCGTTGGAATCAGGGCGACGAGATGCACCTTCACCTAAAAAATGGGAAAATAATATTGAGAAATAAAAAATGGCCCTATTTTGAATATTTTTTAATTAACGCCCTCATCCAGGGCGTGTTTCAAATAAGTAAAGCCTTCACCCAAGGCGTTTTTTAAGTAAAGCCTTGTCCTAAGGCGTGTTTTAAAATTTTCAAATAAAATAATATTTTAATTCCAAAAATTGATTTTTTTAAGAAACGCCTTGCTCCAAGGCGTGTTTTTAAAGAAACGCCCCTAGGGTAGGTCGTCAATTATTTAATTGACGTTCTTGTTCAAGTCGTGTTTCAACTTCCGTGTTCTAAACGAATGCAGCCTTTCCCCAGGGAGTCCCTGCTTCGTTTGGTCACTTTCCTCATTCTAATCCTTCCCTCTTTGGGCTCTTACCCGTTCTTATCCCTCTATCTCTTGATTTGAACCCTATTTAAAGAGCCCAGTCGGTTCTGTGATGAGGTTCCAAGGTCCCGGAGGTTCTTTTCTTTTTCCCTTCTTTTGTGTTTTCTTCCTTCCGTATTCTTCTTTCTCTTTCTTCTGTTTCTCCCGTATCTGTCTTCTTCTTCTTCTTCTTCTTCTTTCTCTTTCTTCTGTTTCTCCCGTATCTGTCTTCTTCTCCTCCTTCTTCTACTTCTCTTCTTCTTCTGTCTTCTTCCTCTTCTTCTCCTTCTTCTGCTCTGCTTTTCTTCTTCTTTTCTTTGTTTCTACAGGAACCGACGGAAGTGCTGCTTGACAGGAGGAGGTCCTTTATCCATCAAAGTTTCATCCTTTTGGGAACTTCTCCCTATTGAAGATCAAAGCCAAGGAGCAACCAACAATCAGATTTTTCTATTCCCCTTCTCCCCTATCTTATTTTTATTTTAGTTCATAATTCACATGCATGCATCATTGTTATTGATAATTCTTTCTCAATCATCATATTGAGACCTCCCCTTTTTTTATTATTATTTGCATTCATCATACATCTCCCACACCCTCTTTGCATAGGGGTTTAAGGGCTAATACCCTTAAGGTGTGTTCTTAATCAATTTTCATGCTCATCTTTATTAAAAATTGATGCTACACACACATTATTTCTAATCCAATTCTTTTGTGTTGTGTGTCTTTTTTTTGCAAGGGTAACCAAGTTGAAGAACTCTCTTCGTCGGCCGGCCGATTTGAAGAGAAAAGGAGTACTCACAATCAACCGCACATTTGAGGTATTTGCGATCACTTTCCCCTTATCATCTCCACTTGAGACCCTCGCGTCTCTGGCGATCACAACCTCCTATTAGCACCTCGTGCTATTTTATTGCTATGTGTGCTTATTTTTATTGTTTATTCATATATTATTTTCTAAGTGGATTTTAGATAGATCTACACCCGAGACAAGGGAAAGAAGAAAATGGAATCGGGAGGCTGGTTTCCTCCGCCGCCCCCAGGCTATGTGGCTCCCCCACATGTACCATGTATTGCGCAAGAGGAAGGGGTATTTAGGGCAGCCCCTCTCCCCATCTACCCCACACCGGGGGCACCCTGCCTCGAAGACCTGCTAGAAGATGTCAGGGTCCCGCCAGGGATCGTCAAGCCGATAGCGGAAATTGAATGCCAAGCGGCTGAGCAATTGAGAACCTTCGAGGTGCCTAACCCCGAGGGGCCGCCCACTATCTTCTATGTGGCCGGGGAGAAGCCGGTCAGGGAAGACGACGATTGCCGGTTCCCTGACGAGTTGCATGACCCGCATGTCCCCATTACGGGACTTCCCCACATGACTGACCGGGCAGCCAGAATGGTCAGGAAGCAGAAGATTCCTCCCTACCAGCCCTCCAGCCGGAAGGAAATGTTTGAAAAAATGTGGAATCCACCAAACCTGGATCGACGGTTGCTGAAAGTCACCAAGCACCCCGGTCTGGGCTTTTCACTAGAAATTACTACGAGACTGATGTCATATCGGTCTCAACATGGCCCGGCAACGATCCCGTAGAAGCTACAGAATCGCGGAAAGCCTGTCAAGACGCACATCCTACGCCCCCAGTTCAGGAGGCACAAGACGAGGAGATCTTCCTTTGGAAACACGCCGCCGTTGCATAGAGAAGACCCCCTCCTTCCCCGAAGTGTCGACCTCGAAAGGGCACACCAGCGAAACACCTTCGCCCCGGCCGGCCGGCGAAGCAAGGAGCAGCAGCATGGGCCATGCTCCGAATTCCCCTCGATACGACCCCGTCATGTACGCCTTGTACCACAGGCAGCAACGGGAGATCGAGATGCTGAAGAGGCGGCTAGCCGAGTTAACCTCGCTAGTCGCCGACCTGATCCAGGGCTCCCTCCCCCCATGGGGTGGCCGGATGCCTCGGCCCCGAGGCGCCAGTCCCAGCACCCCCGCTTTGTCAAGGCAGGAAATGAGAGACATGGCAAGCTCGCTGACCGAGCGGCCGACCAGGCAAGGGCTGACACTCCAAGAGAAGCTACAGAAGCCTTATTCCTTTCCGAGAGAGAAGACCCGGGGCATCTTCGACTGGGCATGCCACTACGGCAAAGTCTCCCTTCCACGGTCCAAGAGGCCGCAAGACACCCGAAGAAGCGGGGACCCGCTATTTTGCCCTTACCACCAGATGCTCGGGCCACGCCATTGAAGACTGCTATGTCTTCAAAGACATTGCCCAAGACCTCATTGACAGGGACGAGCTCAGGATGGGGGATTATGTGATAGCCCCGCCACGCCCCCATGTAGCGGACAGCCCCAGAGCGGGAGCCTACACCGTGTCCATCCACTACCAGGCCCCTGAAGATGCGGCTGCCCCGGCCCCCGTCCAAGCTATCTATGATGAATACACAGAAGAGCCTGAGATGGACCTACGCCCCTCTGAGCCAGCGGGCCTCGCACACCCGGCGGCCACGGCCCAGGAGGAGAGCGAGGTGAATGCAGCCTCCATGCCCAGTCATGATGAACAAGAAGAGGGAGATGGCATTCTCGAACCCGAGGACAATGAAGACCAAGACTTCGTCGATTTGTCGCCAGCCCCGCCGGAAATTGAAAATGGCGGCCAGGCCACAGTCGACGAATTGGTTGAAATCAACCTTGGCACAGAAGACAATCCCAGGCCGACTTTTCTGAGTGCTCTCATGCCTCTACAGGAGAGAGAACAATACACAAAGTTGCTGCAAGAATTCGGGATTGCTTTGCCTGGAACTATAAAGAAATGCCCGGACTTAGCCCCGAGGTGACTCAACACATCCTGTCCATTGATCCCAAAGTGGAACCAGTGAAGCAACCTCCCCGGCGCATGAGGCCGGAGCTAACCAGCCAGATCTGCAAAGAGGTCGACAAGCTCATAAACGTCGGCTTCGTGGCGGAGAATCAATACACCACATGGCTGGCCAATATTGTACCGGTGAAAAAGAAGAATGGACAGATCAGGATTTGCGTGGATTTCCGCGACCTGAATAAAGCCTGCCCAAAAGACGACTTCCCGGTGCCTATCACCGAAGTGATGATCGATGCAACTACTGGCCACGAGGCCTTGTCCTTTATGGATGGGTCGTCCGGCTATAACCAAATCTGGATAGCCGACCACGACCGGATTCACACCGCCTTTAGGTCACCTAAAGGGATATTTCACTACAAGAGGATGCCCTTCGGCCTCAAGAATGCTGGTGCCACATATCAGCGGGCGATGACCAAGATCTTCGACGAGCTGCTATACAGCAAGGTCGAATGCTACATCGACGACCTGGTCGTCAAGACTAAAAAGAGGGATGAGCATCTGAATGACCTCAGGGTCGTCTTCCAAAGGCTCCGTCTGTACGGGCTGAAAATGAATCCCATGAAGTGCGCCTTTGGCGTGTCCAGTGGAAAGTTCCTCGGCTTCATCGTCCGACACAGAGGGATCGAGATCGACCCCTTTAAGATAAAAGCTATCCAGGAGCTGCCCCCTCCGAAGAATCTGGGAGAGCTGAGATCCCTACAGGGGCGTCTAGCTTACATCCGCAGGTTCATTTCCAACCTGTCGGGGCGCTGCCAGCCATTCCACAGACTAATGATGAAGAATGCACCTTTCAGCTGGGGTCATGAATGCCAGCACGCGTTTGACCAGTTAAAGGAGTATCTGGAGACCCCGCCTGTCCTGGGGGCACCTGTCAAAGGCAGACCGCTGATTCTATACATAGCGGCCACCGAATACTCACTGGGGGCAATGCTCGCCCAAAACAATGATGAGGGAAAAGAGCAGGCTCTCTACTACCTCAGTCGAAGATTGGTGGGTGCAGAAGCTAAGTACACCCCGATTGAGAAGATCTGCCTTGCCCTGGTCTTTGCAGTCAAGAAGATGAGGCACTATATGCTGTCCCATGAAGTCAGCTTGATATCCAGGGCCGACCCCATTAAGCACATCCTTTTTCAGCCCGTCCCAAAGGGGCGCCTTGGCAAGTGGGCCGTGCTACTCATGGAGTTCGATATCACCTACGTGCCGCAAAGGGCCGTTAAGGGACAAGCCGTCGCGGATTTCTTCGCAGCACATCCCGTGCCCGAAGACTCCCCGTTGGCCACCGAGCTACCTGAAGATGAAACACTAGAGGTAGACCAAATACAACAAGCCATCTGGCAGCTTTACTTTGATGGAGCCTCAAGGACAGAAGCGACCCCGTCCGGGCGCACCAAGGTACGAGCCGGAGCAGGCATCGTCCTCAAGTCGCCGGACGGAGAGGTGATGCACACTTCCTGCTGCATCAGCAAACCCTGCACCAATAATGAAGCAGAGTATGAAGCCCTGATCATCGGCCTCCAGGTCGCCCTCCAAATGGAGATCAAAATGCTCCAGGTGTTCGGCGATTCGCTGCTGGTCGTCAAGCAAGTCCAGGGGCAGTTTGATGTCCGAAAACCTGAGCTGCTCCCGTATCACACTAAAGCAAAAGGGCTCATGGAGCGGTTCTACCTCCTCGAGATAGGCCATGTCGCCAGAGGGGAGAACGCACAAGCCGACGCATTGGCAAAATTGGCAAGCTCACTGGCGGTGCCCCCAGATGGATATCTCCATATCCAAGTAATAAACCAACGCCAGATGCCCAGCATGATAGAAGAAGAGCCGGAAGAGGAGGACCTACAGGTCGCTACAGCAGAAGCCGTCAGCCTGCCTGACTGGAGGGACCCCCTAATGCAGTGGTTCAGGCACCAGCAACTACCCGACCGAAGAGAAGAAAAGATCAAGCTGGTCAGAACCAAGGACTCCTATGAGCTCCGAAGCGGAATATTATTCCGGATTGTGGCCGATGCCAAACGGAAGCTACTCCTCCGATGCTTGTCCATTGAAGAAGCTTGGAGGGTTATGAAGGAGGTCCATGCCGGCATAGCTGGCGCACACCAGGCGGGGCCGAAAATGAAAATTGAAATCAAGAAACTTGGCTATTATTGGCCTGCAATGTTCAACGACTGTTGCGAGTATGCTAAGTCGTGTCAGAGATGTCAGGAGCATGCCACCATTCCCAGAAGACCTCCTGCACCACTACACCCAACAGTGCCCAGTTGGCCGTTCGCCCAATGGGGAACGGACGTCGTGGGCCCCTTGCCCGCGTCTTCCACAGGTTGCAAATACATTCTGGCGGCGACCGACTACTTCTCCCGCTGGGCCGAGGCCGTTGCCTTACGGGAGGTCACCGGAGAAATCGTGGCCAGGTTTTTCCTCCGCAACATCATATTCCGGTTCGGCGTGCCCGACCGAATTGTATCAGACAATGGCAGCCACTTTCGCAACCAGAAAGTCTACCGACTAGCAGAAAAATATAAAATTGATTGGAGGACCTCAACTCCTTACAATCCACAAGCTAATGGGCTGGCCGAAGCTTTCAATAAGACACTCTGCACTCTCCTGGCCAAGACTGTTAGCCCTAACAAAAGGGACTGGGAAGGAAGAATGTATGAAGCACTTTGGGCGTACCGAACCGTATACAAGACCCCAACGGGCTGCTCGCCCTTCTCTCTCGTATATGGCTCGGAAGCAATCATCCCCGTCGAACTGGAGATACCGTCCCTCAGGGTCGCCATTCAGCATGGGCTTGTCCCCGAAGGGCAGACCAACACCGAGCGAAGGCTCGATGAACTCTCCAGTCTGGAAGGAAAGCGGCTTCAAGCCCAACAGAATATCCAGGTCTATCAGGCCCGGATTGCACGCGCCTTTGACAAGCTCGTGAAGGAACGCGAATTCAAGAAGGGTGACCTTGTCATGGTCAAGAGAAGAGATCTCATGGCGGCCAACCCCAAAGGTAAGCTAAACGAGAACTGGCTCGGACCCTACGTAGTCCAGAAAGTCTACGAAGGCGGAGCCTATGTAATTGTCAACCACCGCGGGGAGGTTCAATTCCCGCCTCTTAATGGAAGGCACTTGAGGCTGTACCACGCCCCAGCGCCCCCATTCAGGTAATAATATTACTCTTCGCCCCATTTTGGGGCGGATTTGCGTGATTAGTGTCCGAATGATTTGGCCACCAGCCGGGTTCCCAAAAAAAAGAAGGAAAAAAAATAGAAAGAGAAAGAAAGAAGAAGCAAAAAAGGAGAAAGACAAAAAAAGAAGAAGCAAAAAAAAATGGAAAGAGGAAGAGAGAAGAAGCAAAAAAAAGAAGAAAAAAAAATGGAAAGAGAAAGAAGGAAGAAGCAAAAAGAAAAAAAAAGAAGAGAAAAAAAAGAAGAAAAAAAAAGAAAAAAAAGAGAAAAAAAAAGAGAAGCCAGAAAGGGGGAACGCCCCCATTTCCAGTCACCGCCCCGCATCAGCGGGGGTACCAAAATTGATTTAAAAAGAAAGAAACAAACTCTTCTCTCCGTCCTCCCCGGGCGGCGAGCACCCCTTTGGCTCGGACCTCACGTCCGGGTCATTAACTAAACAAACTCTTCTCTCCGTCCTCCCCGGGCGGCGAGCACCCCTTTGGCTCGGACCTCACGTCCGGGTCATTGACTAGACAAACTCTTCTCTCCGTCCTTCCCGGGCGGTGAGTACCCCTTTGGCTCGGACCTCACGTCCGGGTCATTGACTAGACAAACTCTTCTCTCCGTCCTTCCCAGGCGGCGAGTACCCCTTTGGCTCGGACCTCACGTTCGGGTCATTGACTAGACAAACTCTTCTCTCCGTCCTTCCCGGGCGGTGAGTACCCCTTCGGCTCGGACCTCACGTCCGGGTCATTGACTAGACGAACTCTTCTCTCCATCCTCCCCGGGGGGCTAGCACCCCTTTGGATTAGACCTCCCGTCTAAGTCACTGACTAAACAGACCTTTCTATCCGCCACCTCTGAACGGTAAAAGGGGTCTCTGGCCAAGTACCCCTCACTCGAGACCAGCACGCGCTTCCAATATTGCGGCAAAACCAGGGAGTTGCCCGTTCGGTATGGTGGAGTGGTCCCCTCGTCCTCCCCCTGGGAAGGCGAGCACTCTCCTATACCCTGACATGGGTCCCTGCCTGGTCCTTCCAAAGTGAATCCCCGCAAAGACTCATACCCTGCCAATGGGCCCCTACACGAAAAGGGGGGAAAGATACAAGAGCGAGGGAAGAGGAAGGAGAAAACAATATGCACGGAAGAGAAAGAGGGGTGGGAAAGCTCCCTCCGGGATAAATGCATACACCAGGAACGCGTGAAATCATAAATGCTTTGCTCTATTCAAAAGAGGATCAAACTACATGTGCTGCGGGGCATACCCCTGTGTTACATTCAAAAAAAAAGAAAGAGAAATTAAGGGATGCAACGCTTAGTCGATGTCCCTGAAGATGTCCTCGAGGGGGAGGATCCCGACGCAAGGGAAGTTCGTCATATCGCGCAGTCGGCCCCTCAATCCCTCAAGACGGGCGAGCTCCGCTTCGACGGACGCCATTTCAACGTCGGCAACGGCAAGAGCTTCCCTCTCCTCTGCCACCGCCCCTTCCGCCTCGGCGAGGCCAAGTTTAGCCGCAGCGAGATAGCCCTCCAGCTTCTCGATCCGGTTCTTGAAGGAACGAACGCTGCCTTCGCCTTCCTCTAGGGCCTTTCCGTGGCGTTCTCTACTGTCGCGTCGGGCCTTTAGGGCCTGCAGATATTCGTCTGCCTGAGCATCAAGGGCGGCGCGTTCGTCAGGAGCCTGGGTCTCCAGGAACTCACGGCGCTTGACATATTTCAGCAACAGCAGAACCCGCCGCGACCATTCTCCCAGCGGGCAGCTGAGCACTTGCAACGCCCCGGTCAATTGCACCACTATAGTATGCACCTCCCTATATGACAGAGAAGGGTCGGCGAGGAGCATGGTCCGTAGAGTGATCAGCATTTGGCGTACTGGAGCTTCTGATGACATATGGCTGACTGAGGGCGCTACCGGAGGAGTGAATTCCACGGTGCTGTCCACCTCTGCCCACAGGTCGGTATCTGCCGCCACTGAAGATGAAGGAAGGGCGAGGGTCAAGTCGCCCGGCCGGCCTAGCTCGACGAGAGACTCTTGGCCAACCACTGCTTGGGGAACGGACGAGACCATTGCCGAAGCCTCCGGCGCCCCCATCGTTTGGATTTTCCCCTGCCCCCTTTGCCTCCGTCTGGCCCGACCCTGCCACTGCTCCAAGGGGCAGGGGTGCAGGGGCCGTCACCTCGGCTAGAGGAGGAGCTTCGAGTAAGGACAGGCCCGAAGTCGCCACCCATGAACTCCTCCCTCGCAGCTGAGATCCCTCCAGATGCGCACGGAGCCCCGCAAATATCTACTGCAAGAGCGGGTCCTCCATCTGAGCTGGGAGTTTCGGGAAGGGCGGAAGCGGAACCACCAGGTGGGGTAAACGTCCCGCTTCCACGAGCGCAGCCAGTCTCTCTCTCTCCAAGCCCAAGACTGGAGCCGGCCCCTCCACCGCTATCGGGCCAATGCTCGGTCTCCGTTTGGCCACTGCCTTCCGGATACGACCGGGCGCCTTCCCCGATATCGGCATCGCCTGACCATGGGAATGGGAATCAGCTATTCGCCATCTAAAATAAACCATGCAAAAGGGAGACCGTGGAGCCCGCATACTCACCTCGGCCGCTGGGATGATGCTACCTTCAGGCGCGATCTCCCCCTCCTCCAGAGGCTCGCCAGCCGCTCTGGTAGTACCGGAGGGCTCCGCGGGCATTTCCTCTCGAAGGGCGTCGAGTAATAGAGCCAATTTGCCCATGCCGGCATCGACCCCTGTTGGGCGGTCGATCAGCGCAGCCGGGGCAGCCTCCTCTGCGACCTCAAGTTCGGCCGGTTTTTGAAAATCCTAAAAAAAGGGGGGGGGGAATAAAGTCGTCAGTCAATCACAAAAAGGGAAGGGAGAGCCGGCCTAAACAAGCTCACACTCACGGCTGTCTTCCCCACAAGGCTCGGGGAGCCAGCAAGTAAGGGGGCCCCGAAGACCGGCTCGGGCGGCTCCGATGCCCCGGACACGCCCTCGTCAGGAGCTGCTTCGTCGGAAGAGTAGTTGTAATCTACCTCTTCCCCAGGCGGAGACTCGACCGCCGTCGGCTCGGCCTGGGCCGGCAGAGAAGCTTCCTCCTCAGAGTCTCTGTCCAGCACGTCCTCCCTCGGGCTAGGCGAGGCTTGTACTCCGATCTTCTTCCTCCTCACATATGTCAGCGTCATCGGGAGGTCAAGATCAGGCCACAATGACTTGGTGGCCGCCGCGGCAACGCCTGTCATGCAAAGGAAGATAAGCCATGCTGAATCTACTGGCCCCCAGGACACAAAAAAAAGGGAGTTAACCGTATAGTCGAAAATATTTACCCCCTTCAGTTCCTGCGACACGAGATGACCCACGGGCTTCCTCAACAGGCAAACCCTTCTCGGGAGTCCCAACCGTACCCTCGCCCGGGAGCAACACGGGCGCCGATTCCTCCGTGCTGCCCGTGAGATAGAAGCGCATCGTCGCCATGCGCGAATCCGAGGCCAACTCGGGAGGCCGGTCGACCGCAGATGACACGGGCGGCCTGTAACACCCTTAAATATAGCTAAGTTGTACTCTATATCACCGAGGTGCCTTTTCAAGTATCGGCTCAGTTCTTGTAAAGAACTCCGAAGTTGAGCGTGCTTAATGGGGAGCAATACCGGGATGGGTGACCTACCCGGGAAGTCCCCCATTCTGGAGCCGATCACTGTTATAAAGGGATAAAACCGTGAGGTCGGTAGGCTAAAGCGGACAATACCTCGACGGTATAGAGTACGGGGCGTGACAGAATGGTATCAGAGCTATACCCCAGCCGGAAGTGTGGGAACTAAGTGCCATGCAGGGCAAAGTGCTACGCTATGGGAGCCACCTCTTGAGTCCGTAATGGAGCAAAGTGCTACATAGTGGGAGCCACCTCTTGAGCCTGTAGGGGCCACCTCTAGAGTCCTACCTGCCTGGGGGCTTGATTGCGTGATTGCGTGCTATATGTGCCCAGCGACAAGGACGTCGCCTATATAAGAGGGGTAGATTGTAACACCCTTAAATATAGCTAAGTTGTACTCTATATCACCGAGGCGCCTTTTCAAGTATCGGCTCAGTTCTTGTAAAGAACTCCGAAGTTGAGCGTGCTTAATGGGGAGCAATACCGGGATGGGTGACCTACCCGGGAAGTCCCCCATTCTGGAGCCGATCACTGTTATAAAGGGATAAAACCGTGAGGTCGGTAGGCTAAAGCGGACAATACCTCGACGGTATAGAGTACGGGGCGTGACACGGCCGATGAATCTCACCAGCTTCGCGGCTCGGTTCGGTCTGCGTGGCTTCGAATTCCTCGAAGGACAAGACAGGGGCCACCGGCGAGGCTGCCGTCGGAGCCGGGGATGCCTCGGTCCGCTGTCGTTTTACCGTCTTTTGCCCGGCCACCTTGGCAGCAGCCAGTGCCTTCTTAACGGGCGACTGTGCCCGGGGCCTTCCTGTTGCCTGCGGCAAGGGAGCCGTAGCCGCCGCCGGGGTCGCCTCTGCCGGGACCGCAACTTCACCCATGTCAGGCGAGGGCACGGGCTCTCCCATAGAAGCTGAGACAAAAGAAGTATCCAGGTGTCAAGACTCCACTCCAAAATAAAAGGGGGGGGGGAGATTCAAGAGACACGCTAATGATCGGGAACACTGACCGGCATGTTGACCTGGCTCGGGACGGGCAGCTTCGAATTCCTCGAAAGACGGGGCTAGTGGTGCCAGAGGAACAGCCGTCGAAGCCTTAGCCATTTCTGTCTTCCTCTGCTTTGTATCCCGCTGCTTAGCCGCCTTGGCGGCGTCCACCGCCTTCTTCACAGGCGATTTAGCCCGGGGCCTCTTCGCAGCCTTAGGCAAAGGAGCCGTGGTCGGGGCCAGCGGCGCGGCTTCAAAATACGCAGGCTTCTTCACCAGCCGGAGGAGGTTCCGGTACGTGGCCATCTGCGTGCTGTCGGGATGGTCTGCAAAGAAAAGAGGGGAAAGAACGAACATGCATATACCATTAGTACCTAACTCACCGCGAAAGCCGCAGCGCTGAGGGACAAAACCGAAGAGCAAGAGGGAACTGAATACCATGAGGGTCAGTGTACAGCCGCAGCGTGATCGGCCAGTAGCTCAGGGATATCTCCTTGTCCCGACGTGCCGCCTCCCGGACTAGCCAACAAACGTCCTCAATAGTTTGACACCGGTCCGTGAGGTTGGCCAGATCCGCATGCTTCTTGGAAGAAAGGTGACAGAAAAGATTGAAGTGGTCCATGCCCCACCCATCAGCATAATAATAAGGGATGTGCAGGCGCTTGCCCAGGATGGACGCCGTCACATCTTCAATCTTCATCCCATTCACCCGGAGGAGGATATATAGCCACGTGGTATCCTTGTAATTCTCGGGCTTCCTCTCCTCCTGCCTCACGAACGTGCGATACAGGCAGGCCAAGTCTCTCTCCGGACGCCAGCTCTTGGCGGGAGTCCCCTCTTCCTCTATGGGGAATGGATAATTGATGAGGTCCAGACGGTCGCTCCCTACCCGGCACAGATCCCTCAGCGTCTTCTGATAGCTGTCCTTCGCCACTGGAGGCAGCTCCACTTTCGGCGTCGGCCTCCTATCCCGGGCTTCCCGACGAGCTACCATATATGTCGCCACCTCCTTCTCTTGCCTGTTCTTGAGCCGAAGAAGATGATCTGGCTCAATGTCAAGTACTGGCACCGGTTGCCGGCTAAGGAATCTCCTTTCGGCGCCATCCCAACAATCGGTCTTGTGCAACCGATAGAAAGCCGTCCGGGCATTCCACCACTTTATATAGTCTTCGGTCACTCGGGGCACGCGACCCGGGGCTGGCACCCTGAAGGAGGCAGAGTCCACCCGGTGGAAGAAGTCCCACCAGCTTCTAGCGTGCTCGGCGACCGCACTTCCCCGGACGTTCCGCGAAGGCAAGCCGAATTGCGCATGATAAGCAGGGATATGCTGGTCATACCCGAAGTTGCGGCCAAATCGGAAGGGGTAATACGGCTCCAGCAGTACGTTGTCTCCCTTCCGGAACACCAACACGCTCGGGCGGATAGCCAGCGCCCAATCCCTCAGCTCGGGCTCCAGCAACGGGCGCACCACGTTTTCCTGGCTGATAGGGTGGACATACCTCTCCACCTGGTCATCCTTGCATTCCCTCTTATTATTCACGAGGGGGCTTGAATGTGCGGCCAGCGTCCAGAAATGAATAGTACCGGTTGCATCCCGGGGAACCGTGGTCAACCGGCCCCGAATATCATACATCCGCATGGAAGTAGAAGCCGGTTCTGCACTCGCGAACTCCAGCATCCTCGGCACCAGCCCCCAATCCTGAAGGACTCGCGGGGCGAACTCCGGAAACAGTGAACAAACCCACGCGTTGAAGAAATGCAGTGGGCACACGTACCGGGCCTGCCTCGGGAACTGGTGCGTGCTGATGTCTCCCAGGGCCTTATAAATCAGACAGAGCGCCGCCGGGCACAGAGAAAGTTTGACACCCCACGCCATCTGGCACGCCGGGTAGATGGCATCTGGCCGGATCACTGTCTCGTCCCCGTACGGCATGGCAAATGAACACAGCCAGTACGTCAGATAGGCGGCACAGTGAGTTTGTGGGTCGACCCCCATCGGATTGGCCCCGCTCCGACGTCCCCTGGAGGGGATCTTCACATCATGCTTGGGCTTCGCACGTTTCTTGCGAGCAACAGCGGTGCCAACGCAAGAAAATCTTCATACTGCTTCAGCCCATCATAGAAATATTCCAGCCATACCGCCATACGCACCCGTTTCCTATCCCCACGGGCGGGCTGCTTCCCCTTGTGCGACAGCTGGTACAGCTCCCGGTACGCCTTCATCAGGTACCGGTATGAATACCCCAGAGAATAATAGCCGTCCCCGTTAGTCTCGTCTTTGATCAAGTCCGGGAGGCATACTTCTTCATAAGGCTCCCCGTCAATGGGCAAGCCGCTCAGCTGGCTTAGGCTCCACAAATCAAGTGAAGTCTCTCCCTCTGCCGTGTAGAAGGTATTGGTCTCCGCACTAAATACTTCTATCATACCGCAACAGAGACCCTTGGAGATGGGATAACCATACCGGGAGGCGTACACGCTGTGGTAGATGCCAACCTGGACCAGCAACGGGGCGTAGTTGAACAGTACATATTCAGTGAACTCCACCGCCCCTTCTCGGAAGCTGTGGGCGTCTTGAAGCTTCAGTTCCCCAAACCAGCCCAGTGATAGTTCGTACTTGAATCTGATGGCCAAACAGTCCAATAGGAACGGCTCCTCCCTATAACCCCATTTTAGGGGAGCCAGGAATAAGCCAAATCGGGGCGACTCGCCACGCACCTTCCCCGCAGACATGTCCCACCTTGCTGGTGTGAATTGAGGGGCTCGCACTAATTTGTCTTCAGCCGGCAGCACTCCCTCAATACCCAAGACCGGCTTCCATTCCCGGGCTTCTCCCACCAGATACATCGGAATGCTCCTGGGGACGCTGTACAATAGACTGTCCCGGGCATGCAGGATGGCCCGCTCGACGGCTTTTATAGTGCGAAAGTCTCGCCCCTCTCGGGAGCGCAGGTGCTTCAGGAATCGAACAAGGTGCCTATCCTTCGGGAAGTCTTTCCTGTACTCCCCGGTGGCCCGGTCAAAAGTGAAGCCGCTGTCAACTCTGGTGAGCCGGCCGAAGTCCATGCTCTCCCGGTCGGACCCCGACGACTCAGCCAAGGCAGCTATCTCCCCATGTTCACGGTCCAGGTCTTCCACGTTGAGCCATGTCACTGCCGGCACTGGACCCCGCGGAATGAGGTCGGCCCCGATAGCAGCAGCGGGGGCGGCAGAACCACTTGGAGCAGCCATATCTCTGCAAAGATATGCAAAGAAGAAGTTCAGAACAAATCACAAGCAAAAGGACTGCAAAGAAACTTTACTACAAGTCAAGTGAACAAAATATTGCCAATTTCTGACGAAATTTCGGCAGAGTTTCCCCTAGGCCAAAGGCGTAAGGGAAAACACGGGTGCGCGCCCACAAGGAGTGACGGCCCCAACAAAACATGGTGGGCCCCGAGAGGCAACACCAGAAGTCCACCAGGCGAAGGAGTCTTCTTCCCTAGCTAAGAATCCCTTTGGCCCCTTGGCCGGCACAGCTCCCCCCTGGTGCCCCCAACCCTTCGCCGGCACAGCCCATTAAGGCTTCCCCGGCACACCCTGCAGCGCCTTCCCCGGCACACCCCATGCAGAAGTTCGCCGGCACGCTCCCGGGCGCCCCACGCGCCCTCACCGGTACACCCCTTGGGTGCTTCCCCGGCACGCCCCCGGAGCGGCCCTTCGCCGGCACAGTCCCCTCGGTGCTTCCCCCGGTACAGTCCTATTGTGCTTCCCCAGCACAGCCCCGTGGTGCTTCCCCGGCACGCCCAGATAGCCTTCACCGGCACAGTCCCCGTGGCGCTTCACCGACACGCCCTAAGGAGAAGCTTGCCCGGCACACTCCGAGGGCCCCTCACCGGCACGCCCAAGATGGCCTCCCCGGCACACCCGCCAGGGTTGTTCCCCGGCACACTCGGGCACCTCGTTCCCCGGCACACTTGGTGCCCTCCCCGCCGGCAGACTCGCGCACTGCGCTGCCCGGCACGCCCCGAAGCCCGACTCTCCGGCACACTCTGCGGACGCCTCCCCGGCGCGCCCTATGCCCCCGTAGCCCGGCACGCTCGGCACCACCGTCCGCGGCACGTCCGGTCGACGGTCCCCTACAACGTCAAGGAAGGAGGGGAAGGGGAATAGGAAGGAAGGGAGGGGGAGAAGACAGAAGAAAGAAAATGGGGGGGGGGGGGGTCTAGGGCTCCGCCGTCCCCCGACGACGAAGGAGGGAAGAGACAGGGGATGGGAAGAGGAAAAGAAGGAGAGCGGGGGAGGAAGAGAGGAAGAGGGAAGAGAAGGGGCACCCCTCCGTGGCCGTCTCCTCACCCCGGAGATGGAGAGCACGACGACGACGGCGGTGGCGCTGGCGTCCGGCAACGGAGAAGAAGAAGCAGAAGAAAGGGGGGGCTCCGTCCGTCTGGTCACCAGAAGAGGAGAGAGAGAGAGAGGAGGCGAGGGGGTTCGAACGGAGTAGCCGTTCGAGACGCCCCCCCGCCCCTTTTATAGATTCAAAAAAAAAAGAAGAAAAAAAGAGGCAAAAAAAATAATAAAAGGGAAAAAAGAGAAGAGTGGATAAAAAAAAGGAGAAAAAAAAGAGAAAAAAAAGAGAAGCAGAAAAAAAGAGGGAGAAAATAAAAAGGGGGGAAGAGAAGGGAGGGAAATAAAAGGAGAAAATAAAAGAAGAAAATAAAGGGAGGGGAAGCAAAAAAAAAGAAAGAAAATAAATATATGTAATATATTAAATAAATACATACATATATATATATATATATATATATATATATATATATATATATATATATATATATACACACACACATCTACATACTCATCCGCTCACATACGTGGAGGAATAAGCCGGTAACATCCAGTAATAAATGCCACTGGGGAAAACATTCCATCCCCACGATCCTGGTCCGACGAACCTTCACCTCCGCAATGGTGCCATTCCCATGCCAACAAACAAGCCCGTCCCCGGCACGTCGCCTCGGGCCTCAGCCACGACCCACTCCATACAATATCACCATCACGGGCCTTACGCCCGGATCGGCAGAGCCTCTATCCTTGCGTCGGCATTAGTCTCTTGCCAACGAACGAATCCCTTTCCGGCGCAAGGCCCCGTGCCCTAGCCACCCACTCCATGCAATATGGCCATTATGGACCTTATGTCCGAATCGGCACAGATTCTCCCGTTGCGCTGGCATTCTATTCTTGCCAACGAGTGAACCTTATCTTCCGGCGCAAGCCTTCGTGCCCTAGCCTACACCCACATATCACTCACTCGTCAAAAAAAAAAGAAGAGAAAATGAAATGGGGTTAAAAATAGAGATACCCCGTCGGACTTGTCCCTACACGGGGACAAGGGTAAAAACGGCAACAACCCGGCTGTGGCGAAAACCCGAAAGGGCGCCTGTAGCAACCCTAATAAATGAATAATTGAAATGAATTAAAACATATATATTACAGAAGTAATATATATAAAAGGAATAGGGTTAATTGGACGAAATAAAATAAATTAAAAATAACGCCTCTTATTAAGGCGTTAATTTATAAAGAAACGCCTCTATCCATGGCGTGAATAAAGAAAGGACGCCCACACCTGCGGTCGTCAGTTCTCACGCGACCAAATGGGTAAGTAAAATAAACGCCCCTATCTTGGGCGTGTTTTAAAACACGAAACGCCCTTTGTCAAGGCGCTTTTTAAGAAACGCCCTTATGCAAGGCGTCAATTAAAGAATACACGCCCTGACCTAAGGCGTTAATTCAGTTCGTGAACCGTTCGAACCCGAGCTTATCCAGGGAAGATCAACCTAATCTGGTAAGTGTCTAATAGAGTAAGGACTCTATTAGGGATATACTACCCTCACACAATCACTAACTCTAATAGGACTTCCAAAGTCTTATAAATAAACCTGTTCGGCCAACCCTAAGTCTATTTGGACGAACTACTGCTGTACTGTACGTGAAGAACAAACTGTTCTTCTTATTTCCTTTTGTTTTTCTTGCTTCAGATTATGTGAAGAATAATTACTTTCTTCTTGTCCAGGAAACTCTGCTGCTGCGTCGAAGAATAGGTAATATTCTTCTATCTTCTTAAAACGTCGATTTCAACTATGAAGAATATTAACATCTTCATATTTACTTCTTTTCTCTTCCTCTACAGGTTCTGTAGCGTGAAGATCTTTGAAGAGCGATTGTTCTTCTCCTTGTTATTGCTGCCACTGTTCGTAAGTCGCAATAGAAGCCTCTTCATTAAAGCCATCATCCGATAGCAACACGTTCGGAGTCCCTGTTCTAAACAGAGGATAGGTCCTTCTCACAGATCCCTTCACGGTTGTCTTCAAATCAAACTTTAAGGTAGGATTTTCTCAAGTCACTGTAGCCCAAACTAAATTGATACAGTACAATAATTATCATGCATATACATGGTTTGGTTTACTATAGTTTCTGAACGACTTTCTGTTAATTTCTTGAAAGAAACGTCCTTAGCAAGGGCGTGACTATGAAATACACGCCCCAGACTAGGGCGCTACTTTACAAGTCACGACCCTGCCAAGGTCGTCAATTTTGGATTTGACGCCCTGCACACAGGCGTTAATTTCATTTAATCATTAATCACCCATGTTAAGAATTGAGTATCTATGAAATAATGATCCTACAATGATGCATGATCACATGTCTTCAAACTTGCTAATTTTATTGTCATGACCATACATTCGTTCTCCATGAATTCTATTATCCTGAAATTATTACTGCCCATGAAAACTCATGGTATCTCTTGAATTCACGACCTAGACTAGGTCGTTTTCCATATGTAAACGCCCCATCATAGGGCGTGAATTAAAAATAAACGCCCTTACTAGGGCGCGTATCTGTTAAAATCCTGGAATATATATTCTGTGAAAATAAGAATTTAATGATTAACGCCCCTGACAAGGGCGCGTTTTTGATAATTTCTGAAAATAAATATGTTCTGAAAAATATTGTAAATAAAAAGACGCCTGCTACTGTAGTCGTCAACTCTTGAAGAAACGCCCCTGCCGAAGGCGCTTTTTAAATAAATTATTGAATTATTGAAAATTCTGCAAAACGGACCATGTGTAAACGCCCTTCTGTTAGGCGTTAATTACTTGAGAAACGACTTGACCTAAGTCGTTATTTTACTGTAAACTGATTTTTCCTCTGATTTGCTAACCGATGGTTTATATATTATACATATATATATATATCGGCACTATTCTCCACTCTGTGAGTATAGTCCCACTTTTCACGGTGTTTTATCGATCACACTCAATTCTCATTGACATACAAGCTCTCCTTTGGACATTCCGTTCCTTTGGACTAGCGAGTTAGTCATAGAGACCTCCGTAAGACTCCTCGTAGCCTTGGATTCCCTCAAGGCCGACTGAGCTGGTTGTACCCTAAAAACCCATTACACGATCCTTGCCATGTCAATCTAAAGAAACATGGTATACCGGCCCTTATGATTATACAAAGAGTATATCATAAGAAATTCTTGATGGGATGATGATATCATGCCATATCGCGTCATTCTTGTAAACCCCAATTCTATGATAAGAATGAGGGTATCTTGCTTGATCGAATGTTCATGTGGACCTCAATTCTATATAAAGAATGTCCATATTGATTTGTCATGGTACCTAAGTTAAGGGAACCATATTCTACCTAGTTTTATCGACATCGTGATTATACCGTTATTATCGCCATTCTATGTCCTTTGTCATATTTTGGACTCTATTCTGTCAAAGTTGTCATACATGTCTACAAGCTTGAATATTGAAATTCTATATTGGCTATATAAACAAGAGTGGATGTCAAAAATACATGATAAATGCCTGCGCATATAGGGCCCGATCTGGTCCTGGGAGGAGCACCCGAAAGTACTTGTGCCCATGGGAGTTAAAATGATAAGGTATCTGGCATTATACCGAGTACTTGACTTGCTTGATTGGACATTCCACACACATCTTGTACTTGAATCGTACTTGACTTTACATGAAATGCGTGGCCCGAAAAAGGGTAATTTACTTGCTTGATACATGATAGCCAAAGTTCTTGACATGACTTGTTAAACGTGCTTGCTTGAATACCTTGAATATACTTGTCATCTTGTTGGAAGTCATGATTAAGTTCATCTTATTTCTTTGATATTACATTCTCTCTATCTTGTCGTTTCATGCGAGCATGCATAGCTTTATTGCATTCATGAAAATGTAATTACTTAAACCCCTTGCTAGTACTTGAGATATAATTTCCTACTGAGCGTTCGCTCATTCCGTTTGTCCCTTTTTACTTTTCAGGTAAGTCCGACGACGATGAAGTCCATCGGATGGGAATGATCAAGAGTGAAAGAGATAGAGATTCTCCAAGTGTCATCTAGTCTTTTCTATAGTTTCTTGAGTCAAATATGTATTCTTTTCCTTTTTATTAAACAGAGTATTGGATTTGTAATAGTCTATCCATTATGAAATAAAGGATTGGGTTATCTTGCTATTTTGCGCATCTCTGTCTTTGTGTCGAATACACGACCACTCTGATTGACATGATTGATATAGACACGTCGCGCATCTCCGGGTATCTTCCGCGCTCGGGGCGTGACAGTCTTTGTGGTATCAGAGCCTAAGGTATTCAATTCCTAGGAAACCCAAGTCCAAGGATAGGTTTCAAAACCTTTAACCAAGTGAGAGTGGGTAGAACCGAGGGTTAAATGATCAATGAGTCCTTTATAAGATCATAGTGATATAATACTAACATAGCTATCGTAATTGTAGGATAATGGCTGCCGAACGTGCTCAATGGCGCAACATGCAGCGTACCCTTCAAGGGATGACCCAAGTGCTACAACAGGTAGCACAAGGTGGTGCTCCACGAGCTGGAAGCTTACACCAAGCATTCAAGAATATGAATCCCCCGAAGTTCATGGGATCGACCGATCCAGACGATGCCGAGCATTGGGTTCGGGAGATTGAACGTATATTCCGTGTCATGCAATGCACGGATCAGGACAAAGTCTTATTAGCTACTTTCCAGTTAGAAAAGGATGCTAGATGCTGGTGGGAGTCGATTGAAGCTACTATTGACCCAACTCAAGTTACATGGGGTGAATTCGTTGAATATTTCAACGCCAAATATTTCTCTGATAGGGTCCAGGAAAAGAAGGCCGCCGAATTTGCCGCATTAAAGCAAAGATCTTTATCGGTGGCTGATTATGAAGCACAGTTCTCTAGACTGTCTAGATATGCTAAGCATTTAATTAGCACGGAAAAGATGAAAGCCCGTAGATTTCTTAATGGGCTTAGGCCTCACTACATTACTCAATTGGCGCCTATGGATATTCAAGTTTATACTGAAATGGTGCGCCGAGCTCAGTTGCTTGAAGATGCCACGGAATTATCTGATAGGATCCGTGGGAAAGACAAAAAGGAGCAAGTCACAAGTTCGGGTTCTTTTAAACCCAACTTTAAGAAGAGGCCCAATAATGGAGGTTCTTCCTCTCAAGATCAGAAGTTCAAGAAATCCAAGCCTTTCTCTATCACCACTACACCTTCAAACGTAGTATGCAAGCATTGTGACAAGGCTGGTCACAAAACAGAAGAATGCTGGAGGAAATTAGGAGCATGTCTCCGTTGTGGGAGTCGTGAACATCGGATTCCCGATTGTCCATTAATGAATGACCAAGACGGTGAGGGTAAACGCCCAGTGACAAGGAACGCGCGTCTTCATGCAATCCAAGAGACCGAACCAGAAGAAGAAGGCGGATTGGTGGAAGGTACATTAAAAATTTGTTCCAAATATGCACATGTCTTATTTGATACGGGTGCATCGCATTCCATTATTTCCAAGAAGTTTGCTGACCCATTACCTCTAGAACCAGAATGGATGAAGTTAATATTGTCTACTCCTCTCGGAAACGAGACGGATATCACACATCATTACCAAAACTGTGAGGTATTGGTTCGAGGAAAGAATTTTCCTATTGATCTTATCTGCTTAGATCTAAAAGAGTATGATGTTATACTAGGAGCAGATTGGTTATCCAAATACCAGGCAACGGTTGATTGCCGTGATAGCAAGATTGTTTTCAAGGAATTTCCGGAACTGACTTATACTAGTCCTAAGAGTCGAAGCAAATCCCCTCTTATCTCGGCTCTTCGAGCAAGCAAGCTCGTCAAGAAGGATGTGTATCCTTCCTTGCTTTTGTCACTATTAAAGAAGCTAAGAAACCAAGATAGAGACGTTCAGTAGTACGAGAATTCCAGACGTATTTCCAGAAGAATTGCCGGGATTACCCCCTCAAAGAGAAGTGGCCTTCACCATTGACTTAGTCCCTGGTGCTGGTCCTGTTTCAAAGGCACCATATAGAATGTCCCCTGCTGAACTCAAGGAGTTGAAGGAGCAGTTGATGGAACTAATCCGAAAAGGGTTTATTAGACCAAGTACTTCCCCGTGGGGAGCACCAGTCTTATTTGTAAAGAAGAAGGATGGGTCCATGAGATTGTGTATCGACTATCGACAGTTGAATCATCTTACTATCAAGAACAAGTATCCACTGCCGAGAATCGATGAGTTATTTGATCAGATTTCAGGATCCAAATATTTCTCCAAGATTGATCTCAGGTCGGGATATCATCAATTAAGAATCAAGGACGATGACATTCACAAGACTGCATTCAGAAGCAGGTATGGCCATTACGAATTTGTTGTTATGCCTTTTGGACTAACAAATGCCCCTGCTGCCTTTATGCAGTTAATGAATAGCATATTCAGGCCTTACTTGGATCAATTCATAGTAGTCTTCATTGATGATATATTGATATATTCTAAGACTAAGGAAGAACATGAAGAGCATTTGAGGATTGCATTGCAAGTCTTGAGGACAAATCAATTATATGCTAAACTCAGCAAATGCGAGTTCTGGCTTGAAGAAGTGGCTTTTCTGGGACATGTCATATCCAATGACGGTTTATCTGTAGATCCGTCAAAGGTTGAAGCTGTAAGAAACTGGGAAAGACCCACTAATGCAAGCGAGATCAGAAGTTTCTTAGGTCTTGCAGGCTACTATCGGCGATTCATCAAAGATTTCTCTAAGATCGCCGTGCCCCTTACAAGGTTAACTCGTAAGGAGATCCGATATGAATGGAGTGAGGAATGTGAAAGCAGTTTCCAAACTCTCAAGGATCATCTCACTACAGCTCCGGTCTTAGCCCTACCAATTGAAGGAGAGAAATTCGAGGTCTACACTGATGCTTCTGGCATTGGCCTCGGATGTGTTCTAATGCAACAAGGGAAGGTCATAGCATACTCTTCTCGTCAACTGAAGAAGCATGAGGAGAATTACCCCGTCCATGACTTGGAACTGGCCGCGGTAGTATTTGCCCTAAAGATATGGAGACACTATCTCTATGGAGTACAGTTCACTGTCTACTCCGATCACAAAAGTCTCAAATATCTATTCTCACAAAAGGAACTAAACATGAGACAAAGACGCTGGCTAGAATATCTCAAGGACTTCGACTTCAAATACAATACCATCCCGGAAAGGGTAATTATGTGGCTGATGCCCTTAGTCGAAAGCCGAGAGCAAGGATAGCCAATTGTATGATACAAGAATGGAGGTTACTTGAACAATTCTCCGAGCTCAATATAAGCTTGGACACGGAATCCAAATTTGTCACACTATCTCATGTAAGCATACAGTCAGACTTTGTTATCTGAGATACAAACACTTCAGGATGATGATCCTATATTAGTAGAAATCAAAAGCAGATTAGAAGGACAATCTGATTTTCAACTAACTTCTGATGGAAGATTATCGTTCAAAGATAGAACTTGTATACCCGATTGTCCGGAATTAAAGAAGAAGATCTTAGATGAAGCTCACCGATCCAGGTACACTATTCATCCAGGATCAACCAAAATGTACCAAGATGTAAAGAGGAACTTTTGGTGGCCTAATATGAAAAGAGAAATAGCGGACTATGTATCACGCTGTCTCACATGCCAACAGGTCAAGGCAGAACACCAAAAGCCTGCGGGAAAACTACATCCTCTAGATATTCCTAAGTGGAAATGGGAGGATATTGGTATGGACTTCATCATGGGTTTGTCTAAATCTAAAGGAGGACATGATGGAATCTGGGTTATCATTGACCGATTGACTAAATCGGCACATTTCTTGCCAATCAAAAGCCGATGGTCAATTGATGTGCTAGCTGCACTATACATCAAAGAAATAGTCAGGATACATGGAATTCCTGTCTCAATCGTGTCTGATAGAGATCCCCGTTTTACTTCTCATTTTTGGAAGGGATTACAACATTCGTTGGGGACAAGGCTCAACTTTAGTACTGCTTTTCACCCACAAACGGATGGTCAGACCGAGCGAACTAATCAAGTTGTTGAAGATATGCTGAGAGCATGCATTATTGACTTTGGAGGAAGCTGGCATGACCACTTACCTTTAGTTGAATTTGCATATAATAATAGCTACCAAGCTAGTATCCAAATGGCACCTTTCGAAGCCTTATACGGAAGGAGTTGCCGATCTCCCATATGTTGGAACGAAGTTGGAGAAAACAACTATTAGGTCCAGACATGGTAAGGGATACAACGAGAAGATACAAGTAATCAGAGAAAGATTACAAGTTGCTCAGACAAGGCAAAAGGCTTATGCTGATACCAGGAAAGAGATCTTGAATTCCAGGTTGGAGATCATGTATTTCTTAAAATATCCCCTGGACGTGGCATACGAAGATTTGGTGTTAAGGGCAAGCTTACGCCAAGATTCATCGGACCATTTGAGGTACTCGAAAGAGTTGGCGAGGTTGCTTATCGCATCGCGTTGCCTCCTCAGTTGTCCGAGGTACACAATGTATTTCACATATCTATGTTGAAGAAGTATGTGCACGATCCGTCACATATTATTGAGCATGGAGATCTGATGATCCAGAAAGATCTCACATATGAACAGAGGCCCTTGAAGATATTAGATCGAGAAATACGAGCTCTAAGGAATAAGGTTATTCCCATGCTCAAGGTGCAATGGAATAAGAATCCTGAACGCGAAGCGACATGGGAGACCGAGAATCTATGAAGAAACGATTTCCCGAGTTATTCTAAGAGGTATATGTCTACACTCTCCACGTGTATAATTATATATATATTGAATTTGGGGACCAAATTCTTTTAAGTGGGGGAGGGTGTAGCAACCCTAATAAATGAATAATTGAATGAATAAAATATTACAGAAGTATATATATAAAAGGAATAGGGTTAATTGGACGAAATAAAACAAATTAAAAATAACGCCTCTTATTAAGGCGTTAATTTATAAAGAAACGCCTCTATCCATGGCGTGAATGAAGAAAGGACGCCCACACCTGCGGTCGTCAGTTCTCACGCGACCAAATGGGTAAGCAAAATAAACGCCCCTATCTTGGGCGTGTTTTAAACACGAAACGCCCTTTGTCAAGGCGCTTTTTAAGAAACGCCCTAAAGTAAGGCGTCAATTAAAGAATACACGCCCTGACCTAAGGCGTTAATTCAGTTCGTGAACCGTTAGAACCCGGAGCTTATCCAGGGAAGATCAACCTAATCTGGTAAGTGTCTATTAGAGTAAGGACTCTATTAGGGATATACTACCCTCACACAATCACTAACTCTAATAGGACTTCCAAAGTCTTATAAATAAACCTGTTCGGCCAACCCTAAGTCTATTTGGACGAACTACTGCTGTACGGTACGTGAAGAACAAACTGTTCTTCTTATTTTCTTTTTTTTTTCTTGCTTCAGATTATGTGAAGAATAATTATTTTCTTCTTGTCCAGGAAACTCTGCTGCTGCCGAAGAATAGGTAATATTCTTCTATCTTCTTAAAACGTCGATTTCAACTATGAAGAATATTAACATCTTCATATTTACT
Source organism: Amorphophallus konjac (assembly GCA_022559845.1). Classification (NCBI taxonomy): domain Eukaryota; kingdom Viridiplantae; phylum Streptophyta; class Magnoliopsida; order Alismatales; family Araceae; genus Amorphophallus; species Amorphophallus konjac. Next base: position 414,552,250 of record CM040120.1, read on the forward strand.
TCTTTTCTCTTCCTCTACAGGTTCTGTAGCGTGAAGATCTTTGAAGAGCGATTGTTCTTCTCCTTGTTATTGCTGCCACTGTTCGTAAGTCGCAATAGAAGCCTCTTCATTAAAGCCATCATCCGATAGCAACACGTTCGGAGTCCCTGTTCTAAACAGAGGATAGGTCCTTCTCACAGATCCCTTCACGGTTGTCTTCAAATCAAACTTTAAGGTAGGATTTTCTCAAGTCACTGTAGCCCAAACTAGATTGATACAGTACAATAATTATCATGCATATACATGGTTTGGTTTACTATAGTTTCTGAACGACTTTCTGTTAATTTCTTGAAAGAAACGTCCTTAGCAAGGGCGTGACTATGAAATACAGGCCCCAGACTAGGGCGCTACTTTACAAGTCACGACCCTGCCAAGGTCGTCAATTTTGGATTTGACGCCCTGCACACAGGCGTTAATTTCATTTAATCATTAATCACCCATGTTTAGAATTAAGTATCTATGAAATAATGATCCTACAATAATGCATGATCACATGTCTTCAAACTTGCTAATTTTATTGTCATGACCATACATTCGTTCTCCATGAGTTCTATTATCCTGAAATTATTACTGCCCATGAAAACTCATGGTATCTCTTGAATTCACGACCTAGACTAGGTCGTTTTCCATATGTAAACGCCCCATCATAGGGCGTGAATTAAAAATAAACGCCCTTACTAGGGCGCGTATCTGTTAAAATCCTGGAATATATATTCTGTGAAAATAAGAATTTAATGATTAACGCCCCTGACAAGGGCGCGTTTTTGATAATTTCTGAAAATAAATATGTTCTGAAAAATATTGTAAATAAAAAGACGCCTGCTACTGTAGTCGTCAACTCTTGAAGAAACGCCCCTGCCGAAGGCGCGTTTTAAATAAATTATTGAATTATTGAAAATTCTGCAAAACGGACCATGTGTAAACGCCCTTCTGTTAGGCGTTAATTACTTGAGAAACGACTTGACCTAAGTCGTTATTTTACTGTAAACTGATTTTTCCTCTGATTTGCTAACCGATGGTTTATATATTATACATATATATATATATCGGCACTATTCTCCACTCCGTGAGTATAGTCCCACTTTTCACGGTGTTTTATCGATCACACTCAATTCTCATTGACATACAAGCTCTCCTTTGGACATTCCGTTCCTTTGGACTAGCGAGTTAGTCATAGAGACCTCCGTAAGACTCCTCGTAGCCTTGGATTCCCTCAAGGCCGACTGAGCTGGTTGTACCCTAAAAACCCATTACACGATCCTTGCCATGTCAATCTAAAGAAACATGGTATACCGGCCCTTATGATTATACAAAGAGTATATCATAAGAAATTCTTGATGGGATGATGATATCATGCCATATCGCGTCATTCTTGTAAACCCCAATTCTATGATAAGAATGAGGGTATCTTGCTTGATCGAATGTTCATGTGGACCTCAATTCTATATAAAGAATGTCCATATTGATTTGTCATGGTACCTAAGTTAAGGGAACCATATTCTACCTAGTTTTATCGACATCGTGATTATACCGTTATTATCGCCATTCTATGTCCTTTGTCATATTTTTGGACTCTATTCTATCAAAGTTGTCATACATGTCTACAAGCTTGAATATTGAAATTCTATATTGGCTATATAAACAAGAGTGGATGTCAAAAAACATGATAAATGCCTGCGCATATAGGGCCCGATCTGGTCCTGGGAGGAGCACCCGAAAGTACTTGTGCCCATGGGAGTTAAAATGATAAGGTATCTGGCATTATACCGAGTACTTGACTTGCTTGATTGGACATTCCACACACATCTTGTACTTGAATCGTACTTGACTTTACATGAAATGCGTGGCCCGAAAAAGGGTAATTTACTTGCTTGATACATGATAGCCAAAGTTCTTGACATGACTTGTTAAACGTGCTTGCTTGAATACCTTGAATATACTTGTCATCTTGTTGGAAGTTCATGATTAAGTTCATCTTATTTCTTTGATATTACATTCTCTCTATCTTGTCGTTTCATGCGAGCATGCATAGCTTTATTGCATTCATGAAAATGTAATTACTTAAACCCCTTGCTAGTACTTGAGATATAATTTCCTACTGAGCGTTCGCTCATTCCGTTTGTCCCTTTTTACTTTTCAGGTAAGTCCGACGACGATGGAAGTCAATCGGATGGGAATGATCAAGAGTGAAAGAGATAGAGATTCTCCAAGTGTCATCCAGTCTTTTCTATAGTTTCTTGAGTCAAATATGTATTCTTTTTCTTTTTATTAAACAGAGTATTGGATTTGTAATAGTCTATCCATTATGAAATAAAGGATTAGGTTATCTTGCTATTTTGCGCATCTCTGTCTTTGTGTCGAATACACGACCACTCTGATTGACATGATTGATATAGACACGTCGCGCATCTCCGGGTATCTTCCGCGCTCGGGGCGTGACAGGCCACAGGTAAAATTGGGTACCCCGCCACGTGAAAACCCGAAAGGGCGCGTGGGCAAAAGCAAGAGGGGGCCGGTACCGGCGAAAACCCGAAAGGGCGCTTGTATCGGTAATGTGGTACAAAAAAAAGAAGAGAAAAGACAGACGAGAAGAGATCAACAAACCAGGTCAGCTCCCGACATCCTGTCGGCACTGACGAAGAGAGTAAGAGACGACAAACCAGGTCAGTTCCCGGCATCCTGTCGGCACTGGCGAAGAGACCAAGAGACAGCAAAGCATGTCAGTTCCCGGCATCCTGTCGGCACTGGCGAAGAGACCGAGAGACCAACAAAGCAGGTCAGTTCCCGGCATCCTGTCGGCACTGGCGAAGAGACTAAGAGACAACAAAGCAGGTCAGTTCCCGGCATCATGTCGGCACTGGCGAAGAGACTAAGAGACAACAAAGCATGTCAGTTCCCGGCATCCTGTCGGCACTGACGAAGAGACCAAGAAACAACAAGCCAGGTCAGCTCCCGGCACCCTGTCGGCACTGACGAAGAGACCAAGAGACTAAGAGACAAAAAGTATGTCAGTTCTCGGCATCCTGTCGGCACTGACGAAGAAACAAAGAGAACAAGAGACCAGGTCAGTTCCCGACACCCTGTCGGCACTGACGAAGAGACCAAGAGACCAAGAGACTAAGAGACAACAAAACAAGTCAGTTCTCGGCATCCTGTCGGCACTGACGAAGAAACAAAGAGACCAAGAGACCAGGTCAGTTCCCGACACCCTGTCGGCACTGACGAAGAGACCAAGAGACTAAGAGACAACAAAACAAGTCAGTTCCCGTCATCCTGTCGGCACTGACGAAGAGACCAAGAGACCAAGAGACTAAAAGACAACAAAGCATGCCAGCTCCCGGCATCCTGTCGGCACTGACGAAGAGACCAAGAAACAACAAGCCAGGTCAGCTCCCGGCACCCTGTCGGCACTGACGAAGAGACCAAGAGACTAAGAGACAAAAAGCATGTCAGTTCTCGGCATCCTGTCGGCACTGACGAAGAGACCAAGAGACTAAGAGACAACAAAACAAGTCAGTTCTCGGCATCCTATCGGCACTGACGAAGAGACCAAGAGACCAAGAGACTAAAAGACAACAAAGCATGCCAGCTCCCGGCATCCTGTCGGCACTGACGAAGAGACAAAGAGACCAAGAGACCAGGTCGGTTCCCGGCGCCCCGTCGGCACTGACGAAGAGACAACACACTGCTTCAGCTCCCGGCATTCCGTCGGCGCTGATGGAGTGACAAAGAGACCGACAAGCTACTTTAGTTCCCGGCACCCTGTCAGCACTAATGAAGAGGCTAAGAGACCAACATACTACCTCAGCTCCCGACGTTCCGTCGGCACTAACAATGAGACCAACAAACAAACCAACCAGGTCGGTTCTCGACACCCCGTCGACATCGATAAAGGGAGAAGAGACGAAGACACCCGCGGGTACCGCCCGGCTCATCCTTCGCTTGCGCTACCCGTGGGTGGGGGGCATTTGTGGACACCGAAAATTGCACATCCAGATGCCACACTCGGCCCAGCATCAACAACGGCCCCGAGTGAAGAAACCCCGGAGAAATCAAGCACAAGAGGCCCCACGGCCCATGGGCCTCGAAGAAAATCAAATGGGCCACGACTCGTGCTCACAATGGGCTCAAAATTGCCCATTTTAGCTCTTCACCGGCACACCCCCAGGGGGGTTCAACGGCACACCCCCAGGGGGTTCAACGGCACGCCCATCCTGGGCTTCAGCGGCACGGCCTTCAGCGGCACGCCCAGCCCCTTCGGCTGCCCAGCGGCACACCTTTGGGGTTCACCGGCACACCCCCAGGGGGGGGGGGTTCAACGGCACGCCCATCCTGGGCTTCAGCGGCACGGCCTTCAGCGGCACGCCCAGCCCCTTTGGCTGCCCAGCGGCACACCCTTGGGGTCTTCACCGGCACACCCCCAGGGGGGGGGTTCAACGGCACGCCCATCCTGGGCTTCAGCGGCACGGCCTTCAGCGGCACGCCCAGCCCCTTTGGCTGCCCAGCGGCACACCCTTGGGGTCTTCACCGGCACACCCCCAGGGGGTTCAACGGCACGCCCCCTGGGAGGTCTTCAGCGGCACACCCCCAGGGGGGGGTTCAACGGCACACCCCTTTGGGGTTCAACGGCACGCCCCCTGGGGGGTCTTCAGCGGCACACCCCCAGGGGGGGTTCAACGGCACACCCCTTTGGGGTTCAACGGCACGCCCCCTGGGGGGTCTTCAGCGGCACACCCCCAGGGGGGGTTCAACGGCACACCCCTTTGGGGTTCAGCGGCACACCCCCTTTGGGGTTCAACGGCACGCCCCCTGGGGGGTCTTCAGCAACACACCCTGTAGGGTCCCCAGCGGCACGCCCTTCAGGCCGTTCAACGGCACGCCCATCCGGGGCTCCAGCGGTACGCCCTTTTGGCACTACAGCGGCACGCTTGTTCAGCCCTTCAACGGCACAGCGGTGAAGCTCTTTCAACGGGCGACGTGAGGCCCATGCCCTACACATCCTTCGCGCGCAGTGGAGCCATCTGAGGTGGCAGCCGATCGTTGGGCCACGTGGCCTAGTCCACTGACAGCCAGGACAGGCAGGTCAAACCTCATGATCACGGGCCACTTCCCGCTTCGACGCCCCTACACGAAGACTCCCGCCGTCCGGGGTATAAAAACCCCTCCCCTTCGTTTCGAACAGAAAAAGAGGGGGACACACAGAGGGAGGACGGACGGAGAGACACACACAGAGGGGAAGAGGCTCCGACAGTAGAAGACACACACACAGGAGAAAGAGGAAAAGAGAGAAGAGAAGAAGCGACCCTCCCGGCCTGAGCTCCGTCCGACGGCCACCGGGAAGAAACAAGAGTAAGAGAGAGAGAGCTTGTTGTATTGGGGGAGAGGGTTGGGAATGGTAGCCTATGTCTTAGGCCCCAATGTTTTCTTCCGTCTTGTATTTCATTCCTCCTCTCGTTCTCCGTCTTGGAGTCTTTTCCTTTTGTCCATGGCCTCATTTGGGCATTTTCTCTTGTAATATGCTTGTAGGGATACGGTCCTTGGCATCCCACGAATGGAAACAATCACCCTCCTTGGGCCCCTTTTTTTTTGCTATTTCTGTTGGTTTGATCCTGCCTTCATAGTGCATGTATTGTGTTACCCGTTTCCTCCGTTCCTCCGGTTTCTTTTGAGCCACCACATCAATGTGATGCCTCCCCTTTAAAGCCTGGCCTTGTGAGTCCTCCATTCACTTCCAGTAACCCTTCCTCCTTTTCTTGAACAATCTGCAAGCCCACACACACTTGGCCCTTTTAATCCTCCGGCAATGCATCACTTTGGCCCCTGACCGGCACACTTGCCTTGGCCCTCAGCGGCACACCCAATAGCCCTCAGCGGTACACCCCTATTTTCCCCCAGCGGCACACTCCTTTCTGCCCTCAGCGGCACACCCACACTCTGTCACCCCTAGCCGGCACACCCCTTGGCCGGCACACTCCAATTGGCCCTTGGCCGGTACACTCACCTTATGGCCTTTAGCGGCACATCCTTCAGCCTCTCAACAGCCCCCTTCTTGGCCTCGTCCCCGGGGCCTTTCCTTCACGTTTTTCGAGGTTCCATAAAGGTGTTGCCCCTCCAGGGGGGGGGCCCACCTCCAGTTGTTGGGTTCCGCCACTCCATGTGGGCGCGTTCCCTTTATCTCCCTTACGCCCCGGGTCAAGGGGAGATGCTGTCGAATTTTCGTGAGAAATTAATGAACAAAGAGGCAAAAGGAAGCAATAAACGAATAAGAACGATCAACAATGAAGCCTTCCATTTATCAAATCATTGCCGGCATCGCAACGAAAACCGAACCGAACTAATTAACTACCCGGTAGCCCGAGTGTCCGACCCGCAAGAAAAGAGGCCGAACCAAACGAAACAAAACAAGGGAGGAGTTTTATATAAAACTACACAAAAGTTAAGATAAGAAGAAAAGAAAAGCCTTAAAACAAATAGTCGAAAACTGAGCGACACGCTCCCCTTTGCCTTCAGCGGTACACCCCTTTCAACCCCCAGCGGTACGCCCTCATTGGCCTTCAGCGACACGCTCCCCTTTGCCTTCAGCGGTACACCCCTTTCAACCCTCAGCGGTACGCCCCTTTTTAACCTTCAGCGGTACACTCCCTTGAGCCCCAGCGGTGCGCTCCATTGGCCTTCAGCGGTACGCCCCATTGGCCTTCAGCGGTACGCCCTCATCGGCCTTCAGCGGCACGCCCCCTTGCCCTTCAGCGGTACACCCCTTTAGCCTCCCAGCGGCGCGCTCTCTGCCCTCAATGGTACACTCCCGTTTTCCCCTTCGCCGGCACACTATACATATATGCATATACAGCCTGATAAGGGCATTAATAATAGCAAATAAATTAGTAAAAATTACGCTAATTAAAGGATTCCGAATGCGCAATATTAATCATAATAAAGAGGCGGGAGGGTAATAAAAAAATAAACAGCAAATGAATGATAATAACAAGAATAGTCATGAATAAAAAGAAGAGAAATCATCCCGGACAAAGGCACGAATAAACAGTAAATATTAAATCAGAAATCCCAGAAGATACGACTAAGAAAGCCCCAGATAAAAGACGCTAATGCCCACACTGCAGCTCCCTCTCTCCCCGGGACCCGGGGTAAAAGGAACAACGACGCCGCCCCTTTCAGGTCGAACTTGAACCTTGGGAATTATCCCGATATGGCCAAGTTCTGACCTAGTCTTGGGCCGACATCCCAACCAGACCGGATTTGTTTCTCGTTCCGGATACCTTCCGAATCCTCATTAAAATTGACGCATGCTCGGCAGACATTTGAAGGGATCCACCCCGGTTTTTCTCGTTGTGTCTCTGCCACGGACCTGTGTCCGAATACTAGAAGGTCCACGGAGCGACCGACATGGCCGACAGTTTATAGCCCCGATATGACCTTCAGTGTGACCTATCCCTATCTCTCTCTCTCGCATAATCAGTGTTACTCTTTTCGGCCGCGGGTCCCCTAATTTCGGCAATTAATCAAGGGTATTCCCTCGTGTGAGGGATGTAAATGACGTCGTGACCTCTACGGCGCGACGGGATTCGGTCCCGACACAAACCACACAGTCGTCTGACGAAGTCAGATTCGAGCGCACCTTGGGCTCTCCGGAGCCCGAATAAATCGTCACTTCGGTGACTGGCACGCCCACGCACTCAATAAACCGGTGATCGCCCCGAAACCACGGTTAAACGAAAAGCGCGTCCACAAGTCCTCAGGACCGACATGGTAGCTGTATGTAGATGGATCATCATGCGCAGCCGGTAGCAGGGCAGGACTTGTCCTACTATCGCCGGAGGTGATAGAGCTCCAGTATGCCCTCCGCTTGAACTTCCCAACCACAAACAATGTAGTTGAGTATGAAGCATTACTCTCAGGGCTGCGAATGACCAAACACCTGGGAGCAACCAATGTGAGGGCATACAGCGACTCTATGCTCGTCGCCAGTCAAGTTCAGGGAGAGTTCGAGGCTCACGAAGCATCCAGTATCTGGAGAAAGCCAAGGCCACGGTGAAAGAATTCTCCCACTTTGAAGTGGTTCACATCCCGAGAGAAGAAAACGTCCGAGCAGATGCCCTGTCTTGTTTGGCGTCCGCCACCACGGTTTCCAGCTCCAGATCAATCGTGGTAGAGGGGCTAGCAGCACCGAGTATAGAGGAACCAACGCCCCAGGTGAACGCCATCGACTATGAGCCTTCTTGGATGGATCCCCTATTGGACTTCCTCCTACGACAGCAACTCTCAAGCGACAGCGCCGAAGCCCGCCGCACGCGTGCACGAGCGACCCACTTCACGGTGGTAAATAATCGACTGTATCGTCGATCCCTCTCAGCCCCACTACTAAAAATCATGTTCCCCACGGAAGCCAACCAGGTGATTCAGGTGGTTCACGAAGGGATCTACGGAAGGCACGTGGGGGGCAAGCAGTCGCACGGACACTGATCCGGAAAGGGTACTGGTGGCCTACTTTGCAAAAAGATTGTCTCGAGTACGTCCGGAGGTGCCCCCAATGCCAGAACTTCTCCAACCTGTACCACCAACCGGCAACGCAACTGCACACCCTGATGGAGACTCGCCCGTTTGCTCGGTGGGGGGTGGACATATTGGGTCCCTTCCTCGAGGCTCAAGGGGGAAGAAATTCCTCATAGTCGCTATTGACTATTTCACCAAATGGGTCGAGGTTGAACCATTAGGAAAGATTACGAGTGAAGCAACATGGAAGTTCGTGCTGCTAAGCATCATCTGCCGGTTTGGGATCCCAAGGGTTCTCACAACCGACAATGGCAGATAATTTGCAAGCACTGCCTTCCAAGAGAAGTGCTCAGAACTGGGGATCCGGAATCACTATACTTCAGTGGGGCATCCTCAAGCCAATGGACTGGTGGAAAACGCCAACAGGACGCTCCTCCACGGCATCAAAACCCGACTGGACCAAGCCGGTGACTCATGGGTCGATTCAATTCCGAGCATCCTGTGGGCCCACAGGACCACTGTTAGAGCCGCTACGGGCGAAACACCCTTCCATCTGGCATACGGGACGGAGGCGGTAGTTTCAGTGGAGATATCCAACCCGTCGCTGCGAGTGGGACACTTCGACGAGGCCAAAAATAACTAGGCACTATGAGAAAACCTAGACCTACTCAAAGAAGATAGAGCAAGTGCCCAAGTAAAGCTCGTGGCTTATCAACAAAAGCTAGCCCAATACTATAATGTTCGAGTCAAGGAATGACACTTCTTCCCCAGAGATTTGGTACTACATCGAGCAAGCGTTGTAGACCCCAGGGGAGCCACCGGAAAGCTCGCACCAAACTGGGAAAGCCCATATAGGGTAACTGAAGTACTAAGCAAAGGGGCATACAGATTGTCGACGCTGGGGGGGGGCAGGAGGTACCCAGGACATGGAATTCTATGAATCTTAGGAAGTTCTTCCAATAAAGAGTCACCAGCTGTATTCAACTAAGGTAACCTTCAGGTTTCCTAGAGGCGAGCACTGCTCCCCTTGAAAATAATCAGGAAACCTACGGGTTCCCTAGAGGCGAGCACTGCTCCCCTTAAAAACAATCAGGTAACCTAGGGTTCCCTAGAGATGAGCACTGCTCCCTTTGAAAATGATTAGGTAACCTATGGGTTCCTTAGAGGCGAGCATTGCTCCCCTTAAAAATGATCAGGTAACCTACAGGTTCTCTAGAGGCGAGCACCGCTCCTTAGAAATACTAAGGTAACCTTCGGGTTCCATAGAGACGAGCATTACTCCCCTTAAAAATGATCAGGTAACCTACAAGTTCCCTAGGGACGAGCACCGCTCCCCTCAAAAATGATTGCAGCAAGCAAACAAAAGACAAAAACACTGCGAGGCATGCACATAGAAATGTCACTCAAGGGCACGCAGAAGTCTTCCATTGAAAGGTACCCATCGATATAGACCCAAACTAGATAATTTTATTTCTTTAGTCAGAATACAAGCTACCAAAATCCAAAGATAGCCAGAATACAAGCTACCAAAATCCCAAAGCACCGCTCTCACATAGCCATCGTGTAAGCACACAAGAAAGCAAGGTTTCGGAAGTAAGATCTCATCCCCAGCCCCTCGTGGCAGTAATAAATGATCGCTCCTCAGTGATGGGGACATCGAGGCAAGACTGTCCGCATTTTGTTTGTATTTATGTCCTTTTATATTTGTATGTATACCCTTGTGTTATATGGGTACGCAATTGTAAGTCTTAGTGGGTTTATATGTAAAATTCTAGTAGGCCCAAGTAAGGGGGCCCTCATCCCTTTCCCATTGGTCCACCTAGACCATGTGGGGCTGGTCAACCATCCTAGATGGCCATCTAGAAGGTTGGAATGCCAATTGACCACATGGGAGACAAAGGGGGTAAAATTTCCAAGGTAGGCTACCTACCCATTCAACCTTGTCCCCTCTTGGTCAAGGGGGCGCCCCCCCTTAATTTTTTTATTTCTTTTTATGTGTTGGCCACACTTAATCCAGGCCATCCCTTCCCCATCCCTATATCCAATGGTGGAGATTGGATTTGATGTGTAGCATATAAAAGCTTGTAATTTCCATTTGTTACAAGTAATGAATGATAGAAAATTTGTTGAATGCCCAAGAGCTTCTTGCGCCCCTCCCCTCTCTCCTGGTGTTCTTCCCTTCTAAACCCCAATTCTAGAGTGGATCTACCTTCTATCCCTTCCCCTCTACCTTCTGGTTCATCTCCAGTGATCGTCGCCGCCGCCGTCGTGCCGCCGTCGCTCCACCGCCATCGTCTTTGGTATTCTGTCCAACTAGGACAGAAGCATCTTCCCCGAATTCCTGCTCCCACCTCCCACCTCCTATGGAGCTGAAATTTTCAGTAGTGGTTCCCCTCTTGAACCCCTATCTTCACAAAAAAATTCAAGCCAAAATTCCTCATTTTGCTATTTTTCCATTTTCGGTCTTCAGGTCATCCCACATTTGCCAGGATTCTATCTACAGTGACAGCAACCCTGAGTTTCCCATATCCGGACCTTGTTTTGATTTTTCTTGGAGCCCCCAATTTTACTGGGAGTTCTGTCCACCTTTCTCTTTACCAAAAATGTTTTGTGGAATTTTTAAATCTAATTTCATATTTTTAGAAATTCCCTTTTCGAACCATCTACAGTTCTATCAGCCTGTTTCCAGATCCGACCACCAATCAGTCCAAAATCCATAATAAATAGTAGCCTCCACCAATCCTTCCACAAGAATTATTTCCGTTTTTCTTGTTCAAACCTCTACAACTTTAGTGAAGAGCTCAGGAGCTGAATCGGACGTCTACTTCACGGTCAATGGCAGTTCTCAGACAACTCACTTGCTGATCTGAGAGTTCGGGTACTGTCCAACAGAAACTTCAAAATTCAGCAAAGTCTAGATCCGAGCAGATCTAGTCGATTCCTCTAGGTCTAGATTGAAGGATTTCAAGATATCTTTCCAACGATAGCTCCTGTGGCCCGATCCAACATCGAGATTTGTCGCAGCGGCCGATCTCGCCGGGTCGCGCGTCTGAAAATAGCAAGTGCAGATCCGTGGGAAGCTTTTCCGACCGGTGCCGATCGGAGCCGCCCGGTCTCCGGCCGGTGAACCAGCGTGCCGCCATCCCGGGGAGCGCTTCTCCAAGCGTCCCCACTACAGCGGTGTCACCCGGTCCCACACGGCCCCTTCGACCAGCACGTGGGCCCCACGGTCGTGAGTACGTGTGCTGCCGAAGCTACGCGAGAAGCCGCCCGTCAACCCGAAATCGGTCCTCCCGGACCCACTTGTGTGGCCCTTTACCTCCCTGCGTGGAGTGGGCAGTGATTCATTGCTGTAACAATCGTGTATTATTGTTCCGGGAGTACGAGTTTCGGCCGGGTCCGTCTTCCCCACGCCGAGCGTGTGGAGGTATCGTATTCGCTCCTACACTTGGCATTTTGCTTTATTTCATATATGCTTTATATGCCGCTGCTAGAGAGCATGATAGGGTAATTAGCTCGCTTTATATTTATATCACCGCTGCTGCGAGAGAGAGCGTTACCGTCTCGTGACCCGATCCGGCCACAAGAGAGAGCCGACCACCCTAGCTCACTGCCAGTTTCTCAACCACGCACGTCCGACGCTTCCCTCGTGAAGGGAGAATCACGAGCTCACCTAGAGTCTGAGGATCGCATATCCATTCAGAGTTGTGTTCGTGGTCCGTCCCGCATCACTCAGCCTGCTTGTTCTGAGGAAGCGAACCGACAGAGGAAGCTGACTATGCCAGAGAAGGGGGATGAACTTTCCACGCCCGAAAACCGCACCTAGCATCCCTTTTGATATGTGGAAGCATACCAACTAGGGACACCGCTGGCGAAGAGGCCGGTACCAGGAGGGAAGATCGGTCGACCCGTCCATCCCTAGTTGACGGGGGGCAGTGGAGCAACAAGGCCCATGCATTACCGAGGCCGACGCAGCACGCTGGCCATGTGTGCAAACTGGCAAGCAAGACCGATTGCCCCACCTACCGTCATCTTCGGGCAGAGAAGCGCTCCCCTTAGTTTGGGGGAATACCTCGTCACACACCTGCAGGCCAAAAAGCACAAAGGGAAGCAGTCACGGCCATGGAATAAGAAGGCAGCGAGAAGAAGGAAGGATTTTATTCAGAAGTAGAGGGGGTAAATACAAAGGTGTCATCCGTCCCCTTAAGGATGGATCCTGTCCGGCTTAAGAAGCAGAACCCCCCTACCAGCATACAAGCGGTTGACCTTATCCAATGCCTCCCGCCAGCCGTCCAAGTACCCGTTCCGATATTCCTCGGTGATGGGACCATTCACTCCTGGCTCCAGCCACGGCCGCCACGGAGCTGGCGGAGGCGCCCTCCTGAGGATCAAGGGTTGGCGAGGAGCCTGCAAAGTGTCATCGTCCGACGAGGTACCATACTCTTCTGACGACATCCTATAGGGCCTCCTCCTTTGAAGCCTTTGCACCATGGGGCCAAGACGGATGTCGATATTTATAGGAAGAAGTGAAGTCCCCAGAAGGTCAAAGGACTCCTACAGTCTTTTCAAAAAAAATGCAGAATCTAAAGCGACGGATCCTGAAAGTCACGCCCATGCAGGGTAATCCTTAAAGGCGTCGTTCCGTATCCCCATGAATTTCATAGCCGTCAAAGGAAAGGGGAGATACACGGAAATTTTTTTAGAATTTAGGAAAAATAGAAAAGTCTTCTATTCAAGTCCCAAAAGCTTACAAAGGGGAGGCAACCGTCTCAGCAAAGATAGAAAGAAATTAGAAAACAGCTAGGGACACCCTCCTAAGGGTTAACCCCGGCAACATCGTCATGTGACCCCACCTCCTCGGGCTCACACGAAGCATCGGCTCCAGAGGACGGTAATCCCTCGGCTGGACCCACAGCGCGTTCCTCCACCACGGGGGCGTCAGCAGGTGCTCGCTCCCCAGTGCTCGGCCCCGGGGCCTGCTCCTCAGCTCTGATCTCCTCACCGTCAAGCTCCTCCTCTCCATTACTGGCCTCCGGGCCGTAAGGCATCAATGGAGGAGGGAGGGATGGTGCCAGAGAACCAAGGCTTCTAGCAGTGGCTTCAACGGTGACACTCCAGCCCTCACGGAAGCCATGATCGCGTGCCGGCCCAAAGAATCCCACGGCCACCATGGTCAACTCGTCCTGATAGGCTGAAAAGGAGCAAAAGTTCTCCACTGCCTCCTCACCAGCAGCGGACACCGACGAGCGCAACTTAGTGAGCTGCACCTTTACCTCCTTCGCTCGAGCTTCAACAACTTGGACCTGCGCCGCCAGCTTCGCCGCGCAGACTTCGGCCGTCTCGAACTGAGCACGGAAGAGGTCATGGTCCTATTCCATCCCGACGAGGACCCGCTCCAGTTGACTCAGCTGATAGTGGAGCCCAGAGTTCTCAGCCTCGGACATCTTCAGACGCCCTTCCAACACCTCGCAGTTGGCTGACAGCTCCACCTGAATGGTCTGGTTGGCCTCCAGCTCCTTGGTGAGGCCACCAAAGTGGTGCCTCCACAAGTCGAAGGCCCCAAAGACCGAGCACATGCTCCTCGCAGCCAAGGTTGTCAACTCCTCCTTGGCCCGTAGACCGAGCACACCGGAACGCCCGTGCCACCGAACACTCCTACTCGTGAGGTCCACAATCTTTGTGATTCCCACCTTCCCGAATGTAGCATCTTCGGGTGGCAGGAACTGAGCGCTCGATGGGATCTCTGGCGGCGGAGGATGATCAGCATCGTCAGCAGCAGGAGCTTTGCCCTTGTCGCGCCCCTCTCCAAGAGGGGCATGCACCATTAAGGAAACTATTGACCCTCCAGCCGGCGGCGGCGAAGGTACTTCAGGAGGAGGTACCTTGGGTGACGACAGTGGCGGAGCCCGACTTCGAGTCGGACCAGAGACTCCGCCCCTCTTCATCGAGCGACACTGGCTGTCCAGCGCCGCCAGTTCCTCCACAGTTAATGAAGCTCGACCACCATCGGCCATGGTGGACTCCTCCCCAGCAATGTTAGCGGCACCTTCGGAGGTATCCCTCCTAGCGCTGGACCCACTGCTAGTTGCAGAAGCGACTATCGAGCTCACCAGGGGAACACCCGCAGGAACTGGATACTGCAGCCTCCCTTGGGCAAATGCGACCTCAGCTTGAGGGGCGGTGACTGTCACCTGGCCGACCCCCGGCTCGACGCGGTCCACAGGACCAGGGGCACGTCGCGGCAGCCACACCACCTCATAGCTTCACGCCGGTACTTCAGGCGCCCCTGAAATTAGACCAAGCCTGGTTAGAACAGTCCGCCACCAATACAACCTGAGGAGGATTCAAGATCGATACCATGTAATAACGAGGGACTCAACTCCAGCTCCCGGAGCAACCCTGGAGTCAGCTCGAAGTCAGCGTTGGCAAGGGGAAACCGAAGGACAGTGTCTATCTTCCTATGATCTTCGGCGTTGGCTGGGGGCTTCCTGTCGGCCTAGACAGGACGGATGCCTCTATGCCTCCAACCGTCGGGGGAATCACGGTCACTCGATTTGGTGATATACACATAACACTGCGACCAACCCTTGAGGTTAGCTGTGGCAGCGGAAACCCGGATGATGTTGCGACCAGACCGAGCCTTGAAATACGCATAGGCCGTATTAGCCGGACACCTCTGTAGGTAATAAAATTGGCGGAAGAGATGAATGCTGGGCTCCACCGACGCTCGCCGACATGCGAAGACAAATCCACATAGGATGTAGTAAGAGTTAGGGGATAACTCCCCTGGATGCCGACCATAATGATGGAGGACAAAAGCAATGAAAGGATGACTAGGAAGATGGAAGAGGACAGAAGCAATGAAAGGATGAATGGGAAGACGGAAGCCAGCCTGGAAAGACGCCACTGGGACCATAATCCCCCCCAGAGGCAGGCTTAGTTGATCATCGTCAATGGTCAGGAAGACAACGTCGAACTTGGGGGGAATCTGAAAAGCTTCCCGCAGCCCTTGAACCACTCTGTACGCGATTAACTATGGGGAGCGGGGTCGACTAGCACCGACGCCTGAAGTGCTCGGGGCACTGCCACGGCCAGGATCCACTTCTTCGATAGAAGATGTGGGACTAATGCATGCGAAGGGTTCTCCTATGAGGAGGCATGACTACGAGGGCTTGAAAACGTAAAGAGGGGGAGAAAACTCTGACCAGGCAGAGGATGAAGAAACATGCGACGAGCTCGGCAACCAACAGGATGTGGATGGAGTCTTTGGGGAAACCCCACGATGACCCTTATAACCGCCCACGACAGATTGGCGCTTCCAAGAGACAGGTGAAAAGGCGCCCGTCACTGACGCAGTACAGTCACCAATGCCAGACGCCTAATCGGAGCCCACACTCCCAGACAAAACTGCCCCTATGTCATGCTTATGGAAGTGGCACCTGCCATCACCAGAGGTGCCTTGCGCGCCAAACATATCGCTAGAACCATCAATGCTCGGCTACAAAGAGATCAACTTTGAATCCCGAACTCTAACAGACCCTCTCCTGCTCGACTCCCAGTCCCCTACAAAGTGCTCGGCAACTTAGAGTAGGGGGGAAGTGAGGGTAAATCAGGTTTGACCCAGGACCAGCCCAATAACGATGGATCCAAATCGACCCCGCTTCTACAGCTTGCCTAAGAGGCGAACATCAGTCACGGCCCATCAAGGTGCGGCCCAATCTGCCTTGACATCGGATTCTAGAGCGCGTAAAAGTTATGGCCCAAGTGTAGTGTTCGCCGGAAGACCCTCCGACGACCGACCGTTACCCCCATGACATCAGCCTTAACCCCATAACGGGCCAGCACGCCCCACGAGCGCCGTAAGACTCGCCCTGGGACCAGCCGACGCCAGGGTAATCACCCTCCAACGGAAAACTCCTACAACTATAGCGGGGAAACGTTATTCCCCCACCTATGCCTTTCCCTATCAAGGGATAGGGTTCCTCGCTCCAGGACAACCCCTATAAGAAGGACTTCGACAGAGAAGGCTGGCATGGTGGATCATTCTGCCAAACCGCTACACGAGATAATAGAGCTACTAGCCCTGCTACATAGAGAGAAGGAAGTAACTACAGTCTACACTCGAAGGAAGCTCCTCTCCGGCGACCTTACCACGCAGCGAGCACTCACCGAGTGAGCACTGATAGCAGCGATCACTCATCTGGAGGATCTACACGGCTCTTTAGCCTTCTACTACAATCTCCCTCTCTCTCACTTACTTTCCTCTATTCCTCATTAATACGTCCCTGACTTAAGCATCGGAGGGTTGTCCCCTGGGGTAACACCCGGGACTCCTTCTGACTGCCCCTTGTTTCCTGGTGCTTGCATGCCTCCACGGGTGTGGGACGACTTCCCCGTTCAATAAATAGAGAAGGTGGTACGTGACATTAAAGCCAAATTTCTGCCTCTACAGTCATAAAAGACACAAAGTCCATGCCATCATGACGGCGGGCCAACTACGAGTTCAACAATTTTCTGACGAAGTATTCAGAACTTCCCAAATACCCACGCTAGGCCAAATATGAGTTCTGACAAATTTCTGTAAGATATTGGGAATAATCAAAATGCCCACGTGACAAGTAGATCTTGCGAGAAACAACTCCTTACAACCTACAGCATACACAGGACCGACTGGGAAGACATCCTACAAGTTTGGAACTAAGTCTTCGCAACCTACGAGAGTAGATGAGATCGATCGAAAATAAATCTACAAGTTCGGAACCAACTCTTTGCAAACTATATGAAATATGAGACCGATCATGAAGAAATCCTTCAAGTTCGGAACCATCCCACATGGCAAGTGGCGGACTACACCAAAATACAAGTCAAGGAGGAGACTCTCTCTCCTCTACACGTGGCACAATGCACAAAATTTAAGGAAGAAATCCCAGATAAGCCCCTATTTATAGGGCCGACCTCTTCTTCTTCCCTGATAAGGGTTAGGGGGACTAGATAGGCCTCAATGGGGACCTACCCGGTCAAGGTAGGCTCCCAAAGGGACCCTACCTAGACCGGATAAGTCCGTATAAGAACGCGGTAAACTCAGAGACAACGTTTTGATGGTGGGGCCCTCAGAGACCCGGTTTACGTAGGGACCTATCTTGTTTGAGTAGGTCCCCAAAGAAAACTATCCAGTCCAGGTACCCTTATTTTTGACTTTTCCTGTCCCAAATCACTCTCAAAGGGACCTATCTAGTCTGGGTACCCTCTTTTTGGACCTATCCAGTCTCAAACCTCTCCCAAAAGAGATCGGATCCCTTTGCAGATTTGTCAGAATCCGGTCAACTCAAGGACCATGTTCTGATTGTAGTTCTCTCAGAGACCGCACTCTTAAATAGGTCACATTGGGGACCTATCCGGTCTAGGTAGGTCCTCAAGGTGACCTATCAGGTCCTAGTACCCCTCCAGTGGGAACCTATCCAATCTACGTGGGCCCAAATTGGCCTAACTACCCCCAGACCTCCGTAAACAGGCCCCGTGAGCTCCATTTCTTAAGACGGATAGAAGGCACCTACGAACAAGTCATCTGAGGAGCGAAAGACTTGGAGACTTTCTCCACTTCTATTTTTTGTGTCTAAGCCCAGAGTGAGGGTATGTTGCATATATGCTCTAACTCTTACATATATATCCCCGGGCTTACGTGTATGTAATATATATTTTCACAAATTTTGCGGAACAAGTCATATAATTTCTAGAATTAATTGAGAATTATGAAAAGACCCCACAAATTTATGAGAAATCCCCTGTAATGGTTTGTGAATACAAAAATGCTTTGTAATCCTTAGTAATTGTAGATATGTCTGGTATTTTTGCAAAAAAGTCCTGTAAGCCTACAATTTGCTAAAAAGTCATGTATTTTATAGTTCATCTTCTAAAGTCCTATAAATGTAAAAATACTTTTTCTATCTACATGTTCATGGGTTACAAAAATACCCTACATCTTTTAAATTTGTCCAAGAGTTCATTCAGGGATGGGTTATGCCTAAAATGTGTTCTCGCTCTGTCCCAGGGTCGAAGGACTATACGTCCACCTATATCTCCTTGGGGTACTAGGTGTTGTTAGGACGAGTCTACCTCCCAAACATCATAACCAACGTCGCAAAGGTGATTTGGTTCTCTCTGACAGTTAATTAAATATGTTCAGAAGTTAAGTCGATGTAAATAAATAGCAACTGCATACGGTGGGGAATTGTCCAACACTCGAACTCAAACCGGCTCACAATCAAACACACAAAATTTTACCATGCACATGCTATTTTAACAACTTACAAATGTGCACTCATGTTCGATATATAAATGAACACCCTCCTTTTTGAAAAAAAATAAATAAAGCCATCCACCCATATGCCACTTATTTTATTTATTTATTTATATATATATCTATTTATTTTCAAGTAAATTTCATCTACGTCCAAACAAACTGACATACCCGGTGGGACCATTGCTGCCTTTCAACTCTCTGTCTGACAGCTTCGATGCCTTTACTAAGGTTATGATGCCCTTTTCCTTTTATGGGAGTGAAGAGAAAGAGAGATTACTCCATCACTCTATAACAGCAACAATAATAGCAATAGCAACATGGCCGCGGTCCAATCCTAAAGCTAGTCCGAGTGCTGAGAGGATCAAAGAGGCGGGACTTCACCATATTCAAAAGGTTTAACTTCAAATTTCAAGCTCCATAGCAGAGTGCTCTCAATGGAATTCCATAATGCAGTAAAGGGAGGGAATGCCCGACCAGAGCATTAGATTGTTTTTGCATCTAACTTTTATAATGTTTAAGGCTACTAGTCTACAGCTTGTGTAGTCAGTAGCCAACCACACTTATTCATTGATTTACATAATACATTTCATTACTTATCAAAAAAAAAAAACATGGCCGCGGTTACCTACGGACTCCAAGTCGTTGCCAACCATGCCAGATTCGGCTACCTAGCCACCCCCATAGTGTTCGGTGACTTCCCAGTAGCCGACAGATCGCCCTACTTCTTGGGCGTAGTTCCTGTAACCGAGGACAAGTAGTGACACCTGCGACTGTCACACCCGCACCGGCCGCCGCCGCTTCGGCACCCACCAAGGGCATCAAGCCTTTGGTTCCAACTATTGGCCGAACTTTTTCAGTCAACCAGATCAGCAGGGGCAGTGCTCCTACACAACGGGGGCAACACTACAACCGCAAGGAAAGAAATCCCATAGTGGCCATTTCCCGCTCCGGCAAGACTGTCATTGTCGTAGATCTCCACATTCGGCTCGACGGAGGTGAGTCGACTTTGCCTCGGGACAAGCACGTCCCCATCGTCTCTACCTCCAACTGTTTTGAGCTTTTCTGACAAGTTCAGAAAGACAAAGAGCCAATGAAGAATGTCGGCGCTCCGGTATAAAATCGGGGGCACACACGTTGACCTAAAGCTTCCAAGCTCAGTCGAGAAAGCAACCTTGTGGAGGAGAAGCACCTCCGCTTAAAACAAATTTGGGTCACTAAGGATAGGCCCGTGCTCTCTGAAGAACCAGTGCAAGCAAGCCCATCCGAATGTCGGACCTACAACAAGCAAAGGTCCCAGTAGTTTAAAAACAATAAACCTCACGCCCTCAGGGGTTAATGTGTAATGGGGTTTACAAAAAGCCTCTATAGATAGCCCACCACTCGAAACCAGTCTACGTGGAGAATCACAACTTACCGAGGAAGTGCTCAACTCGGGCCTCAATCTTTAATAGGCTGGGGGCACCAACCGGACTGATGACACAACTGCCGAAGAAGAGGAGGATAGTGCATGTGGGCGAGGACAACATCAAAATCTTCACATGCTACACCTCAACGGCTGGCAAGCAACCCAAAGAAGAACATGATGACTTGAATGAGCCACTCTTGCCATTAAGGAGGACTCATACGTCGCCGAAATCGTGGCGCAACTAAATCACGCTTCCATTGCCTCGCCAACTCAGCAGGGACAAGCATAGGCCGACAGGGCCCCAGAAGAAATCTGTGGTGCCCACCAACATGAAGAGTAGGGACAAAGGGATGACCTACAAGAAGACGGCCAAGACATCACGTTGGCAAAACTACAACGTGAGAATTAGGAGCTAAAGGCCCTGTTATAGGTGATCTTGCAAGAGAGGGAAGCCCCGCCACAGCCTCCAACGACACCTCAAGCGACATAGTGTACTTCCTGAGGTACTCTTTCTAATGCCAATACCTCAGTAACAGCGACAAAGGAGCCGATAACGGTGGAATTTGAAGCGCCACCCATTGAGACCAATATGTGGTTGTCTAGCATGCGTGTGGCTAAAAACTTGATGGCCCAAAGGCAAATGATCGAGCAGATTGTGGAAGCCAAGTTTGCTCAGCATGGAGAGGGTGCTGCTACTATAGACTTGTACAATGTGCCATATGCCCTCCACCACCGGTTCAAGAAGCTGTCGGCAGACTGTCCAAAATCACTTAAACTACAAAAGTTTAATGGGCAGACTTCTCCACAGGAGCATTTGGCTTACTATGTGACGGCCATGAGGGAGTTGGCATTGGATGAATCCTATCTCCTCCGCTACTTCGTCACTTCTCTGATGGGTACCGTCTTTCAATGGTACTTGAGGTTGAAGCCTCATTTGGTAGTCAATTGGGCCGACATGCAGAAGAAATTTCTTGATCGGTTCCAAATAGCCGAATGCAAGATTTTCATGGCCAAACTGTGCTCCTTGAGATAGAAGAAAGGGGAGATGACCCTAGACTTCATCAAGCGATGAAGGTATTTCAGAATGCATTGTGATATTTCCCCTATCGAGGAGGATGCTATCACTATATGCCTGAAAGACTTGGCTGTAGAGATCAACGAGAAACTCCTTGGCACCATTATCAAAGGTTTTGACCAACTGCATTCAGTTCTTGTCGAGATAGAGATGTTCTTCACTATAACCCTAGATACAACTTAGCTAAAGGCCGGTTGTCAAAAGATGCTAGCGGCAAAGAGGTGAATGCAGTGGATTTCTCTTCGATAAATGGCAAGAATGGAGGAAATCCAAGTATTGCCGACAAGAAGTCTATGGGTAAAACACTGGCCCTTCCCTTGGAGGAACGTCTGAAGACACCATGCTCCGCTAAGAAGGAACACACCAAAGGGCTCTTTCGACTCTGCATGGAGCGTCTGATTGTCCTCCCAGAATCGTGAAAGCCTGCAGACGTGGAAAAGTCAAATAAACCAAATTATTACATGTATCATCGCATGTTGGGTCATGTCATAGGAGATTGCTATGTTTTCAAAAGCATAGTCAAGAAGATGATCCGAGATGGCACTATTAATATCCAAGGTCATCAAGCGAAGTTGTCTTATCCCCATACCGGACCAGCACTAAACGTCACTGTCAATGTGTTGCACAAGGTCTTCGAAGCAAAAAGAAGGAGACCGACATCCACTGAGTCCGCTCCGACTACCCATAACACCACCAGTACATCATAGGCCGAACCTTCACACTGGCAACATAATACCATGCTTGAACGCATCTTCTCTCAAATGGCCAAAGGTCTAGCAGTCCGAAGGAGCATTCATAAAAGGAGATTATGCGGTTGCAACAAGAGCAACGAGAGCTGTTGCAATTTCTAAGGCACATGGATCAACAGTTGGCCATGTTTCCATTTCTACAAAATGCAAGGGAACTTACCTCACCACATATGCAAAATGGGGGTGAGCGAGCAGCCGTTTACACCATGCCAAGGTCTGGAGGTTGGCTATATGAAGAGTCATCAGACTCATCTGATGATGAACCACAGCAAAAGCAATGTTCCTTCCCTCACCACAGGGTCCTAGAAAGAGAGGGTTATTAAACCTCCCAACCCCAAGGGTTAAAGAGGTGACAAGCATGATGCATCAGCTCGGCTATTACATGTACCATCAATCCTTGGGCCATGTCATCCAAGACTGCTCAGTCTTTAGGGACATCGCGGAGAGTCTAATCCTCTAAGAGGTGATTAAAGTAGATAATTTTCTGGCAGATTCTCCATGACACCATACAAGGAATGTATCCAATTTCTCTATAAATGTCATACATGCCTCAGCCTCCAACACATTCCCTGAGATGGGTGCAGAAGAACGTGAGTCCAATCAGGGCAGATCAACATTGTGGTACCCAGGCTAGCGTCCCTCTCATCAATGATCCTTCCTCAAAGAGGACACAGAAAAAATCTTTGATGTGCTTCTAAAAGAGGGTCGAATAATGGTGCATGACCCGCCGGCATATTATAATGAAATGGTAAAAAGTCACCTACTTTATTGCAAATTTCATGCTAGGGAGTCTCACCCCACCAGGGAGTGCCCAGAGGTGCAAGACTACATCAAGATTCTCATCCAAAAAGGGAAATTGACATTGTCATGTCCCGAGGAGGAAACTTGGAGTGCGGTAGTTATACCTAATCAATCAGAGCAATAACAAATTGACATACACCATACTCATAAATGCAACTCCAATTTTTCAAAAAATAGGCAAAGGCAACTTTTATTGATAAATCAAATTCCAATAAATATTACATAGGGACTCATTATTGACTCAAATTATAAATTTTAAAATATCCAAAAAGGACTCAATTATATGACTT
The DNA here is from genome assembly GCA_022559845.1 of Amorphophallus konjac. Classification (NCBI taxonomy): domain Eukaryota; kingdom Viridiplantae; phylum Streptophyta; class Magnoliopsida; order Alismatales; family Araceae; genus Amorphophallus; species Amorphophallus konjac. The sequence goes on from CM040120.1 coordinate 414,575,417, forward strand.
TCAAATTCAACCTAGACTCAATAAAATCAAAAGACATCAGGTCTTCTAAACTTCTTGGCACTCGTTCACTCTTGACCCTCCCCATCAGACTGATTCTCCTCATCATAACTACCTGAAAAATAAATAAAGAACACTAGATGAGTGAAAACTCAGTAGGAATTACATCTCTTGTATCATGCAAATTTAAAGTAATTAACATGTTGGGGATGCAATAATGATGACATGATTCAATACATAACACAAATCTGCATAACAATAACTAGAAACAATGATGACATGTTTTAATAGGATCATGAATTTAATAGATGGAAGTGAAGTAACAAGATTTGGATGAGCAATTCAAGGATATAACTTTTGCATGTAACAATTTCCAATGGACAATATTTAATGAAATTCCAAAGATTGGCCATATAATACCCATTTCGGCCAAACATATCAATCATATCACATGTCAATCATATAACAATTGAATTATTCAGATCAATCTTGCAATTCATATCAGTGCAATGTCACATCACAAGTCATTTGACTCACGCAGTTATAAGTAATTCGGGTCTTTATCCCAGAACTAGACAGGTCCCTATATGCACAGGCATTGGGGTCGGTGGATCAAAGTCCCATTTAAAATTTTCTAGATAATTCCATATAACAATTATGGCAAAATAGAATTCCAATAATCAAGCTCATGTAATCAAGGTGTAGAAATTTAGTAAGATTCACGATTTATGAAGGAATGCAAAAGAAGATCAAGCTTGTATAAAGAATAACCTTGGTTTACTCAAGGATCAAGAGATGGGGTGGTAATAGCCAGATTCCACAGTAACCAGGCTAAGACATGAGCCAAATCACATTTGCGTAGTCAAATCCAAACTCACAAAAACATGATATAACACGATCAATCGTATGGGCGCGTTCAGAAATATTAGATAGAATGCGGTTAAGACAGGAAGCACGATCCATTAGAAACTGGGTTGAACACGATCAATTTCAGGGCCGCGATCATAACAAGACCGTCAGAATGTGGTATGGCCAGTGGACGCATTCATAACAAGGTAAACCAAATGTGATCTATCGTGAGGCTGCCTTCAGGGGACGGATGCCTGAACACAGTCTCTATGTAGGCCGCGTTCATAACGGACAAAACAGAACCAAACAAAACCTCATTCTATGGTACCAAAGGCCAATCGAACCACGTCTTAGACCAATAAGATGAGATTCTGAGGGTTTCTAAGATTTTTAGGGCACAACCAAGTCGGTGTCTATGTGGGAATCCATGGCTCACTGAGACTTATAGAGGCCTTAGTGAAGAAGTTCCAGTCCGATGGAAGGAATATCTAGCGGAGGGTCCTAACTTCACCAAGACATAGGCTATGTGAGGAAACCAAAATCAGAATAGATGGTAGATACACGCCACCGGAGTGACATGATCTTCAAAATATAATAATAATAATCACATCATGTAATATATATCAAAATGTCAATTATACTGAAGTCCTGGAACAAGGACAAACCAAGATGGGGCTGAATTGAGTTTGTCCCCTTTTTGTAACTTTGATGAAATTAGAGAAACGCATGCTGAAAATCGATCATGAAGATTAAATACAATGAATGGAGGTAGAAGATAAGGAGCAAACCACAATGCATAAGGATTTTTAAGGTGTTTCAGATGCAGCCAGTGCAACCTACATCCACCCCTCACAATCAGTGAGGATTCTACACACTAACCTTGTAAACACAATAAGATTAACAACACACATGTGCGGGGAGTTTTCTAATCCAGCACGATGCAATGCATCAACACACACACTAGATCTCTAGCTCCGGATCCACACACACAAGAAATCTTAGTTCAAGCATTATACAAGTTTAGCACAAATGATATGATGAAAACTATAGAACTAAAGAATAAATGGATATCGAAAGCTCCCCCTGAATGAGATCACCCAGATCTCTTTACAGATGAAGGAATCTCTTGTTCTCCTTGAAGTGGAATGGCCTCTTGTTGAACCCATAGCACTCTAGCACAATCTTCAGCAAGAAACACCCTTGGAACACCTCTTTCTGGAGTGGATGGCAAGGAGATGCACTATTCATGTAGCTACCCTCTTATCAGCTCTTACTCTTCTAACCTCACTCAATCTTCTTGTAAGATTAGCTCTCTTTTGTTTCTCTCAATGAAACTTCATTTTTATGTCTCCCAATCATCCTTCAACCCTTCTAGAGAGTTCCCCTCACATGGGTGAGAATAAAAAATGGAGCCAAATCTTCCATTTTTCTAAAGATATATAGTGTTCAAAAATTCTTGTGTAGATTTCAACACCTACCCATGTTGAATGTTGACCTTAAATCCTTTAATAGACCCCAAAAACTTATGGGGACTTCCTCCCACATGGGTGGAAAGAAATTTGAGCCAAGTCCCCCCTTTTCATGTGCATACAGTGGTCAAGGTGTTCTTGATCAAAAAGTCAACAATTGTAGCTAAGCTTCCATCAATCGACTGTTGGCACAGATCGGTCAACCATTCTACAAGATAGAGTTAGTATCCAGAAGCACAGGGCAGAGATCGGTCGACCATTCTGGAAGGTCGATCAACCGGTTTCTGATCATATATGGGTGATCATATGCTTACTAGGAAATTCAGTCGACTAGTTTTAGGGGTAGATCGACCTATCTCTGATCAGAATATTACCTTCTAAGTATTGGAAGTTTCGGTCGGCCGAAATGAGCGGTTGGTCGACCATTTTCCCAAGCAGAACACTATGTTTCAGTATTGGAAAATTCGGTCGACCGGTTTACATACAATAGGTCGACCGAAGCCTGTCAGTACCCCTTGAATTGTTTTTTCAACGTCACACCTGTCACCTGTCACCTGTCACCTATCTCACAATCAACCCAAAGATAATTATACTATCATTTCACACTGAAGATTGAACCATTTTCATTGCACATTATCCACCATTCGCATTCAATCACTTAGCATGATTTGTTCTCATCAAACTCAACCATAAATAGGAAGTTTTGTTATCATCAAAATCAATTGGAGATCCAACATATACAATAATTAAACAATTACAGATCAGAGGCTATCATGGAATAACTATAATCACATGTTGCGAGGGGGAGGGCACCGGAGGGGTCTCCCCCTCCAACGGCGGCACCCTGCTGGTGTAGATGACGTAGAGAGATAGAGGTGTAGAGATATAGAAAGAGAGGATGGGGTGAGGGAGCGGGAGGGAGAGAGAGAGAGAGAGAGGCGGAGGGGTCATCCCCTATAGCGTTAGCACGAACTGCAAGTGCAAGAGAGAGAGAAAAAGAGAGAGAGGACGGAGTGAGTGAGTGAGAGAGTGCCGAAGGGGGTCGCCCCCTCTGCCTTTGGTACCCACGGTGGGTGCGAGAGAGAGAGATGGGGGAGAGAGAGGACGAACTAAGAGAGAGAGAGAGAGAGATGTGATACAAAGAGAGAGAGAGAGAGAGAGAGAGAGAGAGAGAGAGAGAGAGAGAGAGAGAGAGAGAGAGAGACGCACATGCGCGTGAGAGTGAGTGAGTGAGATATATATATATATATATATATATATATATAGAGAGAGAGAGAGAGAGAGAGAGAGAGAGAGAGAGAGAGAGAAGTCACTCCGTGTGGAAACGACTTCCATCTAAAGTCTCTCCTACTCGAAGTGACTTTCGGTTTAAAAAAATAAAAAAATTTTAAAAACTCAAAACTCGTTCCCACACGGGGAGAGTTCCACTCTCTCACCTAGTGCCCCCCCTCTCTGTCTTCCTATTCTCTCTCTCCTCTGCTCCCCCCTCTCTATATCTCCCTACTCTCTCTCTCTTCTCATCTGCCCCTCCCTCTCTCTCTGTCTCCCTACTCTTTCTCCCCTTGTCTGCACCTCCCTCTCTCTCTCTCTCTCCTCGTCTATGCCCCCTCTCTCTGTCTCTCTACTCTCTCTCCTCGTCGCCCGAGAGAATTGCCTACCCTTTCTTACTCCCTACTCTCTCTCTCTCTCTGTCACTTAATCTAGCAGGCGTCAGAGAAGGCATTTGTGCCCCCCTCTCTCTCCCCCTTCTCTCTCTCTCTGAACACTGAGCATCATCCCATCAGTAGCCCTCGGCCACCATCCTTGGATCCCCCACGGTCAAGAGCAATCAGCTAGAGAGAGAGAGCAGAGAGGGAGAGAGACAAGAGAGAGAGAGAGAGAGAGAGGAGAGAGAATACAAGTGATTGGTTGAGAGATAGGGTTAATTAGGCGTAAGTTTGCCATTTTATCCATGTTAACTCACTTTGATTTAATCACCGTCAGCGGCCATTGACAATAGAGACACAATGAGAAGTTCTTTGAGTTTTTAGGGGTATACGAGTGGATTCCATAAAGATAAGGGTATAGTGATAATTTGAATTTTCCAAGGGTATATAGATAATTTTTTAAAATATTTTTTGATGAAAGAATATTACAAATTTTAAAATATAGCATCAAATAACAAAAATTACAAAGTCATAAGTCACAATTAGACATCCATATTGTTATCACTCAAAGTACATTTGAGATATACAACTCCATTCAAAAATGTAAAAAAAAATGTCTACAGCTATCTAATATAACAACCACATAATCTTCATAATTTTATAAGCATCATTCATTATCTTTTGTTGAAAGAACCCACAAAACATCAACAACTTTTTATAAAAAATACATTGTAAAAATTACTAATAAATAGAAATATTGTATATAAAATTATAAAATATTTACAATGACATAAGTGATCATGTAGTTATATCGGCATATCTATCTTAATTAATTATTCCCCTCAAGCAACAAAAAAAAATTAAGTATGAAACATGATAAAAGTAATATAAAATAAATAAGACGTAAATTTTGTAAATAAAAATATAGAGAACTTACAAGATTTTTAATCTATAGAATAGACGTTCTTTCACATTGTCTCAATATTTTTCACAAGTTTGTATGCAACCTTATATTAGGACATAAGACTTTAATTATGTGAACTTCATAATATTCATCACCCAAAAGTTGTCCCTCCACTTCTTTTTTTGGATCATTGTTAATTATTTTTTCTTCCGCCACACGATCAAAAGTAAACCCAAGTAGATAGCATGTATTCTTTTCATACAGGATATAAAAAATAATTTACTAATAGTAAATAAGAAAGCATTTATTTATTTGAACATGGATTAAAAAATATATATACAACACATCAATTCTTCTTATTCAACATATTTAGATCGCTTGGTTGATTAAGTTGTAAATATAAAAAGATCATCATTTGGTTAAGTTGAAATCAAGTCTCACAAGATAGTCAATATATAATATCATTGTAAGTCACATTTCATAATTTTATAAAATACTTACCGGTGAAGGAACCACATAACTACCAGTCGAAGAGCGAGATGTTATAGTATGATTGACATCATTTTCTCTATTAGATATCTCATCTAATGCATCATTATTTCAGGACAAATTTTATTTGTAATTTAACATAAGATAAAAATGCAAACTCAACAAGTTTGTGAAAATATTGAAATAAAAAACATATATAAGGAATATATACATGTTCATTTCTTCCATTGATTACAATTTGCAACTGATATTGTAAAGTTCTATACTTTGTTTCTATCTCAAACATTTTACTTTTCATAGAAATAAATTCTTCTCTCATTTCACATGCGTATAACAATCATGTGTAAACTTACCACATTTCTTCTTTTAGCCATATATATATATATATATGTAGAAGTGACAAATGAATTATAATATCTAGGTTTATTTTGATGCTCTTTTCCTAACACTTAAGTTAAGATTTCATTTTCATTTATAATGACAATGTTCTCAAAATTATCTATAGAAAAACATAATACTATTTTATCTATCTCAACCTAAAAATAAAATATAAACACACATATTAGTCAAACGTGTAAATTAAAAAAATATGATATCAACTTACAAGAATATGAACATATATACAAAATTTTTAGCTACAAGGTTAATGGATGACTCTTCATTCCTCTTTGTGTATATCATTTTAAATGTCATGATCAGTGGCATTTGTTGTCCCATTTTCTCCTCCTTCAATCATAAAAAATTACCTAATTAATAATAACTATATATTCATATTGAGAAATTATAACACAATAAAGATAATATATAAATCATCATAAATAATAGTCATGTTATCGGATAGCAATGCTCTTTGGTCCCGTCGTGAAAATCACTTGTTATTTTACACCATTCCTCTTATTAATCTATGAAATTCTTTTTATAAATTATCAAAAAAAATAATTATGGTAAAATAATAACAAATATTTCACAACACATATAATTCAGATTTTTTTTACCTTTGTAGTATCACATTTCCAATGTTGGACAAAATTCTTCCATTGTTCCTCGACTATAAACTAGTGTGGACATGGGTTATCTCGATCAGGATTAAAATAATCTTTCCTCAATTTTTTCTTATAATCTTTCCATTTCATAGAGAGTGATGCAATTATGTAATTCTGATGATGATCCTCAATTTCATACTTTGACTACAAAATAAACTATAAATATGTTAGTTTTTGAGAGATAAATTACTATGAAAACAACAAAATCAGATGGAGTGTTAATTACCCTCACTAATTCTAAACATTCATTGATATTTTGTTCTTGTATGTATATCCAATCGAATTCAGCAATACGTAACTATTCATCATTGCGAGCCATACTATCTAAAAAATGTGCAAATTGAGTAGCATTGGTACTAATTGGTTTAACTCATCAAACATAACTTTAAGATGATGTCCAAGTGGCATATTGTATATATTCCTTTTTTTTATTGAACCACGAGTTCTCTTGCTTGAAGATGATGTGTCTATTTGTGTTGACGGAAGTGAATTTCCATCATTCATAATTGAGGGAGTGTGTGATGCATTTCTAACTTGGGGTTGTGATATTTGCAATATAGAATAAGACTCACTCGTGAAATTGATCTAATTTTATTGTTTACGAATTACATTCTCCTTAGCTTTCTTACGAGTGACTCTATTTGTATCCATCACATTGAAAATTTGCACATAGAGATTAAGAAAAATCAAACAAATCCATCAAGTTCTATTACATCGACATAGAGATTCAAAAAATCTACACCCAGAGATTAAAAAGATAGAATATACCAGTCAAGTTCTATTGCATCTACATCTTTCCTTGAAATATCTATTTCTCTAATTTTAACTAAAATATTTTTATAACATTCTCTTTTGTGTAGTGCTTTGAAGTAAAGTTTCTACCATATCATCATTTCTTTTCTCTCTCATTACATATGTATCTCGTGGCTTTGTCATCACAAATACATGTCAAAGCTTTTCACATGGAATGCCTATATAAATAACTTGTTGTGCTTGAGAATCAAACACAAAAAACTCTTCAGTACATAAAAGATAATTAGGATTCACAAGAGTAAAACTATGTTTATCCACCTTGAACCCATCTTTGTGAAAAATATTTATCTAATCATATTTAAATAAAATAATACTAAATTATTCATAATAATCTAAACATATCATATCTTTGATAATTCTATAATAAGACACCATTTTTTGATCTGAAGTTTATGTTGTTACAAGAATTCCACTATTTTGACATTTTCCCCTTTTGTCTCTCTCTTGGATATGAAATCTTATCTCATTAATGTCAAAACTTACGTAATATCGAACTATATTAGATGGTACCTTTGCTAACTATCTAAGTATTTTTTATGTTTGTTCATCCATATCAGCATAAAAATCATATACCTATAGAAAAAATAAAAATAAAATGAGATGTTTATATAGATGTAAAATTAAATTATGCATCGGCATATACAAGTTACTTACATGATTTTTAAATCAGCTTAGAAACTCTTTGAAATAAATGTCATCAATGTCCTTTGGTGTAGCACCAATATTGATTGCTTTCAACTCATTGATATATTTCCTATGTACATGCGAATGTTGTGGCTTTAATAACAAAAATAATATTGATAATATAATCAGATTCGAATAAGTAACTAAATTACTTACTCGATATATAGTTTCAATGCATCATAATTAAACAAGACATATCTGATAGCTTGTTACAACGTTGGATCATCTAAATCCTTCCAATTCAACGCCGCCTTTAAGAAAGTGACCATCACATGCAAATATTTCAAATCCATATATTACAATTTGATCATTAGAACTACTTTTTTAAATTGCCACATTCTTAATACTTGCTTCACTATTGTCAATTAAGTACCTTGAGTAAAAATTCAAGCACTCTTTTACTAAATATCTCTGAGCAATTAATGTCTCAACATATCTTCTATTACGAATATATGACTTCAATGTCATAAGAAACCTATATGAATATAACATAAATTTTAATATCTTCACTATATTAAATTTAAAAGTGTCAACACTGTGAAAAAGGGAAATTCATACCTCTCAACAAAGTACATCCACTGATATTGAAGTAGACTACCTAACTTGACCTCTTCTGCTAAGTGAACTACTAGATGTACCATCACATCAAAACAAAGATGGCGGAAAAAAATTCTCCATATTACAAAGCACTTCTACTATGTCCGATTCTATTTTAGATAATGAGTCAACATCAAGTTCTTTCGAATATAAATTCCTAAAATATGAGGGCAAACCAGTCAAAGTGGAAATGACATGTGCATGCAACACATTCCAAAGAGCAATTGGAAGTAGTTGTTACAATAAGACATGACAGTCATGACTTTTCAGCCCAATAATTTTCCTCCCTTCAACTTGTGCATATTGTGAGATATTAGAAGCATATCCTCTAAGAACATTTACAGCTTTTAACACGCGAAGAAAGTCAACTTGCTCTTCCTTTGACATTGTAAAACAAGTAGCAGGCAAACACAGTTTGTATCGACCAAATATCTAGATACCAAGTCAAACCTGATACTATTCGGATCCTACGCCGTCACCCACGAGCTGAAAGCTCGGAAGGGTTCAAATGGTGTCACAGGAGTATACAAAAATCTAAAATAAATGTAGAAATTAAAGTGCTGAAATTGAAATTTACATTTATAAACAAATTTAAATAATTTACATAATTTCTAGTCCAGATATACAAGTCCCAAAGGTACAACTCAACAAAAGAAAAGTATACCGACTGGCAGAAGCTGGTGATGCTAGGACACTCGACGTTGCTCAAGGGCTCCGTACGGCAAGGAGGCACACCAAACCTGAAAAGAAAAGGGGTGAGCCTCATCTCATTGGCTTAGTAGGAGTCCCGCGGATCCCCAACACAATAGAACGTAACGAGCAATGCAGTAAATAAAAGCCTTAAAGAACAGTAAGCAGGAAAGACAGTAAGGTAGAAAGATCAACACTATAAATTCACATAACCACACTAAACTACTAACTGCCAAAACCTGCACACCATGGACTACCTCAAGTACCGAGCATAAACCATATCGAACCATGTTCTCGTAATTTGGACTAAACGATTGGATCACGGAAACATGTCTTGAAACATCTCTACTGGCAGACGAATGCTAAAATCTAGGCTATCGGGTAGACTCTCGATCGGTCCAGGGAGGGACGCAGTTATACTACCGGAACAAGACTCTAGAAGGTAACAAAGAACTACGTTTCAATCACACCTAGTGAAGACATGAAGTCGCCAAAACTTTGAACCTAGTCACACGTATACCACGGCTAATCATCGTAACCCACAAATCGATACCGTACTTATCGGATACCTTGGTCGCCTAAACAATAAGCCACAACGGTAAGAAACTAGGGTCACCACCCTCGAGTGACAGAAGTACTATCCACTAGAAGCAAGGCCGGATGCGTCCATTGACGACTTAGTCCACAACCTTAGGTGTCTCCCTACTCGTCCTAGGCAGAAACTGAGACACCGTACACGGAACACAAGACACGGGTCTCGTCGGGATCGTGCTCGTCGGCACGCATCCGAAGTCCCCGACCACTTGTGCACACACTGACTGACTGCGCTACGTCAGGCACTCTAGCTAATTTTCCTCCCGGCCCGGACTCGAGCCGCCATAATGGGAGGCCCTATGGAAACTAGCCCCAAACCGTCTCTCTCGGGTCTAGCTCTACACTACTCCCAAGTGGGTCGGCACAAGCATACCCAGGCAAGTTACGACTAGTGGAAGAGAGGTCAGTCCCAGTAAGGACCCGGTGTGAAACAATCAACGTGTAACCAATTGTGGACACAAGCACGTCACACGAAACACGATACTAAATTTGCAAGGCACGAGGCCGCCGAGGTTACTATCTTGGAAAAGCATAAACAATTCACAATCCCCCACCATGGGATTCACCCACATATTTTAAACCAAGTCATCGGGCGTCCCACCATGAGACAGCTCTCGTGGGATTCACATGGCTAACTTCTAGGTGATTTTATCCAAAAATACCTCTATTTAAGTTTTAGAGCGAAAAACTAAGTTCTCGGGGCCAAAAAGGCCAATTTCTAACATAGAACTGGGGGTTTCGGTCGACTGGCTCAAGAGGGCCGATCGACCAGACTCCACAAGGGTCAGAACCCCGGTCGACATGCCTCTATGGTCAGTCGACCTTCCTACTGAACGTAGTCAGGAAGGGCACCGCGACCTGCATTAACGCGATCGGAAAGGGTGCCGCGATCAATAGGGACGCAGTCGGTCTGACCACCACATTCAGCTATCGACTTAGTCCCCCCTATACACTTAGATGTAGTCTCTGAGTACACTGCGGTTAAAAACCCAAAGCTAGACGCGGTCGAAAGACTAACTGCGTTCTCGCTTCCGATCTGAACAAGGGCGAACTGCCCTAAAATCCACCCCACTCACTTACAAACGAGAGGCAAACCTTACAAAAACCCTGAATCCATCATTCATACATCCATATACATTCATTTGGCTCAAAAAAACATAAAGAAACCCATGCATTTTCACATCTAAATCAAGAGCATTAAAGAACTCATGCCACACTCACACATTTCTGGTGATTAATCCCTCTTGCATGCAAATAATCACACCAAACCATAGGAAATCATGATTAGAGTGTGAGGATTCCATCCTTCTACATTTTGGCGAAGAAATCATGTGATTTGGATGCCGAACCGCCGAGAAATCACTCATTTACACAAGAACCCCGAACTCGCCACCACACTAGCCACGCCACCGCCCCTTGCTTCTCGCGTCCATCCCTGTCGCACGCAACCCAAGCCATCCTAGATCTCACCCACTGCCAAGCCCTGTCAGTCGCTGGAGAGGTGGAGGGTGAGAGGGAAAGAAACGGGGATGTGAGGGGTGAGAACATGAAAGAGAGAAAGAGGCAGAGAACGGTGGGGGAGAGGGGGTTTAAAAGGTTTTAATTGGTTTTTTTTTGTTATTATATTTTTTCTTTTCTTATTTCTTTTATAAAATTTGTATTAACCTATGAAAATCTCTAAAAAATACATTTTGATGTCAAAAAATTATCGAAAAAAGTGAGACCGCTTAATGCGCCAATACGAACCCGATAAGACTCACATAAATACCGTTTAGGGATCCGAAACCCCAATATTAAATTTTGAAATCCAAACAGACTCGATCCACAACCTGTAGAAAATATAATCCAAAAATCCGGAGACATTACAGTCCTCCCCCTTAAAGAAATTTCATCCTCAAAAGTCGGGACTACGCACAAAAAACATGGGGAAGAACTCACCCAACGGGTAAAACCTCCTGATCGCAATACGACCACCATGAACTCTACACAGCACTCCGAGGGACAACACCAGCCCAATACAACCAAGAAGGTCCTCTCAACCACCATGCCAATCCATACCAGGCCTCAGACTGATCGTGGCACACATAGACAGACGAGTCTAGCATTACCTCATCTCCCCTAAAACATTAATGGAACCAACAATATCTGACTTGCTCCGCACATGGAGAGAGAGAGAGACCCAAATCTCAAAGACAACTGCAATCCATTGCTGGGGATTCCATGACCAAAGTCTACTCAGGACGACGACTTCCTCAAATACTGAACGTTGAGTACCCTCACAAGGGCATAATCACAATTCTGGCCACGAGCGAAACTTACATAGCTATCACTGTTGACGCCAATACTTCCGACGGCTCCACTCAACCAATGATTCTCACCTCAAGAGCCGAACCACAATCAACGCTCACCAGTTTCCACCAATACTCGTGGAGCGTCGATGCTTAACCACCCGAGACATCGCAATCCACCACGCATTGATTGGGAAGAATCATCCACCAGCCGCCGGTCACACACCGACCAAGGATCCTCTAATCATTCTCCTCTTCTGCTTCCCTGTAGAATCATTAGTTGATTCTCCAGGTGTTTGCTCACATCCATTGGCCCGAACATCCACTGTCTCTACATCTGGGCCACACATCATTTAAACACCATCGTAATCCTCCTTGGCTATCTGGCCAATTACAACTTCTCAGAAAGGGAGGGAAGGATAATGAAGTTACCCATGTGAACCTCGAACTCCTCAATCTCACTAATCCTGAGCATAGCGCCTCAAACCTCTTCTCAATGGCAGAGCCTCCACCTTACATCCACACTTCGAAGGATTCTTTCATCGAGGAGACAGCCGTTCCATATTACAATCGTCCAATCGACACTGAACCACTCTACAGTTCCACCTGGTCCACTGACAGACTGCTCTAAGAGGCAATCTCTTGCTTCACGCACATAGTCCCCATGTACGACTCCTCTCGGGCCAAGGTAAGCCTCTAACTTAGCATCACAATCTGATCAATGGCCTTACAGAAAGCACCAAGTTCCAAACTCTCCCGAGTCTTGTCAAAACCAAGGTCTCTAATCCACGACCATTACGCCACTCATCTGGTCTCGAACATCATGTCCGTCAGACAACCAGTGTACGAAACCACACATTATCAGGGTACTCAGATAACCCGATTAGCCCCTTCGACTACGCACATCAGCCTTACAGAATCCCATTCCTGGCAATCATCACCTCTGACCTTATATCTAGATCATTCCCCTTGATCAAGGCTAGTCAACTCATAGTCTCGACTCCGAGCAACATACACCGGCACCTCACGCCAAATGGGGACACCTGAAACCCGAAGACAACACCTCACATCACATCACAGCTTAAGCACACCGAACCGAGGTCACAATCTAGGTCCTCTTCTCACAACCTTCCATAAAGCTTCCACCGAGTCCCCCAACTGTCATTACTGCCGCACACTCGGTGCACCAACTGGTAGAATTATTGGGGTGCTAGAGGTTCGATCAACCCCACTGATACACACTATACTCTTGCTGGGACCCAGAAGTAATTTCCTTAATCATATTCATCTCCGGACCTAGAGCTGACCTAGAGAACACCATTTAAACCAAATCCGATCCATCAACTCCTCATTCCTGAGCAACACATACTCGCTCCTAAGATGACCAATTCCATTGCCCAAACCATACACATGACAATTCAAGGGAAGAAACTAGGGCGATCAAAGTCCTCACTCAACAGCCTTTAATTCAAAAGCTTTTGATTCTTAACCCCATTGATGCTGCTTAGCACGATGCCCTAACAATGGCATACCAATCGATGCCGGCCTCATGGTCAACACCATTTAATACCAAAGGCCAACTTCTCAAAATTAACCACATGACCTCCAAAACTCTACGCACTACCTGAAAATCCTCCAATCTCTTCTTAAAATTAACCACATCTTCCACTACGCAACTCTGCACAACATGCCTTGCTGGAAAAGAAGATCCTAGCGCTCGCCATGAAGCAACCTCCAACTCCCGCTACACTCACGAGGACTCACAAACACAGATTAAAATAAAACAAAAACAACGGAGTTTAAGGAAAACGCACTCGAGGAACCAATCCATCATCTCGAAATCATACCTGTCATGAGGTAGAGCACCTTCTCGCTAGCCCAGCTGCACATCTTGCAACCCCAAGAATCCAACCTCGCCATGCCAAAAATTGATGCGGCTGCTAGGACAGCCCCTCCGGGCAACCACGTGCTAAAAGTCCCGCCTGACTGCACCTGTGGCACCTCTCAGCATTAGAAACGATCCACCGCGTCTGAGGCGAACCCCAGACACACGCCTCGATACACAAACCCATGAAGCAGAACACAAGAAAGCTTCAAAAATAGGCAAAATCTAGATAAAAATCATAATATCACCTTCTAACGATGGGCACCAATGCGCCTGGCACAACAAAAATACACCACGGACTCGGGGACCTCCATCTCTGCAAAATCGTGCTAAGGAGATGGCTAGGGACACTCACGGTGATAGTGCCCCGCCTGACCACATCTGAAACACCTCGTCAATGTGCATTCACGCGCCACGTGACCTACCTGGGCGCACGTGAAACAGCTCCTGACTGCAACGACCTCTGGATAAGCCTGGCTGATGTGGGGACCACCACATCTCTGACATTGCTCCCTCTGAACCGTTAACCCACGCTACGATGATTGGGCCACTGGTTGGAGCACACTCTCGGTCGAAGCCTGCCTCCGCGCCTGCTGCCTCTACTGACGGCGTCGCCAATGCTATGTCCACCTAAGCCTCTGCATCCGCCTACCCCTCCAAGGTTGCCTACGAGCCGGTGAAGGGGGCATAGCTAACACCACTGGCTAGATGGGGAGTTGCTGTGGGTCACCCTATTGAAGCTGCGCCATCCGTGTCTACTCCTGAACCCTCAGAAACTCCATCTCCAAGATTGCCGCAATCTGAAAAGACACCTCTAAGTTGATCACAGCAACTGTCACAAGGGTACGACGGATCTCTGGCCTCAGTCTCCCAATAAATTCCTGAGTCAGCGTCATCTGGTTCACCATAACTGGTGGTGCATACCTACTCAGCTCCCTGAATCTGGCCCAATATAGAGCAACCGGCGATTCCTCTTGCTCAATGCCAGAAACTGAGACAATCGCAAGAAAATTTCAGCCGGTTCCGTTGCCTCTAGAGCCAAGACTGCCGGCGGGGGTGGTATTCCGCCGTGTCCTACTTGAGCCCCAGCTACCCACTCCACTAGGGACTGTGCCTCCCCCTCTGCGCCATCGCAGACCTTAAACATGCAAGGAAAATAATCATGGTGGGAAAACATAAAAACCTAAGCCAGCTGTTGACTGTACAGGACTCTCTAGACTGTTAAACACTACATTTATTCCACATTCATATATACTGCTGTAACCCCGCTCTGATACCATCTATAATGACCCAAGATCAGGATACCAAGTCAAACCCAATACCATTCGGATCCTACACCGCCACCCACGAGTTAAAAGCTCGGAAGGGTTCGAAAGGTGTCACAGGAGTATACAGAAATCTAAAATAAATGCATAAATTAAAGTGCTGAAATTAAATTTTACATTTATAAATAAATTTACACAATTTACACAGTTTCTAATCCAGATATACAAGTCCCAAAGGTACAACTCAACAAAAGAAAAGTATAAAGTATTGGGGCATACCTCGGCTGGTAGAAGCTGGCGACGCAAGGACACTCGGCACTGTTCAAGGCCTCTGTACGGTGAGGAGGCACACCAGACCTGAAAAGAAAAGGGGTGAGCCTCATCTCATTGGCTCAGTAGGGGTCTCGTGGATCCCCAACATAACAGAACGTAACGAGTAGCGCGGTAAATAAAAGACATAAAGAACAATAAGTAGGAAAGACAGTAAGGCAGAAAGATTGACACTATAAATTCACATAACCATGCTAAACCACTAACTACCAAAGCCTGCACAACATGAACTACATCGAGTACCAAGCATAAACCATACTGAACCGTGTTCTCATAATTTGGACTAAACGACAAGATCACGGAAACCTATCTCGAAACGTCTCTACTGGCGGACAAACGTTAAAATCTAGGCTATCGGGTAGTCTCTCGATCGATCCATGGAGGGACGCAGTTATACTACCGGAACAAGACTCTTGAAGGTAGCAAAGATCTATGTTTCAATCACGCCTAGAGATGACATGAAGTCGCCAAAACTCTGAATCTAGTCACACGTAAAACATGGCTAATGATCGTAACCCATGAATTGATAACGTACTTATCGGATACCCTCGGCCGCCTAACTAGTGAGCCACAATGGTAAGAAACTAGGGTCACCACACCCGAGTGACAAGAGTACTATCCACTAGAAACAAGGCCGAATGCGTCCACAGGCGACTTAGTCCACAGCCTCAGGTGTCTCCCTACTTGCCCCAGGCGGAGACTGAGACACCGTACACGGAACGCATGACAAGGGTCTAGTCGGGATCATGCTCGTCAGCACGCGTCCGAAGTCCCCAACCACGTGTGCACATGCTGACTGACTGCGCCACGTCAGGCCCTCAAGCTAGTTTTCCTCACGGCCCGGACTTGAGTCGCCACAGTGGGAGGCTCTACGGAAACCAGCCCCAAACTGTCTCTCTCGGGTCTAGCTCTCCACTACTCCCAAGTGGGTCGGCACAATCGTACATAGGCAAGCTACGACTAGTGGAAGAGAGGTCAGTCCAAGTAAGGACCTGGTGTGAAATTGTCACGCCTCGAGATATGTAGCAGAATTAAGTCGGGAACGTAAACAGTCGGCAAATAAAGCCTCAAGCGAGAATGACAATCAGAGGGCAACATTCACACATAAAAGAGTGAACACAAAAATATATATATATCTAAAACCTCAACTTTATTGAATAGTAATCCATGTTTACAAATGACATATGATCCTAGTTGACATAATAACTACGAGACTCAATAAAAAAGAAAAATTACATGGACACGACTTTTAACTAACTTAAACGACTCATGACAATCTAAGGCTTCACTCATTCTTCAGTCACTCTCGGACCCGTCACTTGAGTAGTCTGATTCCGACCCGTTAGAGTTTCCTGATAAGATTGGAAAAGTAGGGAATGAGCGCACTCGCTCAGTAGGTATCTTCGCATAAACATGATGACAATGTTAAAGTAATTAACATTTTAGCTCTAGAAGATAAGATAAAGGAAATGCGATAAAACATGCGATAAAACCAAGGTAATAACAGGTAACAAGAACTATAAAGATATGAGAATTCACGTACGTATAAGAGCATGATCATGCAAAATGGTAATATGGCCTTTCAATAATGAGAATGTACTATCACGTAATAAGAATGTACTTTCATAACCTTCAAAAGGCTATGCACTCAAAAGTCATGTATCAAGAATGTACTAGTAAGCATGTAAATTTCATAAGATAGCCTCGTGGATTTCACCCGTTTATAAAAAAAGTACTCCCAGGGTAATGCGATGCCAGTGCTCATCATACCCCATTGTTAATAGCATGTTTCCAGCCATCTGCCGAGGGGGCTAGCGTGGAGCCCTTGGACACCGTCCGTGCCCGCCCTTCCATTTTCAAGTTATAAATCAAGCTACTTCCACGAGAAATAATAAAGTCAGCCAATAATATTAAGTTCAAGCACTAGTTTCATGACAATAAAAACCAAGGTAAGAACGCACCAAAAATGAACATGTGAGGTCAAGAAAGATTTAATAACAATGTCATGTTACGGGAGAAATCCGACAGCATAACAATATATTTCCATAATTCCAAAGTTCATTAATGACTTAATGAATAAGATTTTGGGACATCAGATAGTCATAGGGCCATCTGAACAAGATGTGATCAACTCTAGGGTCAAACCCCGGGTTCGAACAAGTTTGACAGAACATGGTCTCAGGTGGACCGTTTTCTTGAGGTAGCGATCGAGTCAAGACTGCTATCAGGTGGAGTCAACGCAGAACAAGGAACAGGTCGACGCAGCTGTGGACGTTTGGAATCGGTGTATGGGTGGTCCAGAGAAGTATGTATACTCGCGATATGCTTTCACGTTGCACCTCTCCTCCCCGCAACACAGACACCTACAAGCACACAAAGTTAGAATGATAAAATAACGTGATCGCCATAGGTTATTACCTAAACCTCACAGGAAGAATATGATCACAAGAAACTCTGAGCGAGGAGATGGTGAGGGGACTTCTTCTCCATCCTCGGCCGGCCAAGGGCGAAGAGCCCTGTTACGTCCCACGATGCCAAAATCCTATAGACAAGATCGAAGCTCACAGAAACACAAGAGGATATGCCATTAGTTCTATGAAGTGCAGTATATATTCTAAAGTGTAGTGAAGAAATAATATTGGTGGCGTGGTTACCTGGGGGGTGGTGGGAAGGAGGGGTGGTCGAGACTTTCGGCCACCCGCCTTCCCATTTGTTTTAGGATGGAAACCTCTGTATGAAGATCTAGGAATCTAGTATGTAATGGAATGTAAATGGGGAAGGGGAAATTTGCAAGGAGTAAACAATGAACACGGAGAATAGAAAATCAAACCCGGGAGGGGGTCACCCTCGTTAAAGCTCGGAGATCATTGCCCGAGGCGCAGCTCCGTTTCATCTTCCGATTGTGCCTCTCCCAAGACGTTGGGGTTGGCCTCTCTCGAAAGAAAGCAAAGCTCCTTCCACCCAAAGACTCTGACTCCCCCGTATCTCCTCCAATGCCCCTACAATCCAAATCCCTCTCCCAATCCCCCTCTCTCGAGAGAAGAGTTTTGTCTTCCTCCCCTCCTTCTGGAAGGGTCGGACGTGGGATAGATCATGTGCAACATGGGAGGATTGGTGCCGAGCGTGGCGGGAGAATGGAGCGCGTTCTTTGACTAGCAGTTACAGGGTAGGCGGCCAAGGAGCTAGCAGTTTTAGGGACATGGGCGGCCAGATACATGGCCTTCCAAGAAGGTGGAGGGTGGCCAGCTACCTGGCCTCCTGTTGGGGTGGGCGACCAAAGAAGTGGCCACCTAGGGGTGTCCTGGGCGGCCATCGTTTAGACCGCCCAGGGGGGGTGGGTGGCCAAGGGTTTGGCCACCCAACCCATGGACCTTGAATCCTCAGATGGCCCATGAACACACAAGTGTAAGGGCTGGACTTAAAACATGAAACGACGAAAACCCGAGTGAAACGACTGCGTCATTTACATGGCGGTCTAACTGGAGATCTGCAGGATGTCTGAAATCAGGCATCTACAAATGCCCCTCCGGAACGCCCATTTTGCAAGGGAGCCCAGCGGACTGATAAACAGGTGTTTCGGAAAAGAAACAAGCCTGATAAGGATATCACGCTCAAGGAGATTCTTGAGCGGAAAACGAGCTTCATGCAGGGTCGCATGAGCATTAAGCGATAAGATAAGCCATTGGCAAAGGGGAGAAGAATAATTAAAGTAAGATTGCTTGTATCTATGGTCGCATGGGAGTCCCTAGCATAGCGCTGTGGGACTTGAGGGGATGAACACAATCCAGGCTCAGGGAGATACAAGACCTAAAAACAAGGATAAGAGAAAAAACAGGATGTGAGAATCAATGACTCATCAAATCTCAGAATACTCAAAATGGTCATACATAAAACACGCTTTCCACTGGTCAAATCGGAGTGGAATTTTGTAGACTCATTACATAAGTTTGGCAATGTCGAGAAACACGAGAAATCGACGCGGGGTCAAAGGACCATGGGGTGCTCAAAACAACGTGACGTTCACTGTTTTGCCTGCAAATTTCCCCAATGACATGCATGCATACATTTTTTTTCGGGTGTGACTAAAAGCCTATATGATGTATGCTGGGTTTAAAGAGAAAAGGCCTTATTCTGATGCAAAGCCGGAGGGTTTATTTGCCTATCTCCGAATTGATCGGTCAAGAGTTTGGGAAGTCTATCATTCTGCGCTTGATGACAGACGTGGTCCAAAACCTGATGGGGATCCGTCATTCCACATTGTCTTTTATGCATAGTCGAGAATTCGGGAAGTCCAACCTCCCACTTTAGGCAGCAGGCGGCCGTCGAATGACTTAAGGAGTATAAACCCTTCACGATTTTTATTAGAGAGGAACTCGGAGTTTATACGCCCGAAGCTATTAGCCTCCAGCATTCTACCTATAATGCAATAGTTATAAGGCATCTCCGCATTGTGATCGCATTGCTGTGAAGATCTGCAGCTGCATGAACACACATCAGTCAAGTTCATGAATGATAACAGTAAGGAACAACGAGCATTGCATTTAATGAACTATACACCATAGATGACCAAACATACCTCGTTCACAAGTGGGAGAGGAGGGCGGCCATATCGATGGCCTCTCTCATGAGCTGGATGGCCGCATATGTGGCCTCCCTTGAGGGGAGGGCGGCCAGGGCGATGGCCGCCCAGGGATTGATGGACGGCCAGGAACTTGGCCGCCCATATGCTCTTATCCCAATTGAAGTGGGAGTCCAAGCCAGATATGACTCTTATCTTTAAAACACCGACTGGGGTGCCCTTCTCCATCATCAAACCAAGGGTTCGGAGTCAAGAAGATCCTCAAGAGAAGTGCAAGGATGGCATCCTCCTCCGCTCCATCAAGAAGCCACAAGCTAACTGTTCTATCCGACGTGCCCGGCCATCTAAGTGGCCTTGTGAAGCGAGACAAGGTATGGTTTTATGTGTGCTGAAAAATTATGATTGGGTTTTGACAGATTCAGCTTGCTTATTTGTGCTTCCTCTTCTCTTTTCTCTGTGGTGCAGCCCGTTCCTTCCTTTCCTGGGACAAGGCATGCCCACCGTTACGGCTGGCTCCACGATCTGTTGGCGGCCATTACGCCTGCTATGAGGGAATTTATGCACCAGTGGCATCTCGTCCGCCTGGTTATCATGGTGAAGCGTTTTAGCAGCATGAAGTGGAATTGGGAATCATTGGGTGCCCTGATTGAGCTGTGGCATCCAGACACCCACACCTTTGTCTTTCTCAAGTTCGAGGCCTCGGTGCTGGTAGAAGAACTAGACTTCCTTTTTCAGTGGGGAGACCTGGAGGTGGGTGAGCTGATCAACCTCCCTCTTTGGGAGGAAATATTGGCTGAGATCGTGAGAGACAAGCGCAAGGTTCGGCGGATGACGGATCAGCGGGGAATCTTAGTCGACCGCCTAGCCGGCTGGCTCCTAGGCCAAGTGAAGGACAAGGGAGTGGAGGTGGATTGGTTGATGCGGGGCGTGACATTATGCTTAGGTGGGGCACTGCTTGATGGGAATCGACACCGAGCATGTACATTTTATTTTGCATTTGTGTCCTTTAGTTTATTTTTATATCCATGGGAAAGTATAAGCGCAATTGTACGGCTTTGTAAGCCAATGCGTCATTCCCTTGGATTGTGTGGGTTTTTGTGCAAATATGTAGTAGGTCCAGCTAGGGGGGCCCCCTCCCCTTCCCCATTGGTCCACCTCATCCATGTGGGGCTGGTCAACCATCCTAGGTGGCCATCTAGAAGGTTTGAATGCTAATTGACCACATGGGAGACAAAGGGGTTAAAATTTCAAAGGTAGGCCACCTACCTTACCTACCTAGTCAAAGGAGTGCCCCATTCATATGTAATTTATTTATTTTGAGTTTTGACCACATGGGGGATGAAAATGACATATTTCCCATGAAATTATCAGCCCCCCACCCCTTGCCATTTTCTATATAAGCCTATGTATAGTGTCATTAGAAGAAATGAAGAAATTATGTGAAAATTACTTGAAGCAAGAAGGGTGTGCCCTCTCTCCCTCTCTCCCCTGGTGTTCTTCCTTCTACAACCCCAAATTCTAGAGTGGTTCTATCTTCAATCCCCTCCCCTCTATCTCCGGTGATCGTTTGTGCCGCCGCCGCCGCCGTTCGTGCCGCCTACGAGCCGCCACGGGATCGTCTTCAGTTTTCTGTCCTGCTGGACAGAGGTTTAGTTCGTGAATTCCTGAAGCAGCCACGAGCTCCGATCGATTTAAAATTTTGAGGGTTGGTTCCTATCTTCTATCCCATTCTCAAAAAAAAATACAGATTCAAAAGCCACCGTTTCATATTTTTACCATTTCGTTCAACCCTCTATCTCAGATCTGTTCTGTCACTGTCTACAGTGACAGTAGCCCTGAGTTCTCCACCTTCGACTACCCTTTTATTTATGTTAGACCTCCCCATTTAACTAGGTGTTCTTTCCATCGTCCCCTACCACCAAAATTTTTCTTAAATTTGTATCATCCTTCTACCTATTTTTAATAATTCATGTTCTATCGGAGCTACAGTACTTTCAGTCAGATCCCAGATCCGACCTTTGTCCAGTAAACAAATCACAGAAAATCATAGACACATCCAAGCCTATCCAAACCAATTTTTCTGTCTTCCCAACTCCATTTTCAACAACTTCTATGAAGAACACAACCCCAGATTCAGACGTCTACTTCGCGGTCAAAGGCAATCCATAGTCAAGTTCTCTGCAGGTCTGAGTCTTCGGTTACTGTACAACAGAATATTGAAAATTCCATAAGTCAAGATCTGAGCAGATTCGAGCCAGATCTTTAAACTAGGTTGAAGAACTTCAAGGTAGCTTTCCAACGGCGTCAGTCTCGTGTCAATCCGACATCGGGGCTGATCGCAGCGCCCATTCTCGCCGGAGCGCGCGCTGCAAAACAGCAACCACCAGTCCGTGGACAGCAAACCCGACGGGTGCCGATCAGAGCCGCCCGACCTCCGGGCGATGTTCCAGCCTGCCGCCAGCCCGGGGATCGCTTCCACCAGTGTCCCCACCACAGTGGTGACACCGGGTCCCACACAGTCCCTCCGGACAGCACGTGGGCCCCACCGTCACTAGTTCGAGTGCTGTCGAAGCTACGCGGAAAGCCGCCCGTCAACCCGTATTCGGTCCTCCCGGGCCCCGTTGTGTCGCCCTTTACCTCCTTGCGTGGAGTGGGCATATTTCCATTGCTGTACTATTCATGTATTAACCGTCCCGGGAGCACGAGTTCGGCCGGGCCCGTCGTCCCCACGCCGAGTGCGTGGAGGTATCGTCTTCGCTCCTACACTTGGCATTTCGCTTATTTCATATATGCTTGTTTATGCCACTGCTAGAGAGCATGTTTTAGGACCTAGCTTGCTATAATTTCATATCACCGCTGCTGCGAGAGAGTGAGCGAGACCGTCCCGTGACCCGATCCAGGCACGAAAGTGCGAGCCGACCACCCTAGCTCTTGCCGGTTCCTCAACCGTGCACGTCCGACGCTTCCCTCGTTAAGGACGATCGCGAGCTTGTCGTGTCCGTGGTCCCGTCCCGCATCACTGCTCTTCCCTACATCAGAAGATGTGCTGAGGCGGGAGTACGTGGGGCCCCTTACTCTCCTATGGACTGGGCACTCTCTCTCCCGGGCGGTACTAGCTTAGTTATACTGTGGACTCACTCAGATGAGCCTGGGCGGTAACATCATGGAGAGCCTCTACCTTCTACAAACATGGATGGAGATCCATCTGAGCTTCGACTATGATGATACGGCGACCACTACTTCTCGAATCTTCGAGAAGAGCGCGCGCTACCCGGCGAGGGCCATCTTTGGTCCTGAGGATCAGGTGATATGCAAGACGACGCTACTGAAGACCAGAGACGACTGGCGGGACTACTTGAACTTCCTACCCGAGGACCAGTTTGTGTTTGTGCCAATGATATATCGACGCGAGGAATTCAAGGTACAAGGGCCACAAGAGAAGGAGTTATGGCATGTAGGATTTTGATGAGTAGATGCCGGAGGTGGAAGCTGTTCGGGTTCTTCAGAACTGGATCGCTGCCCTTGATCAAACAATCATGAACCTGAGGCACGAGATTCGAGAAATGGTAAGTCAAAATTAGCTTGATTGATTTGAGGCTTTGATAACTCTTAAATATTGACTGACCAATTGCCCCTGTCCCACCAGCGAGGCGAGCTGGCGTACGTCCGTGTTCGGGCAGGAATGGCCGGAGAGGCTGGACCTTCATCTGAGGTGGACACTAGAGAGGTGTTGGAGGATCGCCTAGCAGGGGCCCTCGAACGAGCTGAGGAGCGGGAGGCTGAGTTAGCCGAGATGGTGAGATCCTAGCACCTGGATCAGGAGTGATTCTCTTCTCATCCGTCTTTGCCTGACTTGCGTGATGATTAAAATTCTACAGAAGAAGGAGCTAGAGGCCACTTTGGCCACTCGGAGTGAGGAGGATGCACACATTGAGGAGCTGACACGTCGCCTAGGTGAGACGAGTGCTGTGGAGAGACTTGAGGGTCGCCTTGCTGAGGCGAAGGAGAGGGAGGCCAAGGCACGTGCTTGAGAGATGGCAATGGCGATACGGGAGCGGCGAGCTCTCGACCAGCTAGATACTTTGAGGCGGCGAGTACTGCGGAGGTATCAGAGCAGAGGTGCCCCAAGAGCAGGAGTGAGACATGTGACTCCCTCAGAGTCACTGCAGTCTTTTGGGGGAGTTGAGTTTACAATAGAAGAGTTGATGGGTATGATGCAGTCTCCTACAGAGCAGAGAGCGACCCAGCCAACAGCGTCGGGGTCGAGAGCTTTGCGGCCATCGAGGTTGCGAGATAGGGGGAGCAGGGATGGGGATGAGGCCGATAGTCGTCATAGCCGGCCTCGCACTGGTGGAGATTAGAGAGAGAGCTGGATAGTAGCTATTTTTGTACACTAGGGGTATGCCCCTAGAATGATGTAGCAAATGGGTTGCATTGGACCTATTTTGGAAATGAAGCGTGCTTTCTTCAGTGTACTTGGTTTGGTTTGGTTGACGCCGTCTTCCCTTTTCACCTATTTCAACTACAATTAAAAGGGATAAAGGTTAGTGTAGTCTGCTTTTAGCCCCCTGCTCGAGATAGATAGTACCTTCCTCAATGTAGGGTCAGAGGGATAAATATTATTAACAAGATTGAAAATGGAAAATAAACGTGTGATGCACATGCATGCAAGTAGGATGCAAACGGAAAGGAAATATGATCATGCAAAATGCATGAGTAGATGCAAAAGATATTTTTGGGTTTTTTAGGGGTTTTACACATTTTTAGTTATATATATATATATATATATATATATTGGAGTTTTACTTTTATATGATTTTTTTTTGAATTTTTGATCATTTCTTAATTTTGTTTGTTTGTTTTGGTTGTTAACACCTGGTGATCACCCATATGGCATCTGATCTACATGAAGACGTGGTTTCTCATTAACCTCCTAGGTATCCTGAGCGCACATCTGGGTTGATTTGGGCCTCTAGACTCCTCGAATGATAGTCTCGCCGGTTAAGTCTTACCCTTATGACAATACCGTCATGCCACGCTTAAGCTCACAATTGCTTCCGACCATATGGATACACCTAAACAGTGTTCAAGGTAAATGATTTACCCGACCCGGGTCTATTTCCTTACAACTCTAGATGATAAATTATAGAACACCTTGGAACCCTAACGGCCAACCGCGCGACGCTAACCCAGAATAAGATACCGTCGCACCCATGGGTGACGCGCTTGCATTGGCCTAAGCCTGAGCTAACATAAGAAGACACAGAAGTAGTAAATAGAGGTCTTGACCGGCCAGAAACGCGGAGACCCCTTCGCAGCAATGGCTTTTACTTTTCGAGGTAGACAACGATATGCGTGTTTTGACTAAACAAGGTTGCATCCCTAACGGGGTTCACTCTTCAGGATCTCCATGGAGCCTTTATCTTTGGGGGGAGAAGGAAGAAAGTAGGGGATAAACCTCCTGAGAGGACTGGCAAAACTGTTAACCCGGCGAGCTGGTTGGGGACCTACTCGACCTTCTCCTTTCGGGTAATTTCGGACCAATCCTCTAGTACTTGACGTTTCGATGCCCCTTTTGTAGAATTTTGACTTTTGATTTTGAGAGGGGTTTCATTTATCGAGATCAGGCACGGTTACGACTAGGCTTTTATGTGGCTTTGCCACACATATGTGCATTTCTCTTTTCTCTCTCTCTCTCTCTCTCTCTCTTTTTGTTTTGGGGGGATATTATCATTTTGACTTTTTGGATTCCTTCTTTTGTGTGTCTGCGGGGACACTACCCTCTTCTCATGCTCTAACTCGGACTTGAGGGGATGAATCCTAATCTTACCTTGAGGGTATAGTCTTTCAGTTCCAGTGCTCAGCGTTTTAAGGGCGTCGGCTGTCTCGTTCGGTCGAAAATGAAGAGAACAAAGAATTACGGCTTTTCTGGAGACCTTTCAAGGTGAGACCCTGCCATGGGTAATGCCACCCATTTTGACAAAACGTGTGGGTGTGTGCATGTTGTTTTCCTTTTAATTGGCATAGGCTGATGTGGCCGGACAGGCATCTCCACAGTTCTGGCAAACCAAAACCCGAAACTTACCTGACCTTGGTGGTCCCCGTTCTTGCATGAAGGGATGATGCAATGAATTTGGATTTCATGGTGATCACCAGGCGCTTAGCATTTTGGAGTTTTCTAATTTTTTGTTTGGTCTATGAGTTTTTTTTTTGAACGGCTATGTACAAGGTCTCATGAATAAAACTTCTTTAAGTAGATTCCATTCCATGGGTAAGCGAGTTCTGCCCCGTTGGCGTCCACCAACTTGTAGGCATTTCCCGAGTAAACCTCTTTGATGACAAATGGACCTTCCCAATTTTCCTGTAGCTTTGCTTTAAGACCGGTGGCTTTAGTGAGTTTTCTTTTTAGAACCAGTTCACCCACTCTGAATTTTCTCTCAAGAACTTTCTTTGCGTAGTAACGTGCAATTCTTTGGCGATAAACTTGAGCATGATCGGCTGCGATCATTCGCCTCTCATCTAATAGTTCCAGCTGGGCCAATAGATTTTCTCGGCATTGCTCGGGATCGAGTTCAGGATCCAGCTGCACTCTTAGTGAGGGGATGAATATCTCATATGGAAGTACCGCTTCTATCCCAAAGGTAAGTGCGTACGGGGTTTGACCCGTGGGAATTCGGACAGAAGTGCGCTAAGCCCAAAGGGCCTCAATGAGGCGATCTGGCCAATCTGAAAATTGATGAGACTTGCAAGTTTTCTTTATGATTCTAATGAGAGTTTTATTCGTGGCTTCGGGTTGTCCGTTTCCTTGTGGGTAGTATGGAGATGAGTGATGTATGTTAATGTCATATTTACCACACATATCGTGGAGCTCCTGAGATGTGAACTGTGGCCCGTTGTCGGTGACGATGTCACGACGGACGCCGAACCTGGCGAGGATGTTGCACTTGATGAACTTCACCACCGTTGATGCTTTGACTTCTGTGAATGCCTCGGCTTCCGCCCACTTCGTGAAATATTCCATAGCGGTGAGAATGAAGGATTTTCTTCGGACTTCGCCGGTGGTATCCTCGAGGGGATCGACTACGTTAAATGCCCACATGGCGAAAGGCCAAAGAGCTATGAGAGGGTGGAGGGAGGATGAAGGAGCATGGACCTTTTCCGCATGGAGTTGACACTTGGCACAATGGCGGACATAACGGGCACAGTCCTCGTTCATGGTAGGCCAGTAGTATTGCCGAAGAAGTTTCTGAGCAAGCATGCGACCATTTACATGGCCACCACATTCACGGGAATGTGTAGCCTCGACCACTGCACGAGACTCGATCTCATCAAGACAGGGGTGGTAAACTCCGCTAAGGGATTTGCGATGCAAGAGACCGCCCACGATGGCGAAGTGCTCCGCGGCTCGGCGGATGGCTCATCGATCGGGGGCAGTAGCATAATCAAGGAAGGATCCATCCCGGAGATAGTTTTCGATGTCGAAGAACCAGGGATTGCCTGTCAACCTCGGGTTCATGAGAGATGGCATGGACTTGAAGGGAGGACTCTGTGAATTGTTGGAAACAATGATCTGAATGCGAAGGAATGTGCATCATTTGCACCAAGACAGTGGTTGACGACTTTTCACCGAGAATTGGAAGAGAGGATGCCAGGGAAGCCAAAGCTTCGGCTAGAATGTTCTGAGCCCTAGGGGTGTGTACCAGGGTTAGCTTCCTAAACCGTCGGACTACCTTGCTAACCAAGTCTTGGTAAGCCTTTAGTTTCGGGTCCCGGGTGTGAACATGTCACATAGACATTAGAAAAAATGAAAATTTAAGATTTAATTTCTTAAGGGAAATTAAGAAAAGATGAATAAGGAAAGCATGATATGTGGGAAATAAAAAAAAGAAAATAAAAGGAGCATGTGATGCTCTAAGGAGGGTGATCATTAGAGGGGTTACCTCAAAAAAAATAAGAGATGATCGCATGTACCTTGTGAAGAAGCGGGTGAGATTGTGAGTCCTTCCTTCCTCCTTCTACCGGCCGGCCGATGAAGGGGGTCCTTATATTGATTACCCTTGTGAAACAAGCAAAGATAAGCAAACAATATGGGTTAGCCAAAGTGTAGTATCAATGCTCACAATAAAGAAGATTATGCGACACCAACATGAACACACCTTGTGTGTTTTTGTTTAAACCCCTAAGAGGAGTAAAAGGTGGGAGATATATGCTATGAATGCAAAGGCACGTAATATGATATGCAGAGAAAGCTATATGCGTGACTGTTCTAACAAAGACGGCTAGAAAGAGATGTGTATGAATTAATGAAGAAAAGCTAAAAGAAGAGTGCCCTTCTACTATTGCTGCAGCAGTAAAGGGAGAGAGCAAGAGAAAGCTTCAGCCGCGGCAAGAAGATCGTAGGAGGAAGAAGAACGCCGGAGACGCGATAGAAAACCCTACAGAAGACTTGTTAATGAAACACAAAAGGAACTCTCTTGCAGAAATCTATATCGTAGGAATCTCTTTCTTTCGCAAGGATCTGTCTCTCTTCTCATAGAAGTCTCTCTCTCGCGGGTGGCCTTCAAGGGAGAATATTTATAGAGCTTAAAATCTAGTTCTAATGGGATTAAAACTAGAGATAAACTTCCAGAATATGGAATGACTCCCAAAGAAAGGATCGAGATCAAAAGATGGAAGGATTGCCCTGCGAGGAAGTAGTAGCAGGAATGGACACGGATGCTTAAATGACGACATCAGGGTGGTCGCTAATTGAAATGACTACCACGCACGCAGCCGCTAATTCCTGGGTTAATTTATAGAAATAAATGACTTTCCATATTTGAAAAGAGGAAATGACGCCTAAATGGAATGGCGTCAATTAATGAGTGCCTTCAAACCAGACGTCAATTCCTTGAATTTTATTTTAAATGGAATTTATAAAATTAGGAAATGACGCCTACGCGCGCGATCACTAATTGTTGAAATAACGACACCCATAGAGTCGTCAATTAAATGATGCCCTACTGACGGTCGCTAATTACAAATATGATAGAAAAATTAGAAAAACTTCATATTAAGCCAGTGTCGAAGTCCACTTTGGGGCATCACGTGGTGACATGAGATTTACTCATCATAATATCAATTTTAGCATGTCTACAGCTGCCCCGTCTTGGGGTCTGCTTTGCAAGGGAGTGAGACGGAATGAAGTGAAGGTGCAATAAACGGAATGAAGTGGAAATGGACTGAAAAGTAGATGCCAATGTGTGATGTGACACGCCTCCGACACTAAGCGTTGGAAATCGTTCCATGATTCTGAATGAAACAACCTCGGATGATTACGAGAAAGCATCAAATGACTGGAAGAAAGAACTAAACTAATAAACAAAATGTGCACGCGGGCACGACAAGAAAGACACCATTGGAGAGCGGTTACCAGCCAATGTGGACGTGCTAAAACTAAGGTGAGTTTGCAGGAAAAGTAAAGTGAAGCAAGGTAGGAATCCAATAAATGAATACTTTCAAGGAACCAGCCTGAGCGGCTTCAAGGAGAACACAGTACTCGATTTTTAATGGAATATTGCATGTCGACTCAAATCAAGAGCAAGCGGCCCTCATTACTGGCTTAATATGAGGATTTTC
Source organism: Amorphophallus konjac (assembly GCA_022559845.1). NCBI lineage: Eukaryota > Viridiplantae > Streptophyta > Magnoliopsida > Alismatales > Araceae > Amorphophallus > Amorphophallus konjac. Next base: position 414,605,157 of record CM040120.1, read on the forward strand.
ATTATTAAAGCTCAAAGTCCTACATGATGTATGCTGGGCTAAAAGAAAAATTAAAACACACTAAAAATAGAAAATAATCAAGGATAATATTGCTAAACCATCCAGACTTGGTCAAGAATCCAGATCTCTAAGCTGACACTAAGTCGAAGCCCGTTTGTCCACGTATCAACTTAGAAAGTGGAACCATCGTCCCAAACCTTAGATGACCTAACGGCCTATCTATGTGATCAAGACTCCCCTGAAACTATCATTGTTTTTGTTGAAGGGGACTAAAATTCCAGGTTCATCAGAACCACAAGGTCCTTGACATACTATAATAGAGTAGATACCATATAGTAAAAATGCATACAGAGAGTATACAGTGAAGGAATGATATTACCAAAGAAGAGATCCAAGCACCTTGAGACCTTCATAACATGTTCTTCTCTGCGCTAAAAGATCATTAGCTCCAACAAATTTATGATATGACCAATGCATCAAGATATAAATGCATAAGTTCATCAAATATTCTCAATAATATAAATCTCAGGAAATGACACCTTTGCATAGGGGCGCTAGAAACATAAATGATGATAGTCACGATGTCGCTAATCACTTTCACTATTCAATTCATAATCGGACTGTAAATAATGCATGCGTGAGAGGGCGCTAACTAAATGACGACACCTCATGTGTCGCGATTCAAGAAAATAGCGACATCACATAGACATTATAAAAAAAGAAAATTTAATTTCTTAAGAGAGAATTAAGAAAAGATGGATAAATTAAACATGATATGTGGGAAATAAAAGAAAAGAGAATAAAAGCAGTTAAGCATGATATGTGGGAAATAAAAGAAAAGAGAATAAAAGCAGCATGTGATGCTCTAAGGAGGGTGATCGCCAGAGGGGTTACCTCAAAAATTAAGGGATGATCCCATGTACCTTGTGAATAAGCGGGTGAGATTGTGTGTCCTTCCTTCCTCCTTCTACCGGCCGGCCGATGAAGGGGGTTCTTATTTTGATTACCCTTGTGAAACAAGCAAAGACAAACAAATAAGATAGATTATCCAAAGTGTAGTATCAATGCTATAAGAAATAATACTATGCAACATAAGCATGAACACACCTTGTATGTTTTTGTTTAAACCTCTAAGAGGAGTAAAAGGGTGGAAGATATGCTATGGATGCAAACAAATAGTATGATATGCAGAGAAAGATCTGTGATGATTGCTCTAACAGAATAGCTAGATAGATGTGTGAGTGTGAATAATAAGAAAACTAAAAGAAGAGGGTGAGCCCTTCTGCTGTTGCTGCAATAGTAAAGGGGAGAGAACAAAGAGAGCTTCGACTGTAGGAAAAAGATGAAGACCGTTGGAGGAAGACTACTGCCGAAATGCAACAGGAAAACCCCTGCAAGAAGCTTGATTAGCAGAAATCAAAAGTCTCTCTTTCAACCTGAATCTCTCTCCCTTCTAGCAGAAGTCTCTCTCTCGCGGGTGGCCTTCAAGGGAGAATATTTATAGAGGTTAAAATCTAGTTCTAATGGGATTAAAACTAGAGATAAACTTCCAGAATATGGATTGACTCCCAAGGAAAGGATCTAGATCAAAAAATGGAAGGATTTCCCTGCGAGGAAGCAGTAGAAGGAACGGACACGGAAGCTTAAATGATGACATCATGGTGGTCGCTAATTGAAATGACGACCACGCATGCAGCCGCTAATTCCTGGTTTAATTTATAGAAATAAACGACTTTCCATATTTGAAAAGAGGAAGTGATTCCTAAATGGAATGGCGTCAATTAATGAGCGCCTTCAAACCAGATGTCAATTCCTTGAATTTTATTTTAAATGGAATTTATAAAATCAGGAAATGACGCCTGCGCGCGCGGTCACTAATTGTTGAAATAACGACACCCATAGAGTCGTCAATTAAATGACGTCATGTTGACGGTCGCTAATTACAAATATGATAGAAAAATTAGAAAAACTTCATATTAAGCCAGTATCGAAGTCGACTTTGGGACATCACGTGGTGACATGAGATTTACTCATCATAATATCAATTTTAGCGTGTCTACAGTTGCCCCGCCTTGGCATCTGCTTTGCAAGGGAGTGAGACAGAATGAAGCGAAGGTGCAACAAGTGAAATGAAGTGGAAATGGACTAAAAAGTAGATGCCAAGGTGTGATGTGACACACCTCCGACACTAAGCGTTGGAAATCTTTCCACGATTCTGAATGAAACAACCTCGACTGATTACGAGAAAGCATCAACTGACTGGATGCAAGAACTAAACTAATAAACAAAATGTGCACGCGGGCACGACAGGAAAGACACCATTGGAGAGCGGTTACAAGCTAATGAGACATGCCACAACCAAAGTGAGTTTGCAGGAAAAGTAAAGTGAAGCGAGGTAGGAATCCAATGAATGAATGCTTTCAAGGAACCAGCCTGAGCGTCTTCAAGGAGAACACAATACTCGAATTTGATTGAAATATCTCATGTCGACTCAAATCAAGAGCAAGCGGCCCTCATTACTGGCTTAATATGAGGATTTTCATTATTAAAGCTCAAAGTCCTACATGATGTATGCTGGGCTAAAAGAAAAATTAAAATAAACTAAAAATAGAAAATAATCAAGGATAATATTGCTAAATCATCCAGACTTGGTCAAGAATCCAGATCTCTAAGCTGACACTAAGCCGAAGCCCGTTTGTCCACGTATCAACTCAAAAAGTGAAACCATGGTCCCAAACCTTAGATGACCCAGCGGCCTATCCGTGTGATCAAGACTCCCCTGGAACTATCACTATTTTTGATGAAGGGGAACTCAAATTCCAGGTTCATCAGAACCACAAGATCCTTGACATACTATAATAGAGTAGATACCGTATAGTAAAAATGCATACAGAGAGTATACAATGAAGGAATGATGTTACCAAAGAAGAGAGCCAAGCACCTTGAGACCTTCATAACATGTTCTTCTCTACGCTCAAAGATCATTAGCTCCAACAAATTTATTATATGACAAATGCATCAAGATATAAATGCATAAGTTCATCAAATATCCACAATAATATAAATCTCAGGAAATGATGCCTTTGCATAGGGGCGCTAGAAACATAAATGATGACAATGACGATGTCGCTAATCACTTTCACTATTCAATTCAGAATCGGACTGTAAATAATGCCTGCGTGAGAGGGCGCTAACTAAATGACGACACCTCATGTGTCGCGATTCAAGAAAATGACGACATCGTCTCCATCGTTAATTAACTGCCACCTACGGCGCCTCGTTTCCTGCTCAGAAACAAAACTCCAGAGCCTCAATTCGACTAAAACACAACTTGCGTTGTTCGACCAGCTTCCAGGGCTTCGATGATTATAAAGGGGCGGCTTCTCTACTGCTAAGACCCATCAAGATTGAACTAACAGTTGAGACCGCAGCAGAGAACTGCAAGATGATAATAGAGAAAAAGTATTTGTTCTCAACAGAGAGAAGAAGAACTTCCCCTCAAGATGGATAGGATGATGCAGCAACCTTTGAAAAATCCAAAGTGGCATTTCCCAGAATTTCTGAAATTGCAGGCCATATCAATGGAAGAATTACCATGAACCAAGTAAGTATCAAGATTTGAAATTGACTTCTATTCTACCCCCCTTCCTCTTCCTAAATTCCGATCATGTTTCTCCTCTCTCTTCTCTATTTTTTTCTTCAGGATTATCCAAATATTTCGGGGGCAAGAAGATTCACCAAGAACAAGTGGCTACCTCTTTTTCTTTCTAAACTCTCCCTAGACACGAGACTTGCCTCTCTAGATGGCACCTTATAGGCTTAGTAACTCATGCCAAACATTGTGACAATGTACACCTAGATTGGGCCGCCATGGGAGCCCTTATAGAAATATGGCATCCTACCACACATACCTTCCTATTTTCTACCTTTGAAGCCACTATACTCCTAGAAGAAACGGAGATGCTCCTAGGCTTGAAGAGGATGAAGCAAGGAGATGAAGAGAAGATGGCACACATAACAAGGAGCATGAGTGCACATGAAGTTCTATCAAGCTTGATTCCAAGCTCCAACATGGTGAATAAAATCAAGGCTACCAAAGGAACCAACCTCATGAAGCTTGTGGCATGGGTCTACAAGAGGATGGACCAAGCCAAGGAAGATGAACTAGAGAAGGTAATGAAAGCCTTTGTAATATGCTTGGCGGGAGCACTACTTTTCCCTTCATTGGAGGATTTTCTAGAAGAAGAGCAACTAAGTGCTATTGCTAGCATATGGGAATGGGAGAGATTAGGACCGGCGGTGCTAGCCTATCTCTATAGTGGGCTTACCTCGGCGGCTATGGGGAGGCCTCTATACGGGTCTATACTTTTATTTTCTAGTTGGGTAGACCTCCATTTAAAATTTGATCCATGTGAGGAAGCTCATCAAGCATCTAGGATATTTCTAGAAGTCCACTCCATTACATGATGGGCTCACTAGGATTATGTGAGAGAGTAGTGAACCGGGTACCAAAGGTAAAGAAGAGAGTTGAATGGAGAGAGCACCTAAAGGTTATGCCCAAAAATCTCTTCACATATACTCCGGGGTTCCTTAAGACTCAAGACATCCGCACACGGCTCTCATCCGGAGTGGAACTTCATCTAGTAGGTGCCACCGAACTCATCCTCTACAACGCTCACTGGTGCCTACCACAAATTGGCCTTCCACGTCATCACTTTGAAGAAGCATCTCACCTCCCACCTATCAAGAGGAGGGACCTTGGTTCTAATGAAGATGAGGAGGAGATCAAGACAATTCAAGCTCTATGGAAGATCAACAAGCTATACCAACCCATGGAGAGGATTGAAGAAGACAAAGAGCAATGGAAGATATATGTAATAGCTCTTAGGGGATTGAGACCCAAAGTGGCTCATTGAAATGTAATGATGCTTTTCTTTTAATGAAATAAAGGATTATTCCTTAATTGAGCCAAAAAAAGCACTTAGAATGATCAATTCTTCCTAATTCTGTTCAATTCTATCTTTCTGTACTGAGACGCGACGGCTATCAAGTCGCTAGTTAATTAAACAACGCCCTACACCTCGTCGCCAATTACTTTAAACAATTTCCTTAAAATAAACAATAATCTCATGATTGGCGCCTTTGCACACTGGTGTTAATTAATTGACGCCCCAACAAATGGGCATTGATTCCTTTAAAATCTTTTCAGATATTCCGTTAATTTCATGAAATAACACCTTGAGACAAGTCGCTCCTTAATGAAATGACGCCTTCGCACCTTATCGTCAATCACAAATAATTATTACACTCGTCCCATCAATCATATTCATCCCATCACTGCTCTGACAACCATTACAATTTCCCATGTAATGTGAAATGACGACTTTGTGCACTGTCGTTAATTCTTGAAATAGCGCCTTGAATATAGTCGTCAATTATAATTAATTTCAAATTTTCAAAAATTTCACAAATTAGCACCTGCATATATGGGCATCAATTATCAAAGTGACGACACTCACTCAGGCGTCATTTCTTTTCGAATGCAACTGCCTGACTTTCCCTTTTTTTCTCCCTTCCGTTATTCAACCTTCTTCTTCCTTCATTCTCTCTTGTTTCTCTGCTACTTTCCCTACACCGTGACCTCTCTTCTCCTCTTCCATTCCCATTTCCATTTCTCATCCCTATTCTCATGGCGGGCCCCGGCAAACGACAACGGGTCATGGCCCCCGACGTCGTCGACCTAGACGAAGAAGGATAAAATGCCGGTGAGGATCCTCCTCCTGCTGCGGCCGAAGGTGCTCCGACGGCGGAGCGCGGTGGAGAAGAAGAAACTAATGAAGAAGAAGGAGGAGAAGGAGAAGATGAAGATGGAAATGACGAAGAAGAAGGCGAAGAAGAAGATGAAGAAGGAGATGAGAAGACAATGAGGATGAAGAAGATGATGACGAGGATGAGGAAGACGATGAGCCACCTCCCCCTCATCGGCCGCTGCGGGGAGGGTTGATGGCGCCAGAGTCGAGCAAGGTAGGTCCCCTACCCTAGCCATTCATTTATTTTTTTTATTTCCATTTTTTTAATTTCCATAGCTATCGGGAAGGGGGGAACAATGAACCAGAAAAAACCAGTAAATGACGCCCCTTGAGGCGTCGTCAATTCAAATGACGACCTAAGGCAGGTCGTCAATTCATTTTTATTTTATTTTCTAAAAATAGATAGTAAAGAAATAGCACTCTGAACCATGTCGTTATTTGAAAAACCCATATTAAACTACAATTTTTTTTCATTTGACATATTCCATTTTTTTATTTTTTTATTACGAACCACGGGGACAGAAACACCCCAGAAAATAGCGCCCCCCACAGGGGCGTCAATTCAATAAATAACGGCCACTGGGTGGTCGTTAAAATTTTTATTTTATCATGACTAAAATTAACGACACAGAAATACCATTTGAAATAGCACCCCCACAGGGGCGTCAATTCATCAAATAACGGCCAGTTGGTGGTTGTCAATTAGATCAGTGAAGAAATTAAACAGCAGATGAATTTCCTTTTTAGCATATATATATTTATGTGTTCTTGTTGTTTGGCAGGGATTGATGCGGACTCGGATCTCATGGTTCCAAGTCTGGGCTGCTTATTATGGGTTACCAGACTTCCAGAGAGCTAGGGTAGAGGCAATGGGGTTTGGCCCTTTCCTTAGCATTGAGGCCATACACCCCGACCTACCTTTGATTCAGTTCCTGAGAGAGAGGCGGGATAGGACTAGTCGGGCATTTTTGATGCCCTGGGGGCACATGGTACCGAGTTTGGAGGATATCGCCAGGATCACTGGGCTGAGGGTGAGGCTGTTAGTGGAGTGACCCTCCCAGACTGCGGGGAGTTAGCCCGAGACTGTTAGGGCTGGAGACGATAGCAGACACCCCTAGGAAGTGTAGGACCATCTTCACATAGATCTGACCCTAGCTATGGGACTAGGGGACTCTAGACAGAGACAGAGAGAGTCCATGGAGGAATTTTCAGTGAGGTTGATTGAGAGAGCCCGAGCTGCCTACTGCCAGGACCGGCTCAGAGGGAGAGAGTAGATCGAGACCTGAGGAGATTTCTGTTCTTGATGCTCGGGAGGCTGTTGCTGAGCACGAAGGGGGATGTGATCAACTGTCGATTCTTAGGCATCCTTGAGGACCTGGAGGGGGTTGGGAGGTACGCGTTGGGAGCCGCCCTACTGGCGCACCTGATGGCCGATCTGTCCACGGGGACAGACCGAGAGACAACTGTTAGTGGCTTCTCGCCTTTTCTTCAGGTATGTATGTCCTTTTGTTTATTTAAATGCTTATGAATATGATTATACATATGAATGTTTACTGATGCAATTGATGGATGCAGGTATGGAGTCACTTATACATGCCAATGGGCCGAGCTGACCCACGACCCGGAGATGAGGGGGCCTTCCCACTAGCACGACGACGGTTACCTCTCCTGACTGGAGCACCACACACTTACGAGCTGGGAGTTCTTCGGCGGGAGTTCCGCGACTATCCCGCCTCACTGGTACGTGTGTTAAATATGATGCAATTTTCTTTTATTTTCTGCCTTATGAAAATATGATGATATAATGATATGAATGTTGTGATGTGAATGCAGGTGGTTTGGAGACCCTCCCAGGGTATGACTAAGGAGGGTCAGCCTTGAGTTGTAGCGGGCCAACCTCGCTTGGGGCGTGAGCTTTAGGTTCATTGCTAGAATGAGATCGAGCCGCTACGGATCAGCCTGGTGATGAGGGCCCCCGGCCTTCACCAGGAGTGGGTCGAGGTTGGAGAGCCACGCGGGATCGAGCGGAAGACCCGAGGGCACACGAAAGTGACCGACTGGCGGATTTGATTTCCTGACCAGTATGCAGACTGGCAGCGTGGCGGGACACGTGTCACTTCCCAAGTGATAGACAGCTCGGAGTACTTGCAGCGCTACTGGGAGGTTTTCGTCGGCTGGACCCAGATGAGGGTTACAGGGGTATGTATGAATGCATTTTTTTCTTCTCCTAAATGATATATGTCTATTATACAACTAATATGTGATGAATGCAGGATGCGCGGGATATAGCAGTGATGGACATGCAAGTCCATCTCCACAGCTTGTAGTCCCAGCTTGCCACTACGCGGGCAAACTTGGAGACCTTGGTGAGTGCAACTACCTATATGCAAAATGATTCTTGATTTATTAATGTTCAACCACTAAAAATTTTTAATGAATGCAGCGTGCCCAGCAGGGGGCAGTGACAGGAGGCGCAGAAGGGGCCTCGAGCTCGGGGATGAGAGATTCGACTGTCAAGATTGCTACCTTGGAGCAGCGACTCGCAAGAGCAGTGGAGCGGGCCGTGGCAGCGGAACGCGACCTTACAGCACGGGTAAGTTCAAAACCAAACTCATAAATGCATTCCATTATATCATTATGTTCATAAAAACTTGTGTTTCTTATAGACTGAGGAGCTTCGAGCCGCGATTACTTGTATCGAGGCAGGACAGCACGAGATGGCTGCACGGGTTAGTTCATAAAAACAATATTCACATGCATTATTTACTTTCAAAAATTAATGATGTTAATATGATGTGATGCATGCAGGTCATAGAGCTAGCAGAGGCGAGGAGGCAGACAGCTCTAGCGTGCACCGAGGTCGCCATCCATGATCAGTGCGTGGCGGAGCTAGAGGAGGCACAAAGGCAGCACGGGGAGTTGCCTTGCGAGGTAACAGAGATGAGGCTCCTCTTAGAGATGGAGAGGAGGGAGCGCGCCCGCGAGAGGGAGGAGCGGATGGCACGCGAGCGCGAGCTCGCGGACCTGAGGACGCAGCTGGGCGCCTCACAGGAGCGGTTACGAGTCACAGAGGAGCGATTTCAGAGGGGTCGAGAGCGGGCGCGAGTCGCGGGACACTCCAGCACCTTCGCCAGCACAACCTACCTGGCAGGTTCCTTGACTCGACAGAGTAATGAGGTAGAGGAGCAGGCTCGAGCTTCTGCCGCTTCCCGGGGGTCCATGCCCCCTCCACGGTCCCGTCGCCAAGACGAGGGTGAGGCGGAGAGCAGGAGAGAGGAGGGTGGTGGTGAGAGCTAGAGAGAGACTTGTACTCCTTCACTTGCATGTTTTGTACTCAGACATATATATATATATATATATATATATGTGAAACTTTGATGTTACCTGAGTTGTCATCATGAGCACTTGTATTCTTTCCTTGTTTCTTTTCTTTCTTTCTCCCCATGTGCCTGTAATTCATACTTAAACAAACAGATTAATTCAACTGTTCAGCTTGGCCCCTTGCTCAATAAGTAAGGGGTTGTCACTATTTCGACCTTGATGACGGGTCAAGGGGCCAAGCCTTTAATTAATTAAGGCAAATAACAAAGACATAGGAAAATGCAATATGCAAGTAAACAAATGTAAACTTGGAATAAAAGAATGCCCACACATAGATGCAACCAAGCACATGACACGGCAAAAGGGAAAGAAATTCTTTTCCATTCTTTTCTCTTTTTTATTTTATTTTCTTTTTCTTTTAAATGACGACTCTACATAAGATGTTAATCAAGAAATTGACGTCCTAACGCGCTGGCGTTAATTGAAAACCATTTTTTTATTTTATTTTATTTTGAAGATGATGACATGCAAGTTGCCACGACTCAAAGAAATGACGCCCTCTCACGCGGGCGTGAATTGAAAACTATTTTTTTGTTATTATTATTTATATTTTTTATTATTTTGATTTTAAATTGACGACATGAAGACTGACGCTAATTATTGAAATGACGCCCCCTCATGAAGGCGTTAATTAAAAATATTTTTTTATGAGGCTTAGCATGGTACAAAAGGTCTTGAAATCTTACACAATCACCATCTTAAATTTATTAACCATTCTTAAATGATTTAACAAAGGGTCAACGTGCTTAATGACTTGTGCTTTTACTCATATCCTCTTGCGGCCCATCCTTCTTAGTCGGTCTTTGCCATCCCTTGAGCTTATAGCATACCATAGAGGAGAAAGCGAAGAATAAGTTGAGGAAGCTCACGAGAGGTTTCGGAGAACTTTAGGAAGCTTCCCTCCCCTACCCTAGTGCATGTTGGGGTTCGATCTTTGGCTTAGGGAAATTTTTGTTACCTTTTTGCCCTTATTCATGCATGCTTACGACCAGGGTTTTTCCTGCGAGGACTTTTCCCTCTTGACATGCTATTCTTTTATAACTTTACACTTCTTCTCTTTTCTTTTCTTTTCTTTTAAATAAATAAAAACTTAATTGTACTTGGGCTTTGCAGTGTTGTTCCCTTTTGGGCCCTGACTTCCACCTACTAGGGCGGTGGGTAGGTTTGGTATCATTCCCTGACTCGTACTCCCTCTCGTGAACCGAAGAGAAGAGAATAGGTAAAGTTTTTACACTCTTAGTTTGGCTCTGACTTTCCTCGAATTCTGAATTGCTTGAGTTTAAGAGCAAAACGTATAGTGTGTGCAGGTATTGACCCCAGGTTAAATCGTCAAGACTGAAAAATGAATTAGGGATTTTGATTTTTCATGTTCCGCGACCTATACAACATGCCAGCCTGTAACTTTTAATTTTCCTCTTTTTTCTTTCTTTTTGTTGTTTTGTTATTTTTTTTTTAAGACTTAAGGGTAGTATTTCTTAAGGTACAGTCCACACCAAGGGTGAGCCAGTTCTTCCTCTTCGGTGTTAACCAGTTTGTAAGCATTGCCAAGATAAACTTCTTTTATTATGTAGGGCCCTTCCCAATTTGGTTGGAGTTTCGAACGAGGTCCTCCTGGTTTTACAAAAATTCTTTTGATTACCATTTCACCGATTTTAAAATTTCTCTCAATCACTTTCTTTTGATAAAAACGTGAAAGTCTATTTTGGTAAACGCGCGCATGCTCGACGGCGGCCAGACGCTTCTCATCCAGGAGTTCCAACCGAGCAAGGAGAGATTCACGGCGTTTATCAATAGAGAGATCCTTGTCCAATTGCACCCTAAGAGAAGGGATAAAAATCTCATGAGAGACTACTGCCTCCATTCCATAAGTGAGGGTGGAAGGGGTTTGCCCAGTAGGAGTATGAATGGAAGTGCGGTAGGCCCAAAGGGCTTCAACCAGCTTTTCTGGCCAATCCGCGAATCTATTAGCCTCACACATTTTCTTGATAATCTTAATCAAAGTTTTATTTGTTGCCTCTACTTGTCCATTGCCCTGCGGATAATAAGGAGATGAATGATGCAGTGCAATGTTATACCTGTTGCAGAGGTCCTGAAGCTCTTGAGAGATGAATTGCGGTCCATTGTCGGTGACGATGGTACTCGGGATGCTGAATCTTGCAATAATATTCTTTATTATGAACATGCAGACGATTTATGCTTTGATTTTCGCGTATGCTTCTGCTTCCGCCCACTTGGTGAAGTATTCCGTGGCCGTGAGTATAAATGATTTCAGTTTTGTGAGGAGGTTTGAATCACCAAGAGGTCCAATAATATCGAAAGCCCACACGGAGAAAGGCCATGGGGAAGACATAGGATGGAGTGAAGAAGCAGGAGAATGAATTTTATCGGCGTGCAGTTGGCACTTGACACACCTTCGGACATAGATAGAACAGTCCTTTTCTAGAGTGGGCCAATAGAAGCCTAACCTAAGGATTTTCTTAGTTAGCATCTGGCTATTGACATGACCCCCACACACTCCTGAATGTGCCTCTTCCACGACCTTCCAAGACTCGTCATCATCGAGGCATCTAAGCAAGACTCCAGTGAGACCTCTTCTATAGAGCACACCTCCAACCAGAGCATATCTCTGAGCAACTCTTCTGATGGCTTTCTTGTATTCAGTCGTAGCCTCTTCAGGATAAGATTGATCCTGACAATACTTGGTAATTTCATAATACCACGGCTTTTCTTCATCATCCAGCTCTTCCTCTAGATCTAATAACAAGATCTCCTTATTCTCAATGATTCCTCTTTCCTTAACCTTCTTGAGCACCTCCTCCTTAATACTAAGGAACGCTGGATCTTTAATAGTAGGAGTAAGACGCTTGTGAACAATGATCGAATGGAAATCCCTTTCAGGAAGGAAAACCAAAGAGGAAGCAAGGGAAGCGAGAGCATCGGCTAGAATGTTCTGATCTCGAGGAACATGGACGAAGATTAGTTTGGTGAAAAGCTTGGCATAAGCAGAAGATAGTTCCTGATAGGGTTTAAGTTTAGGATTGAGCGTGCGACATTTGGTGAGCACTTGGTGAAGAATAAGTTGACTATCACCTACAATTCGTAGTTGGGTAACACCGAATTGATGAGCGGCCTGTAGTCCGGCCAGAAGAGCCTCATATCCAGCTATGTTATTTGTAACTGGAAATGCGAGCTGAGAGGCGAGCGGAATAGTGATACCCTTAGATGATAGGAGAACAATGCCAATCCCCTTTCCTTGTGAATTCCGAGCTCCATCAAAATGTAATGTCCACATCGAATCGAGATGATTGACGGACATTAGTTCCTCATCTGGAAACTCCGAGCGAACATGGTCAAATCTGGGGAGAGGGTGATGAGCAAGATGTTCTGCAATGGCATAGCCTTTAATTACCTTTTGCTGAATGTAGATGATATCAAACTGACAAAGAAAGCTTTGCCATCATGCCAATCGGTCAGTGAGAATAGATTTTTCAAGGAGAAACTTGAAAGGATTCATGCGAGCAATAAGATGAACCTCGTGAGCTAAGAAATAATGCTCCAATTTCTGAACTACCTAGACTAAAGCAGCACAAGTCTTTTCCATGGCTGAGTACTTCTGCTCACAGGGGTTAATAAGCTTAGGCAAGTAGTAGGCTGCCCTCTCTTTTCCTTCTTCATCAATTTAGGCAAGGACAGCGCCTACAGAGTCATCCAAGACGGAAACATAAAGAACAAGTGGTTTACCTGGAACTGGCGGCCTCAGGACATGAGGATTGGCCAAATAATCCTTTAGTCCATCAAAGGTTGCCTGACACTTGTCATCCCAATTAAATTTGACTCCTGGTTTAGTAAGCTCGTAAAACGGCCTACACCTTTGTGAATGCTGGGAGACAAACCGGCGAATAAATTGCAACCTCCCGATCAACCCTCGAACTTCCTTCAAATTCCTAAGAGGAGACATATCCCTTATTGCCCTTGCCTTATTGGGATCAATCTCAATACCCCTCTTGCTGACTATGAATCCAAGTAATTTTCCAGACGAAACACCAAACACGCACTTCTTGGGGTTCATTTTTAACTGATACTCTCGTGCTCTTTGCAAACCCTTGGTTAGAACCCCAGGATGCTCAATCATTGTCCTTGACTTTACTACCAGATCATCAACATAAACCTCAATAAAAATGTGGATCATGTCATGAAAAATAGCCATCATGGCCCTTTGGTAAGTGGCACCGGCATTCTTGAGCCCAAAGGGCATGACCACATAACAATAAGTACCCCAAGGTGTAGTGAATGAGGTTTTATCCTGATCCTCTTCAGCCAAGCGAATCTGATTGTAACCAGAGAAGCCATCCATAAAAGAGAGGGTCTCGTACCCTGCCGTATTATCAATCAGCACATTTATGTGAGGGAGGGGGAAATCATCCTTAGGACACACACGGTTAAGGTCCCGGAAGTCTATGCAAATTCTAACTCTTCCATCCTTCTTCATTACCAGGACAATGTTAGCCACCCAATTGGGATAGAGAACGACTCTAATAAATCTAGCCTTATGAAGCTTATCGACCTCTTCTTTCATCTTTAATGCCATATGAGGGTGGAAACGTCTTAACCGCTGTTTGACCGGGACAGATCCTGGCTTAAGTGTGAGATGGTGTTCAATGAGCGCAGGGTCCAGACCCGACATATCCTCATAACTCCATGCAAATGTGTCCTTATATTCTCGAGGAACTTGAATGAGCGCCTCTTCTTCGGAAGGTAGCAAATTTTTACGGATGAGGACAATCCTAGGGTTTTCCTTGGTACCCAGATTAATCTCTTTGGTGGGTTCTTCTACTGAGGCTGATGGTTCGTCGAATCTTCTCATACCACTAGTAAAAGCATCAGCCTCGTCCTCATATTCTTCGTACTCTTCATCCCCCTCTTCAATAGGGTATTCATCATTCATAATCGCATAAACACCAAACCCTTCATCTGTAAAGCCTACATCTTCACACTCTATTTCTGGCAGGAAGATTGGATCCTCTAAGAAACCGGGAAGAGCTAAACATGCCCGGCATCTTCTAGCTAGATTTTGCAAGAACCTATGGAGAATCTGCCTACCCTTGGCTTTCTTATAAATAGCTACCCCAAGCCTCTTATTAGAAGAGGAGGGAGAAGAACCAGATGAGAAGCTAGATGAACTACCCTGACCTAGAGGAGGAGGAGAAGAAGAGGAAGACGCAGTGGATACAGGAGAAGGTACAGGAGAGGCCTCCTCATCAGAGGAGAAAAGGAGGTCTGCTAACGAACCTTGAAAGAGCGGCCCTTGGATCGGGGCACACTCCGGAGCAAGATAGAAGGTCTCTTCAATAGAGATGAAAGATTGGAAAGTTTGAATTTTGGCATTTTTTTTTTCATTTTCAAGAATAAAGTAATGGGAGGAAGGAATAGGAGGTGGTGAGATTGGAAGGTTAGAGAAGGATTGAATGAGAGATTGCCCATGCGGAGGTGCATGGAGAATTGAGAAAATTGCTCAAGGAGCAATGGAGGAATTGGGGAAGCTTGAACAGATCTGGTGAGAGAGTAATCAAGACCGCGGGTGGTCTAGGAATATCAGTGACAAGGAATTTGGAGCACCAGAAGGTATTGAGTGACGGGTGTATGGAATTGAGAGAGAAAAGGTCGGCCCACAGCCTGTCCACAGTGAAGTCTTCTTCGAATGGCATATCTGGCTCCCCGGTATCAGTATAGTGACTCAGCATTTGCCTCTTATCTGTAATTATTTCTGGCTTTTTTATCAGCTCATGAATAAGTGATGGCCATTCCAGATCAGTCGGCATGAACAAACGGTTTAAAGTAATGACAATGTCATTCATATCAAACCAACGGTACCACTCACATTCCAGATCCTTCATTTTTCTTCTTTTGAGTGGACTTACAGATTCTAGGGCCTTATAAGTGACTAATGGTGCCAGATGTCGAGCAAACTGTTGTGAATGCACATCTTGATGATCTAACACAGAAGTAACCAATGTGGTCTGCTCGTCATATTGAGTAGCCCCTTTCACAAAGTGGGTATATAAGGTCCATGTGAGTGGCTGTCGGTCTGTTTTGAGAGTGGAAGTCATAACAACCCATGGCTCTCCTTCATTATCTTCGTCATACATTTCTTTGCTCGGCCCCTTGTATCATTGGCCACCTCGGGGGATAAGCTTATGGTTTTTAATGGGCTTTACCCTACCCTAGAGGTTAACACCTAGGCCTTTGCCGGATCTATACCCCATTTTCATCAAAATATTCCATCCCGGGGTATTTATCATATTCTTCTTTTTCTTCCCCTTGGAGGGTAGGGGTGATATCAAAACCGATGCAGGTGTTGTGATTGGAGGCCTTGGCGAATCCTGCAGCTGATCAGCAACATCTAACACTGATAGCAAAGGCCTATTAGCCAGCCATATGGAAGGTACCGACATTGCTGAATGTATATTCTCTCATGGCAGAATAGGCATGCTTGTGACTTTGATGATGCGCCATTTGTGTGGAAACTTTATGCATTGATGATTCGTGGAGGGCACGGCATCAAGTTCTTGAATATAAGGGCGACCCAAAATACCATTGAAGGTTGGATCCATGTCCAGAATGTGGAAGTCTATTGTAATCGAAATCGGACCTAGTCCAACTTTTAAAGTGATCATGCCCAGAGGAAGTTTCTTTGTATTATCATATGCCGTCACTGTAATAGTAGATGGCCAAATCTGACTGTCCGGAATACCGCACATCTTCAGAGTACTTGGTGACAGCACATTGATGGATGCTCCAGTATCCACTAAAATTGTTTAACTGCCACTTTGTTAATGTCAACTGTAATGCATAAGGCATACTTCCTGGCTATCCTTGGAGCTAATTCATGCTCATTAAAAATAATGGCCGGCTGACCACTTGCTGGTGTCAAGACTGATGTAATATGTTCTACTGGAATGTCCTAATTAACCATCACCTTCTGTAGGTACTCTTTCAAAGCCTGCTGGTGAATGGTGGATCTTTTTATCAGTTCTAAAATAGAAATCCTTGCCGGGGTCTTGTCTAGGTGCTTTAGTAAGTCGTACTGAGTGCCCGGTATGGATTCTTGTTCTTGCTCTTGTTCTTCTTGCCCCTGTGTGGGCTCTGAATCCCTTTGTGAGAATACACGATGGAACCTCCATCCACTACAGAGCACCATGGTTTGTGATGATCGCGCCTCTGTCGGGTTGCGGTTAGGCGGAGGATTGATGGAAGAGGAAGATGGGACGTTGGGGTTAACGGATGTTGAAGGGGTGGCCAAAGGAGGAGCCCTTATGAGGGACCTTGTTGGCTGAGGGGTAGTGGTAATAGTAGGACTGGTAGGAGGTGCCTGGACGGCTGAAGGAGGTGTAGGCCGAATGAGGAGGGGTCTAGGTAAAAATGAGGGATTTGTGAATTGCGGTGGCGGAGGATTGGTGGTTGTAGCGGAGGAATTAGGTGTTGGCGAGGGGCGAATGAGGAGTGGTCTAGATGGCAAGGGCGAGAAATTGGTGACTGGAGGTGGGGTTTGTTGTAATATGGAAGATGGTGGAGGGTGAATGAGGAGTGGCCTAGATGGCAAGGGCGAGAAATTGGTAGTGGAGGGAATTTGGTTAGTGGTG
Source organism: Amorphophallus konjac (assembly GCA_022559845.1). Taxonomy (NCBI): domain Eukaryota; kingdom Viridiplantae; phylum Streptophyta; class Magnoliopsida; order Alismatales; family Araceae; genus Amorphophallus; species Amorphophallus konjac. The sequence continues at coordinate 414,621,988 of CM040120.1, forward strand.
CGTAAAAGGGGACGGGATGGTTGGGGAGAAGGTGTCGGACGGAGATGTGCTCTTAAGAGATGGGGTGGTTGAGTTAGAGTTTGATTTATGGCCCCGACAGAGGCGTTCTCTTCATACCACCCTTGTCCTCTTTCCACCTCGTGGAAGGAGGTAACAGGGTTTACTTGCTGGTTCGGAGGGTGCTCTGGCAATGGATTATGGACAATCCCCATGTCCGGTTGAGGTGCGGGAGCTTGCTGCTGTTGAGGAGGAGGTGGAACTTGCTGTTGAGGTGGCTGCTGAGCCTGTTGTTGCCGGGGAGGCCTTTATGTCTTCAAAGTGGAAATAAACTGTCACATTTCATCCCAATTGATACCACCCTGATCATTTAAATCATAGATATAATCCTTGAAATGAAAGCAATGATCTATATTATGACCTGGCTGTCGGTGGAAAACACAATACCGAGCGGTATCCACATTAGAGGGCCAAGCCGTTCTTTCTTTTGGCAAGGTAAGCAGGTTGGCAGCCATGACTGCATTAAAGATATCAGGAAGACTTTCAGGTAATGGCGGGTATTGGGCCCTTTTGGGGCCTAGTGGTCTTCTTGGCTACTGGGTGCCGTAATTGGTGGGTGGCGGCACTTGGTGATATTGCTGAGGAACTGGTGGGTTTGGGTGGACGGCTTGATTTTGTGGAGGAGGATGGAAGGGTCGAGGGGGAATATTTGCTTGGGGAGTGGGATTAAAGAAGGGGAGCTGTTGTGGAGGTTGTGGAGGTCTTGGGTTAGGGTGGCGAGAAGGTGTGGGGTTGCCAACCACGCCCACCTGCTCATTCGTCACGGTGCCCTCGATTGTGCTACCACTATTGCTAACGTTGGTGTTCTTCCTGATCAACCTTGGTTTCTATTCAAACATGCCCATGATGGGTGAATCTTTCATTTGAGTCTGTATGTATCTAGCTCTTTCATAGAGCTCCTCCATAGTGCTCCGCCTGTTCATGGCCAGAATGTGACGGAATTGTGGAGTGGAATTTGATATAATCATCTTAACTTGTTCCGTCTCGAAAGGGTGTCTTTTAATTTTTCAGCCATAGCTCTCCATCTATCGGCAAACAGAATGAAGTCCTCCTCGGGCTTCATTTTTTCAGCAACAAGATTTGTGATTGACAAGGATGGACCCACACGGTCCTTATATTTCTGTAAGAACTTCCGCTGAATAACATCAAAATCACTAGCTTCAGCCGACTCCAAAGAATAGAACCATTCAAGTGCCGGACCATCTAGAGACCTTCTAAATAAATAGGCCAGGGAGATCTTGTTATCCTGCCAGAATGATGTCTCGTACATAAAGTCTTTCAAATGAATGAACGGGTTACCCGTTCCATTGTAGCGCCAGAAATTTGGCATCTCGGAAGGAGGCAAATGGAAAATCGGCAAAGTGGGGAGAGCAATCTCTGGAGCATTCTTCGGTGCCGTAACCTTCTTAAGCTGCTCCTCCATACTAGCTATCTTCTGGAAGAGTATGATGTTGGTATCAGACTCGACCAGGGCCGGATTAGAAGGGAACGGAGTCAGCATCGACCTCCTCAAGAATTGGGGAGGCAGAGGATATTAGGGCATAACCACGGAGTGGCTTGCCGGTTGAGCTGGCATAACCATGATGGGAGTTGATGGATGCGAAGGATTCTTGTGTGAGACTGCCTGGTCATTAGGAGATGAATGGCCACCGCGGCCTGAGGAGGGTTTGAAGATGAAGGGATAGATTTCCCTTTTAAAGCGGCCTGGACCGCTTGGCGTTGGGAATCGTCCAATTGAGACAGAGCATGGATCAAATCATTGAGATTGAAAGATGGGAAAATGTCCCCAGATGTATTTTGCGTGGTAGGTTGAGCTTGGGAAGAAGGCTCAACCTCTTGAGTAGTGGTATCTACCACATGAACTTGAGAATAATAAGCATGGGAGGGAGCATAGTTTCCCTCATAATGGGTAGGATCTTGAGGGAGAACCTCATAAGATGGGTCAAATTGACCCTCCTCATAACCATCATAAGAATACATGTAGTTGGCCATGTTCATGATTTTACCTGAACGAAGTTGCATGTTTAAGGAAAGGCAAATATCTTAAGCCAACAAATATAAGCAAGAAGCAATTACCCAATCAAGCAAGTTGTTCACACAAGTTGTAATGAGCCCGAGATTTTAAGGTTTTCTTTGAGATTAAGATGGATTGTTAAATATGTAATCAATTCTCTCTCTTCAATGTGGGTCCTAATTTCAAATTTGGGTGCAATCTTCGGGTCAACTAAGTTCTTTCTCTATTCTTACCAACGGATGGGTTGACTAAACTTTCGGGTTCTTCAAGTCGTACAACCGGTCCGGCGTCTGTGAGGGAATCCACTGGTGCGGGGACTTACGGAGGCCTTGGAAAAGGAATTTCCAGTCCAAAGAGACGGAATGCTCAATGGAGGGTCCTTCTAATTCCAAGAAAAGGGTGTGGAATCCAAGGAGTGTAGAGAGAAGAGGTCTCTCAACCAAATGCCCTAGAATGCAAGCTAATGCAGGCAGATCAACCAATAATAATTAGATAATCAATAGATGTACCCAACAGGTGAAGATAACAACAATAATCAAGGTTCTGTGAAAACAGAACAAAATGGCAACCTGACAACAGTCGCTGCCTCAGTAAACTACGACTGTGTGACGGTCGCTAATCATGGTAAATAGTGAGCAGCAAAGTGAAATAGCGCCTTGGTGTGAGGCGCTGAATGTGTAAATAACCCCTCTGTGAAGGAGCGTCAAATATCAGTGAACAGTGACCTCAATAATAAGAAAATCAATAGTAACCGTGGAATTGACGCCTTGGGATGAGGCGTTGAATGCAGGAATGACGCCTCTGTGGAGGGGCGTCGATTATAAAAATGAAAAAAATACTGAAAATAATGCAAGCAGCACCTCTGTGAGCGGTCGCTGATTATTGAAATAGCGGCTGCAGGGCAGTCGCTAATCAGTTCTAGAGAATAGAAAGCAATGAAAAACTAACAGAAATCAAATTTCCTTCTTAAAAATGCTATAGACAGTTCAAAAATTGACTAATCCAGTGGGAGGTGTGCACGTGGTGCACAAAGGGAGTGTGCTACGTGGAGCACTAAGGAGGGGCACACGTGGGTGCCAAAGGAGGGGCACGCGAGGGTGCCAAAGGGAGGGGCACACGTGGGTGCCGAAGGAAGTGTAATCAAAACAAAAACATCAAGAGTCCCACCATGATCGCCGATTTGTGAACGTGTCACATAGACATTAGAAAAAAAGAAAATGAAATTTCTTAAGAGAGAATTAAGAAAAGATGGATAAACTAAGCATGATATGTGGGAAATAAAAAAAAAGAGAATAAAAGGAGCATGTGATGCTCTAAGGAGGGTGATCGCTAGAGGGGTTACCGCAAAAATTAAGGGATGATCGCATGTACCTTGTGAAGAAGCGGGTGAGATTGTGAGTCCTTCCTTCCTCCTTCTACCGGCCGACCGATGAAGGGGGTTCTTATTTTGATTACCCTTGTGAAACAAGCGAAGACAAACAAATAAGATAGATTAGCCAAAGTGTAGTATCAATGCTCTAAGGAAATAATACTATGCAACATAAGCATGAATACACCTTGTATGTTTTTGTTTAAACCCCTAAGAGGAGTAAAAGGGTGGAAGATATGCTATGGATGCAAACAAATAGTATGATATGCAGAGAAAGATGTGTGATGATTGTTCTAACAGAATAGCTAGATAGATGTGTGAGTGTGAATAATAAGAAAACTAAAAGAAGAGGGTGAGCACTTCTGTTGTTGCTGCAGCAGTAAAGGGGAGAGAACAAAGAGAGCTTCGGCTGTAGGAAGAAGATGAAGACCGTTGGAGGAAGACTACTGCCGTAGACAGGCAAAAGGAAAACCCCTGCAAGAAGCTTGATTAGCTGAAATCAAAAGTCTCTCTTTCAACCGGAATCTCTCTCCCTTCTAGCAGAAGTCTCTCTCTCGCGGGTGGCCTTCAAGGGAGAATATTTATAGAGGTTAAAATCTAGTTCTAATGGGATTAAAACTAGAGATAAACTTCCAGAATATGGATTGACTCCCAAGGAAAGGATCGAGATCAAAAGATGGAAGGATTGCCCTGCGAGGAAGCAGTAGCAGGAATGGACACGGAAGCTTAAATGACGACATCAGGGTGGTCGCTAATTGAAATGACGACCACGCATGCAGCCGCTAATTCCTGGGTTAACTTATAGAAATAAATGACTTTTCATATTTGAAAAGAGGAAATGATGCCTAAATGGAATGGCGTCAATTAATGAGCGCCTTCAAACCAGACGTCAATTCCTTGAATTTTATTTTAAATGGAATTTGTAAAATCAAGAAATGACGTATGCGCACGCGGTCACTAATTGTTGAAATAACGACACCCATAGAGTCGTCAATTAAATGACGCCCTGCTGAAGGTCGCTAATTACAAATATGATAGAAAAATTAGAAAAACTTCATATTAAGCCAGTATCGAAGTCCACTTTGGGGCATCACATGGTGACATGAGATTTACTCATCATAATATCAATTTTAGCGTGTCTACACCAGGTTTGATATTTGCTGAGGGATTGCCGGAGTATAAGCTAGGAGTCTTCGATGATTCAGAGTTCCTTAATTTCGAGTGCCAATGCCATCTTTACGCCTGTAAGGAGCGCCTCATACTCAGCCACGTTATTCGTGGCGGGGAAGGTCAACTGACACGCACGTGGGATGTGGACACCTTCCAGAGACTGGAGAATGGCTCCAACTCTACAACCCTTAGAATTAAGTGTACCGTCAAAGTAAAGGATCCACGAAGGTTCACCATCTATGATGGCTCCTAACTCTTCGTCCGGGAAACTCTCGTCGGCAGGGGAAAATATGGGGAGTGGATGATGGGCAAGGTGCTCGACGATGGCGTGCCCCTTGACCGCCTTTTGACTGACATATGTGATGTCAAATTGGTTGAGGAAACTTTGCCATCTCACCAGACGATCAGTTAAGATAGGCTTTTCCAGCAAGTATTTTATTGGGTCCATTCGCGCCAGGAGCTTCACCTCATGTGCCAAGAAATAGTGTTTTAGCTTTTGGGCGACCCAGACAACGGCCGCGCAAGTCTTTTCCATGATAGTGTACTTCTTCTCAGCTTCATTGAATAGTTTGGACATATAATAGACTACACGTTCTCTCTTTGCATCGTCATATTGAGCCAACACTGCTCCGACAGATTCTTCTGTGGTGGATACATAGAGCAGTAAAGGCCGACCTGAGATCGGGGGTGCTAGAACGGGAGGGTTTAGAAGATAACTCTTCAGGTCATCAAAGGCATTTTTACATTTATCATTCCAATCAAATTTAGCCTCTCCTTTCAACATGTCATAAAAGGGCTTGCACCACTAAGAGTGATGAGATATAAATCTCCTAATGAATTATAAACGCCCGATTAGACCACGGACCTCTTTGATGTTCTTGGGGGAGGCATTTCGGCAATGGCCTTAGCTTTGTTAGGGTCGATCTCAATCCCTCTATTGCTGACTATGAACCCTAAAAGCTTACCTGAAGATACCCCGAATAAACATTTCTTGGGGTTCATCTTGAATTGGTGCTCCCGGGACCGTTGGAGAACTGCCCGGAGGATCTCTGCATGGCCACTCCTGGTATTGGATTTAACCAGAATGTCATCCACATATACCTCAATATAAACGTGCATCATGTTATGGAAGATGGCCATCATCACCCCTTGGTATGTTGCCCCAGCATTCTTGAGTCTGAAGGGCATGACGACATAGCAGTAGGTCCCCCATTGAGTGGTAAACGAAGTCTTCTCCTGATCCTCCTCCGCTAGGTGGATCTGGTTATACCTCGAGAAATCGTCCATGAAGGATAACATCTCATAATCAGCGGTATTGTCTACCAGGACATCTATATGTGGGAGGGGGAAATCGTCCTTTGGGCAAGCACGATTGAAGTCATGGAAATCTATGCAGACACGGACCCTACCGTCCTTCTTCATAATAGGGACAATATTAGCTACCCATTGTGGATACAAGACTACCCTGGTGAACTTGGCCTTATGGAGCTTGTCAATTTCCTCTTTAACCTCGAGTGCGAGCTTCGGGTGAAGCCGCCTTAACTTCTGTTTGACAGCTCGAGCATCGGGCTTCAGAACCAAGCGATGCTCTACCAATGATGGATCTAAACCTGGCATGTCCTCGTAGGACAAAGCGAAAGCATCAGAAATTCCCTAAGAACCGCCACAAGGGAAGCCTCCTCTTCACTATTCAAATTGGCACTTATCAATATGATCTTGGGGTCATCCTTGGTGTCGAGATTGATTTCCTTGGTGGACTCGTCGACGGAAACACTGGGTTCATCAAACCTCTTGGTTTCATCGACGAAGGAAGCTATGGGATCACTGCCATCCTCTAATGGCTCTTCCTCCTCCTCAGCATCATCATCTTCTTATAACACATATACCTCTAGGCCATCATCTATTGACGACCCTCCTAATTCAACTGCCCCTAGAGGAATGGGAGTGGATGTGAACTCAGAGACCTGATAAAGCTGCGCGCACTTACCAGCCAGCTGGCTGAGGTAACGCACGGGAACCTGACGGACCCTAGACTGCTTGAAAGTAAAAGGTGCTATGTACAGACCCTGACTCGATCCAAACTCTATGCTACTATTTACAAGGGGAGTTTGTGGAACAGAATTCAAGGTGGAAAGCGTCGACCCATGGCCGAGGGATCCCCGCTCCAAGGAGGCCGTTTCTTCGATAGTGAGCTCGTAGGCCCACGTTTGGAAATTGGCATTTTTTTTTGTGGTCATGGGTGAATGTACAGACAACATGGGTCAATTGCCCCACAACTGGATAAGTGAGAAGAGGGAAAGATGGTGGATGAAATTGGATGGGAATGAAGATGACAGGAGCATGCTTGTCTAGAGCGAGGAAGGTGCCTGTAGAAGAGGCATTATCAGGAGGTTTATCAAGGTGGAACAGATAAAGGAGCCCAAAATCTTCCTCGAGTGACGGATCAGGAGGGATTTCCTTTTCTCGGGGAACTTCAGAACTTTCTCTCGGCTCCGGCCGAGTTCTTGGTTGTGTCAGTCCTATGACAAAGCGATCATATATCAGCCCCTTAACGCGAGTGGTCTTGGATGCCTCCTCTACGGAATAGCCTAAACCTGTGCGTCCCTTAGAGACCTTGAGTTTCGCCCTATGTGTGGGGCCTTGTTCATGTTGACCTAATCCCCTACCCATAGTAAAGCCCATCCTATACATGATCTCCCATCCTTGGCCGAATGGGATGTTGGAATGTGTGATTGGCCGGGGAAGAGAAAGGGAACTAGGTGGATTTAAGGTGGAAGGCCCTACGGGGCCTCCTATGAAGAGAACTGGTTTCTTGCCCTTATCCGGGATGGTCATGAAGGGGATCTGTTCAGAAGTGATAGCATTGAGAGTTTCCACCAGGGGAATGCTCTTTATTTTGATCACCCTACCATTGTAAGGAAATTTGAAGCATTGGTAGGCTGTTGACGGGATCCCTAGAGTTTGCTCGATCCATGGCCGTCCTAGGATGGCCTTATATGCAGGGTCGACATCGAGGACGCAGAAGTCCGCTGACATGACCACTAGACCTAAGCCAAGCTTTAGGGTCACTTTTCCTTTTGATCACCACTTTGAATTGTCATAGGTTGAGATTGTGGTGCACACTTCTTCCAAATTCTCTTATTGGAAGCCAATCTTTTGAATGGTCTTCATGGGACACACATTGATCGAAGCTCTCGTATCGATGAGGGTGGAGTCAACCATAACTCTATTGAGGGTGACGGTAAGGCATAACGGGAGTTGATCTACTCTCGGGTGGAGCGAGGTCCTTATCTGAAAATGAGATGGACGGTCCACATGTGAGGGCCATGATGGCATCAGTCACACCACTTGCCGGCAGGTCTTCGTTGACCATGATCTTTTGGAGAAATTGAAGCAAGGTGGATTGATGTGAAGGGGACTTCTTGATCAGCTCCAGAATGGAAACTTTGGCCAGTGTCCTATCCAGGTGTTGGAGAATGTCATACTCCGTGGGAGGACCTTGAGAATTGGGCGCTTCCTCAGGCTGAGATTGCCTTTGGGATGGGGGAATGATGCGGTTGCGGAGAGTGACATTCACTGAGGCTTCTTTTGGGTCATCCGACTCTGAGAGTTTCGGGCGGATTAATTGCAAAGGAGCTGGGGGCTCGAAGATGAGGGAAGTTGATTCCTCTCGGGAAGTGATAGGAGCTGGGAGGGAAACCTATTTTGGCTGCGGAGGCCTTAGAAGAACCAAAGGTCACTATTGCCCTGACCGAGCATCCGAAGGAACGTGGGATTCTTGACAAGGTGCTTGAGGAGGACTCATTAGGTCGGGAGGACCTTGAGTAGCAACTGGAAATTGGATAGGTGGTGAGATTAGAGTCCAATGTCGCGGTTCTTGGGAGAACATGTTGACATCCGTCCATGGCTCATTGGCCTCCATTTCTAGTTTCCCATACCACCCGGGCAAGCCCTCGACGCTCCACATTTGCGTCCTCTTGAGCACACGGGGTTCCATTTCGATCACAGTATTCACTTGCTCATTTTGCTTCAAGCTATAAGGATACTGATTTGGTTGATGAGTAGGTAACGGATTTTGCACGATGCCAAGGTCCCGATTGTGTTTCTTGAGATTAGCAATGGCCATTTTGACGTCGAACCAATTAATCCTCCCCTCGTCATTCATGTCGTATACCGAGTCCCGGAACTGAAAGCAATATAAGATGTCATGCCCGGGAGCTCGATGGTACGGACAGTACCTGGAGGTATCAGCGTTGGGATGAACCCAATCCCTTTGTGGCGGAAGTTGAATGCCTTGGGAAGACATGAGGGCAAAGAATATGTCGCCTAGAGTTTCAGGAAACGGGGGACAAAAAGCCCTTTTCGGCCTAGAGCGATTGTAATTTTGAGGTGGGGGGACATTGGAATATGGCTTCGGGTTACCTAGGCCCTGATTAAGATCAGCTTGATTGGGGTGTGACGCCTGATGGTTGTTGGGCCTAAAGGGTGGGCCCACAGCATTGACTTGTTCGTTCGACGTGACACCTTCAGTGGTGGGGACGGCTGGAGCCTTCCGACCTTTTGGGCTAGACTCAAAGAAAGGAGGCAAAGTGGAGTCCTTTACCTGAGCTTGAACGATCCGAGCTCGATTGTATAATTAAGGGAAAGTATGGAGCTCGTTGAGTATCAGAATGGCCCTAAGCTGAGGAGTAGCATTGTTCACCAACATGGTGACGGCCTGAGACTTGGGGATAGGAACTTCCGTTCTAGATGCCATGATCCTCCAGTGATTAGCGAAATTAATGAAGTCCTCATCGGGCTTCATCTTTTCCGTGACCAAATCAAACAAGGTAGGAGCGAGGGAAGACATGTGACCAAAGTGAGCACAAGGAATCACTCAGAAACTAAGTTAAGGAGATCAATGGCTGGGAGGGAGGAGAACCAACATAGGGCCTCGCCCTCGAGGGACTTTTGGAACAGATGGACCAGCAAGACCCGATCATATAGCCATTGATGGGAATCCATGAGGAAACCCAAAAGATGATGATGAGGGTCAGTGGTACCATCATACCTCCTATACTTAGGAGCCTTGAAACTAGGCCGGAAGCAAGCATCGGGTTGTTTACAATATTGGGCTAGAGAGTGGGGGTGTGAATTAGGCATACTTTCGGCCACCGCCTGCCGAATGTAGCTTTGGATTTCTTGCCTGAATGTGGGGTCCATCCCTTTTAATGGGGCGACCGTAGTTGGTGGAATCCTGGGTGGAGGAACCCCTTAAGAAGCCATCGAATGGCTAGATTTGAATGGGACTTCTCGAGAGGGCCGACTTGTGGACCCTTGAAAGGGGGCTTGGACCCGGGGAGATGTAAAGTGGGAGGATATGTGTGGGATAGAGGGAGTCTTCCCTCGGGAAGCTATCGTGACCAGATCCTTAGGAGCATAGCGAGATAGCACGTTGATCAACTCCTAATCTTTGTGCGGAGACAAGGTAGGAGCCCTAGGACTACCATGATCATGTTCACTTGGGGATGACACCGAATCGGCGTGAACGGCCTCGTTCGGCGTGGCCGAAAACATGCCTATGAAGGTGGCCGGGTGGCTATCCTCTATTTGAAATAAAGGGTTGCCCCTAGTCCCGTACTCATATTAGGGAGCAAACTCCTCTTCATAATCCGGGTTAGTGAAAACTCTCTCCATCCTTAACCAAGCTCACTTGGTATAGGACGGAAAAAGTGGAGACTGAGGAAGGGTGAATGGTGAGCAAAACAACAGGTTGTCTGCAAGTGGCGACCCATTATCTTTTTGTTTATTTTTCTTTTTTGTTCACTCAGAGGAGAGGAGGAATCTAATGGCATGATGGTATTCTCTGGGGAACTTAAGAGAAAGCTCACTTAATGCCCAGGGTCAGCTACACAGGTCTTCGAATGGTACAACCTGCCTGGCGACCGTGTGAGAATCTACAGTTCACGAGGACTTACGGAGGTTCCCGATTGAATTGAACCGGTTGTACCCGAGTGGGAATTCTGAGGTGAAGGGTTCAAATACAATGGGAGGGTGTTCCTACTAAGTGTGATGCCAACTCTTTCCTAAGCCCACCCACGTGTAGACCTGTAGAGAGTATCACATACACAACACACAAATGAAAATAAAACAAAGAAACACAAGCTACGAACTAAAACATGAAGCTAGCAGGAAATGTGCAGAAGGCGACCAGGGATTTGGCCGCTTAACAACCAGGGCGGCCAGGCCGAGGGATGCCCAGACTGGTGGGCGGCCTACCTACTGGTCGCTTGGAAAGGAATGGACGGCCAGGCCGAGGGACGCCCAGATTGGTGGGTGACCAGGCTGTTGGCCGTTCAGCAAGAGGCCTGGGCGGCCACTGGGTGGGACGCCCAGGGGCCTAGCGGCCAAGGAGTTGGCCTTCTTCTGCAACCTTCAAAAAATAGAGCCTAAGCAAACACCGAACTAATGCATAAAATAATATAAGTAAGCTTCTAAAAACATTGGATTTCGGGCATCAGGAACTCACAGTAGGCAATAGAAGGTCCCGCCGTGATCGCCACTTCATTTCTGTGGATGTTTGGAATCGATGTATGGGTAGTCCGAAGAAGTATGTATACCCGTGATATGCTTTCACATTACACCTCTCCTACCCGAAACATAGACACCTACAAGCACACAAAGTTAGAATGATAAAATAACGTGATTGCCAGAGGTTATTACGTGAACCTCACAAGGAGAATATGATCGCAAGAAACTCTGAGCGGGGAGATGGTGAGGTCCCTTCTTCGCCATTCTCGACCGGCCAAGGGTGAAGTGCCCTGTTACGTCCCACGATGCTGAAATCCTATAGACAAGATCGAAGCTCACAGAAACTGATGCGGGACGGACCACGGACACGACAAGCTCGCGATTGTCCCTTAGCGAGGGAAGCGTCGGACGTGCACGGTTGAGAAACCGGCAATGAGCTAGGGTGGTCGGCTCTCTTTCGTGCCCGGATCGGGTCACGGGACGGTCATGCTCTCTCTCTCGCAGCAGCAGTGAAATAAATATTACGAGCTAACGGCCCTACACATGCTCTCTAGCAGCGGCATATAAAGCATATAAGGAAATAAGCGAAATGCCGAGTGTAAGAGTGAATACGATACCTCCACGCGCTCGGCGTGGGGAAGACGGACCAGGCCGAAACTCGTACTCCCGGAACAATAATACACAATATTACAGCAATACAAGTCGCTACCCACTCCACGTAGGGAGGTAAAGGGCTACACAAATGGGCCCGAGAGGATCGAATTCGGGTTGACGGGCGGCTTCTCGCGTCTCTTCGGCAGCACCCGAACTTGTAACTGTGGGGCCCATGTGCTGTCCGTAGGGGCCGTGTGGGACCCGGAGGCACCGCTGTAGGGGGGACACTTGGGGAAGCCCTCCCCGGGATGGCGGCACGCTGGAACGATGACCGGAGGCCGGGCGGCTCCGTTCGGCACCGGTCAGAACAACCGGCCACGGATCTGCCAGTTCTATTTTCCGGCGCGCGCTCCGGCGAGAACGGACGCTGCGATCAGCCCCGACGTCGGATCGACACGAAACTGGTGCCGTTGGAAAGCTCTCTTGAAGTACTTCAATCTAGGCCTGGGGATCGGACCTAGATTTGCACGGATCTTGGCTTTAATGAATTTTTGAGCTTCTGTTGTACAATGACCGGACTCTCAGATCTGCAGGGAACTTGTCTGAGAACTGCCATTGATTGTAAGGAAGATGTCCGATCCAGCTCTTGAGGTCTTCATCAAAGTTGTAGGAAATGGAACCAGGTAAACGGAAATATTTTGTATGAGAGGATTGGTGGAGGCTATGATTTGTTATGATTTTTGCACTGGATGGTGGTCAGATCTAGAATCTGGCTGACAGCACTGTAGCTGAGGTAGAACATGATTTTTGAAAAATGGGTAGAAGGCTGATAAAAAATTAAGAAAATTAATGGAGTGATAGGTTGATGGATAGAAATCCCAGTAAAATTGGGAGGGTTTGGAAAAATCAAAAAGGTCATCGGAGATGGAAAACTTAGAGCTGCTGTCACTGTAGATAGAGACAAGATAGATCTAGGAGTGAAAGATGAACGAAAATGAAACAAATACTAAACGATGGAATTTGGACGTGAAACTTTAGGTGGAACTGGGGATTCAAGGTAGGAACACACCATAAAAATTTCAGCTTGCGATATTCACGTGGTGGAGAGCAGGAATTCGTGGACTACAACCCTATCTAGCAGGACTGAACCTTGAAGATGGCTCCGCGGCGGCTCGAAGGCGGCACAAACGGCGGCGGCGGCGGCACCGATGATCACCGGAGATAGAGGGAGGGGATAGAAGATAGAAACCACTCTAGAATTGGGGGTTTGAGAGGGAAGAACACCAGGGAGAGGGCAGGGCGCAAGAAGCTCCAATGGCTTACACAAATTTTCTCCTTCATTAATTCAATCAAATGAAAAATTACAAGCATATATGGTGGATGACAAATGACCTAGGTTGCCCATAGATCTAGGATTTAGGAGGGCAAACTAGGGAGTTCATAAGTTTTTATCCCATGTGGTCAAAACACATAATACATATTTTAATCTAACTTGACCATTTCTATTCAAACTCTACCTAAATCACACCTACCAAGCCTAATAAGGCCAAAGAAGCATGCGCCCCCCTTCATGGGCCAAAGGCCAATCATGGGCCAAGAGCCATCCACAAGCCCATGCTAGTCATGGACCATTCTCACTTAGATGGCCCATGAGAGAGTGTAACCCAATTTGGGCCTTAAGTGACTTAATGACCCATTTGAAACCTAATGACCCAATATGAAGTAACACCCTTAAGTGGACCTAATACATGATACCTAGTAATGGACTCTTCCTAGAAATGTGACCCAATGGCTTAATTAAAGCCTTACAAAGAGAGCCCAAATGAAAGAAATCAAAAATTACACACTTTCAAGCCAATACAATCCATAATACACACCTATACAAGCCAATACACACTAATACACATCCCATAAGCCCTTGATGTCCTCATCAATTCTCCCCGGGTGGGAGGAACTCGACCCCGTCGAGTAGGGGTATGGATGCTCGAGTACTCCGGCGGATCCGTCACCGTGCCAAGTAGCGCGGGTATGCTCCACTCCAAGTGATCATCACCTGCTCATTCCATATATACTTGATATGCACAAACTGCTATGGGCTGAAGGTGGACACTCCGAGTGGGGCACTCTCAAAAGGGAAGGAAGCAGCTCGAAGACTCACTAGGAATCACCGCTGAGTCCCTGTAGGTGACTAGATCTGGGTATAGATATAGAACCGATCCCATACTCATCGAGTGAGTCCAATCACCTCTTACTCATAAGAGAACGATAACGAGCTTGCACAAGACACATGCAAACTCACCATGCACTAACACACGTATGCAAACAAAGAATCGACGCAAAACACATTACACAAACAACCCACACAAAGAAAACACACTGACTCATGCACGACTCTAGACTAAGGTGGTAGCATCAATCCCACTAGGTGGTCGCATCCTGCATTGCGGGAGAGTCCTCTAGTTCTCCCCCCAAAGCATAGTACTCCTCGGCTAGTGCCTCATCGGCCACGTAATTGACACACTCAAGCTCGGGAGGTGCGGATTCTCCAACACCTAAGGCTAGGGTGGCGCGAGCGGGACACTCACTGGCAAAGTGGCCAAACCCGTGACAGTGGGAACACTGCACTCGCGACCGACTGCTCTCTCCGATAAGAGGGGCCTTACCCTTATCCTCCCGACGGGCAGGGGGTGTAGGCAACAAGGGTGCAGGTGTAGGTGCCGTGAGCAATAGTGGAGGAAGTGTCGGGGCCAGGGGACGGGCTATGGGTGCCGGGGGGGGCAACGGGTGCCGGTGGATGGGGTAAAGGTAGATCCCGTGGTGGGGGAGGTCGAGGTCTAAGAGCGAAGTGCTCCTGACGGGCGGACTCCTGAGGACGAGCCATGGGTCCCCTCGGGTATGAACCTAAGGAGCCACGGGAATCACTACAGGGAGGAGCGGGGCTCCACCGTGGAATAGACTCGAACTCTCCCTCGAATTGCTCCATCTCGAGAGCAACTTGATATGCATCCTCCAACTTGTCCACCTTGCGGCAGAGAAGCTCATACCGTAGGTGCGGGCGTAGACCACGCCGAAACCGAGAGACGGTAAGGGAATCTTCCTCCGTGGCATCACATCGCAAGTAGTATTCATCAAATTCGACAATGTAATCAGAGACGGACCGGTCTCCTTGGGTGAGGCTTTGCCACCTCTCTATAAGACGCTGGCGGTAGGAGGTAGGGAGGTACTTCTTCCTAAGCTTCTCCCTCATATCGGTCCACGTATCGATCGGGGGTTCTTGACGATGAAACAATAGGTTCTCCATGTTCCTCTAATAGGTTTGTGCTTGGCCTAAAAGTTTCATCCTAGCGTACTTGACTTTTCGTTGGTCTGACATCTCGAACCACTCAAAATATCGGTCCATACCAGCCTCCCAATCAAGATAGACCTTTGGGTCTAAGGACCCGTCAAAGGTGGGAGGGTCGGCCCGAACGGTCCGAAGGGCCCGTTCATCCATATCTTGGTCGTGGGTACGCCGCGTAGGGCGATGATCACGACCATGTCCCCGATGCTCATTATCGGACTCATAGTCATGCACCTCGGGGACTTCGTGCATCCTAACAACTACCCCTTGAACCCTTGGAGTCGCGGGTTGTTGAACCAACTCCGGTTGACCTTGTGTAGGTGGGACGGGTTCCTGGACGGGGGCAATCGGATGTGTCTCGGCTGGGCCTCTCTCTAGTGCGGCAACTCTCCCGACCAATCCCTGAACGGACTGGTTCGACCCAGCGGCCCTATCCTCTACGGCTTTCATCCTCTCTTCTAGGTGGGTGCCTAGACCATTCACTCGGGTACTCACTCCTTCCATCCTATCCATCCGGGTACTTAAATCACCCATTTGCGTATCCAACCCATCAAGACGCGTATGCAATCCTTGCACTTGTCCCATAAGATTTTGGAACATTTCTACCACAGCTGAGGCATCGAGACTAGTGGCTCGGGGATCCGCCATAAGTGGTGGTGGGGGTGAGTACTGAGTACCCCTACGAGTGGGCATGCAGACACACCGACTAGAAGACGCCGACTAAAGCAAACACACTAATGCAAAATGATGCGCCTGGACTTAACCAAAACTCGGTACGTGGCGGAGCTAACCGATCCGAAGATCACTTGCACAAGTGTGCGGCCTTCCCGATAGGCGTAGCCTAACATTCGGACAACACCTTTCGATATACCGAGTAAATGGATGTAAATGCAAAGACACTTTTTTTTATTTTAAAATAATGATGACCCTAAACATGACTTAGACAATGACTAATGACTATACGTAAATGACACTCTTTTTTTTATGTTTTTAGACACCCTAGACTCAAACTCGCTCTGATACCAAATTGATGCGGGATGGACCACGGACACGACAAGCTCGCGATTGTCCCTTAGCGAGGGAAGCATCGGACGTGCGCGGTTGAGAAACCGGCAATGAGCTAGGGTGGTCGGCTCTCTTTCGTGCCCGGATCGGGTCACGAGACCGTCATGCTCTCTCTCTCTCAGCAGCGGTGAAATAAATATTACGAGCTAACGGCCCTACACATGCTCTCTAGCAGCGGCATATAAAGCATATATGGAAATAAGCGAAATGCCGAGTGTAAGAGCGAATACGATACCTCCACGCGCTCGGCGTGGGGAAGACGGACCCGGCCGAAACTCATACTCCCGGAATAATAATACATAATATTACAGAAATACAAGTTGCTGCCCACTCCACGCAGGGAGGTAAAGGGCTACACAAATGGGCCCGGGAGGACCGAATTCGGGTTGACGGGTGGCTTCTCGCGTCTCTTCGGCAGCACCCGAACTTGTGACTGTGGGGCCCACGTGCTGTCCGGAGGGGCCGTGTGGGACCCGGCGGCACCGCTGTAGTGGGGACACTTGGGGAAGCGCTCCCCGGGATGGCGGCACGCTGGAATGACGACCGGAGGCCGGGCGGCTCCGTTCGGCACCGGTCGGAACAACCGGCCACGGATCTGCCGGTTCTGTTTTCCGGCGCGCGCTCCGGCGAGAACGGACGCTGCGATCAGCCCCGACATCGAATCGACACGAAACTAGCGCCGTTAGAAAGCTCTCTTGAAGTACTTCAATCTAGGTTTAGGGATCGGACCTGGATTTGCACGGATCTTGTCTTTAATGAAATTTTGAGTTTCTGTTGTATAGTGACCGGACTCTCAGATCTGTAGGAAACTTGTCTGAGAACTGCCATTGACCGTGAGGAAGATGTCCGATCCAGCTCTTGAGGTCTTCATCAAAGTTGTAGGAAATTGAACCAGGTAAACGGAAATATTTTGTATGAGAGAATTGGTGGAGGCTATGATTTGTTATGATTTTTACACTGGAAGGTGGTCGGATCTGGAATCTGGCTGACAGCACTGTAGCTGAGGTAGAACATGATTTTTTAAAAATAGGTAAAAGGCTGATCAAAAATTAAGAAAATTTATGAAGTGAGGGTTGATGGAATGAAAGCCCAGTAAAATTTGGAGGGTTTGAAAAAATTAAAAGGTGGTTGGAGATGGGAAACTCAGAGCTGCTGTCACTTTAGACAGAGACAAGACAGATCTGGGAGTGAAAGATGAACGAAAATGAAACAAATACTAAACGATAGAATTGGGACGTGAAAATTTTGGTGGAACTGGGCATTCAAGGTAGGAACACACCATAAAAATTTCAGCATGAGATCTTCACGTGGTGGAGAGCAAGAATTCGTGGACTACAACCCTATCTAGCAGGACAGAACCTTGAAGATGGCTCCGCGGCGGCTCGAAGGCGGCACAAACGGCGGCGGCGGTGGCACCGATGATCACCGGAGATAGAGGGGAGGGGATAGAAGATAGAAACCACTCTAGAATTGGGGGTTTGAGAGGGAAGAACACCAGGGAGATGGCAGGGCGCAAGAAGCTCCAATGGCTTACACAAATTTTCTCCTTCATTAATTCAATCAAATGAAAAATTACAAGCATATATGGTGGATGACAAATGACCTAGGTTGCCCATAGATCTAGGATATGGGAGGGAAAACTAGGGAGTTCATAAGTTCTTATCCCATGTGGTCAAAACACCTAATACATATTTTAATCTAACTTGACCATTTCTATTCAAACTCTACCTAAATCACACCTACCAAGCCTAATAAGGCCAAAGAAGCATGCGCCCCCCTTCATGGGCCAAAGGCCAATCATGGGCCAAGAGCCATCCACAAGTCCATACTAGTCATGGACCATTCCCACTTAGATGGCCCATGAGAGAATGTAACCCAATTTGGGCCTTAAGTGACTTAATGACCCATTTGAAACCTAATGACCCAATATGAAGTAACACCCTTAAGTGGACCTAATACATGATACCTAGTAATGGACTCTTCCTAGAAATGTGCCACAATGGCTTAATTAAAGCCTTACAAAGAGAGCCCAAATGAAAGAAATCAAAAATTACACACTTTCAAGCCAATACAATCCATAATACACACCTATACAAGCCAATACACACTAATACACATCCCATAAGCCCTTGATGTCCTCATCAGAAACACAAGAGGATATGCCATTAGTTCTATCAAGTGCAGTATATATTCTAAAGCGTATGGAAGAAATAATATTGGTGGTGTGGTTACCGGGGGTGGTGGGAAGGGGGGGTGGTCGAGACTTTTGGCCACCCGCCTTCCCGTTTATTTTAGGATGGAAACCTTTGTACGAGGATCTAGGATTCTAGTATGTAATGGAATGTAAATGGGGAAGGGGAAATTTGCAATGAGTAAACAATGAACATGGAGAATAGAAAATCAAACCCAGGAGGTGGTCACCCTCGTTAAAGCTCGGAGATCATTGCCCGAGGCGCAGCTCCATTTCCTCTTCCGATTGTGCCTCTCCCAAGACGTTGGGTTGGCCTCTCTCGAAAGAAAGAAAAGCTCCTTCCACCCAATGACCCTGACTCCACCGTATCTCCTCCAATGCCCCTCCAATCCAAATCCCTCTCCCAACCCCCCTCTCTCGAGATAAGAGTTTTGTCTTCCTCCCTCCTTCTGGAAGGGTCGGACGTGGGATAGATCGTGTGCAACATGAGAGGATTGGTGCCAAGCGTGACGGGAGAATGGAGCACGTTCTTTGACTAGCAGTTACAGGGTAGGTGGCCAAGGAGCTAGCCGTTTTAGGGACATGGGCGGCCAGATACATGGTCTTCCAAGAAGGTGGAGGGCGGCCAACTACCTAGCCTCCTACTGGGGTGGGCGACCAAAGAAGTGGCCACCTAGGGGTGTCCTGGGCGGCCATCATTTAGGCCGCCAAGGGGGGCTGGGCGGCCAAGGGTTTGGCCGCCCAGGCCATGGACCTTGAATCCTCAGGTGGCCCATGAACACACAAGTGTCCGGGATGGACTTAAAACATGAAACGGCGAAAACCTGAGTGAAACGACTGCGTCACTTACATGACGGTCTAACTGAAGATCCGTGAGATGTCCGAAATCAGGCGTCCACAATAGCCAGTGCTGAAAATAGGTAGCAGTCATTGGCAGACCACCTCCATCAGGTAGCGGTCGCCTGATGGCCGCGATCAAGACAGTCCACAGAAAACACAGAGCTCACGAAGTGCTCTCTAGACTTTTGGATTTTTAGGGTCTAACCAGCTCGGCATCCTAGTGGGAATCCCAGGCTCCCAGAGTCTTACAGAGGCCTTGAAACAAGATCACCTAGTCCAGCAGAAAGAATATCCGACGGACAGGCTCTCAAGTCCAAGAGCTTTTCCTATCAAGTGCAAGTGATCTAATAGCATCGTACCGGGGTACGGGCTACATGTGCAGTAATAAAATAGAAAGGGGATGAGAAAGGAATGCGTCAAAGCATGAATCAAAGTGAACTTAAGTCATGGAAATATCCTTTAAGAACAAAGCTGTAAAATTTTTGCATGAAATTAACATATATGAAAAATAAATCTTTAGCACATGCTAACACTAACTATAAAGTCATGACATGATCAGGGGCAGCAATAAATGAAATAAGGCATGCTTAATATCATATATGATAGGGCATAAACTGGGATTTAATCTGGTTACAGAAACCAGATAGCGGTTCTTTGAGGGCGGCCACCACTTGAAAGAAACGGTCTCTACAGGACCGCCTTCTACCTGCATTAGATAGAAGCAACATCCGACATGCAGAGCCTATTCTAGGGAAAATAATGGATAAAAACTATAGAGAACATAAAGGCAAGATAGGATAGCATGTTTAGAATGAAGTAAGTACATTGGAAAAGTAGGAGTTAAACCAAAGTTCTTATCTTTTAGCTAAGGGTGCAGGGATAGCATGCTATGAAAACCTAACTGCGTAGTCATGAAAAAACATGAAATACTACATGTAAAATGCATGAAATCATGATAAATCAAGGGACTTTTGTTCCTAACTTGATGTTTTAGCCAACCATGGGATAACCTACCTCTAGTATGATCCCTAGACTTCGAATTTGTCGTCGGAAGAGGGTGCTGGATCCTGTGCATCCTGCGTAGAAATTGCTACTTCTGAGCGCTCTAACTCCTTATCCTCTTGATCTCCTAACATGAAAGTTTGCAGAGGGTTAGAAGACACTAAGGGGAGTATTTAATTCTAAAGGAAGAACGTGAAATAACAATATTATACCTTCGAACCATGCGATCTAAAATTAGGGTTCGCGCAGGTTGAATATGGGTTTTATATATAGGGATTGGCCTAGGTCTGAGGGATTAGGTCGAATTAGGGGTCCTATGTGGTGTCAATTCGATCCCCTAAGAGTCCTAGGCAAGTTTCTATGCCAGATCATATCGGATCACGGTGAATTGGGGGATAGAAATCCAAGTTTCATAGGGCTTATCACCTTCCATTTACGGAACCAGGTAGCGGTCATGCCAGGACCGCCACCACCAGGTTGCAGTCTCGCGGCCAGAATTCGAATTTAATTCAAATTTCCTTCTAATTATCTCCTAATTTTCCTTATTTATCTACTTTAATAAGGCAAAATTACCCTATTACGTTTCTAGGGTTGGGCTTGGGCCAAAAGACTTCTGCTTCTGGTTTTCAGGCTCATTTTAAGTGGGCTTATTAACCTATTAATAATTAGGCCCATTAAGCCTTTAAAACCTATTTAATGCTTAAATTAATTTATTTAATCCCAAAAAATTAAATAAATCCTAGATAATTACCAGGGGTGCTACACCCTCCGCCACTTAAAAGAATTTGGTCTCCAAATTCATTGTATGGGATTATAGAGAGTGTATTTTACTTACAATCAAATATCTCCAAAAATCTCTTACGCATAGCTTCTTCCGTCTCCCATGTTGCTTCCTGCTCCAAGCATTTACTCCATTGGATCTTTACCATGGGAATAGTCGTATTTCTAAGCTGACGTACCTCTCGATCAAGTATTTTGAGTGGCCTCTGCTCGTACGTCAGATCCTTCTGTATTACAAGTTCGTCATGACTTATGATAAATATGGAATGGGTCATGAACATACCTTTTAAGCATCGAGACATGGAATATGTCATGCACTCCAAACAATTGAGGAGGCAAAGTAATCCGATATGCGACCTCGCCAACCCTTTCAAGAATTTCAAAAGGGCCAATAAATCTCAGAGTAAGCTTGCCCTTTATGCCAACTCTTCTAATTCTACGACCTCGGGAAACCTTGAGGAACATATGATCTCCCACTTGAAATTCCAGGTCTCTTCTTCTAGTATCAGCATATGTCTTTTGTCTGGATTGTGCCATCTGGAGTCTCTCCCTGATCAATTTAACCTTCTCGATTGTGTCCCTGACAAGATCTTGGCCTAGAAGTTGTTTCTCCCCAACTTCATTCCAGTAGATAGGTGAACGACAACTCCTCCCGCACAGTGCCTCAAATGGTGCCATTTGAATACTAGCTTGATAGCTATTGCTGTAGGCAAACTCAACTAGAGGCAAGTGGTCGTGCCAACTCCCACCAAAATCAATAGCACAAGCCTTGAGCCTATCTTCTATTACTTGGTTTGTTCTTTCAGTTTGGCCATCTGTTTGTGGATGAAATGTTGTGCTTGAGTTTAATCGAGTCCCTAATGAGTGTTGTAGACCCCTCCAGAATTGTGATGTGAACCGAGGGTCTCGATCGGATATAATTGTGACAAGGAATACATGTAATTTAACAATCTCCTTCATGTATAAGGCTGCTAGAATATCCATAGACCATCGACTTTTAATAGGTAGAAAATGTGCAGATTTTGTCAAACGTTCAATAATTACCCATATACCATCATGTCCGCCTCTTGTATTTGGCAAACACATGATGAAATCTATCCCTATGCTTTCCCATTTTCACTTGAGAATTTTCAAGGGATGTAACTTTCCAGTGGGCTTTAGATGTCCCGCCTTAACTTGTTGACAAGTGAGACAGCGAGATATAAAGTCTGCCACTTCTCTCTTCATATTAGGCCACCAGAAATTTCTTTTCAAGTCTTGGTGCATCTTGGTAGCACCAGGGTGAATAGCATATCTTGACCTGTGAGCTTCTTCCATAATTATATTTCTAGTCTTCTCATGATCTGGTACACAGATCCGACCTCGGAATAGCAATCTTCCATAATCGTGACGGAGAAATCTGGTCGTTGATCAATATTAGCCAAGATCTCCACTAGTATAGGGTCATTTTCTTAAAGCTTAACTACATCTTCCACTAATGTAGGTTGTGACTGGATATTGGCAACAATACATTCTTCGTTATCCTTGTCAATATCTAATTTAAGCTGAGCAAAGTCTTCTATAAGGTTTGTCATACCTCTTCTGAGACTTGATAAAGTTTCCAGTGGTTTTCTGCTGAGTGCAAAGGCTACAACATTTGCCTTGCCAGGGTGGTATTGAATAGAAAAGTCAAAGTCCTTAAGGTACTCCTGCCATCTTCTTTGCCTCATGTTTAACTCTTTTTGGGAGAAGAGATATTTCATACTTTTGTGGTCCAAAAATAGGTGAATTTCTCCCCATAAAGGTAATGTCGCCATATCTTCAAGGTGAAGATAACAACAACAAGTTCCATATCATGCACTAGATAATTCTCTTCATGATGCTTTAATTGTCTTGAAGCATAACAGATCACCCTACCATGCTGCATTAAACTACATCCAAAGTCAACGCCTGATGCAACAGTGTAGACTTCGAAGGCACCACCTTCAACGGGTAGTACTAACACAGGTGCAGTAGTGAGATGTTCTTTGAGAGTCAAGAAACTCTCTTTACAATCCTTTGACCATATAAAAGGATTTTTTTTCTTGTAAGCTGGTCAGAGGAACGACAATCTTTGACAAGTCTTTTATGAATCACCGGTAGTAGCCAACCAACCCAAGAAAACTCCTAATTTCAGATATAGTTGTCGGTCGGCTCCAATTCTTGACAGCTTCGACCTTAGAAGGATCCACAGTGATACCTTCCTTTGATATGATATGACCAAGGAATGATGACTTCCTTTATCTAGAATTCACATTTGTTGAGCTTCGCAAAAAGTTGGTGCGCTCTTAATATTTGCAAAGTTATTCTTAAATGTTCTTCATGCTCTTCCCCAGTCTTGGAATAAACAGGGGCATTGGTTAGTCCAAATGGCATAACCATGAACTCATAATGCCCATATTTGCTATGGAAAGCAGTCTTGTGAATGTCTTCATCTTTGATCTGAAGCTGATGGTAACTAGACCTCAGGTCTATCTTTAAAAAATATTCTGCACCAAAGATCTGGTCGAACAGCTCATCAATACGCAGCAGTGGATATTTGTTCTTGATCGTGAGTTGATTTAATTATCGATAATCGATGTAAAGCCTGAGGGATCCATCCTTCTTCTTGACAAACAGAACCGGCGCACCCTAAGGGGATGTTCTGGGTCGAATAAAACCTTTCTCCAACAACTCTTGAAGTTGCTTCTTCAACTCCTTAAGTTCCGTGGGGGACATCCTGTAAGGAGCTTTTAAAATAGGTGCTGCTCCAGGGATAAGTTCAATAGAGAAGTTTACTTCCTTTTTGGACGGAAAATCGGGTAATTCGGAAGGGAAAACATCTGGGAATTCTCTTACAGCATGGATTTTTTCAAGAATAATTTTCTTGGACTCGATGATAATTATAGAAGTAAGGAAAACTTCACACCTTGTGAATTAAGTTTGCAGACATGAAAAGATGAAATAAGGATAGGATGTTTCCTATATTTGATGCCAAGGAAAGAGAGCTTTGGAAGATCAGGTTTGTGGAAAGAAATTCGCCTTTTGCGACAATTAATGTCGACATAGTGTTCACATAGCCAATCTACGCCTAAAATGGCATCGTAGCCTTCCATGTCAACACATACGAGATTTGTAGGGGGATTATGGCCTTCTATGGTTACCTCACTATTAGGGTAGTGGGTTTTCAGTTCGGTTCCAGAACCTAAGGGTGTAGTAATAGCTAGGTACAAAGAGGAACATGGGAAACTGGTAAACTATTTGCAAAAGCGGTAGATATAAAAGAATGAGAAGCACCAGTATCGAATAACACAAAGACATGATGTGAATAAATTTGGATAGTACCTAGTGAGGACACACGCTGCAATACACGCCGGTGGACGAGGACACGCCGGGGCCCGGTTAGCTCGCGGAGGACGTGGACGCATCGGCCAAGCCATCATCCTTATTTCAAATTTTTTGGCCATGTTGGGCCCTATTTTAGTCCATGTTGGACAATTGTACTATTGTATGGCATATGGGCTACACTAGACTAATGGGCAAGATTTAATGGGCCTTGGGCTTGAAATGGGCCAAAAGGGCTAGGTGCGAACAAGTTCAAGGGCTAGGTGTGCTAGGTATGAAAGGGGTTAATGGAAGGTGGGATTGGTGGCTAGTGGAAGGGGGCACCCCCCTTCTTGGTCCAAGAGGGAGGCTGCCACCTACCCTCCCTTGACTCCCTCCCTCCCATTTTCAAAGGAAGGAAGCTTCCTCCCCCTCCCCATTTGTCTTCCTTCTCCACCATAGTCAAGGGGGCGCACCCCCTCTCTCCCCACTCTCTCCCACGCCATTTCCCAGCCCCCCTCCCCTTGCCATTCTCTATATAAGCATATGTATAGTTTCATTTGAAACGTTTATGAAGAATTTGTGAGAAAAAATTGTGTTAAGAGAGAGATTCTCTTCCCCCTCTTGGGTGTGACGCCCTAGACCAAAATCCTGTGACGGGATTTGCTTGGCATGTGACTCGCCCCCCTTATCCTCCCTATCCTCTTCGTATCTGGTTTTGAGAAACTTTTCAGTGAAGCTTCTGCAAGTCAAAAAGAACTTGGCACTGGTTTCGCGTCGATTGAAGCTCCATATCGCCGACAACAATTCTTCTCGTGAAGTCGCGCAAGTCTGCCCGAGCCTGCTGTCCAGATCTTCAAGTTCCTGATTTAAAATTTTTACGGATCTACTCCCAATCTCTTTGGATCTGAGCTTTTGAGTGATCGTAGAATTTTATGTCCTCTTTGCATTGCCACCAAGCTCGTGTCGTTCTGACGTTTGTGCTGGTCGTGGCGGTGATTTTCGTGAGGCTGCGCCAACCTCCCTATGCAGATCCGACCCAGAGGCAGAGGCAACTTACAGAAGCTGTTCTGTCTCCTCCCTTTCAGATTTGTCCAAACCATTTGGTCTGCGTCTTCCTCTGGACGTCGCCGATGATCTCCAACAAGAAGCACCCCATTCCGACATCGGAGTGATTTTTTTCATAATTTTTAGCTTTCCTATGCAATTTTGTGCGAGCAGAATCTGAGGCAAAGTATAGTTGCTGCCATGCCCTGATCTGATCAGATCTGATCACGCCATTCGGAGCAGACAATCTTCATACTTTCGCCAACACTCTCCAATAAACGGAACCCCGATCAGACGTCAGATCTGTTGTGCCCCTTAGGCACAAGCATGTGCTATGTTGATTTGATGATAGCAATGTTGTTTTGTTTTGATGATTGCAACACAGTGAGTGCTTTATGAGATTGTGTTTTGATGATAGCAACATAACTTGTTTTGTGGAGAATGCATGTGTATGACTAATATAGTGCTTGATTTCTGCTATGTGCGTTGCTTTTCTATCTGCATGTAGTTTGATGACTAGCAAGTCTATACACTGCAGGGTAAAGCATTTCATTAGTCTATACACTCTTCATGCATGTGCATAGTCTATACATTGTGCATTTCGTTGACAAGTTTGCACATTCATGAAGTCTGCACACTGGCCTGTTCATGCATCACAAGTGTGTATAATGCATCTCTATTCATGAAGTCTGTACAGCCATCCACTTGAAGCATTTCTCAAAGTCCATACAATGCATCTTCTTAGCATCTCATTTAGAGTCTAAGGCATTGTCTATACACTGGACTTAAAGTGTGTACAGCGTCCGTCTCAGCCACCGTCTCATTCAGCGTCTTAGGCTTGCAAAGTCTACACATTGGTCGTTGGAAAGTCTATACATTCGTTACAGTGCACACACCGTCTCAACTTGCGTCTCATGCATATAGTAAGTCTATACATTGCTACAGTAACGCAAGTCTATACATCGTCCGTCTCATGCATTTTCTTAGGCTAAGTCTGTACAGCCTACCGTCT
This sequence comes from Amorphophallus konjac, assembly GCA_022559845.1. Lineage (NCBI taxonomy): Eukaryota > Viridiplantae > Streptophyta > Magnoliopsida > Alismatales > Araceae > Amorphophallus > Amorphophallus konjac. The sequence goes on from CM040120.1 coordinate 414,648,300, forward strand.
CATTCATCGTCTCACTTGACGTTCAAGTCTGTACATTGGCACTGTAGCATGCATTCATGAAGTCCATACATTCACTGAAGCTTGCTTAGCTGAAGTGTGTACATTGCATTGCATTGCATGACTTGAAGTCTGTACATCGCATGTGTGCTTCATGCTAAGTCTATACAGGCTAAGTATGTCGGTCTTGTGACTCATGCATTCATTGTTAAAGTCTATACAGACTTCAGTGCATTCTCTGTGTCTCACATGTCAAAGTCTGTACAGTGAGCTTTTCTTGATCAAGTCTATACACTCATTCACTATTCATGCATTCGCAGTGAAGTCTGTACATCCGTTTGGCTATGCATCACTATCCACTAAGTCTATACATTGGTAGAGTCTGTACATCAGACGTGCATGCTCGCCTGCCCCCCCGGATGCTCTCCTGGGACCGAGTATGCCCTCCAGTGACTGCTAATGCTTCCCTAACTTTGAGGATGCTCCCCTGGAGCAGCGATTGCTCCCCAGAGACAGCATGTGCTCCACATGCTCCCCTGACGCTGGTGAAGCTGTCCAGAGGCCATAGATGCTCCCCTGAGACTTCATATGCTTCTAAGTCTATACATCGGTCCTCAAGCGTTACAAGTCTGTACATTGGTTCAAACTCTTCAAAGTCTGTACATTGGGCCTTCAAGCTTTTGAAGTCCATACACTGTCTCGCTCACATCTTCAAGTCTGATTGAGCATCGTGAAGTCTGATTGAGCACTGTGAAGTCTATTCAGTGGATGAGCATTGTAATGTCTATACACTGGTTAGGCTCGATCATGCAGCGTTCATTTCATGTCTATACACTGCATTTTACAGTATGAGTTATAAAGTCTATACAGTGTCTTCAGTTGATTTTGTTAATCGACTGAACTCCTCATTTGCCTTGCAGGTGTCTGGCACGTGATCCAAGGAGTTGAGATGCTGACACGTGGCAGAGTCGATTGGGCGGGAAATTTGGAGGCCACACGCGCCCAGTGCTGCCCCTGCTCGAGCTGCTATAAAGGGTAGTCTCCGTTGTCTGAAGGAGGTAGATCGAATTGGCGAGAGGTGAAGTCCATACAGAGAGCCACGATCCAGACAGAGAAGAGAAAGAAGAGAAGAGCAGAGAGTGAAAGAAAAGGCAGAAGTGCAGAGACTTCGATCCAGCTGAAGAGAGCAGAAGAAGAGTGAAGAGAGCAGAAGAAGAGTAAAGAGAGCAGAAGTGAAAGAAGAAGAGAAGAGAAGAGAAAGAGAAGAAGAGCAGAAGATAGAGAAAGTGAGATCGAGAGAAGAAGAGTGAAGTCTGAAGATTTGTTTACTGGACCGTGGATCAAATCCAGGCCAGTCTGCTCTGTTGAGAGCTATATTGTGTATTTCATTTACAGCTTTCCGATTGCTGTCTTGTTCTGTTTTCGTTTTCCATTTTATACCTTTATTCAAGCTATTTGTCAGCAGAGCAAGCTGTGAGGCTCAGCGTTTGCAGTTGAGGATTCCACTGGATGGCCAAGCTGTATTGCCCAGCGGTTTGCAGAGGTGCTGCCTCTGGACGGGTAAGCTGTAATCCCCAGCGGTTTGCAGTGGTGGATTCCACTGGACAGCAAGCTGTGTTGCTCAGCGGGTGAGGAGGATTCCTCGGACGGCAAGCTGTGTTGCCCAGCTGATGTATGGCAAGCTGTGATGCCCAGCTGTTCAAGCTGTGAGTCAGCAGGAAGCCACACTCGGGTTGAGTGTGGGGTGGATGTAGGTCTGGAGGACCGAACCACCTAAAAACCCCTTGTGCATTGTGGTTTGTTTTGTCTATTTGTTCTTCCGCTAGATGATTGCATAGGGGCGCTCTAAGTATTTGGTTTCTGGTTGAGCAGAAGAGTTAATCAGTTTTCTTAGAGTGTTTTAATCTGTTCTGAGTGAGCAAAATCTTTTTTGGGTGAAATTTTAATTGGGCGAAAGGTCTTTAAAGGGCATATATTCATTCACCCCCCCTCTGAATACATAGCATCGAACCCAACACTTGGTATTAGAGCGGATCTCTGATCTATCAGATCTAACAATCTGCAGAGAATCCTGCTGGTTTTGGTGCATTTCAGAGTGGATCTCTTGTGCTCGTTGATTTGTTTCACTATCTTACTGCTTTACTTTGATCATCTGGTTTAGCGTATTTCTATTTGGTGCATTTCATAGTGTGCTTTTTGTGTTAGTTATTTTGTTTCTCCGACTTAGTGCCTTGCCTTGCTCATTTGGTCTTGGTCCTTCAGTTTTTTCTGTGCTTTCAGATTGTTTGCAATGAAACCAATCGTGCTGAAGGATAGCTCCATCAAAGCAAACAGATCCAGCCACAATGGATCATTAAGCGAGAAAAGTAGCCTCTCGCGGTCTGAAATTGATGGAGACATTGAAAGGGTGACCAGTGAATTCAGGAAATTTCTGAGAAAAAGAGAAGGAAAGCTTGGTGAAGGCAGAAAGCAAACAAGGTATAATTCTAATCCTGCCAAGAATATTGACGTTAACATCTGCTACAAATGCAGGAAGGCTGGCCACACGAAGACTGACTGTCCAAAATTCTCGAAATTCAAAGGGAACATCTCGGACATTGATGAAGAAGGAGAAAAGTCCATATGCTTAATGGCCAACCGGGGAAGTGATGATGAGGAAACCTCATCTCAGGTAAGCTCCGGATCAGATGGAGTTTCTTTTGATGAATTGATAGTGATGTATGAAAATCTATTTAAAGTGTCCAAGAAATTAAAATCTAAAAATAAGAATTTAAGAAAAGAAATGAATAATTTGAAATCTGAAATGATTAAAGAAAAAGATGAGTTGAACAGGTTGAAATCTGAAAATGAGAATATTAGAAACAAACTCATCGGTGAAAATAATCCTTGCAAAGCTTGTGCCATTCTCGAAGACGTGATTAATGATTTTGATTCTGATGACAGTTCTCAAAAAGAACAAATCAAATCTCTAAAAGAAGAAAATGTCTACTTGAAAGATCAAAATAAAAAGCTAATGGTTCTTAATACTGTCTTCTCTGAGAGATGGCTGACAATTGAAAAAGGAAAATCAGTTGTGAAGGAAAATGAGAACAACATTGAAATTATGGTTCAACAAGAAAATGAAACTCTGAAGAACCTGAATGATACTTTGCAACAGCAGCTAATTGCATGTGAATCTGAGCTATCCAAGTATGAAGTGAGTATTGCTTCATTGAATTCTGAAATTGAAAATCTGAAAAACACTCTGTCTAAATTTGTCAAAGGTAAAAATAATTTGAATAAACTGCTTGGCTCCAATGTGAAAAGTTCAGAATGTGCTAGTACCTCAAAATGTATTTCATTTAAGAAATCTCAGAACAATAAGCACAGGGCTGAACAAAAGAAAAAGGAAAATTGCTGTGAAAAATCTTCTCATAAAATTTAGTTTAAAAAGGAATAGAATGTGCAGTGTTTCTATTGTAATAAGATAGGTCATATGATGCATGAGTGTAAGATGTTTGAATTAGATGACCTAGCTGCTACTACTGCACAGAAAATTCCTGCTAGAAATCATGTTTTTCAAAGAAGGAAAATAGAGTGTTTTCATTGTGGCAAGATGGGCCACATTGCAGCTCATTGCTGGCATGCCCAGGGAAAGAAAGTCAATTCAAAACCTGTAAATTTCCCTGCAAATAAAACTACTTCTGGTAAAAGAACCCCAGCATGCTTTGAATGTGAAAAGTATGGTCATACAGTCAAGGACTGCTGGCATGCTCAGGGAAATAGATTGAACTCTAAGTCTGTAAAATTCCCTGCTCTCTATGATTCTTGTTTTGAATGTGGAAAGCCAGGTCACAAGGCTGCAACCTGTTGGCTGGCAGGATACCAAAGCCAGACTGGTTTTAGTAAATAGAATTTCAATTCTGTTAACAAAAATTTCCATGCATATGCATTTAGAACTCCTGCTCATAGGAATGTGCACAAAATAAATTTCAGAACTGCTACATCATGCCACTACTGTGGTCAGATAGGTCATTCAATGAATGATTGTCATGTGATGAGAATTGATGACCTTCATGCACAGAAGTTGGCTACCATACCTGCTAGGAATGTCACTGTTAATTCAGGACCCAAGACTTCTTGGGTTCCTGCAGGATCAAAATAATCCAGTTGTTGCAGGTGTGCCTTGGAAATGAACAAGAGGGGTTAACCAAGGCACTCAAGAATGAAAACCCCATGATTGAACTTATCAGGTCAGTTCTGAACTTTGCTTTTAAATTCATTATCTGAAAATATTGCTTTGCTTGATTGATATTTGATGATCTCTTCATGTCTAGCTGATCAGTCTGCATTCCAGACTCAGCTACTGAGTTTTATTCTACTCAAATTTGATGCTTTTCTCTACTGCCATATTTTGCACTGAGGCTGAATGGGTTTTTACAGTCGATGCATTATATACACTTTGTGTCAATGCACTGCATGCTTGTTGATTGAATGCCTAACTTGCACTGATTTTAAATGGGTCATTTAGTACACACAGTCAATGCATGTGTCTAATCTCTGCATACATCATTTGCATGACTGTCAATGAAATTGTTCAATGCACATAGGACAGCTTTGCACTGCATATTCATTTGCATAACCCTGGTATATAAAATGGTAAGTTACTAAAAGGCAGGGAAATCTACCTGGAGGTTCTTACTATGTGTGAGATGGTCCTTGAAGACCAGGTTCTCTGCCTAGTACCATGGGTCCTGTCTTCATGTAGAACAGTGCACTGCATCATATTTTTGAAAAATCTGAAAAAGGATAAAAATATTCATGACTTGGATGCATAAACTTGAATTGATTGCATACTTGTCTCATGTATCCTTAGTGCATAGTCTGCATGTAGAACAGCCTAGTGCATAGCATAATCTTTGCATCATGATGTCAGGGGGAGCTGAGAGTTTTTCTGGTCAAGTCATTGAATCCTTGCTACTTCTCACTGTCCCCATTTAGTTCTTTCATATCCTTTGACATCAAATGCTCCTGGAACTCAATGCCTATTACTATCATTTCCCTAACCTTCACTGAACAACAGTTCTGTTTCTGGTTTAGTATATTGAGTTGTGATTATTTCAATTGTTCTTTTATAAGAATCACTCTTACAAATTGAAAAGAACTAAAGGTTTAACCTTTATAAATTGGAGAGTTAAGTGTCTGCACTTCAGAATTTGAGATAAAAAAAACTTTTATAGCTCTTAATCTTTGTCTCATGGCTAAAATAGAAAAAGTTTTTTGTAATGCCTAAATGTGTTGAACTGGAAATGTCTAGAACAGGTGAATAAGAGTATGTAATGATTTTTTAAACAATCACTCTAAAAGAAATAAGGGCAACAGTAAATAAGATCATAAATGTAAAAGAGCTGAACATAGTGACAGAGCAATGGCTGATTGCACTGAGAAACTGTGAACTCCTCCAATGAAGCAGGAAAACTCACATGTCATGAGGTGCTTCAGAATATCTCTGTTCATAGGGTCAAATCTATAGGGGGAGTCCTCACCAAGTAACTGAGGGTACTGGCCTCTAATCAAGGTATACCCTTAATGTTAAAAGTGAAGACTATTCCTTGTAGGTCTTGATCTGAAATAGGTCTTGTAGTTTATGCCTAGTAACTAGGGGTATCTGCCTCTGATCAAGGTGTACACCTAATGTCAACAGCATAAATGCCACAGGTCTATTCACTTAGTTCAGTTTCTGAAAATTCAAATGTGAAATACAAACTGCTGTAACCCTTTGAAATCAAAAGTCAATGAGTGAAAATTATTTTTCTCAATACATATTCAAGTTGCCTTTCTTGAAATTCCATATTTAATCACAAAAGGGTATTATTTCAGACTTATCTATTAATACCATGTGCCCTAGATTCGTTGCTATAAACGGAGTCTATAAACTCTTTTTCAAGGGTCAGGTGTTTTACTCTAGATTTATCACTGTTGAACCTGAATTTTTGTCAAAATTGTATGTTGCTGATTCTTATACTTTAACAGTTGTTTATAATCATGCTTCCTTTCTGAACCTATGATTCAGCTATTGTCAAGTGACCCTCCTACCTTCTCTACCTTGTTTATCTGTTCATATTCCTTCTCAAAGGGGGAGCTTTTATTTAGGGGGAGAAATAATTCAGGGGAGTCTTACACTCAGGGGGAGACTGTTCTAGAGGAATTTGCATGCATAATGCACTTTGCACTCTTGTTTATACTATTTTTCTCTTTTTGATTATGTCAAAGGGGGAGAAAATTTTGTGTGTGACTCACTGTCACAGTGTGTTGCCATCATCAAAAAGGGGGAGAATGTTGTGCCCCTTAGGCACAAGCATGTGCTATGTTGATTTGATGATAGCAATGCTGTTTTGTTTTGATGATTGCAACACAGTGAGTGCTTTATGAGATTGTGTTTTGATGATAGCAACATAACTTGTTATGTGGAGAATGCATGTGTATGACTAATATAGTGCTTGATTTCTGCTATGTGCGTTGCTTTTCTATCTGCATGTAGTTTGATGACTAGCAAGTCTATACACTGCAGGGTAAAGCATTTCATTAGTCTATACACTCTTCATGCATGTGCATAGTCTATACATTGTGCATTTCGTTGACAAGTTTGCACATTCATGAAGTCTGCACACTGGCCTGTTCATGCATCACAAGTGTGTACAATGCATCTCTATTCATGAAGTCTGTACAGCCATCCACTTCAAGCATTTCTCAAAGTCCATACAATGCATCTTCTTAGCATCTCATTTAGAGTCTAAGGCATTGTCTATACACTGGACTTAAAGTGTGTACAGCATCCGTCTCAGCCACCGTCTCATTCAGCGTCTTAGGCTTGCAAAGTCTACACATTGGTCGGTGGAAAGTCTATACATTCGTTACAGTGTACACACCGTCTCAACTTGCGTCTCATGCATATAGTAAGTCTATATATTGCTACAGTAACGCAAGTCTATACATCGTCCGTCTCATGCATTTTCTTAGGCTAAGTCTGTACAGCCTACCGTCTCATTCATCGTCTCACTTGACGTTCAAGTCTGTACATTGGCACTGTAGCATGCATTCATGAAGTCCATACATTCACTGAAGCTTGCTTAGCTGAAGTGTGTACATTGCATTGCATGACTTGAAGTCTGTACATCGCATGTGTGCTTCATGCTAAGTCTATACAGGCTAAGTCTGTCGGTCTTGTGACTCATGCATTCATTGTTAAAGTCTATACAGACTTCAGTGCATTCTCTGTGTCTCACATGTCAAAGTCTGTACAGTGAGCTTTTCTTGATCAAGTCTATACACTCATTCACTATTCATGCATTCACAGTGAAGTCTGTACATCCGTTTGGCTATGCATCACTATCCACTAAATCTATACATTAGTAGAGTCTGTACATCAGACGTGCATGCTTGCCTGTCCCCCCGGATGCTCTCCTGGGACCGAGTATGCCCTCCAGTGACTGCTAATGCTTCCCTAACTTTGAGGATGCTCCCCTGGAGCAGCGATTGCTCCCCAGAGACAGCATGTGCTCCACATGCTCCCCTGACGCTGGTGATGCTGTCCAGAGGCCATAGATGCTCCCCTGAGACTTCATATGCTCCTAAGTCTATACATCGGTCCTCAAGCGTTACAAGTCTGTACATTGGTTCAAACTCTTCAAAGTCTGTATATTGGGCCTTCAAGCTTTTGAAGTCCATACACTGTCTCGCTCACATCTTCAAGTCTGATTGAGCATCGTGAAGTCTGATTGAGCATCGTGAAGTCTGATTGAGCACTGTGAAGTCTATTCAGTGGATGAGCATTGTAATGTCTATACACTAGTTAGGCTTGATCATGCAGCGTTCATTTCATGTCTATACACTGTATTTTACAGTATGAGTTATAAAGTCTATACACTGTCTTCAGTTGATTTTGTTAATCGACTGAACTCCTCATTTGTCTTGCAAGTGTCTGGCACGTGATCCATGGAGCTGAGATGCTGACACGTGGCAGAGTCGATTGGGCGGGAAATTTGGAGGCCACACGCGCCCAGTGCTGCCCCTGCTCGAGCTGCTATAAATGGTAGTCTCCGTTGTCTGAAGGAGGTAGATCGAATTGGCGAGAGGTGAAGTCCATACAGAGAGCCACGATCCAGACAGAGAAGAGAAAAGAAGAGAAGAGCAGAGAGTGAAAGAAAAGGCATAAGTGCAGAGACTTAGAAGAAGAGTGAAGAGAGCAGAAGAAGAGTAAAGAGAGCAGAAGTGAAAGAAGAAGAGAAGAGAAGAGAAAGAGAAGAAGAGCAGAAGATAGAGAAAGTGAGATCGAGAGAAGAAGAGTGAAGTCTGAAGATTTGTTTACTGGACTGTGGATCAAATCTAGGCCAGTCTGCTCTGTTGAGAGCTATATTGTGTATTTCATTTACAGCTTTCCGATTGCTGTCTTGTTCTGTTTTCGTTTTCCATTTTATACCTTTATTCAAGCTGTTTGTCAGCGGAGCAAGCTGTGAGACTCAGCGTTTGCAGTTGAGGATTCCACTGGACGGCCAAGCTGTATTGCCCAGCGGTTTGCAGAGGTGCTGCCTCTGGACGGGTAAGCTGTAATCCCCAGCGGTTTGCAGTGGTGGATTCACTGGACAGCAAGTTGTGTTGCTCAGCGGGCGAGGAGGATTCCTCGGACGGCAAGCTGTGTTGCCCAGCTGATGTATGGCAAGCTGTGATGCCCAGCTGTTCAAGCTGTGAGTCAGCAGGAAGCCACACTCGGGTTGAGTGTGGGGTGGATGTAGGTCTGGAGGACCGAACCACCTAAAAACTCCTTGTGCATTGTGGTTTGTTTTATCTATTTGTGCTTCCGCTAGATGATTGCATAGGGGCGCTCTAAGTATTTAGTTTCTGGTTGAGCAGAAGAGTTAATCAGTTTTCTTAGAGTGTTTTAATCTGTTCTGAGTGAGCGAAATCTTGTTTGAGCGAAATTTTAATTGGGTGAAAGGTCATTAAAGGGCATATATTCATTCACCCCCCCTCTGAATACATAGCATCGAACTCAACAAGATCTTGGCATATCGGCCTCCGTAAGTTTGCTGCGCTGGGTGACCTGCGCGGGCAGAATCAAGTCACCTTCTAATCGGCTCACCCGATCGGCCTCGACTCGCTTCCCTCGCCTCCTACGAGTGCGGCCCATCAACCCGGATTCCAGCAACCCCAAATTTATGCTTGTATCCCTTTACCTCCCTACGTGGAGTGGGCATCATGTTCTGAAGTTGTATCGTTAACAATTGTGTGTATCGGGGTTGTTCGGATTCGGCCGGGATTTCTTCCCCACACGCTAGTCGTGGAGGTACGCGCCTCATTCCACACTCACATTGCAGATTTAGTATATTGTCTATCATGCTATATTTGTGAGAATAGGGCTGATAGCTAGGTTCAAATCACCGTGGTTGTGAGCTGTGAGCGCCCGTTCCATAGGCCCAGTCGAGCACCGAGCCCGAACTGGAAACCCCTAGGCGATAGTGGTTCTTTAACCGCTGCGATCCCAAGTTTCCCTCGCAAGGGACGATCGTCGTGCTAATTAGAGTTTCTGTTGAGAGACGTTGATGGGGACATCTCTTACCACTCCACATTTTTCCAAGGGTTCGGTTGCTCGCCAGCTGTGCTTCATCTTGCTCGCCGCATTTTTTTGAGTCTTGGCATGTAATTTTTGTATTTTCTCTGAGTTATAATTATGTAATTTTTCATTTATTTGAGTCGAGTACCTAGGATAGGTAGTTATTTACCTAAGTCTTGAGTCATTATGTTGGTTTGATAGTTTAATGGGCCCAATTATAAGGGCTTGCCCCAGGGGCGCCCCCTTCCCCCCTTGGTTATTTGTCATTAGTCCAAAAGTCAAGGACTTTTTGTAAATTGTGAGTTCCCTATAAATAGGGCCCCAACCCACCTTTGGCGAACTAATGAATTAATGAATATTTGAGAAATTTCCAGAAATTGAGTGTTTCTTTGGAGTGAGAAGCTCCCCCTCTCCCTCTCTCTCTCTCTCACCTCTCTCTCTCTCTAGGGGCGACCCCCATTCTCTCTCCTCCCTCCCAAATTCGACCCTCTCTTGTTGGGACGGTGCGATCGATACAGAGGGGGGGTGAATGTATCTCCTTCAAGAATATTTCCCAAATTAAAACAAAACAACAATACGCCTGCTACTAGATACAGTTGCAGAGTAAAAGCAATAGAGTTCAAATAGGCATTTGATCGACCAGATGAGTTGCTGACTATACTAGTGGAACCAGATGAAGTCTAATGCCAAAGGACAGAACAATGAAAACTAAACTCACTTAGCAATATGTAAAGCTCAAGGCCACTGCAGATCGAAACAAGACTATTCAAACAACCTGTGAAATAGATAGAAGATATGGAAGAACACACCACAGGCAAACCACAGAACAGCAGGTTTTAGGTGGTTCGGTCCACAGACCTACGTCCACCCCTCACTCCCAACCGGAGTGAGGCTTCCACTAGCACAAGCTAGAAACCGCAGACTCAGTCTGCAACAGGTGCTGCCATACAGCTTGAACAACCAAGGGAAACAAATCCCTCAACCAAGCTCTGCTACCCACAGAGCTTGAAACCTGTTCCAGCTACCAGCTAGAATAGAACCGGAGAAACCTCTCCCTTCCTCCACACATCGGAGGGAACCTACTAATGACAACCTGTCACTAGCAACACCAGAGATCATCAATCTCTCTTCCTCTGTAACCCAGAGGGAAACCGGAGTAACACTCCCTTCCTCCACACACCGGAGGGGAACCAATCACAAGTAGCACCCAGCTACTTGCAAACCGAAGACACAATATCTCCCTTCTCCTGAGTCCACAGGAGGAACCCGATCCCCAACAGGGCAATCGGAAGAACAACAAGTGACTGTTTAAAAAGAAAAGCAAAAAACCGCAGTAACAGAAAGCTGGAGAAATAAGAAATCAGACTGTGGCTCTCGCAGGAGCTAGCTGGTCTGGATTTGATCCACGGTCCAGCAGGAACAGATCTTTGTAGACACGCCATTCTTGATGTCTCCTGAAAAAGTTTCATATTACTATACGACGCCCCGCGACGGCTTATGCGTTTTGAATCACTCGAGTGCTTCCTTTTCTTGGGTCTTCTTCTGCCTTTTTCGACATTTGGAATCGTCCCGTCACGGCATTCGGACAGCGTCAACACTAGTCAGACGCATCAGGAGGTTCCGGAATCAGGAAGAGTGTCTGACGGGCGGCCGCCGACGTCTGATTTGAGGACCCAAGTGGGTCTTAATGGGGGCGTCCAGGCCCCTGGACGCCCCCATTCTTTTCTTTTATTTTATTCTTTTCTCAGGGCCCAAAACTAAATTAAAAATAATAAATTAATGGAGGCGTCCAGGCCCCTGGACGCCTCCAAAAAAATAAATATAAAAAAACATAAAATGCCAGTTGGCATAAAAGACAAAACCAAATAAAAATATATATATTAATGGAGGCGTCCAGGCTCCTGGACGCCTCCATAAAAATAATTATAAAAAAAAATAAATCAAAATGCCAGCCTTGGCATAAAAGACAAAATAAAAAATAAAAAATAATATATATTTTGGAGGCGTCCAGGCCCCTGGACGCCTCCATCAACTCCTTCACGGGCGCCGGTCACCGAACGACGGTTTATCGTGTGTGAAAAAATCCAAATTATAGAGACGTCCAGTCAGCAGGACGCACCCATTTCTGAATCACGAGGCGCCGCTCACAAAACCACACGTTGTGCCAAACTGCGTGCGACCGTCGTCGGTTTTCGGTGGACCTGTTTGAGGCGTCCGGAGCCCTGGACGCCTCCACAAATGTATTCCAAAAAAATATATAAAAATAGAATAAAATATTAATTCGGCCCTGATGGAGGTGTCCAGGGTCCTGGACGCCTCCACCCTCCGGAGCTCTATAAATAGAGGCCCACCCCCTCAGTTCTAGAAGAGCTTCGAAGTGATCCGATAGGCTGCCGGAGCCCAGAGGCTACGGAGTCATTTTCTAACCCGTGGGTTCTTTTGTAGGTGGAGGTTCTGCCGGCTTCTCGGGTGCTCACGCTCGCGAGAGGAAGGTCGTCTTCATCCACCGCGCTTCCACGTCGTCCCCACGCTGTCGGAGCTCCGCCGGATTTCACCATCAGCACATCCAATAAGCCAATTCTTTCCTTTTCTTCGTAGTTCTTTTGCATTCATCATCTTGCATCCCCTATCCCCCTTTATAAGGGCGCCTTTTCTTATACACTTCTTACATCCATCATCTCATTTTCCTCCTACTCGAGTCCGAGAGGGGTTTAAAAGATAACACCAACCAGGTGTGTGTCTTACCATCATTTCATTATTTTTATCGCAAGGATTTGAATACTACACCTCCATCTTTCTAATCCACTTGTCATTTGTTTGTCGTTGTTTTGCAAGGGTAACCGAGGAAAGCCCTCTCCGTCGGCCGGCCGGAGGAAGAGGAAGAAGCAACCCGCCATCTCTCGCCCTTGAGGTAGGCGCGATCACTTTCTTATTTTGGGGTCTTTCGGCCCCTGGCGACCACATCTTGTTTTCGAGGCCGCGGCGAGTCACTTCCCCAATGGCCGTTTAAATTTCCGTTCTTATATTCTCTTTATACTCTGTTATATTCTGCTCATATTCTCGAGGCCGCGGCGAGTCACATCCCCAATGGCCGTTTAAATTCCTGTTCTTATATGCTATATTCTTATCTGTTCGTGTTCTCGAGGCCGCGGCGAGTCACTTCCCCAATGGCCGTTTAAATTCACGTTCTTATACGTTATATTCTTATCTGTTTATGTTCTCGAGGCCGCGGCGAGTCACTTCCCCAATGGCCGTTTAAATTCTCGCTCTTTGTATTCTCTTTATATTCTGTCATCTTATTATTTGCTCATATTCTCGAGGCCGCGGCGAGTCACTTCCCCAATGGCTGTTTCAATTCTTGTTATTTAATTTCTGTACCATTCCCGTCCCCCGGAGGCCGCGGCGAGTCACTTCCCGCTATGGCCGTTTAACCCCCATATTTTGCTATATCACACTTGTCCCGCTCGCCCCGCCGGAGCAATCTCCCGTGGTGGCCCCTTCTCTCTCTTCTCTTATTTCTGTGTTGCAGCAAACAAACAAAACAAAAAAAGAAGGAGCCCGCGAGCGCTCCGCGTCTTCTCCGCTCTTCCCCGAACCGCGTGACGTCGCTCACAGATTGGCGATCACGGTGGGACCTCTACTGCTTCCTTTCGGCTACGCTTGCAAGTTCGGCACCACCCGTGCCTCTCCACCTTCGCGCCCGCGCGCGCCCCCGTTGTGCTCACGGCAGCACTATCAGTTGTGATTGGTTGTTTATTTATTATATGTCTGTTATTTCTATTGTTTTCTTACTCTATATATCTGTCAGCATTCCATTGCATACATCCATTCCTCTTTTCTATCATTTTTTCATTTTTTTGAGGATCACCCTTTCCCGATGAAGGAAGGACTCTCCGTTTGGGAATTCCTCTCAACGGACTAGAATCTCCTACACTGGGACCTCCGTAAGTCCCCGACATCGAAAAATCTCCTCTTCGTTCACTGGGCTGGTTGTACCATTGAAGTTCCCCGAAGTTAGTCATTTCATTCGTGGTGAGACGAGAGACCCTAGCTGACACGGCGGTGAAACAAAAACAAACTAGGGTCCCCATTTTGTGTGAACTTCAGATCTCGCTAAAAAAATACAAAAAATCATCAAAATCAAAACACAAAAAAAGGGCGTAAAGGCATCCACTTGTTTGATAATCTCTGCTACCTACTTGCTAGTGTATGTTTTTACGTTCTGGGAAAACTGTGAGCATGTCTCACGAGTCTTTTGAGGAGAACCACCCTAGCCGTGGTTTGTCAGCCGACCCGCGAGTCTATGCTATGGACTCGGGTCCTTCTCATGACCCCTCGCATGAGGTGCAGGTTATTGCCGGGGACACGTCCCCACCACAGGATATCTCTTCTTTACTGGGCGTCCTCGCCAACACGGAGCTTACCTCTGAACAGCTCCGGGCCTTCCAGGCCATTCTAAAGGGGAAATCTGTTTCCCCCACGCCCCAGGAATCAACTCCGGTCATCGCACCTCTCCAAGAGTCCGTGCAGGCCATTCCATCTCCCTCATTAGCGCAAGCCATCCAGTCTCCCTCGCTTCAAGGTCAAGCGAGCCAACAACCACCCTCATTCCAATTCCCGTCACAATCTCAAACTCCCGTTGTTCCCCACACACCGCTTCAGCCAGGGCCAACTGTCGGTGGTCCGACAGCTCCCTCTCATTCGGGGTTTCCCCCTCAAGTCTCCAGGACACAGTTTCTCCCCCAGTGGCAAGTGCCACCTTCACCTCCAGAGGAGCTCGCCCAATCGCTCCTCAATAGGTCCAATTGCATGGACGAGCAGTTTCAAAATCTAAGAAGAATGGTGGACGTGAAAGCCACCCCGGAGGTTGCTTTGCCAATCCTTCCCGTCATTCATCTTCCTCCCTCCGAAATGCCCACGTACCGCAGATACAATGGTACCGGCAACCCCTTCATTCACCTCAAGGACTTCATGTATGAGTCCTCCTATTGGCAAAATGATCAAAGGTCCCTGGCATACCTCTTTCGGAGATCATTGGATGGTCCTGCGCTTGAGTGGTTCTATTCTCTGGAGCCCCGCGAGGCCGAGAATTTTGAAATAGTCCAGAGATGGTTCTTGTAGAAATATAGGGATAGGGTCGGTCCCTCACTCTCCATTACCGACCTAGTGGCCGAAAAGATGAAACCCGACGAGGATTTTGTCCGATATGCTGATAGATGGAGGTCTCTGGCGGAAAGAATAAGGGATACCCTCTCCGAGCCCGAACAAGTGAAGATGATTGTGTCTAATGCAACCCCACAGTTCAGACATGTCCTGGCCATGAATAAACTTACTACAATGGAGGAACTCTATGAAAGGGCCCGGTACATCTAAACCCAGCTAAAAGACTCCCCCATCATGAACATGTTTGAGTCGCCGAAACCCAAAGTGGTCAGAAAGACAGGCGCTGGTGTCCCGGGCGGAGCCACAGAAGGGGTCGTGATAAATGAGCAAGTCAGTGCGGTCAACAATGCCAACTATGCAGTCAACCCAAGGCCTCCACAAATGCCCTGACTTCCACCCCAACCAGGTCCTTTCCCCCTTCGTCCTCCACCCCAAAATAATCCACCCCAGGATTATATGCCTCCATTACGCCAACCCCAGCAACAACAACCACAACCTCAGCAACAACAACCACCACTTCAGTACAACCAAGTTCCACCCCCGGGGAACTATGGTCCCCAACAGCAACAAAGGAGGCCGCTCGATCCCAAGAGAGCCTACTATCCACCATTGCCGGAAACCTTAGCAGACATTTTTAAAGCCCTCATGGCATCAAACCAACTCGCCCTACCCAGAGAAAGGCCCGCGTGGCCACCCAATGTTGATACCTCCAAATACTGCGTCTACCACAGGCAGCCGGGACACACAGTAGATTACTGCTTCCATTTCAAAGATTACATCCATGATATGAATGATGAACATCAAATAGATTGGGATGAGATGAGACGATACGTCGCGGCTCTCAAGGCTAGGAGACCCCCTTATAGGCCACAGCAACAGCAACAGCAACCACAACAACAACAGCAGGCTCAGCAGGCCCCACAACAACAGCCCGACATGGGCATAATCCAGAATCCATTACCGGAGCATCAACAGCCCAATCATCAGGTTAACCCCATCTCCTCCTTCCCGGAAGTCGGGAGAGAGCAGGTGTGGCACCAGGAAAGTACCTCCATTCTTTCTACCTCCAACCCTATCGTCATGCAACCCCCTCACCTTGCCCGGGTAGCACCTCTCTCTCATCAACCCGCGTCGGTATCACCATCACCATTTCCACTACCATTACGCCCTCTCATCCGCACCCCGACCTCCTATCAACCGACACTCTCCACTACACCTTCACACCCTCTCATCTTCTCTCACTCCCCCACTTTACCATCCACCTCTACCACATTTACCCCTACGCCTTCTAAACCCCTTATCATCCGTCAACCATACATAACCCCATCTTTCTCCACCGTATCACCACTAGTGCCTTCAAAACCACTCATTAACCATCACCCACCTCAAAATCATTGCCCACTTCAAGTCCTACCTACTTCTACTTCGTCTCCACCGCCACCTTCTAGACCCCTTATCCTTCATAATCCACGCAATATCCCCTCTACCTCCACCATGCCGCCACCTAACAAACCCCTCATCAGAATCCCTGCTCCCGTCATCACCCCTGCTTCATCAACCATTCCTCCACTACTACCCCTCAAACCCCTGTTAAAACCCACTGCTACCCCCACAGAGGTACAAAAGCCGCAGGCAATGGTGCTCCGGAGTGGAAGGATTTTCCACAGGGTTTTCCCCCACAACAGTCAGAATCCCGAGCAATCTCAGCCAGAGAAGGATGATGCAGAACAACCAGAAAGAGCTATCCCTGGAACACAGTATGATCTATTGAAACACTTGGACAAGACACCTGCCCGGATCTCCATCCTGGAGTTACTTCAAAGATCCACATCCCACCAGGCGGCCTTGATGGAATATCTTCAAAAGGTCATGGTTAATGAAGACCTCCCCGTGGAGAAGATTTCGACCGTCCTGACCCCAACAGACACACAACCAGTCATCATGTTTCACAACTACGAGCTCGCTCCCAAGGAAGCTCGGAAATATGCATTGTGCATTTCAATAAAAATTAATGGGGTATCCATAAACCCGTGTCTTGTGGACACGGGTGCATCCATAAATGTGATCTCCATGAGCACTCTTCAGTTGTGTGGGGTCAACGAGGAACAAATAAGACATTCCTCGATCACGGTCACGGCTTATGACAATAGTAAAAGGCCGCCGCAGGGGATGATTATTCTGAAGGCAGAACTAGGCCCCATGGCAATTCCCACGGAATTCCATGTCCTCGACATGGACCCCACATTTAAGGCTATACTGGGTCGCCCTTACATCGAAGCCATGGACGCTGTGCCTTCCACCAACCATCAGTGCCTGAAGTTTCCTTACAATGGGAGAATTATTAAAGTGGTCAGTACACCTGTCCTTCACACAGTGGATGCTATCAACACCTCTCTGCCTTCTGTTTGGCCGTCTCATCGGCCCACATTGTCACTGCTGGACGTACGTGATCCATCTCATGTTCCACTAGCACCAAAGGAGCCGGTCAGGGCAACCACAATATCATGTCTCCCTTTTCACTCCAAAGGTTGGGAGATTATGAGGAACATCGGCTATCAACAAGGAAAAGGTCTGGGCGCACAGTTACAGGGTATGCTCAAACCGCCAAAGGAAATTAGGCCGAACCGCAGGTTTGGCCTGGGCTTCAAAGGACCGTTCAAGGCAGATTGGAAGCCCCTCACGTGGACTCTATCAAACCACTTCAACAGAGGGCCCGTTGTTCAGATGGGAGATCACCCACGAGAAGCATATGGGGGATCACATGCTGTATATTTGGCTGAAAAATGTCCGAGGATCACCAAAAGAGGCAAGATCAAAGATCCGGAATGCGAATGGGACAAATGGTTCGACATACGGGACATTTCCGTTGCACTGGAAAGGATGTTCTCATCTCCGCAGCTTGAAGGACCACCATTGATCTCCGAAATACCAGAGAATATTACCACTCTTGCCAAGGTTCCAAACTATCCTCGTCCTCGCCAGAAGGACTCTGTCATCGACGGATCTTCATCCGTCCTCAACATTGCCGTCGACGGCTCATTAGCCACCATCCTCTCCATCCACTCGTCTCAGTCTTTGCTGATATCTTCTTCCTGGGCCAGACAATTGTCTGATGATCTTCCCAGGTCCCCTTCTTTGCTTACATACCTACGCGGGCTTTTCAACCCGCACCAGGTCTTCAACCATGATCTGCTCTATGAGCCTCACAATCCTCTAGCCATAACCACTTTCCTCTCTCCTCCAATCTCTTTTCACTGCTTTGTCATTAAAAATGAAAATGAAAAAAAAAACGTCAATTTTCAAACTCCCCAACAACACATCTTCGTTGAGGAAACCTCCTACATCTCCCACGGGTGCGTACCGCCTTGCGGACCACCCGTCCAAGGTCCGATGAGCGACCTTTTCTACCCCTCCTCTGAGGGGTCTTCTCCTGTACATTCTACACCATCCTCTTCGTCTTCCTCTTCTTCTGTAAATATTGTCAGTCAATCTAGGAATGATAGGACAAGGGTAGTACCTAGGAAGAAATCCAAGGGTAGGCAGATCCCTCGTCGATTCCTTCTGGATTTGGCCGCCAGGTGTCAGGCCCTTCTTGCCATCCCCCAGTTGTTAGAAAATCCCATCCAGTTACCCGAAATAGAATGTGAGGGCGATTATGCATCTGATGAAGGGCATGGAGTCTACGAGATCACGGATGAAGAATGCCCCACTGAAGATGAGGGTGAAAAACATGAGGATGCGGCGGGCGCATACGCTAGTGGAATGAGGAGATTCGACGAGCCGTCAACCGCCGTAGAAGAATCCACCAAAGAAGTCAACCTGGGAACTGAGGAAGACCCTAGGATCATCCTCATAAGTGACAACCTACCACCCTCTGAAGAAGAGGCATTAATTGAGGTTCTCAAGGAATATAAGGACACGTTTGCATGGAGCTACGAGGATATGCCGGGTCTGGATTCAACCTTGGTCGAACACCGTTTAACCCTAAAACCGGGGTCCATCTCGGTAAAACAAAGGTTAAGGCGTTTCCATCCTCAGATGGCTTTGAAAATGAAAGAAGAGGTCGATAAGCTCCACAAAGCCAGGTTCATTAGAGTCGTTCTTTATCCTCAATGGGTGGCGAACATTGTCCCGGTCATGAAGAAAGATGGGAAAGTCAGGATTTGCATCGACTTCCGGGACCTTAACCGCGCGTGTCCAAAGGATGATTTTCCCTTACCTCACATTGATGTGCTGATTGATAACACGGCAGGCTACGAAACCCTCTCTTTCATGGATGGATTTTCAGGATACAATCAAATTCGTTTGGCAGAAGAGGATCAGGAAAAGACGTCATTCACTACCCCTTGGGGAACATATTGTTACGTGGTCATGCCATTCGGATTAAAGAATGCTGAAGCTACTTACCAAAGAGCGATGATGGCCATATTTCATGACATGATGCACATATATATGGAAGTGTATGTGGATGACTTATTGGTAAAATCAAGGACCAGGATGGAACATCCAGAAGTTTTGGCTAAGGTCTTGCAGAGGTCAAGGGACTTCCAACTGAAAATGAACCCGAAGAAGTGCGTGTTTGGTGTGTCGTCAGGTAAATTGCTGGGGTTCATTGTGAGCAAAAGAGGGATCGAGATAGATCCTGACAAAGCTAAGGCTATCAGGGATATGCCGCCTCCCAAGAATTTGAGGGAAGTCTGAGGTTTAATCGGGAGGTTGCAGTTTATTCGTCGGTTTGTGTCCCAACATTCACAAAGGTGTAGACCTCTCTACGAGTTGACCAAGCCAGGAGTAGAATTCCACTGGAATTCTAAATGTCAGAAAGCTTTTGAAGGGTTAAAGGAATATCTGGCTAGTCCACCCGTTCTCATTCCACCCAAACCGGGAAAACCTCTGATCCTTTACATCTCAGTCTTGGATGACTCCGTAGGAGCCGTCCTCGCACAAGCTGATGAAGAAGGCAAGGAACGGGCAACCTATTACTTGTCCAAACTTCTCAATCCCAGTGAGCAGAAGTACACCGGCATGGAGAAAACCTGTGCTGCCCTCGTTTGGGTAGTGCAGAAATTGAAACACTACTTCTTGGCTCACGAGGTCCACTTAATTGCTCGAATGAATCCTATCAAATTCCTTCTGGAGAAATCTATCCTTACGGATAGATTAGCAAGCTGGCAAAGTTTTCTCTCTCAGTTTGACATCGTCTACGTCCAGCAAAAGGCGATTAAAGGCTATGCCATAGCCGAGCATCTCGCTCACCATCCTCTTCCCAAGTTCGATCCCGTCCAATCAGAGTTTCCAGATGAGGAACTAATGTCCATCAACCAATCAGATGAGCCAATGTGGATGCTATATTTTGATGGAGCTCTGAATTCTCAAGGGAGAGGAATCGGCATCGCCCTCCTGTCGCCTGAAGGCCTCACATTCCCATTGGCATACCAACTCAAATTTCCAGTCACCAACAATATAGCTGAATATGAAGCCCTTCTAGCTGGCCTAGAACTCGCTCATTCTTTTCGTATCACTGAGTTGCGAGTCGTAGGTGATAGTCAACTCATCCTTCGCCAGGTGCTCACTAAATATCGCACTCGCGATCCCAAACTCAAGCCATACCAAGAACTCACTGCTACCTTTGCCAAACTATTCACCAAACTGATCTTTGTTCATGTCCCTCGTCATCAGAATATTCTCGCCGATGCCCTCGCCTCGTTGGCATCATCCATAAGGTTCCCTCTAGGAAGATGGTTTAAGTCCATTTCCATCTATAAACTTCACGCCCCTGCAATCGATGATGCTTCCTACGTAAATATCAAAGACAGGATAGCAAGGAAGATCCTGCAGGAAGATATCCTTGAGAAGAGGGAAATCATGTTGGCAGAGGCCGAAGAGAACTGGCTGATGAAGAGAAACCATGGTTCTATGAAATTGTCAAATACTGCCAAGATCAGTCTTATCCTGAAGGAGCCACCGCAGAGGACAAGAAAGCCATAAGAAGGGTGGCTCAGAAATACACATTGGTTGGAGGTCTACTCTATAGGAGGAGCCTTACTGGTATTCTGTTAAGATGTCTTGGTGACGATGAGGTTTGGAAATGTGTAGAAGAGACGCACTCGGGTGTGTGCGGTGGCCACGTGAATAGTCAGATGCTCGCCAAAAAGATCATTCGGCAAGGTTTTTACTGGCCCACTATGGAAGAGGATTGTGCTGTCTATGTCCGTAGGTGTGTCAAGTGTCAACTTCACGCCGATAAAATCCATTCACCATCTTCCTCACTTCACCCAATATCCTCCCCGTGGCCTTTCTCCATGTGGGCATTCGACATCATTGGTCCCCTAGGTGATCCCAATTCCCTCACCAAGCAGAAGTCTTTCATCCTTACTGCAACGGAATACTTCACCAAATGGGCCGAAGCTGAAGCTTACGCGGAAATCAAGGCGTCAACAGTCTGCAAGTTCATCATGAAGAACATCCTCGCCAGATTCGGCGTCCCAAGCACGATCGTCACCGACAATGGGCCACAGTTCATTTCTCAGGACCTACAGGACCTCTGCAAAAGGTACGCAATTGCATTGCATCATTCATCGCCTTATTACCCACAAGGTAACGGCCAAGCGGAGGCCACCAATAAAACATTGCTCAAAATCATCAAAAAAACCTGCGAGTCTAGTAAGTTTTCAGACTGGCCAGAAAAGCTTATCGAAGCTCTATGGGCCTATCGCACTTCAATCCGTACCCCCACCGGGCAGACTCCATTTGCCCTTACTTATGGTATGGAAGCGGTAGTCCCGTACGAGACTCTGATCCCTTCTCTCAGGGTACAATTGGACGAGGACTTTCCCCTCGACGATCGTCGTAATTCACTCCTCGCCCAGTTGGAACTCTTGGATGAGAAGCGACTGGCCGCTGCCGAACACGCGCGTGTGTATCAAAATAGACTCGCTCGCTTTTACCAAAAGAAAGTCGTTGAGAGAAAATTCAAAGTCGGTGAGATGGTCGTAAAAAGAATTTTTGTCAAACCTGGAGGTCCGCGTTCTAAGCTCCAACCCAATTGGGAAGGACCATTTGTAATTCAAGCCGTGTACCCTGGCAACGCCTACAAGCTAGTCAACGTCGAAGGGACCGAGTTATCTCACCCTTGGAATGGGCTTTATCTTAAGAAATACTACCCTTAGCACAAACAAAAAAAGTGATGAAAAGATAAAAACATCAAAAACAAAGGAATATTGAAAACCACTAAAAATATGAAAAATTCAAAATGCCGATGCCCGGCAGTCACCATATAGTTAAGTCCCTGAATTTAACCTTCATGTTAGGATAGGGCCCATTAAGGCTTGGTAGGCACCGGGTCTTGGTTTGCCAGAACCGTGGAGATCCCTGTCCGGCCACATCGGCCTATGCTCGCTCGAAGGAAGCCAACATGTGCTCACTTATGTATTTTATTCAAAAAAAAAGGGTCGGTGGCATCACCTACGGTGGAGCGTCACCCAGAAGATCTCCGGAAGCTGTAATCTTTATTCTTTTCCCTTCGACCAAATGAGACAGTCGGCGCCCTTAAAACGCTGAGCATGAGAAACCGAAACTCAAACCCCAAAGGCAAGAGTAGGATCCATTTCCTCGAGCATCGATCAGAGCACGAGAAGAGGGCAGTGTCCCCGCAGGCATACGAAAAGGGAGCCCACAAACGTCAAACGACTATATCTCCCTCACAAAAAGAAATACAAAATCAAAATCAAGAGAAAAGCCTGGTCGTGACCGTGCCTGTTACGATAAACGGAACCCCTCAAAGCAAAAGTCTGAATCCACAAAAGGGGCCGTGGAATGTAAATGCTCGAGATTTGGTCCGAAGTTGTCTGAAAGGAAAGAGTTAATGGGCCCTTATTCGCTCGCCGGGTTAACGGCTTTGCCGGTCCTCTCAGGAGGTTTATCCCCTACACTCTTCCTTCTCCCTCTAAAGATGAAGGTTCGATGGAGTTTCTGAAAGGTGAAAACTGCCCAGGGTCTGCGACCTTATTTTAATATACACATTTGGTTGCCTACTTTGAAAAGCAAAAGCTATCGCTGCGAAGGAGTCTCTGTGTTTCTGGCTGGTCAAGACCCCTGTTTACCACCTTGATGTCTTCTTGTTTAACCTCGGGCTTAGGCCAATGCAAGCGCGTCACCTATGGGTGCGACGGCGTCTGATTCCGGGTCAGCGTCGCGCGGTTGGTCGTTAGGGTTCCAGGGTGGTCCATCATATACCATCTAGAGTTGTGAGGAAACAGACCCGGGTCGGGCAAATCTTTTACCTCAAACATCTTTTGGGTGAATCCCTGTGGTCGGAAGCAACTGGGAGCCTAAGCATGGCATGACGGTATTGTCATCAGGGTAAGTCTTAGCCGGCGGGATCATCATTCGAGGGGTCTAGAGGCCCAAATCAACCTAGATGTGTACTTAGGATACCTGGGAGGTTAGTAAGAAACCCCTGTTCTCACGAAGGTTAGGTGCCATTTGAGTGCTTGCCGGGCGTTAGCAATAAAAAAACTGAGATGATAAAACAACAAAAAAAATGGAAAAGAGAAAATGTACATATTTGCAAACAAAAAAATCTTTTTTATGATAAAACAAAAAAATGCCAAATATAAAAAAGAAAATAAATCAATTTTTGCATGATTGCGTTTGCGTGCAGCATCTCACTTTAATACCACTTGCATTCGTGTGCTTGCCTGTCGCATTTATCATCACCGCATCTTTCCCTTGCCTTCGTTAAATAAAGGCTTGGCCCCTTGACCAGTTATCAAGGACAGTCACAGTGACCATTTGCTTATTGAGCAAGGGGCCAAGTCAGAACAGAAATTCTGATTTGTTTGTTTCAGTGATATATGCAGGGATTCAGGCAACTGAAGCAAAGGTGAAAAACAAACAAACCGAACTTTGTATTTTATTCCAAAAACCAAAAAAATTACATCAAGTTCCGCCCTCTCTCTCTGCATTACTCGTCCCACTACTCTCCGGGCAAAACACTCTCAAAGGTGCTACCCAACTACGAAAAGCGGTACTCCTACCGCTCTGTACTCCTCTTCCTATTCCCGCATCTCGGCGTTGATCCACGGAAGCAGCAGAGAAGCTACCAACACGAAAAGCCACGCTCTCGTGCTCTTCGGTAGCGCTCCTCACCATCTCTCAGCCACTGTTCAGCAAGGCCAAGACTGATTCGGAGTTCGAATAGTTGGGCCTCCATGGCCCTTCGTTCCTCCCTTTCAGTCAATCTGTTGGCTCTTTCTCTCTCTGCGTCTCTTTCTCTCTCTGCACGTTCTCTCTCACGGTCTTCCCTCTCCAACTAGAGAGTGATCCTCAGTTCCACAGCATCCCTAGAGGAGTCGTCATCAGGATGACGCCGCAGTTCCCTCTCCAGTTCTGCTATCCTAGCCTCCTTCTGCGCAGCTTGGCCAAGCGCTTCTTCCGTCTCCTTTTCCTGCCAAATGTACCATCTCAGATACGCGATAAGGCGTAAACCAAGAGAACCCAACACTGAAACTTTTACCTGTATACAGAGCATCCCTTCTGCCTCTGCGGCACGCTGCGTGGCGTGAGCAAGTTGCTCATGAAGCAAGTCAAGTTCTGAGGTGAGAATCCACAAGCTGGAAGAGGCACCACCTACTCCCATCGCTGGGGAAGCCGCGCCAATCTGGGCATGCTACGGCCGCGTGAATTAGCAGCCAACATCTGGAATCTGGGGTTTTAATTAGGAAAGTACTGTACACCTACCAAGGCGCTCGTAGCTCCGCGGGCATCGCCCAACTGTTGTTCCATCTCTGCCAAGCGAGTTCGTAAATTCGCTATCATGGCATCCCGGACATCCTGCAGCCATACGAGTCAGCATTTCACCAGAAAACCAAGAAAAGAGAAAGGAGAAAGAAGAAAGAGAAAAGGGGAAACCTACCTCCGCAAGTCCCCGGGGTTGGAGCCGCTCTGCGTACTTTGTCCTATGTAGACGCAAGTAGTCCTCGCTATCCCGCGCCTGTGATTCTATAATCGTGCCACCCCGTTGCCAATCCTCATACTGTTCGGGGAATCGCACGCGCCAGTCAATGCAGGTCACCGGTCCCCGCGTCTTTCTCCCGACACGAGGTGGCGCAGCTGAATCCACCCATTCTTGAGCCAGTCCTAAAGTCCTCATAACTAATCGTAGCCGAAGCGGCTCGATTTCATTCAGGCAGTGCATCCACAGTTCCCGTCCGAACCGGGCACGACTTGCTAGAACCCACGGCTGGTCGGCATCGACCATGTCTGAGTAGGGTCTCCAGTTTACCATCGCTGCAGGGAACTCCTGTAGCTCCCGCCTTAGCACCATCAGTTGGTAGGTTAGGGGTGCCGCACTCATGATGGGTTCCCACCGCCTGGCTAGCGGCACCATCGCAGGTCGCCAATGCCGAGCTCTCCCCATAGGGAGATAATAATAGCTCCACAGCTGCTCGGCGCAGGTCATCAGAACTTTGAAAAAACACCAAAAAAATACAAAACAAGCAAAACCAAAAAAAATACCTGGATGAATGGTGTGAAACCACTCACAGTCATCTCACGATCCGTTTCTTGGAATAGGCCTGCAAACAAGTGTGCCAGCATGGCGGTTCCCCAGGCATAATACCCTACTCTTTCAAGGTCTGACAGCAGCTCCAGGAAGCAACATTGGATACCGTCCCCTTTCGAGCTCAGTACCAATCTCCCCAAAAGGAAGAGGAGAAATCTCCTCAAATCTATGTTGCATCTTTCCCAGTTGCCGAAATCTGTGCAGTACACGGCACGGCATCCTATTTCCATCCTTTCCATGAACTCTTCTGAGGATTCATCGTCCCGCCGACGAGTGTCGGTGAGCCC
The DNA here is from genome assembly GCA_022559845.1 of Amorphophallus konjac. NCBI lineage: Eukaryota > Viridiplantae > Streptophyta > Magnoliopsida > Alismatales > Araceae > Amorphophallus > Amorphophallus konjac. The sequence continues at coordinate 414,673,900 of CM040120.1, forward strand.
TAATGCATCCATCAGGGACGCCCTAGCTACCGACCTATTTTTCCGACCATCTAGGTCCAAACCCAGTAACTTCTGGGCACCTTCTCTGTAGTCCGCGTAAGTGACTCCGGTCACTGCCTCGCCCTCTACCTTCAGGCTTGTGATCCGGACCACATCCTCCAAGCTGGGCACCATGTGCCCCCAGGGCATCAGGAATGCCCGACTCACTGGGTCCCATCTCTCACACAAGGCTTGGATCAGGACCAGGTCGAGCTGGATCGGCTCGATCCGAAGGAAGGTACCAAATCCCATCACGTCTAGCCTCGCCTTCTGAAAATCTGGGAGGCCCCTGTACGCTGCTACTACCAACTCCCATAAGATTTGTGATTTCATCACAACCTACACATACAAGGAATGGGGGTGAGGTCTGGTCAGAAGAAAGGAAGAAAGAATGAAAAAGGGGCAAGAAAACTTGGCTTACGAGTTGTGATTGGGCCCTTTCGCTGAAGTGCCCTTCAAGGTCTGAAAGCCTCCTAGAACTACTACCACTGGACCTGCTTCTCTTCGAGGAATGGGAAGATTCGCCCTCCATCCAACTCTCAGAATTTTGAACTCCTCCTCTCCCGTGAGAACTCGTGCTCCTCGAGTTAGCCCTCGATATACCTGGGAAAATAAAAGGGACAAGAATTTATAGAAACGGAAGGAGTGCGGGCCAAGATTGCCTCCATCACCTGTTAATGATAGCCCTCGCAATGAGGCACCGGCCAAGCGGTCCCATGTGTCGCTTCACCGCTCGCACAGGGTGATTGACTGGACGAAGAATAGGACGAATAGCCCCTATGATTGTCTAGGGATACCCTATCATGATTTGGAGGACGTCCGCAAAATTTGACACAGCATTCGGGAAAAGAAATTAGGGCCGTCATTATTGACTTCGACGGCAGATTCCCGTCGAAAATGGTCACAACAAGACGCGATTCTCCACTCGGGGCGGAGTCTCGGCAGACCCATCACATGGGAACAGTGCAAAGGAGAAGAAGTGTAGGGAAGAAGGAACGCACAAAAGAACAAGTAACAGCAGAAAATCAAATCATTCCATTCATAATTCTACATAAGCTGTCACAAACACTACAATCATAGAGAGGTGGCGGGTCCACTAGCTCGCCAATCCTCACCATCACTCATCTCTCTGGGCACTCTCCTGCTCTCCCCCGAGGTGAGGGTCCCTCAGAAGCCTCGGGATCCCCGTACAGTAGCACCTGCCTCGCCTCTGGGCGCCTGCTCCGCAGCAGTGACTCGCTGCTCCACCCCTGGCGTGGCGAAGAAGCCACTGGCGGCAAAGCGACCGGACTAGCGGAGTCGCTCCCCGAACTCTCGCGCTCTCTCGTAGCGCGTCTCCATCCCTCCTAGCCTCTGCACGACGGCCTGAAGGCCCAGCTGGAGCTCCCTCACTTGGGCCTCCAAGGCCCTCCTCTCGGTCAGATCCCGCTGTCGCTCCTCTCTCTCTCTCTCCCTCTCCTCTCTCTCTCTCATCGCCTCCCTCCTCGACAGCTCGAGGGTGATCCGCAGATCCAGCACGTCACGAGGGAGCTCCTCAGCCTCCCGTCGACGCTCCTCCGCCAGCTCCACAATCTGGGCGTCACGCTCCGCAATCTGGGCGTCACGCTCCGCAATCCGGGCGTCACGCTCCGCCACCCGAGCGTCGCGCTCCTGCTCGGCACGAACAGCACGCGCCAGGGCCTCTCGGATCTCGGCCACCTGTCAAAGCACGCATGCACCGTAAGAGAACAGTGATAGAAGGAGGGCAGCCAGAAGGAGAGTCGAGGTCAGGCAAGCACTCACTCGAGCCTCGCGGTCACGCTCGGCCTCCTCAGCCCAAGCCACCGCATACGCCAGCTGCTCCTGGAGGGCAGAAACCTCCGGAGGAGGGCCCCGCGAACTGGAACCCGCTCCACCAGCCGTCCCGGCTGCCGCTGTCTGGTGGGCCCGCTGAAACACGGGGCAAACGTCAGTCAAAGGCTTAGCATCAAAAATCCAGCTCGTAAAAAAAAAAAAATGCATCACATAAACTCACCAGGATCTCCAACTCCTGTCGGATGGCCACCAACTGTCGCCTGGCGTCCGCCAACTGGGCCCGCAGGTCGGCGATCATGGTATCACGAGCATCCTGCATTGCACGTAAGTTAGTATCGCATGCATATACATATAGAAAGAGTGAAGCATTCTCATTTCACTTACCCCTGCCATACCACCAAGGAAGAGGCGGTCCCCATACGTAGCCCGGTACCGTCTCAGGTAATCAGTACTGTCCTGTACGTGGGACACCACTGGGACCCCGCCCTGCTGCCAGTCCTGGTACTGTGCTGGAAAGCGCGTACGCCAGTCCACAACCTTCGCCTTCCCCTTGGTCTTCCGCCCAATGCGGGCCGGCTCTTCTACATCAACCCACTCCTGGGCCAGCCCCAACGTCCTCATAACCAGCCTCAGCCGAAGCGGCTCGATCTCGTTCAGGCAATGGACCCACACGTCCCGCCTGAAACGAGGAAGACCCGCTACAACCCAGGGCTGGCCAGCATCGCCCATGTCCAGGTAGGGCCTCCACACCACCTGCATCACCATGCATACATCATGATAGTCACATGCATAAAAACACAAAAAATCATACGCATCATACCATGGCCTCGGGATACTCGCTCAGCTCCCGACGAAGCGACGCTAGCTGGTAGCCGTGGGGTGCTGCAACCACGACCGGCCTCCACCGCCGCGCCAGAGGCACGGCCCTCCTGTTCCCATGCCTAGCCCTCCCCATCGGGAAATAGTAATAGCTCCACACCTGCATCCATCATACATCATTAGTACAATAATTGCATATTCAACTGTGGGAATGCATAAATAAAATGTTTACCTGGAGAAAAGGTGCGAAGCCGCTGACTGTCATCTCCTTCTCCGAAGTCTGGGAGAGATCAGCAATCAAATGGGCAAGCAGAGCCGCTCCCCACGCGTAGTGCCCCACTCTGTCAAGGTCCGCCAGAATCCCGAGGAAGCGGCAGTGGATGCCGTCCCCCTTCGTCCCCAGCAGAAGGCGGCCCAGGAAGAAGAAAAGAAACCTCCGCAGGTCTAGATCCACCAGCTCCCTCTCGCTCGGATCCTGGGTGAAAGCTGCACGAGCATCCCCCTCCAGTCGAGCCAAGAACTCCGCTCCAGTCTCGCTAACCCGCTGGCGCGGGTCGACGAATCCGAGCGCCTCCATGATCTCCACTCGGCCAACTACCCTGCTGTCTCTATCAGTCACGCTCGTCTCTAACCACAGCAGGTCCAGGGCACTCTCTCGGTAGTCGGGGTAGGTGACCCCGCTGACTGCCTCTCCGTCAACTCGTAGCCCGGTAATCCGAGCCACGTCCTCCAGTGTCGGCACCATGTGCCCCCAGGGCATCAGAAACGCCCGGCTCGGTGCGTGCCACCGCTCCCTCAGTGCCTGGATAAGAGGAAGGTCGAGCCGGAAGGGCTCGATCCTAAGGAAAGCTCCAAAGCCCATGGCGTCCACACGCGCCCTCTGGAAGTCCGGCAGCCCACGGTATGCTGCCACCACTAGGGACCAGCTGATCCGTCCCTTCATCACGCCCTGCACACCACAAAACCAACAGAGAACACATCAGCATCATGAATAATAATAAATAATAACACTGTATATACTACTTATTCATTTTATTTTATTTTTCTTTTCAAAATATTTATTTTTTGTGGAGGCGTCCAGGCCCCTGGACGCCTCCTTTCCATTTCATTTATTTTCTTTTATTTTTAGAAAACCCCAAAACCAAAACAAAAAATATATTAATAATATATATATTATCATGGAGGCGTCCCAGGCCCTGGACGCCTCCTTATTTTTTAATTATATTTTTATTATTTTCATAAATAAATAAAAAAATAAAAAAAAGAGAAAAAGAAAATGTGGAGGCGTCCAGGTTCCCTCACTCCCCGGCCTTCTCTCACAGCCTCTCACCCGTCCGTTTAGCCTATTGAACCACAGAGTGAGAGTTCCGAGGGGCTTACCGGATCGTGCTCGTCCTCTGCCGCGTCGCCAGCATCCACTGCAGCCTCCAAGGCCAAAGGAAGAACCTCCTCACCCGCGGCAATCTCCTCCGCCGCAGCAGCCTCCTCGGCATCATCCCTCAGCCTCCTCGGACGACGAGCCCGTCGTTTCCGCTTCTGTGGACCCTGGCTCGATCCTCCTCGCTCCATTGGGACGAAGAATGGGTCGTCTGGATTGACTGGGCGGTTTGAATGAACAGTAATCGAGCAAAGGGGGGAGCCCCCCCCCATATATATAGAATCCAGCCTCTTTGGGGCGTCCAGGCGCCTGGACGCCCCCATCTTTTTCATTTTTTTTCAAAATTCAAAAAAATTTGGGGCGTCCAGGCACCTGGACGCCCCCAAAACAAAAAATTAAAAAAATAATAAAATAAAAATTAGGGGCGTCCAGGCACCTGGACGCCCCCAAAACAAAAAATCAAAAAAATAATAAAATAAAAATTAGGGGCGTCCAGGACCCTGGACGCCCCCAAAACAAAAAAAACTTAAAAAAAATTCAAAAATAAAAAATAGGGGCATCCAGGCTCCTGGACGCCCCCAATAATAAAAATTAAAATATATATATATATAAATATATAATAAAAGTAAAAAAGATAAGAGTATGTATAATCCAAATAAAAAAAATATACAAAGAAAAAAAATAAAAACCACAAAAAAGATAATAATAATTAAGGGAACTGGTCCGAACAATCAATGCCAGATTTTATTCCATCAGAAAAGCAGAATGAGCTACATCAGGGGTTTAGGCGCCTTAGGCCTTAACTTCCCCAGTTCGGTTACATAAGCCCTCCACGGCTCGCATTCTTCCACCACATGCGCTAAGGCCTTTCTCGCAACACTTGTCTTCCAGGGAGCTTTAATGGCCTTCGCTTCCTTCGCGTCCGCTTCAGTGCCCAACTCCCTTTTCTTCAAAGGAACGATGCCAGTCGGTGGCGGGAACGAATGGCGTGGGATGCCAATCTGGAGGCAGCACCGATGCGCATTATAAAGGACGAACTCGGTCGCACCGATCAGTTGAAGATCAACTTCGGGAGAAGGCCTCATGAGGAGATCAAGCGAAAGCAAACATGCCGGTGCGCAAGTGAAGAAGCCTTGTGTCACGGTGCGGAAGTGAGACCGCCAATCTTCACGTTTCTTCAGCCACGGAACGCGGTTCACTACAGTACCACCGAAGCCTAACACGTCGGCTATGTGGTGAAGCGGGCTTTGTTGGAAAAGCTTCGAAGCAGTTGGCATTCCCTCGCGGTGGTCGAATTTGAAGTGCAGATCAAGCCAGCAATTTAAGACAAGTGCGCAACCAAAAGGAGACTTACCCATGCTCGAGGTAGTAAGGCCGCTGTAAAGATAGGCAAGGACGGCGGGTCCCACCCTCTTTCCACGCCAGATCCCGCAGATAGCACTCAGTTGGTCTTCCTCCACTATGTTGTCGGTATAAGGAAACAAGAGAGCACCCGCCAGACAAATGGTGAACCCCTTCATGATTCCCTCCAAATAGTCATCGTCTGGTGACCCTCTCAGGGCGTCCATGACCCACTCCGCGAGCTTTTGGAGATCGATCCCCTTTTGAGTACGGACCTTTCGGGCTGCGTCGGGCGGCATGAAGCTTCCAAGGACGCTTTCAGAAGTCCCCCGTGTCAGCATCCGCATAGCCTTCACCTTCCCGTCACTCTTGAATTTCTTCAATCCGAGCAGAAGTTCCACCTCCTCGAGGAGGATCGTCACCTCGAAGGTCGGGAAGATAAAAGTGTGGGTCTGGGGATGCCAGATCTCCACTAGTGCCCCCATAGCCGCCCAGTCCATACGAATCTTCTCGTAATGCTTGGCATGAATAAGGAGCCCCTACAGATGCCACTTCGAGAGTATGGCCCTCATACCAATGGAGATATTGGAAGTTAGCTTTGAAAGCCATGGCAGTTTGGAAAACTTCCTCGGGCCTGGGAAGAGTGGATATGACTGGAAGAGAAAAGAAAGAAAGAAGAAATGAAGGAAGTAAGAAGAAGGTTCACATGGAAAATTTGAAATGAATCAGCTTACCATATGCGACAAGATCGTCCCACTCAGATGACCCTCGAGGTCGGAGAGTCGCCCGATCTCGCTGCTAGGCCTGCTCCTCTTCATAACGCGGGAAGACTCTCCTTCCATCCTGAAATCTCTAGATTCTCCTCTCTTTCCTCTCCTGAGCTTCCAAAACCCACCTTGGTGCATTTGAATGAACTAGCCTAAGGGGAGTTCTTATAGGAAGGGAAGATCGCTACAGGACGGAACATGTCACATCAGCAGTCAGTGTCAGGATTTTGGCTAGATTTCCTTTCCATTGTGGTGTGATTCTGTTATAAATCTGCTACTTTCTGATGTCATTAATCCATGCTGGCCTGTGCAGGTTTTACTAACGGACATCGTTGTCCAGTCTCCTGTCCCACCTTTCAATGGTTGGTCCCACCATGTCATGCATCGTAGTATATGATACCTACGCTACTAGAACATGTCAAGGACCTTGCGACCCGAACAAATCTGGGATTTGAGTTCCCCTTCAACAAAAACAGTGATGATCCCGGGAGAATTTGGGTTGTACGGATAGACCGTTAATTTGTGGTAGCATGGGGACGACGGTTCCATTCAGTGAGTTGGTGCGCGGATAAACGGGCCCCAGCCCAGTGTCGGCTCACCGGATCGGTATCCTGACCCGTTCTTAACAAGTTGACAATATTATCCTTGGCTATTTTCTATTTTAGTTTGTTTTAAATTTTTCTTTAAACCCAGCATGCATTCATATAGGACTTTGATTTATTGCGGAAGATCATTCAAGTGATTCGATTGTGAAAGCCGTTGTGTTTCAATTCCCACAAATATGAGATATTCCACTCCGAATGAAATACTGAGTTTCCTTGAGACAGCCCTACGCTGCTCTTCCAAAGGAGACCCTTGTTTGGACAGACCCTCAGATATTCCTTTACTTTTGACCTTGTTTGACCCACCTTGGCCGCAGCACTTCCACATTGGCTGGTAACCGCTCCCCAAAGGTGAAACCTCCGGTTTATGACCCAGGTACTTCCACACCGAGAAGTTGGTCTCCTTTTCGTGCCTGAGCGCACATCTCACCCTCCCTTATTTGATCTCCGTCCAAGCAATCGTCAATATTTGAAAGACCTTCTTCAAGGTCGCCTCATTGAAACTTCAGGAAAGATTCCAAACAGTAACGTCAAAAGCGTGTCTCATCACACCTTGGCATCAACTTATCAGTCCGCTCCCACTTCATTTCACTCCACTTCGATACCATTCCACTACGTGTCGCTCCCTTGCAAAGCAGACGCCAAGGCGGGGCAGCTGTAGACACGCCATTCTTGACGTCTCCTGAAAAAGTCTCATATTACTATACGACGCCCCGCGACGGCTTATGCATTTTGAATCACTCGAGTGCTTCCTTTTCTTGGGTCTTCTTCTGCCTTTTTCGGCATTCGGAATCGTCCCGTCACGGCATTCGGACAGCGTCAACACCAGTCAGACGCATCAGGAGGTTCCGGAATCAGGAAGAGTGTCTGACGGGCGGCCGCCGACGTCTGATTTGAGGACCCGGGTGGGTCTTAATGGGGGCGTCCAGGCCCCTGGACGCCCCCATTCTTTTCTTTTATTTTATTCTTTTCTCAGGGCCCAAAACTAAATTAAAAATAATAAATTAATGGAGGCGTCCAGGCCCCTGGACGCCTCCAAAAAAATAAATATAAAAAAACATAAAATGCCAGTTGGCATAAAAGACAAAACCAAATAAATATATATATATTAATGGAGGCGTCCAGGTCCCTGGACGCCTCCATAAAAACAATTATATAAAAAAAATCAAAATGCCAGCCTTGGCATAAAAGACAAAAGAAAAAATAAAAAATAATATATATTTTGGAGGCGTCCAGGCCCCTGGACGCCTCCATCAACTCCTTCACGGGCGCCGACCACCGAACGACGGTTTGTCGTGTGTGAAAAAATCCAAATTATAGAGACGTCCAGTCAGCAGGACGCGCCCATTTCTGAATCACGAGGCGCCGCTCACAAAACCACGCGTTGTGCCAAACCGCGTGCGGCCGTCGTCGGTTTTCGGTGGACCTGTTTGAGGCATCCGGAGCCCTGGACGCCTCCACAAATGTATTCCAAAAAAATATATAAAAATAGAATAAAATATTAATTCGGCCCTGATGGAGGTGTCCAGGGTCCTGGACGCCTCCACCCTCCGGAGCTCTATAAATAGAGGCCCACCCCCTCAGTTCTAGAAGAGCTTCGAAGTGATCCGATAGGCTGCCGGAGCCCAGAGGCTACGGAGTCATTTTCTAACCCGTGGGTTCTTTTGTAGGTGGAGGTTCTGCCGGCTTCTCGGGTGCTCACGCTCGCGAGAGGAAGGTCGTCTTCAACCACCGCGCTTCCACGTCATCCCCACGCTGCCGGAGCTCCGCCGGATTTCACCATCGGCACATCCAATAAGCCAATTCTTTCCTTTTCTTCGTAGTTCTTTTGCATTCATCATCTTGCATCCCCTATCCCCCTTTATAAGGGCGCCTTTTCTTATACACTTCTTACATCCATCATCTCATTTTCCTCCTACTCGAGTCCGAGAGGGGTTTAAAAGATAACACCAACCAGGTGTGTGTCTTGCCATCATTTCATTATTTTTATCGCAAGGATTTGAATACTACACCTCCATCTTTCTAATCCATTTGTCATTTGTTTGTCGTTGTTTTGCAAGGGTAGCCGAGGAAAGCCCTCTCCGTCGGCCGGCCGGAGGAAGAGGAAGAAGCAACCCGCCATCTCTCGCCCTTGAGGTAGGCGCGATCACTTTCTTATTTTGGGGTCTTTCGGCCCCTGGCGATCACATCTTATTTTTGAGGCCGCGGCGAGTCACTTCCCCAATGGCCGTTTAAATTTTCGTTCTTATATTCTCTTTATACTCTGTTATATTCTGCTCATATTCTCGAGGCCGCGGTGAGTCACTTCCCCAATGGCCGTTTAAATTCCTGTTCTTATATGCTATATTCTTATCTGTTCGTGTTCTCGAGGCTGCGGCGAGTCACTTCCCCAATGGCCGTTTAAATTCACGTTCTTATACGTTATATTCTTATCTGTTTATGTTCTCGAGGCCGCGGCAAGTCACTTCCCCAATGGCCGTTTAAATTCCCGCTCTTTGTATTCTCTTTATATTCTGTCATCTTATTATTTGCTCATATTCTCGAGGCCGCGGCGAGTCACTTCCCCAATGGCCGTTTCAATTCTTGTTATTTAATTTCTGCACCATTCCCGTCCCCCCGAGGCCGCGGCGAGTCACTTCCCGCTATGGCCGTTTAACCCCCATATTTTGCTATATCACACTTGTCCCGCTCGCCCCGCCGGAGCAATCTCCCGTGGTGGCCCCTTCTCTCTCTTCTCTTATTTCTGTGTTGCAGCAAACAAACAAAACAAAAAAAGAAGGAGCCCGCGCGCGCTCCGCGTCTTCTCCGCTCTTCCCCGAACCGCGTGACGTCGCTCACAATCTTCAGTTGAAGCTTCTATCACTCTAGCTCTCTCTTCTTCTCATTCTTCTTTTTCTTCTCTTTCGCAGGCTCTCTCTCTGTCTCTTCTTTCTTCTTTCTTCTTCTTCTTCTTCTGCTCACAGCCTCTCTGCTGCACTGTCTGTCTATTTCGATCACTCTTTCTCTTTCAGATCATTTTACCTCTTCTTCATCTACTTTTTTCAATGGACGGAGGCTTCTATTTATATCAGGTTCAGCATGTGCTGGAGCGTGCTCTTTTTGATTCCCGCCCAAGCTTCAGTCCACGTGGTGACTTCTCAGCATCTTGGATCACGTGCCAGATGCCAGCCTCATGTCACGTGCCCAGACTCTGCAGATTAAATGAAAAGATACTTCAGTCGATCAGCAGAATGTATAGACTTAATGTAAAAACAGCAGTGTACAGACTTAAAAGATGCAGCGTGATAAGCAACCGAATGTATATACTTTAGAACAGCAAATGATCAAGTATGTACACTGAGAGAGTGTATAGACTTGTAACATGCGCTCTCAGTGTATAGACTTGCTGATGAATGCATTATCATAACAAGATAGATTGTGTAGACTTCTGTGAAATGCACGAGGGAATCGGGTGTATAGACTTAAGCGTTCTGTTCAAGATAGAATAAATGTACAGACTTCATGCTGTACAGACTTGATGTTGATCAAAAGACCCTTGGACAGCAGCCAAGGCGTCAACGCTTCCATCATGCAGCGTCGCCTCAACTCCTCAAGTGAAATGCTCACGCCCTTGGCAAATGGCCAATGCGTCAACGCATCCAGTGTCAGCGTCGACGCAGTGAACAAGACAGAAAGCGAAAGACGCACAATTGCGTCTACGCAGTCAGCCAAGTGCGTCAACGCACTAAAAGCACAGAACCCATGAAGACAGACAGACTGTACAGACTTTGATGCTCAGAGACGATTGTATAGACTTTGCCTAAGAAACGAGTGTATGGACTTTGAAACAGCAAATGAATAAGTATGTACACTGAGTCGAAGAGGCAGGCTGTATAGACTTGGAGTTTAACATGCATGAAGACCAGTGTACAGACTTTGAGTGTTAGGGCCAATGTATAGACTTGTAAGCCATGTGGATGTATAGACTTGAACGTGCACTGTAGATGTATAGACTTAACTGAGTGAAGTCGATGTACAGACTTGCCTATGGGAAGCCACTGTACAGACATTGAAAACGTGAAGCCAGTGTGTAGACTTTCACAGAGCTCCCAATGTATAGACTTCACGCTGTACAGACTTTCCAAAGAGGTGAAACGGTGTACAGACTTGAGGCTTTGAACGTATAGGCTGAAGTGATGTACAGACTTAGCGATGTATAGGCTTGGCCAGAAAACGTAGGGAAAGATATGAGTGTATAGACTTGGCCAAGCGTAGGAAACGCCCCCAATGTGCAGACTTTGAACTCTGAACACTGTACAGACTTTGCAATCAACAGGCGATGTATAGACTTGCTAGTCTGAAGGCCAATGTATGGACTTAAAGGTTAACACTCGAATGTATAGAGTTGAAGGGCTAACAATCTAGTGTATAGACTTCAAAAGGACAAAGCATCCACAGACCAGACGATGTACAGACTTTGCCAATATGAGACACTGTACAGACTTTGTCAAGTGAGACACTGTACAGACTTTGTCAAGTGACTGGCTGTACAAACTTCAGAAGATGAAGACTCTGTATCGACTTGAAGACCATGAGCCAATGTATAGACTTGCCTTAACAATGAATGAGTAGACTTTGAAACAGGAGTCAGGCAAACGGATGTACAGAGTTGGCCAAAGCAGCAATGTATAGACTTTTGCGCTGTATAGACTTGACCAGGAAAGCGTAGGAAAAGGTATGAGTGTATGGACTTGGTTCCTGTAGCAGTGTATAGAGTTGAAGTTTAGACAAACCAGTGTATAGACATGAAGCTTGACAATCCAGTGTGTAGAGTTGAAGCTTGGAAGGATGTATAGAGTTGAGCTGTACTGACTTTGGCAATGTGCAGACTTAACTGGTCGGGCAGTGTACAGACATAGAATATTAAGACCAGTGTATAGACTTCAGTTAGAAGGTGTCCGATGTATAGAGTTGAAGATGATATGCCAATGTACAGACTTAATCAATCAAGCTGGTGTATAGACTTTGGTACCCAGACACTCAATGTTCTGATGGGTCGACGCATCAGTAGGGGTGGGTCGACCTACTACTGTCCATACTAACTAAACAGACTTGGCCAATGCATGAAGCACAGTCCAGTGTATAGACTCGATGCCTTGAAGATCAATGTACATACTTTGAAGACCGACCTAGCAGGATGTGTAGACTTAGAATGCAACCAGGATTTCTAGACTTGATGTGAGGCAATGCACAATGAACATGAACCAATGAATTGAATGCATATAGCAGACATGAACTGAATGTATGCAGGAGAACTAATTAAAGCATTACCTGATCTGAGCATTCACCTTACCTGTCATGATTTGACTTTGACTTGGGTTAACTTCATGACCTGTGAGTCATCCTTAAACCTGTTCTGACAGTTTCTCATAATGCAATAGGATTATAAACATAATGAGGCATAATATCTGTCATCATCAAACCTCCAGAACCACAGGGGACACATCAATCTCCCCCTTTTTGATGATGGCAATATTATGAGTCATTACAATAGATTCATCATGGTGATTATGAAATACCATATAACATGCACCACAGATATGACAAAATTCATGAATATAAACACCATGTGATGCAAGTGTTGATTGATGCAAAAAAAAGAGAAAAAGAATGTCTTACAAAAGTTCTCCCCCTTTGACAACATCAAAAAGAAGGGAATGTTCATTGACTGATGAAGGAGCTATTATGCAATGCAGTGAGTTACAGTCATCAAAAGCAAAAACTCCCCCTGACAAGATACTCTCCTGAGTGAGCATTGAACCACAGGGACATGCAAGAATTCTCCCCCTTAGATCAACAGTCAGGATTGAAATAATGGAGTCCAATGGGCGAAAGTAAGTACTCAGAATGAATGTGAAAGGTTTTCAATGGGATATCAATTTCATAAATCTGATTAAACAAGTATTTCAGACTCTTCTATTATAGAGATTTATGAATGATGTTCATTGACAAGTCAGATCAGAATATGATGTATGCAAGGCTTATTTATAAGTTTCCTGTACTCATATCTGAAATCAGTTTTAATAAAAGTGAACCTTGTTTTCATATTGACAGTCTTGTTTGATCTTCTTCTTTCTTACTCACTCAATTTCAAAGATTCCTTTAAGAGATGCAATCAATAGTGATGAAGTTAAACACATAAGAAAAAAAATTGTTTCTGTCAAGGGTTCCAATAGAATATTTCTTTTGCACATATTTTTCAAATGGTATACTAGATTAGCAGCAATTTTCATAACATTCTTCATGAGCACTTGAGTTTAGTACACCCTTGTAACTAGAGGATACACGTTGTTTAGACGCCAGTATCCCTAAGCACTTGGATGGACTAACTGTCATGCTTCATAGGAACAGAGATTACATTTACACTTCATGACACACTACAAATCATTTCTTTGATGAGTGAGATGTATTTCTCAGTGTGCATGCTATTGCTCTGCCAGATTATCAATCATTTTTAAGCAGAGTTAACTATGGCACCTCATGACACAGTCCTTTGGACATGATTTCTCAGTGACCAAGGTCATTGCTCTGACAGGATTTACCCTTAGACATAATCCATATTCTCAGATGTTTAAAAATCAATACTAATTTCATACATATCAACAAGGAATATCATGATTTCAGAATTTTCAGAACTCAGAAGAGTTTAAAAGACTCAACATGAAAATGTTGGTTAAAGTTTATTAAGACCAACTCAGATATTTTCAAGATATGTTCATAAGCAAACACAAGACATACATGAAACATCAACCGGCTGAAAGAATCAGACATTCATAATCCTATATAATAGAAGATTCCTCTTTAATTTATTTTCAGATTTATGATCAGGATATGTACAGAGAATACTTTCTGAGTTTTCAGGAAAGGCCGAAACATTTTTGGGAACAGCCAGTTCAACAGATACCAATGAATCGGTTGAGTGAAAGTGGCTGAAAAACAGTTGAAGCAGGAATCTGAAATGTGTTGCATTACACATTCATCACAGGGATTTGAGCAAGATAGCAGTTCAATCTGAAGATGGGAAGTTCAGTTGATAGAATATGAATGATGCTCCCCCTAAATGTATGCATGAGCTAGCATTCCTACATGTATGCAATTCTGACCTATGGTACCAGGCGGAGGACTTGGTCTAAAGACCACCTCACACACAGCAAGCACTTCCAGATAGAATTCATCAGCCCTTTAGTATTTCACTATTTATATATCAAGAGTCATGCATGACAATCCAATGCATATGCAGTCCTACATGCATCTTAAGCTGACAGAATGCTATTTATATGCAATTGTGAATGCATGTGCATGTCAAATGTGCATATGAGCATTTTTTAGCATGAGACATCATCCAAGCAACAGATTTATTCAATTCAGTTTTTCAGATTTTTTTTTCAGAATGCAATTTGTTTTCAGTGATTGTGCATTTTAACAAATATCAAACAACTGCAATTGTCATATGTATGCATCAAATGCAGACAACCTTTAAATCTCATGTATGCACCAGTGCATGATCAGACAAAAAGAAATTGCAAATGGCAGATGCAGTTATGGACATGTATGCATGAGATCTTAATTGACATATTAAGCACGATATTCAATTAAAACAAAAATTCAGGTGAACAAACATTTAATCAGCAGAGTTGGGGTTTACCATACTTTGGATGCCTTGGTTTATTTGACCCCCTTTTATTCCTCATCCCAAGGCATACCTGCAAAGCACAGATCTCATTTTATGTTTCTAGGTACCCAAGACTTCTTGGGTCCTACTTTGTTAGTAACACCTCTGATAGATGCTTTCCACATTCTTTGGGCATGTAAGTCATCAGACTTCATTAAATTACACTCACTCATGGAGTGCCCAACCTGCCCACCATAATGACAGGAAACAGCAGATCTTGAATTCTTTTTATGCACAACATTGTTAGCATGGAATCTGTGTGCATTATTCTGAACATAAATTTTATGTGCATTGGCATGAAGATTTTTGTTACTTGCATGAGATTTTGGTTTACCTTTACCTGCCCACCAGCATTCCGAAGCTCGGTGGCCAAATTTTCCACATTCAAAGCATGCCAGACTCTTTTCTTTAAAAACAGTTTTATTTCTTCCAAAAACATTTCTATTTGCAGGGAGTTTTATATTCTGAGAGAAAGTTCTTCCCTGAGCATGCCAATAGTCCTTGACTGTATGGCCATGTTTTTCACAATGAGAACAATTAGAAAAGGTATTTCTATGAGGGCCTAACCAGCATTGTGCAGCAACATGTCCTATTTTTTCACAGTTATAACAATGAATTTTCTTTTCCCTAAGGACATGATTTCTACCCTGATTGTTTTGAGCAGCTGCTAGGTCATCTTTTTCCATCAAATTACACTCATGCATCAAATGTCCATATTTGTGACAGTAGTGACAGATCATTTTCTTTCTAGATGCATGCGAGTGTGTGGGTGAAACATGCAGAGTGGGAAGAGGAACATGTTGATGCTTTTCTTTCTGTTTTTCTGTTGTTTTCTCTTGAGCAGTTGACTGATAACCTGGAAGGTTCTGAGGGCTGTGAGAGGTTGAGCTGGAAACAAAGGAAGTTTGAACTTTGTTTTGAAAACTCTTCTTATTTGAGGGATTATAGCCCAACCCTTCCTTCTGAAAATTTACCTTAGTTCCTAGAATTTTGTCCAGATTATCTTTTCCGTCCACAAATTTTGACAAGGAATTATTCAAATCTTCAATTTCATTTTCCAAAGAAATGATGTGTATTTCATAACTGGCAATCTCTTGTTCATTGCAATTTACACATTCGCTTAGCACCTTGTTTGTAATTTTACATTCCTCAATTTCTTGTTCCAGATTTCTCAATTTTTCAGACTCTTCAATGTAAACAGTTTTTCCTTTTTCTAAGAGAAGAAGTTTCTCTGACATAGCAGTGTTCAACTGCTTCAATCATTCAACCTCTTGAATTAGTTTGTCATTTTTTGATTTCAGATTTTCAATTTCTTCAACAGTCTTTATCAATTTTTATTGAGCTCATTTTATCATTCAACTCTTCCTCTATCTGTTCAAGCTCCATAATCTTGTTTAACAGATCTTTGTTTTCTTCCTTTAGAGAAACAATAAACTCCTTATACCATTCTAAATTTGAGTGAAGATTTTCATTTATTTCCTTGAGGAATGGACACGCATTGCATGCAGATTTAACCGAACATACTGTTTGAACCTGGAGTTTTTCACATTATTTCTTAAGACATTCATTTTCAGATTTCAGTCTACTTAGTTCAGAGCAAACATATTTAAGTTCATTCATCAATTTTTCATTCTGGTTTTTATGCATATGGATATCTGACAAATAGGCATCATGAGATTGCTTCATCTTTGAACAATTTTCACATGGTGAACTTGAACTACCCTGATCACTTTTCTTTTTCAAGTTCTTGTATCGTTTTCTTAATTGTTCATGAGACTCAAACAGCTCAGCATATGCATTCTCCCAATCATCTAAAGAAAAATTCTCGAAGATGTTTACCTCCTCCTCATCATCTTCTTCTTCATTTTGGCTGCTGCTAGGAATACTTCCTTTAGCCATCATGCAGTTGTCTTCATTTAACCTGTGAGCTAGCTTCAGCTCCTCCAGGATGTCCTTGGCAGACCTGCAATCATAAAAACAAGAGTGTAAGGCTCTGTCAGTGGCTGCTTTCATCAGATTGAAGGCTTTCTGATTTTCTCCATCCTTTGATCTGTGGCTGTTGGTCCATTTGGACACTTTCTTTGGTAATGTGTGAGGACCTTGTGAAATTAATTTTCACAGATCATGATTAACTGCATCAACATAATTTCGTAGACTGATAAACCACGCATTAAAATTAGAGCCATTGAAAACTGGTGGATCACCCATGAAAGCTGATCAGATAGATGCCATAGGAATAATGAAGCACCAAGACAGTAGGATCGAATCTACAGATCGCTGGACCTTCTAAGCAGACAACCTGCTCTGATACCAATTGTTGGGACGGTGCGATCGATACAGAGGGGGGGTGAATGTATCTCCTTCAAGAATATTGCCCAAATTAAAACAAAACAACAATACGCCTGCTACTAGATACAGTTGCAGAGTAAAAGCAATAGAGTTCAAATAGGCATTTGATCGACCAGATGAGTTTCTGACTATACTAGTGGAACCAGATGAAGTCTAATGCCAAAGGACAGAACAATGAAAACTAAACTCACTTAGCAAGATGTAAAGCTCAAGGCCACTGCAGATCGAAACAAGACTATTCAAACAACCTGTGAAATAGATAGAAGATATGGAAGAACACACCACAGGCAAACCACAGAACAGCAGGTTTTAGGTGGTTCGGTCCACAGACCTACGTCCACCCCTCACTCCCAACCGGAGTCAGGCTTCCACTAGCACAAGCTAAAAACCGCAGACTCAGTCTGCAACAGGTGCTGCCACACAGCTTGAACAATCAAGGGAAACAAATCCCTCAACCAAGCTCTGCTACCCACAGAGCTTGAAACCTGTTCCAGCTACTAGCTAGAACAGAATCGGAGAAACCTCTCCCTTCCTCCACACACCGGAGGGAACCTGCTAATGACAACCTGTCACTAGCAACACCAGAGATCACCGATCTCTCTTCCTCTGCAACCCAGAGGGAAACCGGAGTAACACTCCCTTCCTCCACACACCGGAGGGGAACCAATCACAAGTAGCACCCAGCTACTTGCAAACCGAAGACACAAGATCTCCCTTCTCCTGAGTCCACAGGAGGAACCCGATCCCCAACAGGGCAATCGGAAGAACAACAAGTGACTGTTTAAAAAGAAAAGTAAAAAACCGCAGCAACGGAAAGCTGGAGAAATAAGAAATCAGACTGTGGCTCTCGCAGGAGCTGGCTGGCCTGGATTTGATCCACGGTCCAACAGGAACAGATCTTCAGTTGAAGCTTCTATCACTCTAGCTCTCTCTTCTTCTCATTCTTCTTTTTCTTCTCTTTCGCAGGCTCTCTCTCTCTCTGTCTCTTCTTTCTTCTTTCTTCTTCTTCTGCTCACAGCCTCTCTGCTGCACTGTCTGTCTATTTCGATCACTCTTTCTCTTTCAGATCATTTTATCTCTTCTTCATCTGCTTTTTTCAATGGACGGAGGCTACTATTTATATCAGGTTCAGCATGTGCTGGAGCGTGCTCTTTTCGATTCCCGCCCAAGCTTCAGTCCATGTGGTGACTTCTCAGCATCTTGGATCGCGTGCCAGATGCCAGCCTCGTGTCACGTGCCCAAACTCTGTAGATTAAATGAAAAGATACTTCAGTTGATCAGCAGAATGTATAGACTTAATGTAAAAACAGCAGTGTACAGACTTAAAAGATGCAGCGTGATAAGCAACCGAATGTATATACTTTAGAACAGCAAATGATCAAGTATGTACACTGAGAGAGTGTATAGACTTGTAACATGCGCTCTCAGTGTATAGACTTGCTGATGAATGCATTATCATAACAAGATAGAATGTGTAGACTTCTGTGAAATGCACGAGGGAATCAGGTGTATAGACTTAAGCGTTCTGTTCAAGATAGAATAAATGTACAGACTTCATGCTGTACAGACTTGATGTTGATCAAAAGACCCTTGGACAGCAGCCAAGGCGTCAACGCTTCCATCGTGCAGCGTCGCCTCAACTCCTCATGTGAAATGCTCACGCCCTTGGTAAATGGCCAATGCGTCAACGCATCCAGTGTCAGCGTCGACGCAGTGAACGAGATAGAAAGCGAAAGATGTACAATTGCATCTACGCAGTCAGCCAAGTGCGTCAACGCACTAAAAGCACAGAACCCATGAAGACAGACAGACTGTACAGACTTTGATGCTCAGAGACGATTGTATAGACTTTGCCTAAGAAACGAGTGTATGGACTTTGAAACAGCAAATGAATAAGTATGTACACTGATTCGAAGAGGCAGGCTGTATAGACTTGGAGTTTAACATGCATGAAGACTAGTGTACAGACTTTGAGTGTTAGGGCCAATGTATAGACTTGTAAGCCCATGTGGATGTATAGACTTGAACGTGCACTGTAGATGTATAGACTTAACTGAGTGAAGTCGATGTACAGACTTGCCTATGGGAAGCCACTGTACAGACATTGAAAATGTGAAGCCAGTGTGTAGACTTTCACAGAGCTCCCAATGTATAGACTTCACGCTGTACAGACTTTCCAAAGAGGCGAAACGGTGTACAGACTTGAGGCTTTGAACGTATAGGCTGAAGTGATGTACAGACTTAGCGATGTATAGGCTTGGCCAGAAAACGTAGGGAAAGATATGAGTGTATAGACTTGGCCAAGCGTAGGAAACGCCCCCAATGTGCAGACTTTGAACTCTGAACACTGTACAGACTTTGCAATCAACAGGCGATGTATAGACTTGCTAGTCTGAAGGCCAATGTATGGACTTAAAGGTTAACACTCGAATGTATAGAGTTGAAGGGCTAACAATCTAGTGTATAGACTTCAAAAGGACAAAGCATCCACAGACCAGACGATGTACAAACTTTGCCAATATGAGACACTGTACAGACTTTGTCAAGTGAGACACTGTACAGACTTTGTCAAGTGACTGGCTGTACAAACTTCAGATGATGAAGACTCTGTATCGACTTGAAGACCATGAGCCAATGTATAGACTTGCCTTAACAATGAATGAGTAGACTTTGAAACAGGAGTCAGGCAAACGGATGTACAGAGTTGGCCAAAGTAGTAATGTATAGACTTTTGCGCTGTATAGACTTGACCAGGAAAGCGTAGGAAAAGGTATGAGTGTATGGACTTGGTTCCTGTAGCAGTGTATATAGTTGAAGTTTAGACAAACCAGTGTATAGACATGAAGCTTGACAATCCAGTGTGTAGAGTTGAAGCTTGGAAGGATGTATAGAGTTGAGCTGTACTGACTTTGGCAATGTGCAGACTTAACTGGTCGGGCAGTGTACAGACATAGAATATTAAGACCAGTGTATAGACTTCAGTTAGAAGGTGCCCGATGTATAGAGTTGAAGATGATATGCCAATGTACAGACTTAATCAATCAAGCTAGTGTATAGACTTTGGTACCCAGACACTCAATGTTCTGATGGGTCGACGCATCAGTAGGGGTGGGTCGACCCACTACTGTCCATACTAACTAAACAGACTTGGCCAATGCATGAAGCACAGTCCAGTGTATAGACTCGATGCCTTGAAGATCAATGTACATACTTTGAAGACCGACCTAGCAGGATGTGTAGACTTAGAATGCAACCAGGATGTCTAGACTTGATGTGAGGCAATGCACAATGAACATGAACCAATGAATTGAATGCATATAGCAGACATGAACTGAATGTATGCAGGAGAACTAATTAAAGCATTACCTGATCTGAGCATTCACCTTACTTGTCATGATTTGACTTTGACTTGGGTTAACTTCATGACCTGTGAGTCATCCTTAAACCTGTTCTGACAGTTTCTCATAATGCAATAGGATTATAAACATAATGAGGCATAATATCTGTCATCATCAAAACTCCAGAACCACAGGGGACACATCAATCTCCCCCTTTTTGATGATGGCAATATTATGAGTCATTGCAATAGATTCATCATGGTGATTATGAAATACCATATAACATGCACCACAGATATGACAAAATTCATGAATATAAACACCATGTGATGCAAGTGTTGATTGATGCAAAAAAAAGAGAAAAAGAATGACTTACAAAAGTTCTCCCCCTGTGACAACATCAAAAAGAAGGGAATGTTCATTGACTGATGAAGGAGCTATTATGCAATGCAGTGAGTTACAGTCATCAAAAGTAAAAACTCCCCCTGACAAGAGTTTTTGCTTGAAGGGAATACCCCATTACTACCCCATTAACTCCACCACAATCCCCAAGAGTCACTCTCCTCTCCCTCTCCCAAGGTAGAATCCCATCTCCCCAAGCACCCTTCCACTTTCCCATACAACCCTTCCCTTCCCCAACACACCCTTTCCCCTCCCCAAGGCCACATTAACTGCCCACCATTAAACCAAATTAAAATTCTTCTCTCCCTCCAAGCCAACCTGCGCCCCACCCTCTCTCCCACTATACCCTAGCTGCAGCCCACTCTCTCCCCCACCCTAGCTGCGACCCCAGCAACCCTCCATCACCCTCCACCCTCTCCCACAGCCATTAGCATCCAACCCCTTGCCATATCTCGCCCCCTCTTGCTCCTTTCACCATCGGTCAACTTCAGGCCAAGCTGTACCTCGCAGGCAGCACAGAAGCTTCTGGTTGCAGAGGCTTCCTCTTCGTCATCGCGAGTCCCCTAGTAGCATATCCTATACCAGTGGAAAGATCGTCAAGTCAGCTTCACAGGCGAGGTGGTCTCGCATCCGTCCGAGCTCAGAGCTGCCCGGGAGAGCCATTCTCCCACAACTGCACAAAACTGCTCTGCCAGGGAACCAGAAGCCAAGGAAAGAAGTGACCACGGCTGCTCCAGGATGAATAAAACATGATTTCTTAGCTGAAGTCTTCTCCTCCAAGCCCCCTAGCATCTTCAAGAAGTGGAGCGTCGTTTGAAGCCCAAAGCACAAAGGTCTGAATTTCTTACCTCGAGTGCGCAGGTCAGTCCGACTGTAGATAGATTCGACCCCCTTCCACTCTTCTGGTCTTCTCAGTCAGCTCCAACATCTGACGGTGGCTCCGTTGGTCCTGGCTTGAAGAGGACTTCTCCACGGACACAGTGGTTCTACTCCCGCATCATTTGGACACCGGGACCATTCGTGGCACCTTCATCTTCCAGCAGCAGCAACCTGGGAGCAACCGGAACCAGCGTAGGCCAGCCCGGCTCCAGGCTCTATCCCGGCCAGCGGCATCGTCACGAAATTCCAAGAAAATTCAGACGTCCTCCTGGGTCAAGTCAGAGAATTTTGGCACCAGCTGCAGCCCATTCAAAGCTTGGTAGTGACCGTGGCGGTGCCATCTTCGACTGCCTGTCCGGTAGTTCCGGAAGCTGATAGCACCGGCGGAGCGTGGCATAACGGCTTTCTAGCTTCACTCCCTCCCCCCGCCTAGCCGGCTTACAGCCCCTCCCTGCGTGGAGGTAGTATTTGGTTGTAAATCTCTTAACCCCCACCCCGAGATCCCCCTCCTGTGTGAGGTGTAGTGTTGTAACCCACTTGATTTCAGGTTGAAGCTTCATCGGCGCAGCGTGTGGGTAAGCCCACGCTTCCTCGCTCGCCCTCGTCTCACACCAGGATCGGTGTATTCACGCTGATCAGGTGAGCTTTGGAACACTCCTCATTGCTGGCCCTTAATTGCTTAATCTAGTATTGTTTTTGGTTGCTCCGTCGGCGGTAAGAGAGTGCCCGATCTCGAATTTGCCTATAATTGAGCGACCACCGCGGAGTGAGTTGAGAGAGCGACCCTACAACCCACGCCCTTGGCGTGCTGACCACCCACGAAATTGGCATCCCAGGCCCTTAGGGGTCCATCCAAAGCTAGCCAAATCCCCAGAAAGGCAAGGTCCCACTTTGGACCCTCTCCACCATCGCTGGTTTTCCTACAAGCAACCGTGATCGCTACGCGAGTAAGCCCACTATAGTGAGTCCGCCGCTGAAAGTTGATTGCTTGCGAGTATAGGTCCAAGGTGCATCAGTCTAGTGGCTACCACTCCCAAGGTGGTGTCACATCAATTTGGTATCAGTGTGAGTTTTAGACTTATCTCTACAAGTCTAGTCCTTGGGCGCATATGCATTTCAAGTCACCCGGTACCTCTCCCTTGCCCACTAGAATGGCCACTTCACACCCATCATGCCCAGCGCCATCACCTTTCCCAAGAGGCACCAATCCTCATGGAAGCTCCGCTGCCAACAAAGTGGGCGGCATCTTAGAAGCCCTGCCTAATGTCCTTGATCAACTTGAAGACATCACGTTCCGACTCAACCGACTTAAGGGAAATGGCCGTGCACCGAGAGTGAATGAGAGTGACCTTTGGGAAAATCTAGAAACCCTCTTTTTGGAACACTTGAAAGCCAAAACCCCCGTCTTTGACGGATCCTACAGCCCAAGCCTTTATCTAGATTGGGAGGTTTCCATGGACCAATTCTTTAAAAGGTGCCCCTTGAACGAAGGAAGGAGAATGAGGCTAGCCAAGGCGCACCTCTCCAAACGAGCTAAAAGTCATTGGTTAATTGTGGAGGGTTTAAGGAGGATCCACGGGGAGGCCCCGATTAGCACTTGGGAAGAGATGAAGATCGAGCTTAGGAAAACCTACACTTCTTGACCCTCTCCTTCCTACTCGGAGAATCACAGCCCGAGGAGCACTCCCACTTCCCCTCCACAACCGGCCGATCCTAAGGGCAAGAGACCCCTAACCAACCCGGTTCCCCCCATGAGGGCCACCACCCCCCAACCCATAATCCCCCACCAAACCCATACCCCACAAGCCCCCTTGGTCTCCACCACTACCCCTCCATCGTCCCCTAAAAGGGTCACGCCCCCTAAGACCAACTAACCCAACCCTCCTCACCCAACCCATCTCTCACTCCCTACCCCAACTCTACCATGTCCTTGGCCTCCACTACTTCCCCTTTCTATCCTAACTCAAGCATCCCTTTACCAACCACCCCGGGTGCACCATGCGCCGATCATCATCACCCCTCCCACAAAAGTCCTTCCCATCCCCTTGGTAGAGGAGACCGTCTCTCCCACCGCACATATCCCGGACCTTCAAGAGCAACAAACCATCACACATGGCACCATAGTCATAGATGGGCCCTTGGCTAGATGGCTAAAGAAGAGACCAACTCACCCCATCACGTCCTATGTCTACCCTCTCATGGAGCTAAACCTCCCCATAGTACACTTCTCCACCTATCGCACCACCATCCAATCATCTTACCAAGTGGGAACTTTAGGGGACCTCCTCAAGGGTCTAGCTTGGAAAATAGAGTTGACTGGCATGGTGACCACAGTGACCAACCGACCTAGGAGGCTTGACCTACTACACCTATGTGTCGGGTCTATCACCTCAATGTGCACCATATGTTGCTACACTAGCGACCTTCTTCTATTCCTCCCTACACCCGATGAACCCGACCGTATCCTCGAATTGGAGTTCCTAATATCGGGTAGAAAGCCAAGCCTTCCCCTCATGGCCGGCCCACCTACCGATAACTTCGGCCCAATTATGTCATTAGAGGAGGAAGACCCACCACCATATTGTAAGGACCTTGATGTTGATAAGATGGATTTATAGCTCCTTTTCCTTGGGTACACTTATGATGATCCCAACCTATGGAAGCCTAGATACCCTTGTGACCCACCCACCCCACTCACCACCCACCTTTTCCTACCCTCACCCACCATGCTGGACCAAGCCCATCTCTCCCAAGACTCGGGTTACACCATGGGAGCCATGACTTTGGACAATATACACTTAGGGATCGAGGAAGTGCCCCACTCCATGCTATCCACCTTCCATGATCCCTTCGACCCTTTTGAGTAGAAGTCCAAAGGCCACCCCACACCCATGCACATGAAAGTCATCTTTGGGATAGGAATGCATGAACCTTGGCGTACCGCACCACTTGGCAGGATTCATAAGTCGGGTCCATTCATTCATATCACCCACGTGTCAAGTAGGAAGCATGAGTGGTCCATATTCGGATGTAATGGTCCACCTTCATTCATCATGAGTCTTAAGCACGTTAGGAGCATTCATGGATGTCCGGGTCCTCCGGCACTCATCACACCCATGCATGAGAGGGACACCTATGGGTGCCCCGGCCCTCCCACACCCTTCAAAGTCTCCATGGCATCTCTGCATGGTAGGTCCATCTATGGATGTCCTGGTCCACCTTTATTCACACACATTTTCACACACCCACCGCATCGTAGTACATGGCATACGCATTCACGCAAGCATCTAGCAACGAGCGGTGAAGACCACAAAGAGCGACAACAGCTCGTAAGTGCCACTTGGGATTCCAAGTAGGCAACTTGGTGATGGTGACAATGGAGTGCCTATACCCTAGGGTTACCTCCGAATCGAGGGCACGAGGACTTGGACCTTCCTGAGTTCCGAGTGACTTTGGCAACCCGACTTACGGGTTGGACTTACTAATGGGTTTTGGGATTCACCCCATTTGCCATGTGGCGGATCCGACACCCTATATGGGCACCGCGGTCGATCCTAGCGAGTGCTTTGAGCCTACACCCTCCTTTGAGAGAGATACCCTCGGAGTGCCACCACAAATCAGCTTGAGGGCCCGACATGAGCACGCAGAGGCAATACTGGGCAAGCAAGGTACCATCGTCGGTAAGAGGGTGTGTCCGAGTCGCCTTGAGAAGCTGAAGCACTGTCCCCTGGCTATGGACGCGGGGTTGAGTTTGGAGGTCGTGATTCTCCCGGAGCTGCTTTGGGGGACCACTGCCCCGGTGGACCCATACTCGACGGAGTCGAGTTCTCCACACCCCGGGGGTATGATGGGGATATCTCTTACCACTCCACATTTTTCCAAGGGTCCCGTTGCTCGCCAACTGTGCTTCATATTGTTCGCCACATTTTTCTTAGTCTTGGCATGTAATTTTTGTATTTTCTTTGAGTTATAATTATATAATTTTTCTTTTATTTGAGTCCAGTACCTAGGATAGGTAGTTATTTACCTAAGTCTTGCGTCATTATGTTGGTTTGATAGCTTAATGGGCCCAATTATATGGGCTTGGCCCAGGGGCGCCCCATTCCCCTCTTGGTTATTTGTCATTAGTCCAAAAGTCAAGGACTTTTTGTAAATTATGGGTTCCCTATAAATAGGACCCCAACCCACCTTTGCAGAACTAATGAATGAATGAATATTTGAGAAATTTCCAGAAATTGAGTGTTTCTTTGGAGTGAGAAGCTCCCCCTCTCCCTCTCCCTCTCTCTCTCTCTCTCTCTCTCTCTCTCTCTCTCTCTCACCTCTCTCTCTAGGGGGCGACCCCCATTCTCTCTCCTCCCTCCCAAATTCGACCCTCTCTTCTCTACCTCACCCTCCACCTCACCCAACCACACATTGCCACATCACTATTACTTGCCACCTCACCTAGCCACATCACCCTTGACGTTTCATATGCCCATACCCCATTACTACCCCATTAACTCCACCACAATCCCCAAGAGTCACTCTCCCTCTCCCAAGGTAGAATCCCATCTCCCCAAGCACCCTTCCACTTTCCCATACAATCCTTCCCTTCCCCAACACACCCTTTCCCCTCCCCAAGGCCACATTAACTGTCCACCATTAAACCAAATTCAAATTCTTCTCTCCCTCCAAGCCAACCTGCGCCCCACCCTCTCTCCCACTCTACCCTGGCTACAGCCCACTCTCTCCCCCACCCTAGCTGCGACCCCAGCAACCCTCCATCACCCTCCACCTTCTCCCACAGTTCTGAATTTCTTACCTCGAGTGCGCAGGTCAGTCCGACTGTAGACAGATTTGACCTCCTTCCACTCTTCTGGTCTTCTCGGTCAGCTCCAACATCTGAAGGTGGCTCCGTTGGTCCCGGCTTGAAGAGGACTCGTCCACGGACACAGCGGTTCTGCTCCCGCATCATTTGGACACCGGGACCGTTCGTGGCACCTTCATCTTCCAGCAGCAGCAACCTGGGAGCAACTAGAACCAGCATAGGCCAGCCCTACTCCATGCTCTGCCCCGGCCAGCGGCATCGTCACGAAATTCCAAGAAAATTCAGGCGTCCTCCTGGGTCAAGTCAGAGAATTTTGGCACCAGTTGCAGACCATTCGGAGCTCGGTAGTGACCGTGGCGGTGCCATCTTTGACTGTTTGTCTGGCAGTTCCAGAAGCTGATAGCACCGGCGGAGCGTGGCATAACGGCTTTCTAGCTTCATTCCCTCTCCCCGCCTGGCTAGCTTACAGCCCCTCACTGCTTGGAGGTAGTATTTGGTTGTAAATCTCTTAACCCCCACCCCGAGATCCCCCTCCTGTGTGAGGTGTAGTGTTGTAACCCACTTTATTTTAGGTTGAAGCTTCATCGGCGCGGCGTGTGGGTAAGCCCACGCTTCCCCGCTCGCCCTCGTCTCCGACCGGGATCAGTGTATTCAAGCCGATCAGGTGAGCTTTGAAACACTCCTCATTGCTGGCTCTTAATTGCTTAATCTAGTATTATTTTTGGTTGCTCCGTCGGTGGTAAGAGAGTGCCCGATCCTGAATTTACCTATAATTGAGCGACCACCGCGGAGTGAGTTGAGAGAGCGACCCTACAACCCACACCCTTGGCGTGCTGGTCGCCCACGGAATTGGGCATCCCAGGCCCTTAGGGGTCCAGCCCAAGCTAGCCAAATCCCCGAAAATGCAAGGTCCCACTTCGGACCCTCTGTACCATCGCCGGTTTGCCTACAAGCAACCGTGATCACTTCGCGAGTAGTCCCGCTATAGTGAGTCCGCCGCTCAAAGTTGATTGCTTGCGAGTATAGGTCCAAGGTGCATCAGTCTAGTGGCTTCCACCCCAAAGGTGGTGTCACATCAGACGTCTCCACCCAGAGAATGCCACAGTAGTCAGCCGCCCGGCTTACCTTAGTGTGCTAGTGCTGGCCGCACTTTGAGTCGGCCGTACATCTTAGCCCGATCGCGTCGCCCGTCCCGCATCAAATTGGTATCAGAGCGAAGTTTAAGTCTAGGGTGATCTTTGTCTAGGTCATCTTGTCCTAGGTTGCATGTCATCCCAATACCCGATAAATCAAAAGGTGTTCCTGGAATGATAGGTTACGCCTATTGGGAAGGTAGTGTGAGCGACGTCACGCGGTTCGGAGTTCGATGGTGCGGGGAAGAGGAAGAAGCGGAGAGCGCGCGGGCTCCTTCTTTTTTGTTTGTTTTGTTTGCTGCAACACAGAAATGAGAGGAAAGAGAGAAGGGGCCACCACGGGAGATTGCTCCGGCGGGGCGAGCGGGACAAGCGTGATATAGCAAAATATGGGGTTCAAACGGCCATAGCGGGAAGTGACTCGCCGCGACCTCGGGGGGACGGGAATGGTGCAGAAATTAAATAACAAAAATTAAAACGGCCATTGGGGAAGTGACTCGCCGCGGCCTCGAGAATATGAGCAGAATATAGCAGAATATAAAAGAGAATATAAGAACAAAGATTTAAACGGCCATTGGGGAAGTGACTCGCCGCGGCCTCGAGAATATGAGCAGAATATAACAGAATATAGAGAGAGTATAAGAACGGAAATTTAAACGGCCATTGGGGAAGTGACTCGCCGCGGCCTCGATGATATGAGCAGAATATAACAGAATATAGAGAGAATGTAAGAACGGAAATTTAAACGGCCATTGGGGAAGTGACTCGCCGCGGCCTCGATGATATGAGCAGAATATAACAGGATATAAAGAGAATATGAGAACAGAAATTTAAACGGCCATTGGGGAAGTGACTCGCCACGGCCTCGATGATATAAACGAAATATAACAGGATATAAAGAGAATATGAGAACAGAAATTTAAACGGCCATTGGGGAAGTGACTCGCCGCGGCCTCGATGAAAAGATGTGATCGCCAGGGGCCGGAAGACCCCAAAATAAGAAAGTGATCGCGCCTACCTCAAGAGCGGGAGATGGCGGGTTGCTTCTTCCTCTCCTTCCGGCCGGCCGACGGAGAGGGCTTTCCTCGGCTACCCTTGCAAAACAACGACAAACAAATGACAAATGGCTTAGAAAGATGAATGTGTAGTATTCATATCCTTGCAATAAAAATGACGAAATAACGGGAAGACACACACCTGGTTGGTGTTATCTTTTAAACCCCTCTCGGACTCGAGTAGGAGGAAAATGAGATGATGGATGCGAGATGATGAATGCAAAGAACTACGAAGAAAAGGAAAGAGTTGGCTTATTGGATGTGCCGGTGGTGAAATTCGGCGGAGCTCCGGCAGCGTGGGGACGACGTAGAAGCGCGGTGGATGAAGACGACCTTCCTCTCGCGAGCGTGGGCACCCGAGAAGCCGGCAGAACCTCCACCTACAAAAGACCCCACGGGTTAGAAAAATGACTCCGTAGCCTCTGGGCTCCGGCAGCCTATCGGATCACTGCTTAGCTCTTCCAGAACTGAGGGGGTGGGCCTCTATTTATAGAGTTCCGGAAGGTGGAGGCGTCCAGGACCCTGGACACCTCCATCAGGGCCGAAATAATATTTTATTCTATTTTTATTGATTTTTTTAGAATACTTTTATGGGAGCGTCCAGGGTCCCGGACGCCTCTAACAGGTCCACCGAAAACCGACGACGGCCGCACGCGGTTTGGCACAACGCGTGGTTTTGTGAGCGGCGCCTCGTGATTCAAAAATGGGCGCGTCCAGCCAGCTGGACGTCTCTAAATTTGGCTTTTTTCACACACGACAAACCGTCGTTCGGTGGCCGGCGCCCGTGAGTGAGTTGATGGAGGCGTCCAGGGGCCTGGACGCCTCCAAAAGTTTATTATTATTTTTTTTATTTTTCTTTTGTCTTTTATACAAGGGCTGGCATTTTAATTTTTTTATTTATTTTTATGGAGGCGTCCAGGGGCCTGGACGCCTCCATTAATATGTATTTTTTATTTATTTTATTTTTATGCCAACTGGCATTTTATAAATATTTATTATTATTAGTTTTTATGGAGGCGTCCAGGGGCCTGGACGCCTCCATTAATATATATATATTTTTATTTATTTTTGGGCCTTGAGAAAAATAATAAAATAAATTATAAAAATGGGGGCGTCCACGGGCCTGGACGCCCCCATTAAGACCCACCCGGGTCCTTAGATCGGGCGTCGGCGGCCGCCCGGCAGATATCCTTCTTGGTTCCGGAACCTCCTGATGCGTTCGACTGGTGTTGATGCCGTCCGAATGCCGTGACGAGACGATTCCGGATGCCGAAAAGGGCGGAAGAAGACTCAGGAAAAGGAAGCACTCGAGCGATTCGAAATGCGTAGGCCATCGCGGGACGTCGTATAGTAATATGAGACTTTCTCATGAGACGTCAAGAATGGCGTGTCTACAGCTGCCCCGCCTTGGCGTCTGCTTTGCAAGGGAGCGACACGTAGTGGAATGGTATCGAAGTGGACTGAAATGAAGTGGGAGCGGACTGATAAGTTGATGCCAAGGTGTGATGAGACACGCTTGTGACGTTACTGTTTGGAATCTTTCCTGAAGTTTCAATGAGGCGACCTTGAAGGAGGTCTTTCAAATATTGACGATTGCTTGGACGGAGATCAAATAAGGGAGGGTGAGATGTGCACTCAGGCACGAAACAAAAGAAGACCAACTTCTCGGTGTGGAAGTACCTGGGTCATAAACCGGAGGTTTCACCTTTGGGGAGCGGTTACCAGCCAATGTGGAAGTGCTGCGGCCAAGGTGGGTCAAAAATGTAAAGGAATATCTGAGGGTCTGTCCAAACAAGGGTCTCCTTTGGAAGAGCAGCGTAGGGCTGTCTCAAAGAAACTCAGTATTTCATTCAGAGTGGAATATCTCATATTTGTAGGAATTGAAACACAACGGCTTTCACAATCGAATCGCTTGAATGATCTTCCGCAATAAATCAAAGTCCTATATGAATGCATGCTGGGTTTAAAGAAAAATTCAAAACAAACTAAAATAGAAAATAGCCAAGGATAATATTGTCAACTTGTGAAGAACGGGTCAGGATACCGACCCGGTGAGCTGATACTGGGCTGGGGCCCGTTTATCCGCGTACCAACTCACTGAATGGAACCGTCGTCCCCATTCTATCACAAATTGACGGCCTATCTGTACAACCCAAACTCTTCCGGGATCATCACCGTTTTTGTTGAAGGGGAACTCAAATCCCAGATTCGTTCGGGCCGCAAGGTCCTTGACATGTTCTAGTAGCGTAGGTATCATATATTATGATGCATGACATGGTGGGACCAACCAATGAAAGGTGGGACAGGAGATAGGACAAAGATGTCCGTTAGTAAAACCTGCACATGCCAGCAAAGGTTAGCAACATCAAAAGGTAGCAGAATCGCACCACAGTTCAAAGGAGATCCAGACAAAATCTTGACAATGACCACTGATGTGACATGTTCTGTCCTGTAGCACCCTTCCCTTCCTATAAGAACTCCCCTTAGGCAAGTTCATTCAAATGCACCAAGGTGGGTTTTGGAAGCTCAGGAGAGGAAGGAGAGGAGAATCTAGAGATCTTCAGGATGGAAGGAGAGTCTTCCCGCGTTATGAAGAGGAGTAAGCCTAGCAGCGAGATTAGGCGACTTTCTGACCTCGAGGGTCATCTGAGTGGGACGATCATGTCGCATATGGTAAGCCGACTCTTTTCAAATTTCTGTACGTGAACCTTCTTCTTACTTCCTTCATTTCTTCTTCTTCCTCTCCAGCCATATCCACTCTTCCCAGGCCCGAGGAAGTTTTCCAAGCTGCCATGGCTTTCAAAGCTGACTTCCAATATCTCCATTGGCATGAGGGCCATACTCTCGAAGTGGCATCTGCAGGGGCTCCTTATTCACGCCAAGCATTACGAGAAGATTCGTATGGACTGGGCGGCTATGGGCGCGCTAGTGGAGGTCTGGCATCCCCAGACCCACACTTTTATCTTCCCGACCTTCGAGGTGACCATCCTCCTCGAGGAGGTGGAACTTCTGCTTGGTTTGAAGAAATTCAAGAGCGACGGGAAGGTGAAGGCTATGCGGATGCTGACACGGGGTACTTCTGAAAGCGTCCTTGGAAGCTTCATGCCGCCCGACGCAGCTAGAAAGGTCCGTACTCAGAAGGGGATCGATCTCCAAAAGCTTGCGGAGTGGGTCATGGACGCCCTGAGAGGGTCACCAGACGATGACTATTTGGAGGGAATCATGAAGGGGTTCACTATCTGTCTGGCGGGTGCTCTCTTGTTCCCTATACCGACAACATAGTGGAGGAGACCAACTAGGTGCTATCGTGGAATCTGGCGTGGAAAGAGGGTGGGACCCGCCGTCCTCGCCTATCTTTACAGCGGCCTTACTGCCTCGAGCATGGGTAAGCCTCCATTTGGTTGTGCACTTGTCTTGAATTGCTGGCTTGATTTGCACTTCAAATTCGACCACCGCGAGGGAATGCCAACTGCTTCGAAGCTCTTCCAACAAAGCCCGCTTCACCACATAGCCGACGTGTTAGGCTTTGGTGGTACTGTAGTGAACCGCGTTCCGTGGCTGAAGAAACGTGAAGACTGGCGGTCTCACTTCCGCACCGTGACACAAGGCTTCTTCACTTGCGCACCGGCATGTTTGCTTTCGCTTGATCTCCTCATGAGGCCTTCTCCCGAAGTCAATCTTCAACTGATCGGCGCGACCGAGTTTGTTCTTTACAACGCGCATCGGTGCTGCCTGCAGATTGGCATCCCACGCCATTCGTTCCTGCCACCGACTGGCATCGTTCCCTTGAAGAAGAGGGAGTTGGGTACTGAAGCGGACGTGAAGGAAGCGAAGGCCATTAAAACACCCTGGAAGGCAAGTGTTGCGGGAAAGGCGTTAGCGCACGTGGTGGAAGAATGCGAGCCGTGGAGGGCTTATGTAACCGAACTGGGGAAGTTAAGGCCTAAAGCGCCTAAGCCCCTGATGTAGTTCACTTTGCTTTTCTGATGGAATAAAATTTGGCATTTGGATGTTTCGGACCCCCGTCCCCTTAATTATTATCTTTTTTATGGTTTTTCTTTTTCTTTGTGTTTTTTATTTTGTTTGGATTATATACATATTCTTATATAAATATATTATATTTTTTTTGTTTGAAAATTTTTTATTATGGGGGCGTCCAGGGGCCTGGAGGCCCCTAATTTTTATTTTATTTTTATTTTATTTTTTTTGTTTTTGGGGCGTCCAGGTTCCTGGACGCCCCAACTTTTATTTTTTTATTTTGTTTGATTTTTTTGTTTTGGGGGCGTCCAGGCGCCTGGACGCCCCAAAATTTTTTTAAATTTTGAAATAAATAAAAATTAAGGGGGCGTCCAGGCGCCTGGACGCCCCAAAGAAGCTAATTCCTATTTAAAAGGGTTGCCCCCCCCCTTTGCTCATTTACTGTTCAATCTGACGACCCAGTCACCCAGACGACCTATTCTTAGTCCCCATGGAGCGAGGAGGATCGAGCCAGGTTCCAGGGAAGCGAAAACGACTGGCTCGTCGTGCGAGGAGGTTGAGGGATGATGCCGAGGAGGCTGCAGCAGAGGAGATTGCTGCGGAGGAGGGGATGGAGGTGCCTCTCCTGGCCGCGGAGGCTGCTGCGGATGCTGGTGACGCGGGAGAGGATGATCACGACCCGGTAAGTACCTCGGAATCCTCACTCTGTGGTTCAATAGGCTAAAACGGGTGTACGAGAGGTTGTGAGAGAGAGGCGGGTAGTGAGAGAAGGAGGCGTCCAGGGACCTGGACGCCTCCATGTTTTCTTTTTTTTTTTTATTTATTAATTTTCGTAAATAATAAAATAAATTTAAAAAAATAAGGAGGCGTCCAAGACCTAGGACGCCTCCATAATTATATATATTTTTTATTTTTGTTTTTTTGATTTTTTTTTCGAAAAAGGAATAAATAAAATAGGAAGGAGGCGTCCAGGGGTCTGGACGCCTCCAAAAATATATATATGTATTTTTTTTTTAAATAAAATAAAATAGTATATACAGTGTTATTGTTGATTACTGTTCATGATGCTGATGTGTTCTTTGTTGGTTTTGTGGTTTGCAGGGCGTGATGAAGGGCCGGATCAGCTGGTCCTTGGTGGTGGCAGCATACCGTGGGCTGCCGGATTTCCAGAGGGCGCGTGTGGACGCCATGGGCTTTGGAGCTTTCCTTAGGATCGAGCCCTTCCGGCTCGACCTTCCTCTTATCCAGGCACTGAGGGAGCGGTGGCACGCACCGAGCCGGGCGTTTCTGATGCCCTGGGGGCACATGGTGCCGTCACTGGAGGACGTGGCTCGGATCACCGGGCTACGAGTTGACGGAGAGGCAGTCAGCGGGGTCACCTACCCCGACTACCGAGAGAGTGCCCTGGACCTGCTGTGGTTAGAGACGAGCGTGACTGATAGAGACAGCAGGGTAGTCGGCTGAGTGGAGATCATGGAGGCGCTCGGATTCGTCGACCCGCGCCAGCGGGTTAGCGAGACTGGAGCGGAGTTCTTGGCTCGACTGGAGGGGGATGCTCGTGCAGCTTTCACCCAGGATCCGAGCGAGAGGGAGCTGGTGGATCTAGACCTTCGGAGGTTTCTTTTCTTCTTCCTGGGCCGCCTTCTGCTGGGGACGAAGGGGGATGGCATCCACTGCCGTTTCCTCGGGCTCTTGGCGGATCTGGACAGAGTGGGGCACTATGCGTGGGGAGCGGCTCTGCTTGCCCATCTGATTGCCGATCTCTCCCAGACTTCGGAGAAGGAGACGACAGTCAGCGGCTTCGCACCTTTCCTCCAGGTAAACATTTTATTTATGCATTCTCACAGTTAAATATGCAATTATTGTACTAATGATGTATGATGGATGCAGGTGTGGAGCTATTACTATTTCCCGATGGGGAGGGCTAGGCATGGGAACAGGAGGGCCGTGCCTCTGGCGCGGCAGTGGAGGCCGGTCGTGGTTGCAGCACCCCACGGCTACCAGCTGGCGTCACTTCGTCGAGAGCTGAGCGAGTATCCCGAGGCCATGGTATGATGCGCATGATTTTTTTGTGTTTATGCATGTGACTGAATGGTAACTAACATGATGTATGTATGGTGATGCAGGTGGTGTGGAGGCCCTACTTGGGCATGGGCGATGCTGGCCAGCCCTGGGTTGTAGCGGGTCTTCCTCGCTTCAGGCGGGACGTGTGGGTCCATTGCCTGAACGAGATTGAGCCGCTGCGGCTTAGACTGGTCATGAGGACGTTGGGGCTGGCCCAGGAGTGGGTAGACGTAGATGCGCCGGCCCGCATTGGGCGGAAGACCAAGGGGAAGGCGAAGATCGTGGACTGGCGTACGCGCTTCCCAGCACAGTACCAGGACTGGCAGCAGGGCGGGGTCCCAGTAGTGTCCCACGTACAGGATAGCACAGACTACATGAGACGGTACCGAGCTACGTACGGGGACCGCCTCTCCTTGGGTGGTATGGCAGGGGTAAGTGAAATGAAACTGCTCCACCTTTCTATATGTATGCATGGGATACTAACTTATGTGTAATGCAGGATGCTCGTGATACCATGATTGCCGACCTGCGGGCCCAGTTGGCGGACGCCAGGCGACAGTTGGTGGCCATCCGACAGGAGTTGGAGATCCTGGTGAGTTTATGCAATGCATTTTTTGTGACCTGGATTTTTGATGCTTAGCCTTTGACTGACGTTTGCCCCGTGTTTCAGCGGGCCCACCAGACAGCGGCAGCCGCGATGGCTGGTGGAGCGGGTTCCAGTTCGCGGGGCCCTCCTCCGGAGGTTTCTGCCCTCCAGGAGCAGCTGGCGTACGCGGTGGCTCGGGCTGAGGAGGCCGAGCGTGACCGCGAGGCTCGAGTGAGTGCTTGCTTGGCCGCGACCCTTTTCCAGCTACTTTCCTTCTATCACTGTTCTCTTACGGTGCATGCGTGCCTTGACAGGTGGCCGAGATCCGAGAGGCCCTGGCGCGTGCTGTTCGTGCTGAGCAGGAGCGCGATGCCCGGGTGGCAGAGCGTGACGTCCGGATTGCGGAGCTAGAGGAGGAGCGGCGACGGGAGGCTGAGGAGCTTCCTCGCGACGTAGTGGATCTGCGGATCGCCCTCGAGCTGTCGAGGAGAGAGGCGATGAGGGAGAGAGAGGAGAGGGAGAGGGATAGGGAGAGCGTGGAGAGAGAGAGGGAGAGGGATAGAGAGAGAGAGAGGGAGGAGCGACAGCGGGATCAGACCGAGAGGAGGGCTCTAGAGGCCCAGCTGCTGGAGCTCCGATTGAGTCTTGGCACGGCGGAGGGGAGGCTTCGGGAGAGCGAGGAGCGGTACCAGAGGGCGAAGGAACGCGGGGCGCGACTTCGTCAGTCTGGTTCTTTTTCCATGGGCAGCTACCTGGTTTCTTCGGCCGAGGAGCGTCGTCGCGCCTTCGAGGCTGGAGTGCCACCGCAGGGCGAGGCGAGCACGGCTTCTCAGGGTTCACAGAGGTCGCGGAGGCCCCCTAGGGATCTCCGTCAGAGGAGGGAGGAAGGAGATGACCAGGAGGGTGACGGTGAGAGTTAGAGAGTTGCTTGTACGTCACCCTTCTCACTGTATGATGTACTTTCGGCTATTATATGAAATGGAAATGGCTTTTTTGTGTTGTGTGTACTTTTCTCTCTCCCACACTTTCTTTTTTGCACTGAGTTGTCCCTTGAGGCACGCTTCGCGAGACCTTGCCCTGAACAGCGGGGAACTATGTTTTGCACGGGGGGATTTTGTTTCCTTTCCCCCCTTTTGGGCGCGTCCAGGCGCGAGGACGCGTCTTAATCCTTGATTTTAAATTTAAAGCGACGGGTGGTCCTTTCTTCTCCCGTGCCTTACCCGCAAACGAGCCCGCCTCCCGCCGAAACGCGCTTGCCCCTTTTTCGTCTTCCTCCTCTTTTGATCGATGGAGTTCGGTGGGCCCGACCGTGGTGAAGGTGGAGAGGGACGAGGAAATCCTCGCCCAAGGAGGGACGCGCCCGATCACGGAACGGCGTCCATGGAGGAGGAAGGGCCGCTTCGGGCCCCCGAGGGACCCGAGGGGCCCGATGGCGTGGGAGGAGGTGAACACGGTCCGGTAGGTCCTCCGATCTCTTCCTCTTTTAATTCATTTTGGGTTTTGAAGCGAGCCGGGCGAGGAGGAAAGGGTTCGGCGAGTGTTGCACTCAAATGATGGACGCGTCCTAGACAGGGGACGCGTTCCTTTTGACTGATATGGGACCCCTTTCTTGGTGCAGGACATGGCAAGGACCCTGGGCCTGGCCGATGAGTGGGCGAGTGCGGACGAGCCGAGCCGCGTCAGGAAGGAGAGTCGCGGCAAGGCGAGGCTCGAGGACTGGCCCGTACGTCTCCCTGGACAGCAAGGGGGTGTACTGGTGCAGGACAGTGCCGACTTCCTGCGGCGGCAGAGAGAGAGTTACGCGGGGCTTCCCCAAGCTGGGGACACGCGTGGCATCGGCGGCTCGCGCGCCCAGCTGTCAGAGACTAGGCGGCAACTGGCCGTCGCTCAACATGAGCTGTCGCTCCTGGTAAGTTACGTGCCGCCCTTTTAACTTCAGATTTTGGAGTTTCACTGACGGCCGTTGTTTATTTTGTTCCAGCGTGCCCAGCAGACAGCGACGGTGGGAGCGGCTGGCGGATCTTCTAGCTCCTCGGCCCCTTTTCTCGAGAT
The DNA here is from genome assembly GCA_022559845.1 of Amorphophallus konjac. Taxonomy (NCBI): domain Eukaryota; kingdom Viridiplantae; phylum Streptophyta; class Magnoliopsida; order Alismatales; family Araceae; genus Amorphophallus; species Amorphophallus konjac. The sequence goes on from CM040120.1 coordinate 414,710,994, forward strand.
TGCTTCCCTCCGGGAGCAACTTGCCGGTGCGGTGGCCCGTGCGACCCGGGCGGAAGAGGAGCGTGACGCCTGGGTGGCGACTGTAGCGGAGCTGCGGCATCGTGGTGAGGAGAGACCTTCTCCAGACATCCTGGAGTTAAGGGTTCTTCTGCAGATGATGAGGAGAGAGGTAGAGAGAGAGAAGGCCGAGAGAAGGTCCGAGCGACAGCGGGATCTGACCGAGAGGAGGGCCTTGGAGGCCCAAGTGAGGGAGCTCCAGCTGGGCCTTCAGGCCGTCGTGCAGAGGCTAGGAGGGATGGAGACGCGCTACGAGAGAGCGCGAGAGTTCGGGGAGCGACTCCGCCAGTCCGGTCGCTTTGCCGCCAGTGGCTTCTTCGCCACGCCAGGGGAGGAGCAGCGAGTCACTGCTGCGGAGCAGGCGCCCAGAGGCGAGGCAGGTGCTACTGCACGGGGATCCTGGAGGCTTCTGAGGGACCCTCACCTCGGGGGAGAGGAGGAGAGTGCCCGGAGAGATGAGTGATGGTGAGGATTGGCGGGCTAGCGGACCCGTCACCTCTCTATGATTGTAGTGCTTATGACAGCTTATGGAGTGATTTGATTTTCTGCTGTTTATTTGTTCTCTTGTGCGTTCCTTCTTCCCTACACTTCTTCTCCTCTGCACTGTTCCCATGTGACGGATCTGTCGAGACTCCGCCTCGAGCGGAGAATCACGTCTTGTTGTGACCATTTTCCACGAGAATCTGCCGTCGAAGTCAATACTGACGGCCCTAGTTCCTTTTCCCGGATGTTGTGCCAAATTTTGCGTGCGTCCTCCAAAACATGATAGGGTATCCCTAGACAACATAGGGGCTATTCGTCCTATTCTTCGTCCAGTCAATCACCCTGTGTGAGCGGTGAAGCGACACATGGGGTCGCTTGGCCAGTGTCTCATTGCGAGGGCTATCATCGACAGGTGATGGAGGCAATCTTGGCCCGCACTCCTTCCATTTCTATAAATTCTTGTCCCTTTTATCCTCCCAGGTATATCGAGAGCTAACTCGAGGAGCACAAGTTCTTACGGGAGAAGAGGAGTTCAAAATTCCGAGAGTTGGATGGAGGGCGAATCTTCCCATTCCTCGAAGAGAAGCAGGTCCAGTGGTAGTAGTTCCAGAAGGCTTTCAGACCTTGAAGGGCACTTCAGCGAAAGGGCCCAATCACAACTCGTAAGCCAAGTTTTCTTGCCCTTTTCTCATTTTTTCTTCCTTTCTTGTGACCAAACCTCACCCCCATTCCTTGTATGTGTAGGTTGTGATGAAATCACAAATCTTGTGGGAGTTGGTAGTAGCGGCGTACAGGGGCCTCCCAGATTTTCAGAAGGCGAGGCTAGACGTGATGGGATTTGGTACCTTTCTTCGGATCGAGCCGATCAAGCCCGACCTGGTTCTGATCCAAGCTTTGTGTGAGAGATGGGACCCAGTGAGCCGGGCATTCCTGATGCCCTGGGGGCACATGGTGCCCAGCTTGGAGGATGTGGTCCGGATCACAAGCCTGAAGGTAGAGGGCGAGGCAGTGACCGGAGTCACTTACGCGGACTACAGAGAAGGTGCCCAGAAGTTACTGGGTCTGGACCTGGATGGTCGGAAAAATAGGTCGGTAGCTAGGGCGTCCCTCATGGATGCATTAGGGCTCACCGACACTCGTCGGCGGGATGATGAATCCTCAGAAGAGTTCATGGAAAGGATAGAAATAGGATGCCGCGCCGTGTATTGCACAGATTTCGGCAACTGGGAAAGATGTAACATAGATTTGAGGAGATTTCTCCTCTTCCTTTTGGGGAGATTGGTACTGAGCTCGAAAGGGGATGGTATCCAATGTTGCTTCCTGGAGCTGCTGTCAGACCTTGAAAGAGTAGGGTATTATGCCTGGGGAGCCGCCATGCTGGCACACTTGTTTGCAGGCCTATTCCAAGAAACGGATCGTGAGATGACTGTGAGTGGCTTCACACCATTCATCCAGGTATTTTTTTTGGTTTTGCTTGTTTTGTATTTTTTTTTTTTTTGTGTTTTTGCATGGTACTGATGACCTGCGCCGAGCAGTTATGGAGCTATTATTACCTCCCCATGGGGAGAGCTCGACATTGGCGACCTGCGATGGTGCCGCTAGCCAGGCGGTGGGAACCCATCATGAGTGCGGCACCCCTAACCTACCAACTGATGGTGCTGAGGCGAGAGCTACAGGAGTTCCCTGCAGCGATGGTAAACTGGAGACCCTACTCAGACATGGTCGATGCCGACCAGCCGTGGGTTCTAGCAAGTCGTGCCCGGTTCGGACGTGAACTGTGGATGCACTGCCTGAATGAAATCGAGCCGCTCCGGCTACGATTGGTTATGAGAACCTTAGGACTGGCTCAGGAATGGGTGGATACGGCCGCGCCACCTCGTGTCGGGAGAAAGACGCGAGGACCGGCGACCTGCATTGACTGGCGCGTGCGGTTCCCTGAACAGTACGAAGACTGGCAACGGGGTGGCACGATTGTAGAATCGCAGGCGCGGGACAGCGAGGACTACTTGCGTCTATATAGGACAAAGTACGCAGAACGGTTCCAACCCCGGGGACTTGTGGAGGTAGGTTTCCCCTTTTCTCTTCTCTTCTTTCTCCTTTTCTTGGTTTTTCTGGTAAAATGCTGACTTGTAAGGCTGCAGGATGTCCGGGATGCCATGATAGCGAATTTACGAACTCGCTTGGCAGAGATGGAACAACAGTTGGGCGATACCCGCGGAGCTACGAGCGCCTTGGTAGGTGTACAGTACGTTCCTAGTTAAAACCCCAGATTCCAGATGTTGGCTGCTAATTCACATGGTCGCAGCATGCCCAGATTGGCGCAGCCTCCCCAGCGATGGGAGTAGGTGGTGCCTCTTCCAGCTTGTGGATTCCCACCTCAGAACTTGACTCGCTTCATGAGCAACTTGCTCACGCCACGCAGCGTGCTGCGGAGGCAGAAGGAATGCTTCGTATACAGGTAAAAGTTTCAGCGTTGAGTTCTCTTTGTTTACGCCTTATCGCGTATCTGAGATGGTACACTCGACAGGAAAAGGAGACGGAAGAAGCGCTTGCCCAAGCTGCGCAGAAGGAGGCTAGGATAGCAGAACTGGAGAGGGAACTGCGGCGTCATCCTGATGACGACTCATCCAGGGATGCTATGGAACTGAGGATCACTCTCCAGTTGGAGAGGGAAGACCGTGAGAGAGAACGGACAGAGAGAGAAAGAGACGCAGAGAGAGAAAGAGCCAACAGATTGACTGAAAGGGAGGAACGAAGGGCCATGGAGGCCCAACTATTCGAACTCCGAATCAGCCTTGGTCTTGCTGAACAGTGGCTGAGAGATGGTGAGGAGCGCTACCGAAAAGCACGAGAGCGTGGCTTTCGTGTTGGTAGCTTCTCTGCTGCTTCCGCGGATCAACGCCGGGATGTGGGAATAGGAAGAGGAGTACAGAGCGGCAGGAGTACCGCTTTTCGTAGTTGGGTAGCACCTTTGAGAGTGTTTTGCCCGGAGAGTAGTGGGACGAGTAATGCAGAGAGAGAGGGCGGAACTTGATGTAAATTTTTTGGTTTTTTTGGAATAAAAACAAGGTTCGGTTTGTTTGTTTTTCACCTTTGCTTCAGTTACCTGAATCCCTGCACATATCACTGAAACAAACAAATCAGAATTTCTGTTCTGACTTGGCCCCTTGCTCAATAAGCAAATGGTCACTGTGACTGTCCTTGATAACTGGTCAAGGGGCCAAGCCTTTATTTAACGAAGGCAAGGGAAAGATGCGGTGATGATAAATGCGACAGGCAAGCACACGAATGCAAGCGATATTAAAAGTGAGATGCTGCACGCAAATGTAATCATGCAAAATTGATTTGTTTTCTTTTTTATATTTGATATTTTTTTTGTTTATCATAAAAAGATTTTTTTTGTTTGCAAATATGTACATTTCTCTTTTCCATTTTTTTGTGCTTTTATCATTTCAATTTTTTTTATTGCTAACGCCCGGCAAGCACCCAAATGGCACCTAACCTACGTGAGACAGGGGTTTCTTACTAACCTCCCAGGTATCTTAAGTGCACATCTAGGTTGATTTGGGCCTCTAGACCCCTCGAATGACGATCCCGCCGGCTAAGACTTACCCTGATGACAATACCGTCATGCCATGCTTAGGCTCCCAGTTGCTTCCGACCACAGGGATTCACCCAAAAGGTGTTTGAGGTAGATGATTTGCCCGACCCGGGTCTGTTTCCTCACAACTCTAGATGGTATAAGATGGAACACCCTGGAACCCTAACGACCAACCGCGCGACGCTGACCCGGAATCAGACGCCGTCGCACCCATAGGTGACGCGCTTGCATTGGCCTAAGCCCGAGGTTAAACAAGAAGACATCAAGGTGGTAAACAGGGGTCTTGACCAGCCAGAAACACAGAGACTCCTTCGCAGCGATAGCTTTTGCTTTTCAAAGTAGGCAACCAAAATGTGTATATTAAAATAAGGTCGCAGACCCTGGGCAGTTTTCACCTTTCAGAAACTCCATCGAACCTTCATCTTTAGAGGGAGAAGGAAGAGCGTAGGGGATAAACCTCCTGAGAGGACCGGCAAAGCCGTTAACCCGGCGAGCGAATAAGGGCCCATTAACTCTTTCCTTTCGGACAACTTCGGACCAAATCTCGAGCATTTACATTCCACGGCCCCCCTTTGTGGATTCAGACTTTTGCTTTGAGGGGTTCCGTTTATCGTACCAGGCACGGTCACGACCAGGCTTTTCTCTTGATTTTGATTTTGTATTTCTTTCTGTGAGGGAGATATAGTCGTTTGACGTTGGTGGGCTCCCTCTTCGTATGCCTGCGGGGACACTGCCCTCTTCTCGTGCTCTGATCGATGCTCGAGGAAATGGGTCCTACTCTTGCCTTTGGGGTTTGAGTTTCGGTTTCTCATGCTCAGCGTTTTAAGGGCGCCGACTGTCTCATTTGGTCGAAGAGAAAAGAATAAAGATTACAGCTTCCGGAGATCTTCTAGGTGTGGCCCTACCGTAGGTGATGCTACCAACTTTTTTGAATAAAATACATAAGTGAACACATGTTAGCTTCCTTCGAGCGAGCATAGGCCGACGTGGCCGGACAGGGGTCTCCACGGTTCTGGCAAACCAAGACCCGGTGCCTACCAAGCCTTAATGGGCCCTATCCTAACATGAAGGTTAGATGCAGAGACTTAACTATATGGTGACTGCCAGGCATCGGCATTTTGAATTTTCCATATTTTTAGTGGTTTTCAATATTTCTTTGTTTTTGATGTTTTTTATCTTTTCATCTTTTTTTTGTTTTGTGCTAAGGGTAGTATTTCTTAAGATAAAGCCCATTCCAAGGGTGGGATAACTCGGTCCCTTCGGCGTTGACTAGCTTGTAGGCGTTGCCAGGGTACACGGCTTGAATTACAAATGGTCCTTCCCAATTGGGTTGGAGCTTAGAACGCGGCCCTCCAGGTTTGACAAAAATTCTTTTTACGACCATCTCACCGACTTTGAATTTTCTCTCAACGACTTTCTTTTGGTAAAAGCGAGCGAGTCTATTTTGATACACACGCGCGTGTTCGGCAGCGGCCAGCCGCTTCTCATCCAAGAGTTCCAACTGGGCGAGGAGTGAATTACGACGATCGTCGAGGGGAAATTCCTCATCCAATTGTACCCTGAGAGAAGGGATCAGAGTCTCGTACGGGACTACCGCTTCCATACCATAAGTGAGGGCAAATGGAGTCTGCCCGGTGGGGGTACGGATTGAAGTGCGATAGGCCCATAGGGCTTCGATAAGCTTTTCTGGCCAGTCTGAAAACTTACTAGACTCGCAGGTTTTTTTGATGATTTTGAGCAATGTTTTATTGGTGGCCTCCGCTTGGCCGTTACCTTGTGGGTAATAAGGCGATGAATGATGCAATGCAATTGCGTACCTTTTGCAGAGGTCCTGTAGGTCCTGAGAAATGAACTGTGGCCCATTGTCGGTGACGATCGTGCTTGGGACGCCGAATCTGGCGAGGATGTTCTTCATGATGAACTTGCAGACTGTTGACGCCTTGATTTCCGCGTAAGCTTCGGCTTCGGCCCATTTGGTGAAATATTCCGTCGCAGTAAGGATGAAAGATTTCTGCTTGGTGAGGGAATTGGGATCACCTAGGGGACCAATGATGTCGAATGCCCACATGGAGAAAGGCCATGGGGAGGATATTGGATGAAGTGAGGAAGATGGTGAATGGATTTTATCGGCGTGAAGTTGACACTTGACACACCTACGGACATAGACAGCACAATCCTCTTCCATAGTGGGCCAATAAAAGCCTTGCCGAATGATCTTCTTGGCGAGCATCTGACTATTCACGTGGCCACCGCACACACCCGAGTGCGTCTCTCTACACATTTCCAAACCTCATCGTCACCAAGACATCTTAGCAGAATACCAGTAAGGCTCCTCCTATACAACAATCCTCCAACTAGGGCGGTTTATTTTAAATAAGTGGGGGATAAAACAAGATTTAGGTGAAAGATACCTAGAAGAATTTACAGGATGAGAAGAAATCAAAGAAATCAGTGAGGACTAAAGCCTCGGAAACAGTGTGAGAACGGGCAGGTGCCTGAGGAAGTTAACGTGGAAGGAACCGGGTCGAACCCGGGAGCGGGATCGGGAGGAATCAGAAATTGATGAATCGAGAGAGGCGGATCCGAAGGGTCCGGACGTAAAGGAGGAGAATCATGGGGAAATGAATCCGGAGGTTCCGGAGGAAGAAGATCATGAGGGACCCGATGCCCTGGGAGGTGTGTAAAAAGATAATTCAAAGGGGTGAAAAGAATGAAGGACGTGATGACTTGGAAGAACAAAAGGATAAATCGAAAGAAGGAGAGGCCCGGAGGTTCCAGGTGGATATGGGAAGGAAGGGCGCGATGCCCTGAGAGAGATGGAGAATAAGATAAGAAATCGGAGGTTCCGGATGGGGGTGAGAGATGGATAAAAACATGGAATTAAATAGGGAGGGGTCCGGAGGTTCCGGACAGGGATGAATGTAGGGGTCCGGAAGCTCCGGACAACGAGGAATGTGAGGGTTCGGGGACCCTAGAGCAGAGGAGCTTGATGGCTTAGATTTAGGTGACAAAAGGCGTCTCCTTAACCAATGGACTGCCCATAAAAAGAAGCTGAATAGCAGCATGAGCAGCGATGAACTGGGATAGGAAGTGGATGAACTGATGTGGGCTCTTTCAGCAAGGGATTTATTGTCCTCAAGCTTCACTTTATGCTTTTCCCTCTTCTTGGCAGATACTCTCTCATAGTGCGGCCTCTCAACCTTCAACATGGCTTCTTGGCCTTTTGGGTTTGCAGGCCGATCCCAATGATGTGCCCAGGCAGAAGGCCTCTTCTTTCTCTGACCAATCGGGTCCATTAGTATGGTCAGGGCCCACAGGCTCTCATTTGACGGACTTCTAATAAGGCCCTTTGGACATTCATACATGAATGGTAACTCTCTTGGCAAAATATCAAAACAAAGATTTAAGAGCTCCGCTTGTGAAGTAGGGATCTTGACATGAAATGGCTCCCTTGGAAATAACTCCCGTGGCAGATGAACGGTGTCTATCATTGGAAGTTGGATGCTTGGCATAAGGAGCTTCATTTTTGGGGCACTACTCAAGGCTGTTGGAATATCACACGTGGTCATGCTGGGTAGCATAGGCGTTCGTCCCTCGCATGGGAGTTGGTGGGAAGTAGACATGATGTCAAAAGCTTCCAGCAAGAACTGCCCTGACTTGCCCTCGAGTACAGAGTTCATTATCCCCTTTGCAGTGGAATGTGTCATCACCATGCTGGAGGAGAAACTCCTCTCTTGATTAGTCAGTTGGACTATGACCGAACAAGGGGTAATAAGAGCCTTGAAAGCATGTTGGCCAATGAGTAATGTGATCGTGGTTATTTTGGCCCCTGATTTGGTCAGCACCAATTCCTGAGAGTCATTCTTGATGGGCATTGGTGCAGATGGAAATTCGGCCTTCTCAAAGGTGACCGGCACAAGAACCCGAATCGACATTCGGCACATAAAATCTTGGATCTTGAATTGCATTGCCGTGGCCCAATTCTTCTTGTCCGATTCTTGAACATCATCTTTGGCACATGTATTTGTAGAAAGACACCCACTCCGAGAGGTGGTGGAAGGAAGTGAGATTGAGACAACAGGCTCAACGGGTAATGGAGATTCAATGATGGGGGCTATAGGAAGGGTAAGGGGGGGTTGAGACACGACGGGCTTCTCCTTGTTCTCGAGAGGAGACGAGGTTGGCTCGTGTGCAACAATCAATGGGCCCGGCTCCAGGTTAATCACGGGTTTAGGTAAGGGGAGTGGAGGAATAGGAATGGTTGGATTCGGGGTTACAAGGCTAGTGGAGGTTTTAGGTGGAGACGATGGAGGATTACTCGGTTGGGAACAAGAGTTAGTGGAATGCTCAGTGGAAGCCAATGGTGTGGGGGTCATTTGTACAATTGAAGGGGTGACAGTAGAAGGCTTGGTACGTAGGAAACGTCGGATTTTGGTGATACGTGGGGGGTTAAGGGTAGAAGGTGATTCATGGTGCATTGATGCGGGTTGTTGGGGTGTAAACCCGTCATCGTAACACCATGATGACTCATAAGCAGGGGTAGAACTAGTGGCTTCATCCTGAGCAGGGGGTTCTTGTGGGAGCAGTGGAAGAGGGAAACGAAGAAAACTCGGAGTAGGTGTATATTCAAAATCTTCATAAATTTCATCATGTGCCATTTCCAGTTCTTTATGATCATCAAGTTCAAATGGACGCCGTGGTGGAGGCACGTTGATGAGTGGAGATGATGTATCTTGACATGAAGGGTTTTGTGGATATGAATGCGGAGGCGGAGGGCCATATGAATGAGCGTAATGAATGAATGGTGGGTGGACGGCATCCACTTGATCGTTAAAACTTGGGAGAACTTCTTGCTCACTCATATTCTCAATGCCATACTCATCTCTTCTCTCCTTCCAATCCTTCTCCATTTTAGTAATATTATTCATGAAAGCGTGAAGGGGGTTGGCTTGAGGAGGGGAAGGAGGAAGAAATTTCCTCTCAATAACAGCCTGTAAGGCTCCAAGTTGAGAGCTGAGAGAGTCGACATGAGAAGCCATGAAATCCCAGGCATAGGGAACACTAGTGGAGGGGGAAGCTCCAGTAACAGTGGCCTGTATTCCATATGAGGACTTATAGGATGGGCCAATGTCCATGGGATGAACCTGTGGGTCAGGCTGATAGCCCCAGTCTGAGTTATAGACCCCGTAAGAGTCGTGACCTGGGTCACGCATTTGAGACCCATAACGGAAGGCATCGGCCTCGAAACAATTGTAATTATATTCAGCCATCCATCATGTTTTTCGAGAGCATAATAGCATACACCAGCAAACGATCAGCAGAGATTAACATACAAGTGAATGCCTTACGTCCTTTTTTTTGTTTTGATTTTGATGATTTTTTTGTATTTTTAGCCAGATCAGAAGTTCACACAAAATAGGAAGGACCCTAATTCCAATTTGTTTCACCGCCGTGTCAGCTAGGGTCTCTCGTCTCACCACGAATGAAATGACTAACTCCGGGGAACTTCAATGGTACAACCAGCCCAGTGAACGAAGAGGAGATTCTTCGATGTCGGGGACTTACGGAGGTCCCAGTGTAGGAGATTCTAGTCCGTTGAGAGGAATTCCCAAACGGAGAGTCCTTCCTTCACCGGGAAAGGGTGATCCTCAAAAAAATGAAAAAAAGGATAGAAAAGAGGAATGGATGTATGCAATGGAATGCTGACAGATATATGGAGTGGGAAAACAACAGAAATAACAGACATATAATAAACAAAGAACCAATCAGAACTGACGGTGCTGCCGTGAGCACAACGGGGGCGCGCGGGGCGCCAAGGTGGAGAGGCACGGGTGGTGCCGAACTTGCAAGGGTAGCCGAAAGGAAGCAGTAGAGGTCCCACCGTGATCGCCAATCTGTGAGCGACGTCACGCGGTTCGGAGTTCGATGGTGCGGGGAAGAGGATGCGGAGAGCGCGCGGGCTCCTTCTTTTTGTTTGTTTTGCTGTTTGCTGCAACACAGAGATGAGAGAAGAGAGAGAAGGGGCCACCACGGGAGATTGCTCCGGCGGGGCGAGCGGGACAAGTATAATATAGCAAGATATGGGGTTCAAACGGCCATAGCGGGAAGTGACTCGCCGCGACCTCGGGGGGACGGGAATGGTGCAGAAATTAAATAACAAAAATTGAAACGGCCATTGGGGAAGTGACTCGCCGCGGCCTCGAGAATATGAGCAGAATATAGCAGAATATAAAAGAGAATATAAGAACAGAGATTTAAACGGCCATTGGGGAAGTGACTCGCCGCGGCCTCGAGAATATGAGCAGAATATAACAGAATATAGAGAGAGTATAAGAACGGAAATTTAAACGGCCATTGGGGAAGTGACTCGCCGCGGCCTCGATGATATGAGCAGAATATAACAGAATATAGAGAGAATGTAAGAACGGAAATTTAAACGGCCATTGGGGAAGTGACTCGCCGCGGCCTCGATGATATGAGCAGAATATAACAGGATATAAAGAGAATATGAGAACAGAAATTTAAACGGCCATTGGGGAAGTGACTCGCCGCGGCCTCGATGATATAAACGAAATATAACAGGATATAAAGAGAATATGAGAACAGAAATTTAAACGGCCATTGGGGAAGTGACTCGCCGCGGCCTCGATGAAAAGATGTGATCGCCAGGGGCCGAAAGACCCCAAAATAAGAAAGTGATCGCGCCTACCTCAAGAGCGGGAGATGGCGGGTTGCTTCTTCCTCTCCTTCCGGCCGGCCGACGGAGAGGGCTTTCCTCGGCTACCCTTGCAAAACAACGACAAACAAATGACAAATGGCTTAGAAAGATGAATGTGTAGTATTCATATCCTTGCAATAAAAATGACGAAATAACGGGAAGACACACACCTGGTTGGTGTTATCTTTTAAACCCCTCTCGGACTCGAGTAGGAGGAAAATGAGATGATGGATGCGAGATGATGAATGCAAAGAACTACGAAGAAAAGGAAAGAGTTGGCTTATTGGATGTGCCGGTGGTGAAATTCGGCGGAGCTCCGGCAGCGTGGGGACGACGTAGAAGCGCGGTGGATGAAGACGACCTTCCTCTCGCGAGCGTGGGCACCCGAGAAGCCGGCAGAACCTCCACCTACAAAAGACCCCACGGGTTAGAAAAATGACTCCGTAGCCTCTGGGCTCCGGCAGCCTATCGGATCACTGCTTAGCTCTCCTAGAACTGAGGGGGTGGGCCTCTATTTATAGAGTTCCGGAAGGTGGAGGCGTCCAGGACCCTGGACACCTCCATCAGGGCCGAAATAATATTTTATTCTATTTTTATTGATTTTTTTAGAATACTTTTATGGGGGCGTCCAGGGTCCCGGACGCCTCTAACAGGTCCACCGAAAACCGACGACGGCCGCACGCGGTTTGGCACAACGCGTGGTTTTGTGAGCGGCGCCTCGTGATTCAAAAATGGGCGCGTCCAGTCAGCTGGACGTCTCTAAATTTGGCTTTTTTCACACACGACAAACCGTCGTTCGGTGGCCGGCGCCCGTGAGTGAGTTGATGGAGGCGTCCAGGGGCCTGGACGCCTCCAAAAGTTTATTATTATTTTTTTATTTTTCTTTTGTCTTTTATACAAGGGCTGGCATTTTAATTTTTTTATTTATTTTTATGGAGGCGTCCAGGGGCCTGGACGCCTCCATTAATATGTATTTTTTATTTATTTTATTTTTATGCCAACTGGCATTTTATAAATATTTATTATTATTAGTTTTTATGGAGGCGTCCAGGGGCCTGGACGCCTCCATTAATATATATATATTTTTATTTATTTTTGGGCCTTGAGAAAAATAATAAAATAAATTATAAAAATGGGGGCGTCCAGGGGCCTGGACGCCCCCATTAAGACCCACCCGGGTCCTTAGATCGGGCGTCGGCGGCCGCCCGGCAGATATCCTTCTTGGTTCCGGAACCTCCTGATGCGTTCGACTGGTGTTGATGCCGTCCGAATGCCGTGACGAGACGATTCCGGATGCCGAAAAGGGCGGAAGAAGACTCAGGAAAAGGAAGCACTCGAGCGATTCGAAATGCGTAGGCCATCGCGGGGCGTCGTATAGTAATATGAGACTTTCTCATGAGACGTCAAGAATGGCGTGTCTACAGGTAGCACACTTGCGTGAGTGCGATCTTCGGATCAAACCTCCGCCTAGTACCGTATATTGGTTGAGTCTAGGTTCCTCAGTTTGCATTAGTTAGTGCATTCCAACTTTTTGTGCCGTTGCATGCCCACCAGGCGAGGTACCAAATACCATCGCCCCGCGTCTATGGCAAACCCACGGGATGCCACCTCGGGAGACTTTCACTCCTTGCATGAGGCGATGATGGCCATCATGGCTCGGTAGGACCAGTCCGAGGCTACCTTTTGGGGCTTCTCCGACAGTATGGATGGTCGCATTAGGGCCATGGAGGAACGCATGGAGTCATCCGACAAATCTATCCAAGGTCTGGTTGGATGGTTGGATAGATTGTCACACAGGGACCCTCCTAGAGCGGCCCAGGGCCCACCCGTACAAGCTCCCGCGGTGGCCCAAGTCCAAATCGCTCTTAAGGCCCAGGTCCAACCCGCTCCTGCGGCACAGGAGCAGCCCGCACATGCTCCTCAGCCTGCCCCTCACTGAGCCGTCGAACCACAGCATCGTGACCTTGGTCTCGAAGACTATGGGTTCGATAATGCTTACGAGTGGTATGGTCGACGCCGTCATGGCTTTCAATAGCCGAGGGATGAAGAGGATGATAGAGTCCTCAGGACCGTGCGAGCCGACCCTCCCGCATTTGACGGGTCCTTGGACCCGAAGGTCTTTCTTGATTGGGAGGTCGGCATGGACTGGTACTTCGAGTGGTTCGAGATTATGGATCACCGGAGAGTTAATTTCGCTAAAATGAAGCTGTTTGGGCAAGCGCAAACTTATTGGCGCAATGTGGAGAGCTTGATATATCTGCGTCGGGAGCCCCAGGTTGAGTCTCTGGATGAGATGAAAGATAGACTTAGAACCAAGTATCTTCCTACCATATACTATCATAGGCTCATTGATAGGTGGCAGAATCTCAACCAAGGGGACCAGTCCGTGTCCGAGTACATCGTAGAGTTTAAAGAATATTTTTTACGATGTGAGGTCTCGGAGGAGAGCACGATGCCTGTTTCCCGCTTTCGTCGTGGTCTGCGGCCCCACTTTCAGTATGAACTCTTTCACCGTAATGTGACCACCCTGGAGGTCGCATATCAGGTTGCTCTTGAGTTAGAGAAGTTTGAGTCGGAGTTCGCTCCCGTCCAGCGACCGGGGACCATCCATCAGCGTGGGTCCGACTCTCATACCACGCCCAGTTCTTATAGTCGATTTCTGATGGTTCGTCCTCCGGAACTCCCTCGCCAGGACCCCACTGCTCTCAGGCCTCGCCCTCTCCCTCCAAGGGACCCTCCCCCTCACCAACAAGCACCATTCCCCACCCCACACACTCAGTTGCCCGCATTGCCTGCCCGACCCCAGCTCCAACCACCCCCGGCCCGTCGAGAAGACAAGGGAAAGGGGCCGGTGACCGGTGGAGCATCCTCAAGCACCGGGCCACGTGACCAGTGCTATAGGTGTGGTGGAGTTGGCCATTATGCGGCTAAGTGTCTGACCCAGGAATCACTGACTATTTCAGACACTCTAGCCCGCGACCACACCGGAGCTAGTGTCGGTCAGCTATGAACCGGATCCAGAACTCGCGGAGGAGTTCTTTGATGAGCTTTTAGAAGAGCACGTTGTCGTCCCGGGTACTCAACCCCAGGACAATGTGCAATTGGGTGTGATCCTCCCAAACCTCTGAACCCCCATTAAGAAGTCAGTAGGTACATGTTAGATGTCTAGGAGTCCCAAACTTTGGGTTGCGTCGTTTGTATGCGAGTGTTACTTATGGTTGTCTAGGTTTGTCTAAGGTCATGTATGAGTCAATTTTGCTTATACAGTTTGTTTGTCATACATTTCGAGTTTGCATAAATTCGTGTCCCAATAACAAGACAGCCATGCACATATAAGGGGTTAGCTGATGCACGCCGACATGCCTGTGAGTTCAAAAAGGGAGAGTACGTCATGATCAGGGTCATACTTGAATGGTTTCCCCTCGGGGACCGTAAAGAAACTCCAGGCCCGCGATACCCGCCCTTCCCGAGTCAAGAAACAAATGGGTTCAAATGCGTACGTTATTGAACTACCGGATGACTATGGTGTATGTTCGACGTTCAATGTTTCAGATCTGGTAGCATATCGGAAGCCCGCGGTGATCCCTAGTGAGTTTTGGGCTTTCTCCTCCTATTGTGAGTGACACAGCACCCGAGAGTCCACCTCTTCCAGTCTCAACGCAAGCATATAGATTGTATACTGGATGAGCAGGTGACCACCACCAGGAACGGAGCCTACCGACACTTCTTAGTGCGTTGGAGAGGACGCCCTGCGCCAGACGATGCCTAGATCACACGGAGAGCTCAAGCGTCAAGACCCTTAATCGATGGGGTCGAGTTCCTCCCACCAGGGGAGAATTTATGCAGACACACACCACAATACACGCCCGTGGATGAGGACACGTCGGGGCCCGGTTAGCTCACAGAGGACGTGGACGCATCGGCCAAGCCATCATCCTTATTTCACATTTTTTGGCCATGTTGGGCCCTATTTTAGTCCATGTTGGACAATTGTACTATTGTATGGCATATGGGCTACACTAGACTAATGGGCAAGATTTAATGGGCCTTGGGCTTGAAATGGGCCAAAAGGGCTAGGTGTGAACAAGTCCAAGGGCTAGGTGTGCTAGGTATGAAAGGGGTTAATGGAAGGTGGGCTTGGTGGCTAGTGGAAGGGGGCACCCCCCTTCTTGGTCCAAAAGGGAGGCTGCCACCTACCCTCCCTTGACTCCCTCCCTCCCATTTTCAAAGGAAGGAAGCTTCCTCCCCCTCCCCTTTTGTCTTCCTTCTCCACCATAGTCAAGGGGGCGCACCCCCTCTCTCCCCCCTCTCTCCCACATCATTTCCCAGCCCCCTTCCCATTGCCATTCTCTATATAAGCATATGTATAGTGTCATTTGAAAAGTTAATGAAGAATTTGTGAGAAAAAATTGTGTTAAGAGAGAGATTCTCTTCCCCCTCTTGGGCCTGATGCCCTAGACCAAAATCCTGTGATGGGATTTACTTGGCGTGTGACTCGCGCCCCTTATCCTCGCTATCCTCTTCGTATCTAGTTCTGAGAAACTTTTCAGTGAAGCTTCTGCAAGTCAAGAAGAAGTTGGTGCTAGTTTCACGTCGATTGAAGCTCCGGATCTCCGGCAACAATTCTTCTCGTGAAGTCGCGCAAGTCTGCTTGAGCCTGCTGTCTAGATCTTCAAGTTCTTGATTTGAAATTTTTACGGATCTACTCCCAAGCTCTTTAGATCTGAGCTTCTGAGTGATTGTAGGATTTTCTGTCCTCTTCGCGTTTCCGCCAAGCTCGTGTCATTCTGAGGTTTGTGCTGGTCGTGGCGAGGATTTTCGTGAGGCTGCGCCGACCTCCCTGTGCAGATCCGACCCAGAGGCAACTTACAGAAGCTGCCCCGACTCCTCCCTTTTAGATCTGTGCAATCCCTTTGCTCTGCGTCTTCCTCTGGACGTCGCCGATGATCTCCAACAAGAAGTAACCAATTCCGACACCGGAGCAATTTTTCTCAGAATTTTTAGCTTTCCTATGTAGTTCTATGTGAGCAGAATATGAGGCTGAGTACAGTTGCTGCCATGCCCAGATCTGATCAGATATGATCGTGCCGTTCGGAGCTGAAAATCTTCATCCTGTCGCCAACACTGTCCAACAAACGGCACCCCGATCGGACGTCGGATCTTGGCGTACCGGCCTCCGCATGTTTGCTACGCTGGGTGACCTACGTAGGCAGAATCAAGTAGGCTTCCAATCGGCTCACCCGATCGGCCTTGACTCGCTTCCCAAGCCTCCTGCGAGTGCCTCGACTCGCTTCCTACGCCTCCTGCGAGTGAGGCCCGTCAACCTGGATTCCAGCAACCCCAAATTTGAACTTGTAGCCCTTTACCTCCCTGCGTGGAGTGGGCATCGTGTTCTGAAGTTGTATCGTTAACAATTGTGTGTATCGGGGTTATTCGGATTCGGACGGGATTTCTTCCCCACGCGCTTGTCGTGGAGGTACGCGCCTCATTCCGCACTCACATTGCTGGTTTAGTATATTTTCTATCATGCTGCGTTTGTGAGAATAGGGCCGATAGCTAGCTTCAAATCACCGTGGTTGTAAGTTGTGAGCGCCCGTTCCATAGGCTCAGTCGAGCACCGAGCCCGAACTGGAAACCCCTAGGTGACAGTGGTTCCTTAACCGCTGCGATCCCATGTTTCCCTCGCAAGGGACGATCATCGGGCTAGTTAGAGTTTCTGTTGAGAGACGTCTCCACCTGGAGAACGCCACGGTAGTCAGCCGCCCGGCTTACCATAGTGTGCTAGTGTTGGCCGCACTTTGAGTCAGTCGTACGTCTTAGCCCGGTCGCGTCGCCCATCCTGCATCAGTACCTTCCATCAGACCGTCATCCTTTGGGACTTTGTCATCCATTACGGCATTTAAACAAGCCTGCCGCCTGTGTCCGCCATCATTTTTGGAGGGTTGCTCGTTCATAAGGGGGCAATCGGGCATGCGATGCTCCCGGCTTCCACATCAAAGATAAGTGTTTACACCCGTTTTATGACCGATGAGTTGGGTCATTTCCTTGCTCATCTTTATGATGCTCCGAGTTGTTCACCCTTACTAGGCCTTCTTGGTCAATTTTGAGGCCTATTTCTTGGGTCACCTCTCCTTGGTTGGGTCTCGCTCCTCATTCTTTGTCCGCTGGATGAAGCTTAGCAAGCCTTCATATTATTTACCACCCCATTGTCTCTGGCGACCTATCCCTGGTGCATTTGCTGACGTGTAGCGCTCCTTCCTTCGACCGCTTGCTGACGCCAGAGTCCAAAAGCCAACAGCCTTCCTCAGGCCTTATTTTATCGTATCCGTTACGCTCTAGCTGTTTATCGTGGGACCGTCATATGCTTCTGGCGCGTGAACCTTCGACCGCCACCAGCATGCAGAGTCCTTATTACGAAAACTTTACCTGTTGACCTTATCTGTTGTTGGATAACGCTGGGTGGCGGTCCATACTTCGGCCGTCAAATGGATGTGGCGGTTTGTCGTAAGGTCATTTCATCAGACAGAGAGTCATGATTGACTGTCTTTTCTCTGCTACGCCGTGGCCGGATTGAGAGTTTGATTCTATGATTTCTCCCTCAATGCACATCCTTAGAAGCTCCCGTTTGTTTCTATGGACTCTTGAGAGTATTTTCTTCAAGGATTATCTAGTTTTTGGCCTAATTTCGAGTCATTATCCCTCCAACTCGAGCCTAGACTTTGAGGGTCTATAAATAGAACCCTTGACTTGATGGGTTAAAGAGGAGATTTCTGGAGTTCACGTCGAAGTGTTGCCGCATCCTGGAGCTAGAACTAACCAAGGAGAACTACTTCCCACGTCTGTCTGTCTCCTAAGTCCAGGGAGTATCAAGTTCTAAGGGTCTTAGTGTTTTCTTGTGTTTTCGGTTCTCTTTCCCCCTCATAAGCATCAAAGCATCTTCCCCTCCGCTTCTCTCACGTTCTTCACTCTTCTGCATCATTTTAAAACCTCCTCTCATCTTTTCAAATGCCCCATAGGGGTTAAAAAACACCACCCCCGGTATTCCCCGCTCCTTTTGCATGTTTTCAAGTTTTCTTTCATTATAGTTATTACACTCTTCAAAGGGCTAATCTGGGTGTTCTTTTGGTGTCTCTACACGTTTTTTCAGGTTTCACAGGTCCCTAGCACGAGGCCTAAGTCTTCTGGATGGCCAGGAGAAGTGGAGATCAAAAGTCCCAAAGTTCCTTTTCTAGGTTCTGTGGCGGTTCTTCCCAGGAGCGTTTTAGGGATTCTAGCGGTTTATCGTGAGACCGCTATCTCGATGTGGCGCGTTGATCTTCGACCATTTCAGTTCACAGAAGTGTTGTTCTCTCTCCCGTGGGCGGGTGTTGCATCCACCTATTTCCAAAGTATTTATCTTAGCTTTGGCTAGTTTAATACTTTGGTGGCGATCACATCTTTCTAGTTTGGGCAGTAGTCCTCTCTCTTTCCTCATATCTTTTCTTTCTTTGCTTTGTTTTGCTTGCTCCACACCCACGGTGTGTGTTTTCTTTTATTCCCTTGCTCCACGCCCCGGTGTGTGTTTTTCTTTTCCTTTGCTTAGTTCTCATAGAGATGGCATGCCCATGCTTAGATTCCATGTTGATTGCCTAGGTTCATGATGTACATGTTCATAGGTTGATTTCATATTGCACATTGCTTATTCATATTTCTATTGTTGACATCATATCTCATTCCCAAAAGGAACAAAATATAAATCAACAGAATTTTTGGCGATCACGGTGGGACTTCTAGTGCCAATCGTGTTTGATCTTTGTTTGACATGCTGCTATCTATTTACCCCAGTTGCCCTTGTTTTCCTCGGATTTTTTGTTTATTTCCTGTTGTTTTCTGGTTCTCTGGATCTATTGGCGGTTCACTGTTCGGCCATTTCTGGCTTAAGAGCGGTCTATTATTAGACCGTCTCATCTTTCTGGCGCTCTCATATCAGACCGCCACTCCAGTCACAGGTACGTATCCCGAGGTTGATTATATTTCTGTGGTTTTTGACTGTGATTTTATTCTTGGGTGCTATCTGATCTCCTCCTTGGTTGTCGTATATATTCACGTCATTGTGTGCATCTTTGATTGTTATTTTTTAGGCTAGAATTTGCATGCACCCCGGTGCACATAGGATCATTCATATTCATACTTTGGTTGCATTTTCCTACCTTGGTGTGTGAACCTCTCGTCTCCATATTCCTTGGGGCCGACTAGGAGATCACATCAAGGACCTCCATAAGTCCCCGCGCGCCGTGGATTCCCACACAGATGCCGGGCCGGTTGTACCTTTACCACACCGTGTCTAGGTTGCATAAGTGAAGGAGAGTTTACACTTAGAGTTAACCAAGTCCATTATACCCTTCTTATTAGGAACCTTGTTGGAGAGAATCTTTACATTCAAATCATTAAGGTTCTAAAGGAAGAAACAATAAAAATTGGTGCATCATCACAACTTGGTTGATTTTGAGTGTCTCTTATCCCTTTTCTTTATTTTTATAAAGTTGGAGTCTTTGTTATAGTCATTCATTGTGTGATGTTTGTATTTTGTCAAGGTTCTCCGTTGCATGTGGAGTTGCTTCTGATCTCTAGAATCTTCACCTAGGGGCAATTCCTTTTCCACTTTCTATTTCAATCCTTTTTTTGAGTCAAACATGTCTTCCTTTGACCTTCCCCGTTCCCAAGAGGAGTCTCTTCCTCAGGGGCTTCTAGAAGACCCCTATAGGGTCATCTCTTTCCAATCCAGAGACAGATCTGCCCCCCCTCCATCTTCCATCTCTATGGGGGGGCGTAGCCCACGAACCCCCTCTCTTCTCCTAATTCCGCCAATCATGTCCTCCAAATGATGGCCCAGTTGGATCCGACCCAACTTCAAGCTATCTATCAGGCCATGCAGGGGTCCAATGCCCCATCTCTCACGATTGCTCAAGGTCTGTCTAATGCTTCCATTGTTCAACCAAGACTTGATGGGCCCACTATTCAGCCCATTCCAATTGATCTCACTCCGGTCCGGCCTAAGACCATTCAATTTTCTAGTATGGAAATGGGCCAGTCTTCTGGTTCAGCCCAACAAGTTCATGACAAAGGGAAGACCACCCTCCCTTCTTCTATCCAGGCGGACTCTTATCAAGTCATTCCATCCGTGCCGCAAGTTCTTGTTGGCCCATCTGATTTCATGCACCCGCAGCAAGGGGCGGCCCAAGTCCACGCCAATATGGGTCATTCTTCGGCCCAATATCCTTCTTATGGGCCTCCTCCCACTCCTTCTGTCTACCCTTCGGCTCCCCGCTTTGAGCCCACTCCTCTTGCTTTGCCCGCACCATCTAGGAAACAAGAACTTCTTGATAAATGGGCCGCCATGCAACAACAACTCGACTTCCTCCAAAAGCTGGTTGGCCCACAATCTTTAGCGGATGTTACAGTTCCTAGCTTTCATAACATCTGGTTCCCTCCTCAGTCTGAGCTCCCCACTTAACACAAATATGACGGGAATAGCAATCCCTTCATTCATGTGAGGGACTTTATGTATGAATTGGCGCAGTTCCAATATGATGATCACCTTATGGCATATTCGTTCTACCGATCCATGGATGGAGTCGCATTGGAGTGGTTCTATGCCTTACCGCTTGAGGAAGCCGAGAGTTTTAAGGTAGTGAAAGAAAAATTCATCCAGCGGTTCCAAGACCGGGTCGGCCCAGAATATTCCTTCAGAGATTTAGTGGCCGAGAAAATGAAGGCAGATGAGGAATTTGCTACATATGCTTACCGATGGAGACAGATGGCCACCCACGTGCTGGGTCACTTTCCGGAGGAAGAGAAAGTGAAGTTGCTTATTTCAAATGCTACCCCAACTTTCTGCAACATTCTTGCCATGAACGACATATCCAACATGCACCAACTATATAGCCGGACGCGCTTTATTCAAACACAATTTAAAGACTCCCCCATCCACTCACTCTTTGAAGCCCAAAAGCCCAAATATCACAAGAAACGTCAAGGGCCCGTCACCGAGGGAGTCCAAACCAATGAACAGGTACAAGCCGTTGCATTTCTCTTCCAATCCGCACCGTTCCGCTTTCCACAAAACCCCCGCAACCCCCAGTTCTCCACGCCACAAAATACCCAACCCGCTTTATCCACTCCATAAAACCGCACCTTCGTCGCTCCACAAAACACATTCTCCGCTCTGCAACAACCTCCATAACCTTCGCAATACCACAATGTCCCTCCACCCAACGGCAACACCAATAACAATAATAAGCGCCCGGGTCCGAAGAGAGCCCAATATCCCCCTTTACCCGAGTCCCTCACGGACATATTTTCGGCTCTCATGTCCATTAATGCCATTCAGCTTCCTCCGGAACGGCCTAATTGGAACCCGACCGTTGATCAGTCAAAGTATTTCATGTTCCATAGGCAGCCCAGCCACACAATTGAGAGTTGCTTTCAATTCAGAGATCTGGTATATGATTTGCATGAAGGGCAGCGCATAGACTGGGCCGAGATGCACAAAGCCATTGCTGAAATTAAAGAGAAGAGAAGGCAGCCGCAGAGGCAGCAAGTGCAGCAGCAACAAGCACCGCCGCCACAGCAGCAGTCACAGCCAGTTCAAGACTTGGGGATTCATCAAAACCCCATGCCAAACTATCCTCCCGCTCCGCAGCCTCAGCCGCCGGCACCGGCTCAGATTAATTTAGTTCAACCCCCGGCTCCTGACGCCGGGTGGTCATATGATGATGACGGTTCTACTCAACAGATAATGGCCCTCCACCATAACCACCATCACCCTACCTCAATTTCTACCCCCGCCATCCTTATGCCCAACCATCAGACCCTTCCTCCGCCCACTAGACCATTCATCCTTCCACCGACTACTACTGTTACTCCGCTCATCACCCCCACCATCATTACTATGCCTCCGCCCACACCGCTCTCCACACCTACACCCGCGTCCATCATCACCGCGCCTGCACCTAACCCTCCACCTGTCATCCTTCCTCCGCAACCCATCATCCCTACTACTCCCGTCATCTCCACTACACCTTCCCCCGCACCATTCATTCACCCCACCGGGCCCATTAAGCCGCTTATTTTAAGACCATCTGAGGCCGTGCCGGCCCACAACTTTGCCCTACGGAGCGGGCATTTGTTTCACAGGAATTATCCTTCCACTGGTGCACCCGCACCTAATCCTCAATTTTCACAACCGGCTGCTGATCAGGAAGAAGCCGAGCCACTGCCGGGTACCCAATATGATCTATTGCATCACTTAGACAGGGTGCCCGCCAAAATATCTGTCTTGTAATTGATAAAAAGGTCTACGCTTCACCAAGATGTGTTAAGAAATTTTCTTCAAAAGGTGATGGTAAGCGAAGATATGGCAGTTGACAGTCTAATGACAACTCTGGCTACAATCTCAAAGGGGCCAGCAATTACTTTCTCCGAGACCGAGCTAGCACCTCCAGAAGCTCGGCAGATGCCGTTATGCATTACGATAATCCTAAACAAAGTGAGTATTAATGCAACTTTAGTTGATACATGGGCATCTATTAATGTTTGCCCGCTTCGTACTCTCCGTGCTTGCAATTTATCAGAGGAGTTATTACGGCCAACCCCGACTACCATAGCCGCATATGATAATTCAAGAAGAGCATGTCATGGGGTTATCACCATTCAGGCTGAGCTTGGACCTCTTACCATGCCCATATAATTTTATGTACTGGACATCGACCCTATGTTCAAGGCCATATTGGGTCGTCCATGGATAGACAATCTCGGTGCCGTACCCTCCACCACCCATTAGTGCCTCAAATTCCCTTTCCAAGGGAGGGTGGTTAAGGTAAAAAGTTTGTCCACAATTCAGTCAGTCAAGCCTATCTCGGAGAAAGTGT
The DNA here is from genome assembly GCA_022559845.1 of Amorphophallus konjac. Lineage (NCBI taxonomy): Eukaryota > Viridiplantae > Streptophyta > Magnoliopsida > Alismatales > Araceae > Amorphophallus > Amorphophallus konjac. The sequence continues at coordinate 414,733,762 of CM040120.1, forward strand.
TGCCAACTATGTGGCCCAGTAATCAGCCAGTTATTTCTGTGTTAGATCTGAATTTCCCATGGGCTTATGCACCACGCAAGTCCGTCTCTGTAGCTGTTGATATTAAAGTGAAGCCCCAGATTCAAGATTCAAAAGGCTGGGATATTATATTGAAACTGGGCTATCATCCGGGGAGAGGCCTCGGCGCGCAACTACAAGGGCAGACCAAGCCGGTCCCCAAAGGGAGAAAAATGAATAGAAGGGGCCTCGGCTATTGAGAGTCCGCATTATCAATCCTGGGCGATTCTAGGCCCTTGACTTGGGACTATCGTCAACATTTTATTAAAGGTCCTCTCTAGCCCGGCACCTTGAAAGCACAGCCAAGTCAGCCCAAGGGAGAAGAAGACATAGCTCAGGTATTTGCCATCCTACCATTGCTTCTGAAAGGGCCAGTTGATGGCATGATTGATTACAGCCAAGCTTTTGAAAGGCTATTTCATGAAGATGAAAGCTGCCAGAAACATCAGGAGGTACGGCTTGTGCAATTTGAGCCGAAGAAACCAGCTTATCGTCTGTGGAAAAAGGGGAGCTCGCCCACTATCTTTACTTGGTCTCCCTCTCGTCTTATGTCTCCCTTCCAGTAGCTGGAATCTATACCTCGTTCACCTCCGATCATGATTTATCCGTACTTTGCGAAACTTTCAACCGAGGTGCTGATTATACCCTGTGCATGTGGGCAATGCCCACCCATTGATCTCTCCATAATGTGGACCCCCTCATCCAATCTCTCCAATTTGTGGTTCTCTTCTTTTGATCCATTTTTTTGATGTCTTGTTCCCGTCTCTCTTCCCTCTCCAGCTCCCTCCTCCTCCATCTTCCTCTCCTTCTTGCTGCATAATCTCCACTGATCTCCAATAAAAAATGTCAAATTTGAAACGGAGATTTCGGTGGAAGATTACGCTATCTTGTCTCCATCCTCCTCCCAGGGGCACGAGTCCCCTGCTGCTTCTTTCCCATTAGATTTCCTTTCCCATAGGTTAGATGTAGGGTCTGTCGAGTCTAGGAAAGAAGAGTCTGCTAGGTCTAGAGAAGTAGGCTCTTGTTCTAAGTCGTCCAAGCCTTCCTCCCTTGAGCCGCGCCCGCTTGCGCGTCATTCCCAATTTGTTCCTGATAGGTTCTTGCAGGATCTTGCTCAGCGCTGTCATGCTCTTCTGAAGTGTCCAGAATTCGTAGCTACGGCGATTGTTATAGAAGAAGATGAGGAGCAAGAAGGGGTGTGGAGCGACGATGGACTTGGTGCATATGAAGTCATGGATGAAAAAGACACGGTCAATGATGAGGACAGCAATGTAGATGACACCGCCGATCTGTATGCGCAAGGGTTAAAGAGATTCGACGAGCCATCGTCGGCAGTGGATGAACCTACAAAGGAAATAAATATGGGAACTAAAGAAGATTCAAGGCCCATTATCATTGCCGCTAATCTCCCTCCGCAGGTAGAAGAAGATCTAATCAAGGTTCTAAGGGAGTACAGTGATTCTTTTGCCTGATCTTATGAGGACATGCCGGGTCCTGACCCTCTTTAGTGGAACATCGACTTGTACTTAAACCAAGGGCAACACTCGTAAAACAAAGGTCAAGAAGATTTCACCCCCACATGGCCTTAAGGATTAAGGAAGAGGTCGATAAATTATACAAGGCCAAGTTTATCAGAGTGGTCTTATATCCTCAGTGGGTGGCGAACATAGTCCCTATCATCAAGAAAGATGGAAAAGTGCGCATCTGCATTGATTTCAGGGATCTTAACAAAGCATATCCCAAAGATGATTTCCCGCTGCCTCACATAGATGTCTTGGTAGGACAACACCGCCGGGTATGAAGCATTGTCATTCATGGACGGTTATTCTGAATACAACCAAATCCGTCTCGCTCTCGAAGATCAAGAGAAAACCTCCTTCACCACGCCCTGGCGTACGTATTGCTATGTGGTTATGCCGTTTGGTTTGAAGAACGCCGGCGCCACTTATCAAAGGGTGATGATGGCTATATTCCATGACATGATGCATATCTATATGGAAGCTTACGTTGATGACATCCTAGTGAAGTCGAGGACTAAAGAAGAACACCCCTCCATTCTGGCTAAGGTGCTCCAAAGAGCTAGAGAGTACCAGTTAAAAATGAACCTAAAGAAATGTGTTTTTGGAGTCTCTTAAGGGAAGTTGTTAGGCTTCATAGTTAGCAAACGGGGGATTCAGACTGATCCTAATAAAGCAAAGGCCGTCATGGACATGACTCCGCCTAAGAATATCATGGAACTCCGAGGATTAATTGTCAGATTGCAATTTATTAGAAGATTCATATCCCAACATTCTCAGAGGTGCCGCCTATTTTATGAATTGCTAAAGGCGGGGGTTAAGTTTGAATGGAATCAAGGCTGTCAAAAGGCCTACGAGGACTTAAAGGAATATTTGACCAATCCCCCGGTTTTGCAACCTCCTGTCCCTGGGAAACCCCTAACCTATACATTTCTGTCATCGAGGACTCCCTAGGGGAAGTCTTAGCACAAGTAGATGACGAAGGTAAAGAGCGGGCAGGTTATTATCTCCCCAGGTTATTTAACCCGGTGGAGGCCAAGTACACCGCCATGGAAAAGACTTGTGCCGCCTTAGTGTGGGTAGCTCAGAAACTCAAACACTATTTTCTAGCCCACCTAATAAGGTTGATCTCTAGAATGGACCCGATCCGTAATCTCTTAGAAAAGCCTATCCTTTCTAGTAGGTTAGCTCACTGGCAGAGCTTCCTCTCTCAATTCGACATCACATTCGTCGTTCAGAAGGCAATCAAAGGATATGCCATTGGTGAGCACCTTGCCCATCTTCCTATCCCCTGCACAAACTCTATTCAGGATGATTTCCCTGATGAGCATCTCTCTGTCCTTACCCATCATCCCTTCTGGTCTCTGCACTTCGATGGTGCGCTCAACTCTCAAGGTCAAGGGATAGGTGCCGTTCTCCTCACTCCGGAAGGAGTGACAATTCCCTTCGCTTATCAGCTCCGTTTTCCTGCTACCAACAACATCACTGAGTATGAGGCTCTCCTTTTCGGATTAAAGCACGCCTACCTCTTAGGTGTTGTGTCTCTGTGGTTTTGATGATAGCAAACACCAAGTGTGCATTTGTGAATGTGTGCTTGTTATTTCCTTGTGTGTGTATGTCATTTCTTTGTGTCTGACTTTTTGACAAACACTTGGTCGATGCATTGCATTCTTTCAAACATTTGGTCGATGCATTCATAAGGTATGTGCTTTCTTCATTTGTTTAGCACACAACGTCTGTGTGTGTTTTGGCTTAATTGTCTTAAAGTCAGTGCATGTTTACACCGAGTTGTGTTAAGGTCTGTACAGACTTTTCATCCTCGTGCGATACAATGCCTGTGCAGTCTTTGCCTTGCGGGACTCAAGGTCCGTGCAACTAGTTGCAGCATGCATTCAGGAGAAGAAGGTCCATGCATATCACGTTCATTCATGTTATAAGGTATGTGCATGTTAGGTCTGGTCATATAAGGCTCGTGCATATTCAGCATCGAGCACATTCTAAGTCTGTGCATGTTAGGTCTGGTCATATAAGGCTCGTGCATATTTATCATCGAGCACATTCTAAGTCTGTGCATGTTCTTTTACTGCACTTACAAGGTCCGTGTATAGTTTGCCTTGCGCACGCAAGTAGGTCGGTGCATATTCTTTGCTGTGAGCGCCTCAGGTCGGTGCATACTTTTGCGCTGGGCAGATAACAATTGTGCATGTTTAAGGTCGATGCTAGCACACGAGGTCGATGCACGTTGGTATTAGACTGATCTAAAGTCTGCACACTTCAATGTTCAGAGTCAGTGCATGTTTTGCTTTGAACACTTAAGGTCGGTGCATTTTTCAGTCTCTACCTACATTTCATGCATTCACATGTTCCGTGCATTGTTTCATCACGCATACACATAGTTGGTGCATGTTTTACATGCACGCATATAGAGTCTATGCAATGTTTGCATATGTGTTCACTAAGTCGGTGCATAAATTGATGTATACTCAAATGAGTCGATGCACATCGTGAAAATGCTAGTAACACTTGTGCACCTCCTTGCGACTATGCTTGCATATGGTCAGTGCACCTCCCCGTAGCTTGACTACACAAGGTCGGTGCATCTTCCGTTCTGTGCATTCCTGAGCTCCGCATTGCACTCGTTTCTAGTTGGTGCAACAACTGTTGGTGCATGCTCAGAGTCGGTGCATAACGTGCATTACACATAGTCTAAGCCCTTGCATGTATTCAACCAGGTCAAATAAAACCTGTGCATGCAACGATCTTTGATCAGTAATGACTTGGCTATCTGCATACAACTTTCTGAGCATATTAACTATGTCTCTGACCATATAGCATTAACTAAGTGTTCTTCATTGCAGGAACTTATGCACGGAACGATCAAGCAAGGACAGCCAAGGTTCGAGCATCTTATGTGCACCTGACCACTTAACTCACGAGGAGCAAAAGAACAAGAGTTCGTGAGAACAGTAGAGCAAATAATTGACATGTGATCCAAGGCAGATCATTATTGGAAGAAGCTGCCACGTGGATCATCGCTCCATCTGCGCCTGACGCATGGCTTCTCTAGGAATGGCGGGAACAAGCTCTCCACACGCATGAAGCGAGAGCTTGTAAGACCCAAGTCTAAAGCTCTATAAGAAGGCCCCTCCTGCGATCAAAAAAAAATGAGAAAAAAAATAGAAGAAGGCATCAGAAGAATTCTGAGAGAAAGAAAGAAAGAGAGAGCAGAGCTAAGAGAAGTGAGTTCGTGAGAAAGAAAAAGAAGAAGAATAGAAGAGATGAAAGAGAGAGTAAGAGAGCCAGCAGCAGAAGAGGAAGAGTGAAGTAGTTCAGTTCTAGGATCAGATCTTGAATTGTTGTGCTCCTGCGTGAGCTATATTTTTATTGAGCTTTATTCGCCAGTTTGTTTTTTCCTTTATATTCTTTCATCTTCCAATTTCTTGGTCTTCCGATACTCAGGTTGAATTCGGGGTTCCTCCTGTGGTCTCAGGAGAAGGAAGACTTGGTGTCTCCAGTTGCAAGTGACAGGTTGTCACTTGTAGGTTCCCTCCGATTTGGAAGAAGAGAGACTTCGGTCTCTGGTTGCTAGTGACTAGGTGTCACTAGTGGTTCCTTCCGTGTTGGAAGAAGAGAAGAGTGTGTTCCTTTGGTGCAAGTTGTTAGGCAGCGTTTGTAGGCAAGCTATGACGCCCAGTGGTTTCAAGCTGTTTGGCAGTAGTAAGCCACACTCTGGTTAGAGTGTGGGGTGGACGTAGGTCTGTGGACCGAACCACCTAAAAATTCATGGTGTTGTGCGATTGCTTTCTTGTCTGTGGTTTGATTGCTCTATCATCAACCATTAGATGTATGATAGGCTCGCTTCTATCTACGGTTGTGTCTGATAGGAATTTGTTTACACATGATTGCTTGGGTTTATTCAGCTGCATAGATTTACTTGGGAGTCTGCTTGTTGCAGTTCATGTGTTCTAGCAAATGCCTCATTGGTTTTCAGATTCAGCAAAGATTAAACAGTCTTATTTCCGCAAGAAGTTTGATGTCTTCTTTTTTTTTTGAACCAACACCGACCAATCAGAGTGGGCACAGGTCGAGTGCACCCTCCCTCAGAGAGGGAGAGTGTTCTCACTCCTCCTAGCTCACCCTGTGGTCCTAATTTTTATTAAAAGAAAGAGCTGTATACACTATCAAAGGGGCATACCCCTGAGTAAACCAAAGGGCTAATAGTGAGAGCCCGAACAAGACGACACTGATGTTAGACACTAGAGCTGAATTTACAAACAAGAAAATTAATGACAGCGGAAGGAGGGCAGACCAGCCTTTTCCACTCTAAGGACTCCCTTGGTTAACTGCGGTAACTCCCTTTCTTTGGTGTATACAATATTAGTAGTAATGCTGCAAGCATATGAGGCCAATGAATCCGCTACCTGGTTACCTTCCCTGAAAACATGATGAATTTCAGTTCCACTTTGATGTCTTCTATTTAAGTCTTTAAATTGGGAAGAACTTTTAAAGGGATTCATTCACCCCCCCCCTCTGAATCCTTGTGGCGCACGCTTCCTAAACATCATAGGAGACTCTCAGCTCGTTCTGCGGCAGGTTCTGTCCACTTACCGCACTTGTGACCCGAAGCTCAAGCCATATCAAGATTTGGTCACTCTCCTGGCTCGGTAATTCCGTAAGTTGATCTACATCCATACCCCTCAATCTCTGAATATTCTTGCTGATGCACTGGCATCACTTGCTTCCTCTTTATCTTTTCCTCTCAGTCGGAGCACTGAGACTATCGTCATTCAGAGGTCAGATGCTCCCTCTCTTCAGGATCCTTGGTACCACAACCTTAGGAAGACTGTAGAGGCTAGGGTTGAGAAGGAAGATTTGAAGGAAGTATCTTTAACGGAATAAGAAGAGATCCTGGAGGAAGAAGAGTTGCCATGGTACCATGAAATAGACTTGTATTGCAAAGATGGATCATTCCCAACATGGGTAAATGCTGAACAGCGTAAGACTATTAGAAGAGCCGCCTCAAGATACACTATCATTGCTAGAGAATTGTACAGGCGCGCTCTCAATGGAATGCTCATGAGGTGCCTAGATGATGATGAAGCTTGGAAGGTGGCCGAAGCAGCCCATTCTAGTGAGTGTGGAGGTCATGTTAATGGCCAGGCTCTAGCGAAGAAGATCCTTAGGCAGGGTTATTATTGGCCCACTCTAGAGGAAGAGTGCTCCCTCTATGTCCGGAGGTGTCTTAAATGCCAACTCTACGCTGACAAAATCCATACTCCAGCTTCATCTCTACATCCTCTCTCTGCTCCTTGGCCATTCTCCATGTGGGCATTCGACGTTGTTGGCCAGCTCGGTGATCCTAACTCTGAAACTAAGCAAAAATCCTTCATCCTTACCGCCACTAAGTACTTCACCAAGTGGGCCGAAGCGGAAGCGTACGCAGAGATCAAAGCAACAATGGTGTGCCGCTTCATACTAAAGAACATTATCTCGCGGTTCGGAGTGCCAAGCAGCATCATCACCGACAATGGACCCCAGTTCATCTCTCAAGAGCTCAAGGACCTTTGTAAGAAGTTCAATATTGCATTGCATCATTCATCTCCATATTATTCTCAAGGCAACGGTCAAGCCAAAGCCACTAATAAAACCCTTCTTAAAATCATAAAGAAAACGTGTGAATCTCACAAATTTTCTGATTGGCCTGAACGGTTAGTGGAAGCTCTATGGGCTTACCGCAGCTCTGTCCGTACTCCCACGGGACAAACCCCCTATGCTCTCACCTACGGGATGGAGGCAGTGCTCCCATATGAAATCTTGGTCCCTTCCCTAAGGGTGCAGCTCGATAAGGAACTTAATCTCGATGAACGTCGAGAGGCGTTGCTCGTCCAGTTGGAACTCTTGGATAGGAAGAGGATGAATGCGGCCGATCACGTGTCCGTTAATCAAAAGAGAGTTTCGCGTTATTTTCAAAAGAAGGTAATTGAACACAAATTTCAAGTAGGTGATATGGTTTTGAAACGCAAATTTATTAGGTTTGGAGGTCCTAGGTCCAAATTGTAACCCAACTGGGAAGGTCCATTCGTCGTAAGAGAGGCTTATCCAGGGAACGCAAATCGCCTAGTTAACATAGAAGGTGAGGAGTTGTCTCACACTTGGAATAGGTTGTATCTTAATCGCTTTTACCCTTAGAGTCAGGCTAATGAACGCCTGGTAGCGAGGTGTCCCTTCCTCGAACATGAAGGAGGACCCCGAGTTCGGCAAATCACACACTTCACGGCATTCCTGGTCGGGTTCCCCAATTATGTAGACACCATTTTTCCTTGGCCATGCCCGAGGGAAGTCAAAGTCCCTATCCGTGTCTCTCCTCAGCTGAATCTAGGGGCAAGAGGTAAATAAAGGGGGCGATGACTAATCTAGACACCCTGATGAAAGGAGGTCTCAAATAGGGGCAGTCCGTTATGACCTGGTTCCATAAGAAGAGCAATTTACCAAAGAAAAGAAAAAGAAGGAGCAATAATCGTGACGAAAAGTAAAGATCTATTTCAAAAGTCTGTAGCTTAAAGTTTATAGCTCTGCAAGAATATAAGACTAGGCATGGTAAAAGTGGCAGTACAGTTTTCCCGCGGGACGTTATGAGCCCGGTCGTATGCGTGTCTAGGGTGGATGAAGGTTCGATGACGGACACAAAGCCCCGACTCAACAGGCCGAATCTCTGAACGGGTCGTTATGAGAAGGATTCAAACTCTAAAAACCTCTATACCTGGCCTAAGCTTATCCCAATATTCTGTTTTTTTTCTTTTAGGACTAGACAGTACCCTGGGTATGGCCTCGATAGAATCGTCATGCAAATTGGCCCTGGCTAGGGACTGTCATTTCAAAAGCACGTCGATCTCAGGAGATTCTGAATGGGACAGGTAGGACCCTTGTTGCCGGGACGAAATTGACTTTCAAAATCCAAAAAAATATAAAAAAAATAATATATTTCAAATTCAAAAAATCAGATATTTCAAAACCCAAAAAATAATCAGATATTTCAAAACCCAAAAAAATCAGATATTTCAAAACCCAAAAAAAAATCATATATTTCAAAATACAAAAAATCATATATTTCAAAACCCACAAAGATCATATATTTCAAAACCCCACAGAAAATCACATACTTTCAAAAATCCAAAAACACCATCATATTGCATTGCATTTATTATATTTTCTTATTATATTATCGCATATGTAATAAGGCTCCACCCCTTGACCAAATATCAAGAACTGGTCATCCTCTGACTTGCTTTAGGTAAGGGGTTGAGTCTAAGAACAGATCTAACTTATTTTTGTCTAAGCGTGTGCAGAACGCAGGTTCAACGCTCCAGATTCAAAGCTCACAAGTTTGCAGTTTCTGGTTCTTTAGTGGTCTAATATTAGACCACCACTTCCTTATAGCGGCCCATGATTCGACCGCTACTCTCTCCCGAAGGCTGAAAAAAAATCAACTCTCAGTAAACTATCTCTAGCGCTCTTATTTTAGACCGCTAAACGGCTCTGGCGGCCCATGGTTCGGCCGCTAATTTCTCCCGAGAACAGTAAACTCTCAGGTTTTTCCTGAGTCCTTCATCTGCCAGTTTATCGTGAGACCGCTAGAGCATGTTGGCGGCCCTAGATTAGACCGTTATGTCAGACAGAAACTCTACTTTTTAGCTAATTTGAGCTCAATCATGCAATCAATTCCACATCTTTTCGAAGCAAAGCTCTTATTCCATTCTACTAAGTTCAAGATACATCATTTGGTTGATAATTTCAAATACATCAAGAAGAAAGCTCAAATTACATTCAATCTTTCATCCGCGCGAGGATGATCTTGCGTAGTTCTTTCACATAAGCATGATATCATTCTTCATCCTCTGCTACTTCTGCTTGCCAAGCACGCACCCGGCTAATTTCCCACATGATTAATGCATTTCGGACTGCTTGCTCGTCCTCCTCGGTCCCCATCTTCCTAGTTTGAAGGGGAGGGAAGTGTGATAGTGCAGGAACCGTAGTGCGGGGTAGCCCAACTTGAAGATAGCACCGGAGCGGGTTGTAGATCGCCATGGTAGTGTTCCCCACTAGCTTCAAGTCTACGCCCTGTCGCCGAGGTACTCTAAGGGTCGTGCTTCGAAGAACTCTTGGCCGCATCACGAACTTGTCTATTGGCAATGTGTTGAGGTAGAGGCACCATTCATCCCGTGTCTTCTTATCCGCCACCCGGCACTCCACCTGTGAAGAGAACCCAAATGCGCCACCTATGAAGAATAGAGGGTGGCTCTCGAATACCCGGCTAGCTGAAGGCACGTCCTCCTTGGGTAGGAATTTGAGTCTCACTCCCAACCAACACTCAAGGGCGATCATTGACCCGAAGAGTGGCCCTCTCAAGCAAGCTGAACTAAGCTCTTCATAGAGGTATGAAAGGACCGCTTGAGAAATAGATAAGCCCCGCCACAACCCACTAATGATGCTAAGGTTTTGGATGTCCAAGAGGTGGTCGGTAGTGGTGACAAGGAAAATCCCGCACAAGCAAACCGAGGTAGCTTTTGCTATGGCTTCAAATCTCCCGCTCTTGTTTTTACAGTAAGCGGTGATCCATTGAGCCATGGGTATCAAATGGATATGACGTGGGCTGATCATGGTCCTCACATCCTTTGGGTTGTGTATGAAATCCCCTAGAATGAGTGAAGGGTCTATAGGCTCAACCGTATGATACACTAGATCTTCATCCCCAATCTTAGTCTTTGGGAGGGCTAGGTAGGTTTCTACCTCCTCTAATAGGACTGTGGCTTCAAAGGATGGGAATACGAATGTGTGTGTTTGAGGATGCCACAACTCCACAAGGGCTAAAATGCTAGGCCAATCATAAGAAAGTTTTTGAAAATTCTTGGCCAAAACTAACAAAGGTTGAAGATGCCAAGCCCTTAGGATTGAAAGGACCTCCAAGGGAAGCTCTTTTATCAAGGGAGCCACCCACTTCAAGTTGGAGTAACACCTTGGGCCAGGAAGAAGCTAGAAGAAAAGGAAAATAAAAGGAAGAAGAGAGGAAAATCATGAGAAGAATGAGAGTTCAGAAATTTATGAAATTTTGAATTAAAGTTGCAACTTACCTCTCTTGAAGAACTTGAGCTTAAATGTTTGGGGATTAAAGTCAGCCGTTGAAGCTCCCCGTGCTCCTTTTTAGCAACCTTAGGTCCGGTGTAGACCATCTCCCCCATAGCACTAGCTTCAAAGGTCCTCTTCATGGTGTTTTTGAGAACTTTTGATGGAATTTTGGTACTTATAGCAGAGAATTGGTGTGAACTGCGATTTTTGGGCCTTATTCCTATTTGTAGAGGTTTGTTTTTGAGGTTAGGGCATTAGGATTGAGGTTGGGTAGCCTTATCCAAAATTAGATGGAGTTCTAGTGCAAATTAAGGCCTCTTTCCCCGAAGTTCGGACTCTCACGGAAGAGTCCCGCTCGGATTCACAGTTTTCTGCACTAGCGGTCTATTGTAAGACTGCTACAGTTCTCAGGCGGTTCATTATGAGATCGTTTTTATCCCTTCATCCTTCTCTTGTCTTCGTCCCTCTGGCGGTCATTCGTTTGACCGTTTTTCATACTCTAGCGGTCTTAAATTAGACCGTTTGTCAGGTTTTCCAGACTTTGGTTAAACTCGTTCCCCCTCAGTCATCAATCATGTTCTCTTTCTGTTACTCACTCATACCTCCTGTCTGTCATTCACCTTCACATCCATTCAAGCATTCATATTCATACACATTCATGCATTTTAAATAAAACAAAAAAGATTTTCATTCCATTTATCAAAAGTCATGAACAAGTGTGCATCAAAAGGAAAAAGGAAGGTACAAGTCACGCTCCGGCAGGTCCCTCTCCCGAGCCCCCACTGTCACCAGCACCCTCGAGTCTCTTTGTAGAAATTCGATAATTAAAAATGAGAAATAAAATTTTTAATTTCATTATGTAATTAAAATTTTCATGAAATAATCAAATTACATTTTTACTATATGAAATAAGTAAGTTTATTGAATTTACTTGAATTTACTTGAAGTAAATAGAAAATTAATTACTTTAGGCCTTAGATAAATCATAGTAAGCCCAATAAAAGACCATATAATAGACTAGGATCATAATTGGCCCATTGGATAATCCATAATGGGTTTTATTAATAGATTAAAGGATTTAATAAAGGATAAATAACCTTAAATTCGTAACATGTGTTTAATATGACATTTAAGGGATTAAAATAACCTAATTTCTAAAAGATTGACTCAAAAATCAACTCATACCTAACTTATAACTTTAGACCAGCCATTTTTACATTGGTTTCACACCAATTTGAGGCTAGATTAAGAGGAGAAATATGAATTTTCTTCTAATTCGGAGTTAATGGGTTTGGTGGAATTAGTTAAGAAATTTTGACAAAATTGGTCAATTTTTGGCTATAAATAGAGCCTCATTCGACCCTCAAATCATCATTGGTGGCCTAGGTTATGCTACTCTGAAGATTAAGGGAGATTTGAAGGAAAGATTTGGAGAATTAAGGGTTTTCATATCAAATTGGGGATTTTCTTACTTCTTCCTTAAATCCGCTCAAAGGTAGGTGTCTCTCAGGCTAAACTTCAATTAAAGCATGCTATCTTGTGTATTTTTTAATGCTCTTTCCATTGATACATGTTTTCCTAAATTTTATTGAGAAATGAGCAAGTTATTAGCATTTTATTGAAGGTTATTCACATTTTTCCTTAGAAAACCGTGACTGTTAAAACTTAGTCGGCGTTAATGAACGCGTCTCCTCGATAAGACGCGTTCTCAGATGCTTTTACACCAACCGGAATTCAAAAATAAAAATATAAAAATAATAAAACGAAGGCGTCCAGCCATCTAGACGTGTCAACAGAGCACGTCATCCAAATAAGACGCGCTCAGATATACTTTTCCCTCCGCCCTAAATTCAAACAAAATATTAAAATAATTTTAAAAAGCCGTCCAAGTAACTGGACGCCTCTATAAAGAATTAAAATTTTATTAAAATAAATTTATACAGACGTCCAACAGTTTAGACGCCTCAATATAAAAAATTTAAAATTTTATTGGATTAAATTTATAAAGGCGTCCAAGTGATTGGACGCCTCCATAACAAAAAAATAAAAAATAAAAAATTAAATTTTATTAAAATAAATTTATAAAGGCGTCCACATACCTAGACGCCTCAAATAAATTAAAAATAATTTTTATAAAATGTCGAGAACTAGGGACGTGTCTACAGAAAACGTCCAGACTCCTGGACGCGTTCATAGACAGTAACCAAAAATATTAAAAATCCATATTAACATGTTAAAATATTTACAGCATGTTAAAATTTATTTTTGTGGAATGAAAATATTTTTTTAGCATGAAAAACCTATTGTTAACATATTATTAGTAATTGATGTATGAAAAATATTTATAACATGCTAAAAATTACTTCCAGAATGGTAAAATGGATTTTATTCATCATAAAGTCTGAAAACTATTTTTAGCATGACAAACCTAATTAAATACTATTTTTCAGCATAAAAAATCTATTTTAGGATCAAATAATTGGTCAATTAATGTATGGAAATTATTTCTAGCTTCTAAAAATCTGGTTATCAGAAAATTGATATATTGAAATTATTTTCAGCATGATAAAAATATTTTCTATCATATTATCAGAAAAAATTATTTTTTTATGTTAAAATTATTTTTCTATGAAGTAATTAGTAAATTAATGCATGAAAATTATTTTCAGCATGTTAAAAATTACTTCCAGCATGATAAAATTATTTTATACATACTGAGATATGAAAATTATTTTCAGAATGCTAAAATTTATTTAAACTATTTTTATGCATGTTAAACCTAATTTCCTATTAAGTAATTAGTAAATTGATACATGAAAAATATTTCCAACATGTTAAAATTACTTCTAACATGATAAAATTATTTCCAGCATGCTTTAATTATTTTTAGCATATTAGAATTATTTTCAATAAATTAAAACTATTTTTCAGCATGATAATTCTATTTTCTTTCAAATAATTAGCAAATAAATGTAGAAAAATAATTTTCAGCATGATAAAATTTATGTTATTATCAGAAAATTTCTGTAATCAGCACGGTAAACTTATCTTATCATGCTAACAGTAAGTTAATGTATGAGAATTATTTTAGCATGTTAAGTATTAATTTTAGCATGTTAAATATTGATTTCTAGCATGTTAAAAATTAAATCCAGCATGAAAATTTTATTTTTATCATCTTATCAGTAAAGTAACATATGAAAATCATTTTCAGCATGTTAAGATTATTTTCAGCGAGTTAGAGTTATTTTTGACATAAAATTCTATTTTCTCATCATATGGTTAATTAATGTATGATTAAATTCATGATTGTAATTCATAAAGCATATATTTTCATAACTAAAACTTGATGTTTTACGATTATGATATTAAGCTAAGATATTTTTTAAAAAATAATTCTAATAAAATTACTATCTTAAATTTTCTTCCTACTTACCGTTCATTTTTGAACTCCACGACTTAATGTCGTTAAACATGATGCCTTAAATTGTTATCTACTTTTCTTGCAACTTTTGAAATTTGGTCAAATCTGTGCTTATTACAAACAGCATTTTCTTAAAAATCATTGGCCATATACATTATGTCTAAACGTACTTGGGATCTTCGGATCCATATGACTCAATGCTTGGCATTAATGGAGCCCGGTCTGGTCCTGGGGGGAGCGCCCAAAAGTACTTGTGCTCATGAGAGTTGATTGACCACGGTGTGACATTGCACCGAAGTGCATGATAGATTTACTTGATACGGCATTCCACATTTTGTTATTGGTATTTGATTACTTGTTTACATGAATTACTTGACTTGCGTGAAAATGGCCAATTACAAGAAATTATTTACTTGTTCAAAGTCATTACTTGGAAATTCCATTCATGTTTATACACTTCTCGATACAACTTCAAAAATTGCTTAAATTGTTAATACTAAAAGATTACCTAGTTTTTAGAGATATAAAATCCTACTGAGCTTTTAGCTCACCCTACGTTTTGGTTAATTATTGCAAGAAATAAAAATGAACAAAGGAATGGACAAGAGTGAGAGAGTGATTTTCCTTTTTACCTAGGTTTATGTAGATCATTAGTGTTTTTACAAGAATGATGTACTTTGGGATTGAAAGTTGTAATTTGCCTTTATGGCTTATCAATTAATATTGTAAACTTCATTTTGATGGAATAAAGGTACTATTTTCCCATTCATTTCTGTCTTTAGAAATAAAATTGTACATGCTCTGATCGATATGATTGTTTACGACCCGTCGCGCCCTCAATATTTCGCGTCGGGGTGTGACAGTCTTTGTGGTATCAGAGCCTAGGTTACATAAAATCCTAGGTTTCACAATTTTAGGTTTATTCTTAAACTTAGGTTAGGTTTTAGATCAATATCTAGAAACTTGGATAAGGACTTAAACATTCCCGGTAAGCACGGGTAGAAACACGGGTTTAGTTTTAAAGAAAAAGATTTATCAAGACATAAACAGATGAATAAAACAATTAAACCTTGTAATTATGGTTGCAGGTTAATTCTCGCAAATGGCCGCCGAGAGAGCTCAATGGCACGAGATGCAACGCACCGTTCAAGGCTTAACCCAAGCTCTCCAACAGGTTGCTCAGGGAGGAGCAAACCGAGGAGCGGGTGATCTACATAGGAATTTTCGGAGCATGAACCCTCCCCGGTTCGCGGGATCTACGGACCCGGACGTGGCTGAACATTGGATTAAGGAGATCGAGAGGATTTTTCGAGTCATGCAATGTGCCGACGAGGAGAAGGTCTTACTTGCTACTTTCCAACTGGAAAGAGATGCGCGTGCCTGGTGGGAATCGGTCGAGGCTACTTTACCGAACGACCAAATTCTATGGGAAGAGTTCGTGGAACACTTCAATAGCAAGTATTTCTCCGACCGGGTGCAAGAAAGGAAGGCCGCCGAGTTTGCCGCCTTAAAGCAAAGGGGATTATCGGTCGCCGAATATGAAGCACAATTTTCAATGTTATCTAGGTACGCTCCACATCTCGTGGGTACCGAGAAAATGAAGGCAAGGAGATTCTTAAATGGCCTTAAGCCGCAATATATTACTCAACTCGCCCCAATGGATATTCAATTATATTCTGATATGGTACGAAGAGCTCAACTCCTAGGAGATGCAACGGAGTTATCGGATCGCATCCGAGGAAGGGAAGCCAAGAGAGAGGAAGTTACTGGGTCCGAAAGTTTCAAACCTTCCTTCGGGAAGAAAAGACCCAATGACGGGCGAAACTTCAACAAGGACGCGCGTAATTTCAGCAAGGGTGGATGTAATTTCCAAGGGGACAAGAAGCCGAGGACTTTTGACAAACAAATTGTTCCTTTCTTTACGCCATCCAAGGAATTATGCAAATATTGCGAGAAACCCGGACACAAAGTCGAGGAATGCTGGAGAAAACTTGGCGCATGTCTTCGATGCGGGAGTCGGGAGCATAGGATCCCGAATTGCCCTCTTCTTAATGAGCAAGCTCCATCACCGGAAAAGTTTCTAATTATTGCAAAGAAGCAAGGGAGACTCCAAGCTCTAATGAATGCGGAACCTATCGAGGAAGGAGGAGTCGTGGAAGGTACTCTTTTCATATACTTCAAGCCTGCCTCTGTCTTATTTGACACTGGAGCTACACATTCATTTATATCTAGAATATTTGCTGGTCTTTTACCTATGAAGCATGTTCCGTTAGATTCTACACTTACCATTACTACACCTATTGGAACAGGAACGGAAATCAAATATTTCTATCCTGATAGTGAAATTCTAATTAGCGGTTATAACTTACCTGCTAATTTGGTATGCATGGAGATGGAAGGATATGATGTTATTTTGGGTGTTGATTGGCTATCTACACATGGAGCTAGTGTAAATTGCAAGTTGGGGACGATAACTTTCATGGGTTACCCCGACCTTCTATTTTCGGGTATCAGGTATTCCAAGCACATACCTCTCATTTCGGCCCTCAAAGCCGAGAAATTATTAAGGAAGGGTTGTGCCGGTTTCTTAGTTTCTATCACTATGACCGAGCATACGGAACCCGTTCTAAATGACATTCCTATTGTTCGGGATTATTCTGATGTATTTCCGGACAAGTTGCCTGGTATTCCTCCCGAGAGAGAAGTGGTTTTCGCTATTGATTTAATTCCGGGAGCGGCACCAGTTTCTAAAGCTCCATATCGGATGTCTGCCGTGGAAATGAAAGAATTAAAGGATCAATTATTAGAATTATTGGAGAAGGGATTTATCCAACCAAGTACTTCACCTTGGCGAGCCCCGGTCTTATTTGTCAAGAAGAAGGATGGTTCGATGAGGTTATGTGTTGATTATCGGCAATTGAATCAACTCACCATCAAGAACAAATATCCTTTACCAAGGATTGATGAATTATTCGACCAGATTTTCGGAGCTTGATATTTCTCAAAGATCGACCTTCGATCTGGTTATCATCAATTGAAGATCAAGGAAAGTGATAATCACAAGACAGCATTCCGGAGTCGGTATGGTCATTACGAGTTCACCGTTATGCCTTCCGGCTTAACAAATGCGCCTGTCGCATTTATGCAATTGATGAACATCGTATTCAAGCCGTACCTCAATCAATTTGTGGTTGTATTCATCAACGACATTTTGATCTACTCCAAGTCCAGGGAAGAACATGAAAAACATCTCAAGAAGGCCCTTCAATTATTAAGAGATCACAAGCTTTATGCCAAATTAAGTAAATGTGATTTCTGGTTGACGGAGGTTTCTTTTCTCGTTCACATAATTTCCCGAAACGGTATAGCTGTTGATCCATCAAAGGTCGAGGCTGTTAAGAACTGGGAAAGACCTACAAGTGTAACGGAAATATGAAGTTTTTTGGGATTGGCTGGCTATTACCGAAGATTTATCAAGGATTTCTCAAAGATCGCAGTATCTTTAACAAGATTGACAAGGAAGGAGAATCCTTTTATATGGTCCGAGGAATGCGAGAAAAACTTTTAAACTTTAAAGGATTGTCTGACGACTGCTCCTATTCTCACATTACCTACGGAAGGAGGAGGATTTGAAGTATATGTTGATGCATCAGGAATTGGCCTTGGTTACGTATTAATGCAACATGGCAAGGTCATAGCTTATTCCTCACGGTAATTGAAGAAGCGCGAGAAAATTATCCCGTACATGACCTAGAACTGGTAGCTGTGGTCTTTGATTTGAAGATCTGACGACATTACCTCTATGGTGAAGCCTTTACGGTGTATTCTGATCACAAGAGTCTCTAATATTTATTCTCTCAAAAGGAGCTCAATATGAGACAAAGACGGTGGTTGGAATATTTAAAGGATTTTGATTTCTCTATACAATATCATCCCGGAAAAGGCAATGCCGTAGCTGATGCACTTAGCAGGAAGCTGATGGCTTTATTATCGAGCATGATGGTTAAAGAATGGCATCTACTTGAGCAAATGGCCAACTTAAACCTCAATATAAAGGAGAAGGAAGGCGGAGTCTTTATTACTAATAATCGACTCCAACCCGAGTTACTCTCGGAAGTTAAGGAACGGCAAGATGATGATCCGATGATCGTTGAAATTAAAGAGAAACTAGATCAATGACCAGATTTCCTTCTGGCTGATGATGGAAGGTTATTATTCAAAGGGAGAACTTGTATAGCCGATTGTTCTACTATCAAGGGAAAAATCTTGGAGGAAGCACATCGGTCAAGGTACACTATTCACCCCGGTGCTACAAAAATGTACCAAGACCTCAAGAGAACATTCTGGTGGCCGAATATGAAGAGAGAGGTAGCCGAGTTCGTAAGTCGATGCTTGGTATGTCAAAAAGTTAAAGTCGAGCACCTCAAACCGGCTGGTAAACTCAAGCCTCTCGAAATACCGGAATGGAAATGGGATAGTATCGATATGGACTTCATAGTTGGATTACCGAAGACCCAAAGTGGTTTCGATGCTATATGGGTAATTGTGGACCGGTTAACTAAGTATGCTCACTTCTTACCTATCAAGATTAAATGGACCGTGGATGTTCTAACCGCCTTATATATCAAGGAGATCGTAAGGCTGCACGGTATTCCAAGCTCTATTATTTTAGACCGAGATTCGAGATTCACCTCTCATTTCTAGAAGGGTTTACAATCGTCTATGGGTATTAGATTAAGGTTTAGTACAGCTTTTCACCCTCAGACGGATGGACAAACAGAGAGGACGAATCAGATTATTGAAGATATGTTGAGAGCTTGTATGATTGACTTTTGCGGTAGTTGGCATGAACATTTACCATTGACTGAGTTCGCTTATAATAATAGCTATCAGTCGAGTATTCAAATGGCACCATTCGAAGCTCTTTATGGCCGAAGCTGCAGATCGCCTCTATGCTGGAGCGAGGTTGGAGAGAAGGGATTGCTTGGTCCCGATATTGTCTAAGATACAACTAGCAAAATCCAGTTAATTCAAGAAAGGTTGAAAGTCGCTCAATCACGGCAAAAGAGTTATGCCGACAATCGGAGGAGAGACCTTGAATTCCAGGTGGGGGAGCATGTCTTCTTAAAGATCTGACCCATACGAGGAATTAGAAGATTCGGCATCAAAGGAAAGCTAAGTCCGAGATTTATCGGCCCTTTCGAGATTTTGGAGAGAATCGGCGAGGTAGCATACAAACTAGCTTTACCTCCTCAACTGGCCGGTGTACATGACATATTCCATGTATCCATGCTAAGGAAATACGTCTACGATCCTTCACATGTGATTCAATTTGAAGAATTGAAACTCCAAAAGGACCTATCATATAAAGAAAGACCGATCAAAATATTGGATCGAAAATTACACCAACTGAGGAATCGGGCCATACCGATGGTGAAAGTCCAATGGAGTAAGCGTGGATTCGAGGAAGCAACTTAGGAATTAGAAGAATCCATCAAGAAGAAATACCCGGATTTAATCTCATGTTAGAAATTCGACATTTCTACTCGAATTTTTGAATTTTAGTTATATAATGTGAATTTGGAGGACCAAATTCTTTTAAGTGGGGGAGGATGTAGAAACCCGATAATTAAAAATGAGAAATACAATTTTTAATTTCATTATGTAATTAAAATTTTCCTGAAATAATCAAATTACATTTTTACTCTATGAAATAAGCTAGTTTATTGAATTTACTTGAATTTACTTGAAGTAAATAGAAAATTAATTACTTTAGGCCTTACATAAATCATAGTAAGCCCAAAAAAAGTCCATATAATGGACTAGGATCACAATTGGCCCATTGGATAATCCATAATGGGTTGGATTAATGGATTAAAAGATTTAATAAAAGATAAATAACCTTAAATTCGTAACATGTGTTTAATATGACATTTAAGGGATTAAAATAACCCAATTTCTATAAGATTGACTCAAAAATCAATCCATACCTAACTTATAATTTTAGACCATCCGTTTTTACATTGGTTTCACACCAATTTGAGACTAGATTAAGAGGAGAAATATGAATTTTCTTCTAATTCAGAGTTAATGGGTTTGGTGGAATTATGTAAGAAATTTTGACAAAATTGGCCAAGTTTTGGCTATAAATTGAGCCCCATTCGACCCTCAAATCATCATTGGTGGCTTAGGCTATGCTACTCTGAAGATTAAGGGAGATTTGAAGGAAAGATTTAGAGAATTAAGGGTTTTCATATCAAATTGGGGATTTTCTTACTTCTTCCTTAAATCCGCTCACAGGTAGGTGTCTCTCAGGCTAAACTTTAATTAAAGCATGCTATCTTGTGTATTTTTCAATGCTCTTTCCATTGATACATGTTTCCCTAAATTTTATTGAGAAATGAGCAAGTTATTAACGTTTTATTGAAGGGTATTCACATTTTCTTAAGAAAACTGTGGCTGTTAAAACTCAGTCCGCGTTAATGAACGCGTCTCCTCGATAAGACGCGTTCTCAGATGCTTTTACACCAACCAAAATTCAAAAATAAAAATATAAAAATAATAAAACGAAGGCGTCCAGCCATCTAGACGCGTCAACAGAGCACGTCATCCAAATAAGACGCGCTCAGATAAACTTTTCCCTCTGCCATAAATTCAAAAAAAATATTAAAATAATTTAAAGAAGGCGTCCACGTAACTAGACGCCTCTATAAAGAATTAAAATTTTATTAAAATAAATTTATAAAGATGTCCAACAGTTTAGACGCCTCAATATAAAAAATTTAAAATTTTATAAGATTAAATTTATAAAGGCGTCCAAGTGATTGGACGCCTCCATAACAAAATAATAAAAATAAAAATAAAAATAAAAATAAAAATAAAAAAAATTAAATTTTATTAAAATAAATGTATAAAGGCGTCCACATGCCTAGACGTCTCAAAGAAATTGATATAAAACGTAAAAATATTTTTTATAAAATGTTCAGAAGTAGAGACGTGTCTACAGAAAACGTCCAGACTCCTGGGCGCGTTCATAGACAGTAACCAAAAATGTTGGAAATCCATATTAACATGTTAAAATATTTACAGCACGTTAAAATTTATTTTTGTGGAATAAAAATATTTTTTTAGCATGAAAACCTATTTTTAGCATATTATTAGTAATTGATGCATGAAAAATATTTACAGCATGCTAAAAATTACTTTCAGAATGGTAAAATTGATTTTATTTATAATAAAGTCTAAAAACTATTTTCAGTATGATAAATCTAATTAAATACTATTTTTTAGCATGAAAAATCTATTTTTCTATCAAATAATTGGTCAATTAATGCATGGAAATTATTTCTAGCTTCTAAAAATCTGGTTATCAGAAAATTGATATATTGAAATTATTTTCAGCATGATAAAAATCTTTTCTATCATATTATCAGAAAAAATATTTTTTTATGCTAAACTTATTTTTTTATGAAGTAATTAGTAAATTAATGCATGAAAATTATTTTCAGCATGTTAAAAATTACTTCCAGTATGATAAATTTATTTTATACATACTGAGATATGAAAATTATTTTCAAAATGCTAAAATCTATTTAATCTATTTTTATGCATGTTAAACCTAATTTACGATTAAGTAATTAGTAAATTGATACATGAAAAATATTTCCAGCATGTTAAAATTACTTCTAGCATGATAAAATCATTTCTAGCATGATTGAATTATTTTTAGCATATTATAATTATTTTCAATAAATTAAAACTATTTTTCAGCATGATAATTCTATTTTTTTTAAATAATTAATAAATAAATATAGAAAAATAATTTTCAGCATGATAAAATTTATATTGTTATCAACAAATTTCTGTAATCAGCACGGTAAACTTATCTTATCATGCTAACAGTACGTTAATGTATTAGAATTATTTTAGCATGTTAAGTATTAATTTTAGCATGCTAAATATTAATTTCTAGCATGTTAAAAATTGAATCCAGCATGAAAATTTTATTTTTATCATCTTATCAGTAAAGTAACATATGAAAATCATTTTCAACATGTTAATATTATTTTCAGGGAGTTAGAGTTATTTTTGACATAAAATTCTATTTTCTCATCATATGGTTAATTAATGTATGATTAAACTCATGATTATAATTCATAAAGCATATATTTTCATAACTAAAACTTGATGTTTTACAATTATGATATTAAGCTAAGATATTTTTTAAAAAATAATTCTAATAAAATTACTATCTTAAATTTTCTTCCTACTTACCGTTCATTTTTGAACTCCACGACTTAATGTCGTTAAACATGATGCCTTAAATTGTTATCTACTTTTCTTGCAACTTTTGAAATTTGGTCAAATCTGTGCTTATTACAAACAGCATTTTCTTGAAAATCATTGGCCATATACATTAAAGTGGATGTCTAAACGTACTTGGGATCTTTGGATCCATATGACTCAATGTCTGGCATTAATGGGGCCCGGTCTGGTCCTAGGGGGAGCGCCCAAAAGTACTTGTGCCCATGGGAGTTGATTGACCACGGTGTGGCATTGCACCGAAGTGCATGATAGATTTACTTGATACGGCATTCCACATTTCGTTATTGATATTTGATTACTTGTTTACATGAATTACTTGACTTGCGTGAAAATGGCCAATTACATGAAATTCTTTACTTGTTCAAAGTCATTACTTGGAAATTCCATTCATGTTTATGCACTTTTCGATACAACTTCAAAAATTACTTAAATTGTTAATACTTAAAGATTGCCTGATTTTTAGAGATATAAAATCCTACTGAGCTTTTAGCTCACCCTACGTTTTGGTTAATTGTTGCAGGAAATTAAAATGAACAAGGGAATGGACAAGAGTGAGAGAGTGATTTTCCTTTTTACCTTGGTTTATGTAGATCATTAGTGTTTTTATAATAATGATGTATTTTGGGATTGAAAGTTGTGATTTGCCTTTGTGGCTTATCAATTAGTGTTGTAAACTTCATTTTGATGGAATAAAGGTACCATTTTCCCATTCATTTTTATCTTTAGAAATAAAATTGTACATGCTCTGATCGACACGATTGTTTACGACTCGCCGCGCCCTCGATATTCCGTGTCGGGGCGTGACACTCTTCGCCGGTGGGGCCTTGGAGACACTCTCCTCCTCTCGGTGACGTCGTCGATGCCGCTCCTCCTCCTCGTTCCTCCGCTGGCCAGAGAACCCGTAAGGTAGTCTCGGTGTCCGCTCCGCGCGCCGCTCTGCGACACGCTATGGGAAGACCATCCTCCCACTAGCCGGAGTGCTCTCTCCAGCGCTCAGATCTCAGCTCTCAGCTCCACAATCACTCGCTGGGAATCTGTGGATGACCCTGCTCTCAATCTCTGAATATTCTTTCTGATGCACTGGCATCACTTGCTTCCTCTTTATCTTTCCCGCTCAGTCGGAGCACTGAGACTATCGTCATTCAGAGGTTAGATGCTCCCTCACTTCAGAATCCTTGGTACCACAACCTTAGGAAGACTATAGAGGCTAAGGTTGAGAAGGAAGATTTGAAGGAAGTATCTTTAACGGAATTAGAAGAGTCCTGGAGGAAGAAGAGTTGCCATGCTACCATGAAATAGAGTTGTATTGCAAAGATGGATCGTTCCCAATAGGGGCAAATGTTGAACAGCGTAAGACTATTAGAAGAGCCGCCTCAAGATACACTATCATTGCTGGAGCATTGTACAGACTTGCTCTCAATGGAATGCGCATGAGGTGCCTAGATGATGATGAAACTTGGAAGGTGGCCGAAGCAGCCCATTCTAGTGAGTGTGGAGGTCATGTTAATGGCCAGGCTCTAGCGAAGAAGATCCTTAGGCAGGGTTATTATTGGCCCACTCTAGAGGAACATTGCTCTCTCTATGTCCGGAGGTGTCTTAAATGCCAACTCCACGCTGACAAAATCCATGCTCCAGTTTCATCTCTACATCCTCTCTCTGCTCCTTGGCCATTCTCCATGTGGGCTTTCGACATTGTTGGCCCGCTCAGTGATCCTAACTTTGAAACTAAGCAAAAATCCTTCATCCTTACCGCCACTGAGTACTTCACCAAGTGGGCCGAAGCGGAAGCGTACGCAGAGATCAAAGCAACAACGGTGTGCCACTTCATCCTAAAGAACATTATCTCGCGGTTCGGAGTGCCAAGCAGCAGCATCACCGACAATGGACCCCAGTTCATCTCTCAAGAGCTGAAAGACCTTTGTAAGAAGTTCAATATTGCATTGCATCATTCATCTCCATATTATACTCAAGGCAACGGTCAAGCCGAGGCCACTAATAAAACCCTTCTTAAAATCATAAAGAAAACGTGTGAATCTCACAAATTTTCTGATTGGCCTGAACGATTAGTGGAAGCTCTATGGGCTTACCGTAGCTCTGTCCGTACTCCCACGGGGCAAACCCTCTATGCTCTCACCTACGGGATGGAGGTGGTGCTCCCATATGAAATCTTGGTCCCTTCCCTATAGGTGTAGCTCGATAAAGAACTTAATCTCGATGAACGTCGAGAGGCATTGCTCGTCCAGTTGGAACTCTTGGATAGGAAGAGGATGAATGCGGCCGATCACGTGTCCGTTTATCAAAAGGGAGTTTCGCGTTATTTTCAAAAGAAGGTAATTGAACGTAAATTTCAAGTAGGTGATATGGTTTTGAAACGCAAATTTATTAGGTCTGGAGGTCCTAGGTCCAAATTGTAACCCAACTGGGAAGGTCCATTCGTCGTAAGAGAGGCTTATCCAGGGAACGCATATCGCCTAGTTAACGCACAAGGTGAGGAATTGTCTCACGCTTGGAATGGGTTGTATCTTAAGCGCTTTTACCCTTAGAGTCAAGCTAATGAACGCCCGGTAGCGAGGTGTCCCTTCCTCGAACATGAAGGAGGACCCCGAGTTCGGCAAATCACACACTTCACGGCATTCCTGGTCGGGTTCCCCAATTATGTAGACACCATTTCTCCTTGGCCATGCCCGGGGGAAGTCAAAGTCTCAATCCGTTTCTCTCCTAGGCTGAATCTAGGGGCAAGAGGTAAATAAAGGGGGCGATGACTAATCTAGACACCCTGATGAAAGGAGGTCTCAAATAGGGGCAGTCTGTTACGACCTGGTTCCACAAGAAGAGCAATTTATCAAATAAAAGAAAAAGGAGCAATAATCGTGACGAAAAGCAAAGATCTACTTCAAAAGTCTGTAGCTTAAAGTTTATAGCTCCGCAAGAATATAAGACTAGGCATGGCAAGAGTGGCAGTATAGTTTTCCCGCGGGACGTTATGAGCCCGGTCGTATGCGTGCCTAGGGTGGATGAAGGTTCGATGACGGACACAAAGCCCCGACTCAACATACCGAATCTCTGAACGGAACGTTGTGAGAAGGATTCAAGCTCTAAAAACCTCTATACCTGGCCTAAGCTTATCCATATATTCTATTTTTTTCTTTTAGGACTAGACAGTACCCTGGGTATGGCCTCTGTAGAATCGTCATGCAAATTGGCCCTGGCAAGGGACTGTCATTTCAAAAGCACACCGATCTCAGGAGATTCCGAATGGGACAGGTATGGCCCTTGTTGCCGGGACGAAATTGACTTTCAAAATCCAAAAAAATACAAAAAAAATCATATATTTCAAACTCAAAAAATCAGATATTTCAAAACCCAAAAAAATAGATATTTCAAAACCCAAAAAAAATTAGATATTTCAAAATATAAAAAATCATATATTTCAAAACCCACAAAGATCATATATTTCAAAACCCCACAAAAAATCAAATACTTTCATAAATCCAAAAATACCATCATATTGCATTGCATGCATTGTATTTTCTTATTATATTACCGCCTATTTAATAATACTCCACCCCTTGACCAAATATCAAGAACTGGTCATTCTCTAACTTGCTTTAGGCAAGGGATTGAGTCTAAGAACAGATCTAACTTATTTTTATCTAAGTGTATGCAGAACGCAGGTTCAACGCTCAGGATTCAAAGCTCACAAGTTTCAGTTTCTGGTTCTCTAGCGGTCTAATATTAGACCACCACTTCCTTATAGCGGCCCATGATTTGATCGCTAATCTCTCCCGAAGGCTGAAAAAAAATCAACTCTCAGTAAACTATCTCTAGCGCTCTTATTTTAGACTGCTAAACGGCTCTGGCGGCCCATGGTTCAGCCGCTAATTTCTCCCGAGAACAGTAAACTCTCAGGTTTTTCCTGAGTCCTTCGTCTGGCAGTTTATCGTGAGACTGCTAGAGCATGTTGGCGGCCCTAGATTAGACCGTTATGTCAGACAGAAACTCTACTTTTTAGCTAATTTGAGCTCAATCATGCAATCAATTCCACATCTTTTCGAAGCAAAGCTCTTATTCCATTCTACTAAGTTCAAGATACATCATTTGGTTGATAATTTCAAATACATCAAGAAGAAAGCTCAAATTACATTCAATCTTTCATCTGCACGAGGACGGATCTTGCGTAGTTCTTTCACATAAGCACGATATCCTTCTTCATCCTCTACTACTTCTGCTTGCCAAGCATGCACCCGGCTGATTTCCCACATGATTAATGCATTCCGGACTGCTTGCTCGTCCTCCTCGGTCCCCATCTTCCTAGCTTGAAGGGGAGGGAAGTGTGATAGTGCAGGAACCATAGTGCGGGGTAGCCCAACTTGAAGATAGCACCGGTGCGGGTTGTAGATCACCATGGTAGTGTTCCCCACTAGCTGCAAGTCTAGGCCCGGTCGCCGAGGTAATCTAAGGGTCGTGCTCCGAAGAACTCTTGGCCGCATCACGAACTTGTCCATTTTCAATGTGTTGAAGTAGAGGCGCCATTCATCCCGTGTCTTCTTGTCCGCCACCCGGCACTCCACTTGTGAAGAGAACCCAAATGCGCCTCCTATGAAGAATAGAGGGTGGCTCTCGAATACCCGGCTAGCTGAAGGCACGTCCTCCTTGGGTAGGAATTTGAGTCTCACTCCCAACCAACACTCAAGGGCGATCATTGACCCGAAGAGTGGCCCTCCTAAGTAAGCTAAACTAAGCCCTTCATAGAGGTATGAAAGGACCGCTTGAGAAATAGATAAACCCCGCCACAACCCAATAATGATGCTAAGGTTTTGGATGTCCAAGAGGTGGTCGGTAGTGGTGAAAAGGAAAATCCCGCACAAGTAAATCGAGGTAGCTTTTGCTATGGCTTCAAATCTCCCGCTCTTATTTTTATAGTAAGCGGTGATCTATTGAGCCATGGGTATCAAATGGATATGGCGTGGGCTGATCATGGTCCTAACATCCTTTGGGTTGTGTATGAAATCTCCTAGAATGAGTGAAAGGTCTATAGGCTCAACCGTATGACACACTAGGTCTTCATCCCCAATCTTAGTCTTAAGGAGGGCTAGGTAGGTTTTGACCTCCTCTAATTGGACCGTGGCTTCAAAGGATGGGAATACGAATGTGTGTGTTTGAGGATGCCACAACTCCACAAGGGCTAAAATGCTAGGCCAATCATATGAAAGTTTTTGGAAATTCTTGGTCAAAACTAACAAAGGTTGAAGATGCCAAGCCCTTAGGATTGAAAGGACCTCCAAGGGAAGCTCTTTTATCAAGGGAGCCACCCACTTCAAGTTGGAGTAACACCTTGGGCCAGGAAGAAGCTAGAAGAAAAGGAAAAGAAAAGGAAGAAGAGAGGAAAATCATGAGAAGAATGAAAGTTCAGAAATTTATGAAATTTTGAATTAAAGTTGCAACTTACCTCTCTTGAAGAACTTGAGCTTAAATGCTTGGGGATTAAAGTCAGCCGTTGAAGCTCCCCGTGCTCCTTTTTAGCTGCCTTAGGTCTGGTGTAGACCATCTCCCCTATAGCACTAGCTTCAAAGGTCCTCTTCATGGTGTTTTTGAGAACTTTTGATGGAATTTTGGGACTTATAGCAGAGAATTGGTGTGAGCTGCAATTTTTGGGCCTTGTTCCTATTTGTAGAGGTTTGTTTTTGAGGTTAGAGCATTAGGATTGAGGTTGGGTAGCCTTATCCTAAGTTAGATGGAGTTCTAGTGCAGATTAAGGCCTCTTTCCTCGAAGTTCGGACTCTCACGGAAGAGTCCTGTTGTGCATATGATTTTGATGATTACAAAATGATTTTGTTCTTGACCTTGCTTGGCCTTGTGCTTCAATGATACTTCATGTTCTTTTGTGCTTGAATGATACTTCATGTTCTCATGTGCTTGAATCATACTTGTTCTCTTGTAATGGAGTCATGTTCTAGATTTGTAATGGAGTCATGTTCTAGAATGAGAATGATTTTGTAAAACAATGCTTCTGAATGCCATCAACATGAATGAGTCTTTATGCTCATTTGAATGCTATCATGCTCGCTTGTTTGTAATAGCTTAACTCTCACTGGAATGAGAGTCATGTTCATTTGAATGCAAGTATGCTAATCTTCTTGCATTGCAGGAACGAGTCTTGATGGACATCAGATGGAACTCAAGAGAATGCTTAACTACGTCATCTTGTTGTCCACCATTCAGAACTTGTGTTAATTCTATCTCCATTCTTCTAAGAACCATTGGTAAGACTTGGCAATTCACATATCTTTAGTTAAGTGAATTTTGGGTGAGAAAGCTACAGTATGTTGACCCATAGTACTTGTGCATAGATATACATGTGGTTTCATGTACCTTCTTCATGAGTCCTTAAGGTTTGAAGATGTAGGCTTTCATGCATATTCTTCTAAGTGGCCAAAGTCATGAATGTTAGTCTTTGTCATCAAGAATGCCATTTGAATGAATGTGTGTTTGAATGGTTAGCATGTATAAACCTTCATGAGCCATGAATGTTTCCAATTTGAATGTGGATCATGCACTTTCTACTTGAACCTCTTTAAGCTTGTGATGTGCTTGAAATATTCTTCAAGACTTTTGAGAGTTGGTTCTATATTGCTCATGCATTGCATGAATGCTTGGTCTTGTGAGCTTCGCACCAAAAGCTTGATTTATTAACTTTCACACATGTGGTAACCTCATACTCTTGTGTTTCTACAGGTCCAAAGATGGTTCTTAAACCCTCTCATGTCAATTGGATGATGGTAACATCTAACCATCTTTATGTCAAGTTCCGGGTTGTTTTCATGCACATCTTTCATGAGATCTTAATGCATTGATGGTGGTTCATGTATTTCTCAAATGAGATTTCTTGGACTGTTAAAGTCAAGGCTTTTGGTTGCCTTGTGATGGACTAATGATTAATTCAATGTGAGCATTAATGAAACCATCATGCTTATGGAAAGGCTCATAATGTTCAATGAAAGTGCTCATTCAACTTGCATATGTTCATGCATATTCTTATTGTGATCCTTGTGGCCAAAGATGCTAATTACACATTAAAGCTTCCATGACATTGCATTTGGTCATACATGTTTTGGTTGGTTAAATTGAGAAGACAAATACATGTTTAAATGGTTCAATGATGTGTTTTAATGTCAACATGTTCATAGTGTTGTTGCTTGATGCAAAGATTTTGATTCTCAACTAACCACTTGCTTTTTCATGTTTTCAGGATGAAAATACATGGTTAATCTACATGGGGTTATGGTAACATTTAAACATTTATTTCCCCATGATTTCATGTTGATTTAATAGTGTTTTGTAGGCCTTTCTAGCATGGGTCGACCCATTGGGTCGACCCCTACGTGTTCTGGACCAAACATAACCCAGAAAATTGACCCTGTGTGCATGGGTCGACCCATGGGGTCGACCCACACTGCATGGGTCGACCCCATGGGTCGACCCATGAAAACTGGGTTGTTTTTCTGCTTCTGGCCGCCTTCAGGTTCCCTGGGGGTCGATCCATGGGGTCGACCCATCCCGGCACGGGATTCTCGGGAGCTTCCGAAACCCTATGGAATCATATCTAAAGTTTACCAAAATACCCCCAAATGGTTACTAATGTTATTGGGGGGTTTCTAACATGTATTGGGAGGGTTTTATGTGTCTTTTGTCCACTCCACTATATATATGAATGTGAACTCCGAATTTGTAAGTAGAGAAGCCCTAATGTATCTTGTTCTATCTTGTAGGTGGAGAAAAGGGGCAAAGCAACCAAGGAGCTCTTGAGGAAGGGTTATCATCTACATCCATGGAGATTTGGAGCTCGTGGTAGAAGAAGAAAAGAAGCGTCTCGACGAGAGGAACGCGAGGACGCTCAAATCGCGGCCATCCGACATTGAGCCAAGAAGATCCGGAGTCTTTCTTGAAGGGGGAGCTTCATACATGCCTTATCTTCCTTGATTCATTCTCTAGAGTTTGTTTGGGGCTCAATGTATCTATTTGTCTTAGGTTCTTAAATTTCTGGAAGGATATTCTGTGTGGGTGTTCGGAGAAAGGGGTCTCCGAGTGATTGGTTGATGCGGGTGCATCGTTTTGTGCGGAGCATATCCGCGTGTGTGCTTGGGCATTTTGTGGGGTTTGTTCCCCGTGTGTGATTGGGGGATTTCTCCCGTGTGATTGTGTAGGCTTCGTCCTACGTGTGGGTGTTGGAGCTTGGCTCCGTGTGTGTGGGGGGTTTAATCCCCAGGTTGTTTTATACAGCAGTGAAGCCTCACCGGTTTGGTGAGGGGTGGACGTAGGGTGCCCGTCGTGGTCCCGAACCACCTTAAAAATCCCCGTGTTTTGTGGCTTGCATTGTGGTTTGTGTTGTGGTGGTTTGTGTTATCGTTCTTATCTCATTATCCTTTCGAGTGAGAACGGTGAGATTGAGAGAATCAAGTCTATTCCAATTAGTTTAAATTCCTCACTCTTGCTAATCTTGCTAATTCCGCTGTAAGGTAGTAAATAGTTTTAATTGGACATAATTTTAGTGGAGGGTTCTATTCACCCCCCCCCCTAGAACCGTGTTCCTGCACTACGGGACCCCAACAAGTCCCGCTCGGATTACACAGCTTTCTACACTAGCAGTCTATCATAAGACCGCTACAGTTCTCAGGCGGTTCATTATGAGATCGTTTTTATCCCTTCATCCTTCTCTTGTCTCCGTCCCTCCGGCGGTCATTCGTTTGACCATTTTCCATACTCTAGCGGTCTTAAATTAGACCATTTGTCAGGTTTTTCAGATTTTGGTTAAACTCGTTCCCCCTCAGTCATCAATCATGTTCTCTTTCTGTTTCTCACTCATACCTCATGTCTGTCATTCACCTTCACATCCATTCAAGCATTCATATTCATACACATTCATGCATTTTAAATAAAACAAAAAAGATTTTCATTCCATTTATCAAAAGTCATGAACAAGTGTGCATCAAAAGGAAAAAGGAAGAGTACAAGTCACGCTCCGACAGGTCCCTCTCCCGGGCCCCCACTATCACCAGCACCCTCGGGTCTCTTCGCCGGTGGGGCCATGGAAACACTCTCCTCCTCTTGGTGCCATCGTCGACGCCGCTCCTCCTCCTCGTTCCTCCGCTGGCGAGAGGAACCCGTAAGGTAGTCCCGGTGTCCGCTCCGCGCGCCGCTCTGCGACACGCTATGGGAAGACCGTCCTCCCACTAGCCGGAGTGCTATCTCCAGTGCTCGGATCTTAGCTCTCAGCTCCATAATCACTTGCTGGGAATCTGCACGGAGATCAATTATCGCTGTCGCTTCTGTCTGCAGCCTCTTCATCTCTGCTCGCTGGCCCTCTCTCTCTGCACGGAGACGGGTTGCCTCCGCTGCCTCTGCTCTCAATCTCTCAGTCTCCGCTCACGCACGCTCCGCCTTGACCAACGCGGTGGTCAGCTCTCTCGCCTGCATTAGCATGCATCACATTTAGGCATAAGCATAATCACAAAACGTTAAAGTCTAAGGAACTCGGTTGGTTTTGCTTACCCTCTCCGCGAGTGAAGCCTCGGCCTCCTCAGCCCGAGCAACCGCCCGAGCGAAGTCTGCATCTCGCTCAGACCTGCCTCCCGCAGGCTGTGATGATGAGGATGGAGCATCTGGTCCCTACCGCTACGCCCCCTCGGCTTGCTGTGTTTTAGAAGTCAAGGTCAGTCACATTCATCATAAGCATAAGCATAATTAAGTGCAAGGTTTAAGAAATTTACCAAAAGGTCAAGCGCATGCTGGAGCTCGTCCCTCTGATGCACAGTGGAGTGGAGGAGGCCCTGTAGCTCCGCTATGCGTCCCTGGGGGTCTAGCTGCATATAGAAAATCATGGTGTCAGTGCATATAGGAATAAAGTAATTTAATTGAAAGAGCTTGAGTTTAGAAGTCATACCAGTCGTCGGACGCCACAGAATACTCGGTCGCCTTACCTCCGAGCGTAGGTAGGCCTCGTCGCTGTCAGCTAGGGCACTCACCTTCCGACCCCTCCGCATCTAGTCTCGCACCTGGTCCATCACCCGGGTAAGCCAGTCAATGTCGCCGCTGAGTCCCTTCGCCGATCTCCCGACCCGCTCATCGTCCTGCTCGGGGAACTCCACCTCCGGCTGGTGTGCTCCCCTCGTCCTCATGATCAGGCGGTGATGGAGAGGCTCAACGATGTATATGCAGTGTAGCCAGATCTCTCGGCCGGCGTATGCCTGGGCTGCCTCGACCCAAGGCTGTCCTTCGTGACCCTCGTCACGGTAAGGTGTCCAGCGCACCTGAAAAAGGCAATTAAATCAATGTCAGCATTTATAAACATTTAGAAACATTTAGAAGCATTTAGATAAACATTCATAAGCATTCATAAGCATTTAGTGAGTTTGAGTTAAGAATTTACCGATGCATATGGGAATGTGTCGATGCCGTCCTAGATCGCCCGAGCTAGGCACGAGATCGATCCCATGTCTCGAGCTACCACCCACGGTCTCGCGATAGGGATCCGCTCGGAGTGTAGCTCCTTCCCTCGTCCGATACCGAGGAGGTATAGAAAGCTCCAAATCTGCATAAGTCAGTGTCAGCATATAACAATATCAAGCATATAGAATAGCATTTAAAGTTTAGAGTTTATGGCATTTTTACTTGTAGGAAAGGCGAGAAGTCGCCCAGCATAGTCTGCCAGTCGGTCGTGCTCAAGGAGTCGAACAGAAATGCCAAGACTGTTGCTCCCCAAGCATATCTTCTTGCTCCCTCCAAGTCTCTCAGCAAAGGGAGGAGCCGGATGCTCACTCCATCAGCTCTAGTCGCGAAAAGAAGCTTCCTGAATAGTAAGATCAGGAAGCGTCATAAGATGATATCTCCCTCCAGTCCCGGCTCTACTGCCACTCTCGGTCGTACCTGCTCAATCACTCTCCCAATATGCTCCTCAGCTAGCTCTCCCATTAAGATTGCAGCTCCTCTAAGCCCCAGACTCTCCTGGAGTATCTTCCATCCCAGCATGGACGACTGATGCCCCGGCCTCAGCAAATCCAATCCCAACATCTCCTTGGACATCTCTCAGTAATCCCCGTACGTCCAGCCTGTCACCGGTGCTCCGTGGACTCGCAGTCCAGTGATCCTCTCTATGTCTTCCAATGTGGGGATTATGTAGCCCCATGGGAAGATGAATGCTCGGCTAACTGGATCCCATCTCTCGTGGAGGGCGTAAATCAGTGCCGTATCAATCCGGGTCACCTCGATGCTCAGAAGTTCCCCAAAACCCATGGCTGTCAATCTGTCCCTCTGGTAATTCTGTAGAGCTTGGTATACGGCCTGAACTTTTAGCCAAGAGATCCGGGTTCGTCTTTTCCCCTGCACACATTTAAAACCTGGGTCAGTCATCTGCATTGCATTATCATTGCATTTCAAATAAACAAAAACAACAAAAAAATTAAATAAGCCAAAAACATAAAAATACCAATATTCTATCTCTAGTTCTCTGGCGGCCATATGTTGGGCCGTCTGAGGTCTCTAGTGGCCGTAGAGTGGGCAGTCTGAGGCTATAGCGGTCACTGGAATGACTGCTACGCAACCCGTGGAAGGGCATTGTTTTCTTTGTTTCCCCAGCCCTTGGAAATGGCCAAAATGGCCTACAATGAATTTTAATGGGTCCCCAGACCCATTCCCTGTCCATTCCATATACATGCATACATAAAAAATTGAAAAAGAAAGTTTTTTGGGTTTTTAGGACCGTCGGCCTACCTCCGTCGAATAGTGTCCGGTGGCCGCCGTCGACGTTTCTCTGGTCGTCTGGGTCTCTTCCTCCTCCTCCAAAGCTTCCCTGGGATCCTCCTCGGCCGTGGGGGTTTGGTCTTCCTCCATTTGGGCCTACGACCCTTCATCTCTCGCCGGTGCTTCTTCCTCCACCGGTAGGTCCTCCGTCGCCACCGGTGAGGTCCTCTCCCTCGCAATCCGCCATTGGAGGTGGCGTATCACCTTTTGTTTCACCATCCTTGTGGTGGTTGCCAGTATGGGCTGCCGGAGTCGCTCGGTGGTGGCTCGTTTGGGGTTTTTGTTTGAATGAATGAGCGTAATGGGGGAGGGAGAACGAACAGTTTAGTTTTTTGAACGCTCAGGAAACTTGGCGGTCTATCATGAGACCGTCACACTCCTCCTGGCGGTCCTACATTCGACCGTTTTGTCATCAGAGGCCTCTCTGATGATGTGGAAAATTTGGAGCGTGGTGTCACAAGTCACATAGACAAGCATATGTGCATAAGTGATAACACAATGTGCATATCAAGTGAACATCATGAACATGTGACTATGTAAACATGGTAGCATTATCATACAGCAAGATAAAGGCGATAAAAGATGTAAAAGAATATCATGATCGCCACCAAGGTATGACAACGCCAAAAGAATATAAAATACTAAGTGCGTTGTGTACCTTTGAAAAAGAGGATGATCGCGCTCAATATCAAGATGCGGGGACTATGTGGATTACCTCTCCTTGCCTTCCAACCGGCTAGAATGTAAGGGCCTCGATTCCATGCTTATTAGGGTGCTAGGCCCGGATACAGAGGGGGGTGAATGTATCCTTCTATGAATAATGGCCAAATAAAAACTCAGATGCTAGGCAAAAACCGGAATTAATCTAATTCGATTAAGCAAAATAACAAGCAGGTGGAGCGAGTCTATCCAAGCATCTAGCGAAAGCAAATCAAGCAATCAAACCACTGCTCAATAGATTTTTAGGTGGTTCAGTCCTCCAGACCTACATCCACCCCTCACTCCCAACCGGAGTGAGGCTTCACTAGCAAACGCTAGAACCAAGCAGACTCAGTCTGCAAACAGTCGCTGCCACACAGCTTGACCAGGGGAACAGCCTCCCCTCTTCCTCCCAACCGGAGGGACACCCAAGTGACTCCCAGCCACTTGGAAACTAGAGGTCGCAGACCTCTCTTCCTCCAGACCAGGAGGGACCCGACCTCAGTCCAGAGGATCGGAAGTACAAAGCTAACCAAATGAAGAAGGAAAAATGAGAAAGGAAAAATACACAGCGATCAGAAAGCTGTAAAGAAAGGTAACACAGATGTGGCTCGCATGGAGCTGACTGGCCTGGATTTGATCCACGGTCCAGTAGACAGATCTTCAGGTAAGCTTCTCTTCCTCTTCTCTTCTCTCTCACTTTCTTTTTCTCTTAACCCTCACGAGCTCTCTAACTCTCTCTTTCTCTTCTTCTCCTTCTGCTCTTCTTCTCTTTCTTTTCTTCTTCTTTCGTAGGCTCTCTCTGTCTCTTCTCTTCTCTGCAATCTACTGCAACTCTTTTCTTCTTTTTGCTCTTTCACTCTCTTGATCTCTGCTCCTCTATTCTCTTCGGCTCACTCTCTCTCTTTTTCTTCTCTGGATCGAATACTCTCTGCTGCTCTCAGACTGGATGTATAGACTTTGCTCCTTTTTTTTTCGATCAGTCTTCTTTAGTGGAAGAAGGCTCGTATATATAGCAGCAGCAGCAGCCCTTGGGCGCGTGGCTTCCACGTTTTCCCGCCCAAGGAATTCGCCAGATCTGAGGCAGCTTCATCCAGGTGTCAGCATCTGCATACCTCATCCTTGGATCACGTGCCTTCAGCTTCTCGAACAGTACCTGCCACACAGACATAAGTAGATATCAGTTGGATGTATATACTTGGTTCAGGTGTTAACAAAGTGTGTACAGTCAACCTGCAGCTTGAGTGAATAGACTTTGAAGTTAACAATCGAGTGTATAGAGTTGAAGGTTAACAATCGAGTGTATAGAGTTAGTTGAGTGAGCATGCAGTGTATAGACTTCACATATGAAGACATCCGCTGTTCAGACTTGAAGAACATTCAACAATGTGCAGACTTCATTGAATGAGGGAGCAATGGCAGACTTCAGGATGTATAGGCTTGTGAATGCAATGTACAAACTCTCCAATGTATGGACTTCAAATATGTGAAGCTATGCGATGTGCATACTTTGAAGAACAGCAAGTGAGTAAGTGTGTACACTAAGTGAGTGTATTGACTTGGAGTCTTCATGCGGGCTCAGTGTATAGACTTGCAGACTGATGCACTAATAAGCCTATCAGATGTATAGACTTAGATGTAAAAACATGTAATGCAACACAGTGTATATACTTAGAACATATGCACTATGCAGACTCGTCCATTGTATACACTTGCACCGACCAATGTATAGACATGGAGATGCGAAGCCCTCGTTGAATAGACTTTGAGACCTGATGCATGAACAGTGTGCCAATGTATAGACTTCAACTTGAGATGCTTACAGAGATGATCGGATGTATGGACTTGATGCCTGAGACGCTCTCTAAGACGATGAAGTATGTATAGACTTTACAGTGTATGGATCCTCAGTGAGACGCAAGTTGAGACCATGCAGTGTACAGACTTCATGTTTAACATGCATGAGAACCAGTGTACAGACATGCTGTCCTCACAGCTGACGACTCCAGTGTATAGACTTGCTGAGGGAGTGACTGTACAGAGTTTGGAATGTTAGACCCAATGTATAGACTTCAGCAAGATTGCCAGTGTATAGACTTGGTGAACTGACTCCAATGTACAGACTTGCAGATGCGAAGCCGATGTACAGACTTAGTTCCTGTAGCAGTGTATAGACTTGAAGGTCTGAAGGCGATGTATAGACTTGGTGAACACTGCAACATCAATCGGTTGTATAGAGTAGGGGCTGCACATACTTTGGCAATGTGTAGACTTAGAAGACATATGAATGTGTAGACTTCGAAGGATTGAGACGAACTGTTCACGCTGTACAGACTTGGTGAAAGCTGAAGGAGCGAGCGATGTACAGACTTCACCAACAAGCTTGAACACGAACAGGCTGCCCAGTGCACTGTATAGACTTGGACCAAGGCATGAACAGTGGAAGCTACAGTCCAATGTATGGACTTTGAAGGATTTGAGCGTGAGACTGTATAGACTTGGCCCCTTTCCGGATGTATAGACTTTGAGTCAAGAAGACCAATGTGTGGGCTTACTATAAAGAACAATGTACTGATGGGTCGACGCATCAGCAAGGGTGGGTCGACCCACCACTGTCCATACTATCCAAACAGAATGTAGACATGGGGTTCAGCTGAGGTTGTATGGACTTTGACGAAGTGAAGCAGTGTACAGACTTTGAATCAAACCGATGTATAGACTTGAATGGGCATGGAGTGTATAGACTTGAGTTACTATAGCAACGTGTAGACTTTGCCTTAGACGCTAAATGAAACGGACTTTAGCCAATGCAATGTATAGGCTTGAATGAGAGTCCAATGTATAGACTCTTAGCCATGAACAAATGCAATGCAGTCTGATGTGTAGACTTTGCAACCAACAGCCAATGTATAGACTTGGCCAATGCTGTCTAGCCTATGCACAAAGTGAGACATGCAGAGACATGACATCTGACAGAATGCAATGCATCTATATAAACAACAAATGCCACTGATGCAGAGTATGCTAAACGCAAAAACTATAGCAATGAATAGATCAGACAGGGCACACTCATGCATTCTCCACAGAACATAATAAGTCATATGCATTCAAATCAACATGCCATCATCATATCAAAACACATTTCATGATGCTGTCTAAACAATATCCAAAGCACTCACTGTGTTGCTATCATCAAAACAAAATAGTATTACTATCATCAAAACACATAGCACATGCTTGCGCCTAAGGGGCACAACATTCTCCCCCTTTTTGATGATGGCAATACTACACTGTGAGTAATGCTGATGACACAAACTTGAGTAATGCTGATGACACAAACTATTCTCCCCCTTTGACTTCATAAAAAAGAAAATAGTTTGAGAAATTATAACATGTATAAAAATTCAGTCAATTTCTCCCTCTTGCAAGAACATGATTCTCCCCCTTTAAGATTTTCAGCAAAAGCATGAGTTAGAGATGATCAAAAGGAACCTGCATGCACTGAGTGAATGATATTCTCCCTCTTTGGCAAACAATCTCCCCCTTTGGTATAATCAAAATAAACCATGGGAAGGGGTATGAATGTAGATGCAGATACTAGAAATATCAATCCAAGAGCACAATTCTTCTCCTTCTATGCAGCATGATGCATATGACAAAGAGGCTCCCCCTCAATAAATGGAACCTTATGAAATGAATGAGAAGGAGACCACAGGGGCAAACAAGGAGAAGTTCAGGTCAATGAGCAGAAGAGGTTCAATTAGCAGATTTTTAAAGAAGCTCCAATCTCAGAAAATTCAGTCAGATTTTCAGAGAGATATCAATCTCATAAATCCAAAACATAAGTTTTCAAAGTCTTCCATTATAAGGGCTTATGAATGAGCTTTATTGAACAGCATGGTTTAAACATGATGTATGCAGAGTTTATCAATAAAATTCTGTATTGATATCTAAAACCATGTTTTAATAAAAATGAACCAAGCCCTCATATTTATCTTGATTATCCTCCCTTTGTCTTACACAATCAAATTTATTGACTTCTTTCAGAATTACATGCATTAGTATTGAGATTAAGCAATTATGAAGTCATATTATTTTATCTAGGGTTGTAGCAATTTGATTTTAGCATCAATATTCAGATATTGAGATATGTTCAACAATTTTTCATGCTACAAATTTTACGAGCAGTCTAGTTCAGTGCACACCTTGTAACTAGAGGATATACCTTGATCAGAGGC
This sequence comes from Amorphophallus konjac, assembly GCA_022559845.1. NCBI lineage: Eukaryota > Viridiplantae > Streptophyta > Magnoliopsida > Alismatales > Araceae > Amorphophallus > Amorphophallus konjac. Next base: position 414,772,941 of record CM040120.1, read on the forward strand.
CAATATCCCTAAGCACTTAGTGTGACTAACTGTCATGCTATATATGAACAGAGATAGCATTTACACATCATGACACACTTCAAATCATTTCTTGATGAGTGAGTTGTATTTCTCAGTGTGCATGCCATTGCTCTGCCTAAATTTCAATGAATTCTTAATCAGAGTTAACTATGGTACCTCATGACACAGTCCTTTGGACATGTGTTTCTCAGTGACCAAGGTCATTGCTCTGACAGATATTACCCTTTAGACTTTTCAGAAAAATTCATTTGCTTCAAGTCAATAATAATTTCATGTACTTAATCAGTTGAAGTCATGTATTCAAGAGTGCAGATTTCAGAAGTTTTCACAAGACACAACATGAAACAGATGGTTAAGGTTTATTAAACATGCTTCAGATATTTTTAAGAGATTTTAAAGTCAACCCTTGAGTATATTAAACTTAAACCACCTGAGTTATTTCAGATATTCATAAAAACGTATAATAGAAGATTTCTAGTTCAAAATTTTCAGATTTATGATCGAGATAGCCCATTGAAATCTTCATGAAGGACTGATAGAATTTTGAACCCAAAAGATACCAATTGATAGGAGAAATACCAATTGTTAAGAGAGATTGTGAAGCTCAAAGTTTTCAGAATATGATTAAGGTTTGTCAACAAAATCAATAAGAAATGATATGCAATGAGTTCTGACACATGTATGCATTTGACAACCTATATGTAATGCATTGACTCCCCCTCACAATATGCATTCAAACTCTCTTTTTGGCATTTTCAATATAAGGAAATGCAATGCACTATATGTATGCAAAAACATGCAATTAACTCCCCCTGAAGACATGCAATGTTTGCCATGAGATACTGAACATATGATTTTGATTCATGCACATTCAGACTGTCCTAACCAGCAAAGTGACCCATGGTACGAGGCGGAGCACTTGGTCTAAAAGACCACCTCACACATAGTAAGAACCTCCAGATAGACCTCCCTGCCTTTTGGTACCTTACCATTTATATACCATTGAGGTCATGCATGATTATTCAACATGCAGTCCTATATGCAATTCAGAATTTTAGTGAGCTATTGCAATACACAAATTTCAAGTCACACTCATAATCAGTTCAGATTTTTCAGAAAATTCGAAATGCAATTTATTTTCAGAGTTTATGCATAACACAATTATCAAGCAATTGCAATTAGCCTATGTATGCATCAGATACAGACAACCCTTTTTAATCTGATATTTGCACAGAACTCTCAGCAAATGCATGATCAGAAAATAATGCACATGGCAAATGATGAATGAAAATGCAAAAACAGATTTAACTTGTTATGCATTAAAACTAAAAACAAGAAGAGCAGGAAGTTTACCTGAAAAGTTCAGTATGGGGTTTTCTTCTTGAGTGCCTTGGATCATTACCCCTTTTTATTCCAGTCCCAAGGCACACCTGCATAGCAATGTTATTTTGCACAAACAGGTACCCAAGAAGTCTTGGGTCCTGACAAAACAGTATTACTCCTAGCAGGTTTTCTCAGCACATTTCTAGGAGCAGTTTTCAGATCTGATTTATGCACATTCTTGTTAGCATGAATTCTATGTGCATATACATGAGATTTCTTGATAACAGAATAAAAATTTTGTTTGCCAAAACCAGTTTGGTTTTGATATCCTGCCAGCCAACAGGTTGCAGCCCTGTGACCTGGCTTCCCACAATGATGGCATGTAAATTTCGCAACATGGAATTTAGCAGAGTTATTCTGAACATGTCAACAATCTCCAGCTCTGTGGTCTGGCTTCCCACATTGATAGCATGCAGGAGACTTTCCAATGGCAGGTTTAGAATTTAATTTTCTACCCTGAGCATGCCAACAGTGGGCTGAAATGTGGCCCATCTTGCCACAGTGAAAGCATGAATTAAAACTTTTCTTACCAGCATTCAGCCAGCATTCAAATCTCTTATGACCCAATTTTTCACAATTAAAGCATGTCATATGCTGGTTTATTGGAACAGACTTGTTCTTGTTAAGAGCATGATCGTTTGCATGAAATTTATTCTTATCACTAATAAACTAGCATTGTGAAATTTTGTGTCCTAGTTTACCACAATGAAAACACTCAATTTTCCTTTTCTGAGATGAAAGATTTTTATCATGATATCTCCTAGCATTCTTATCATCCTTCTCCATCAACTTACACTCATGCATCAGATGTCCAACTTTATGACAGTAATGACAGATAATCTTCTTTTTAGATGCATGTGAGTGTGTGTGAGGACTGTGATCAGCAAACACTGATGGACCCTTTTTATTTATTTTCTATTTTCCAATCATTTTCTGATTTTTATCATATTTTTCTATTTTCTTAGCCTTATACTGAGGTGAAAATGAAGTAGAAGGCTTTTCCTATTCAGAAGATTTAACAAAAAAATTTTCAAATTGGATCCATCGACCTTCCTCATGACTGGACTGTAGCCCAATCCCTCTTTCTTAAAATTATCCTTTGCTCCCAACATTTTCTGAGCAATGGGCTGTTTATCTTTAGAGGTGGTGGCTACATCTGAACCACTTACAAAAGATGTCATAACTTTGTTCTGAAGTTCCTTCTTGTTTATCTTATTGTAGCCCAGCCCTTCCTTCCTAGGGTTGATTTTTATACCTAGTAGCTTGTCTAGGTTTTTCTGCCCATCAACAAATTTAGACAAGGAAACTTTCAAATCCTGAATTTCATTTTCTAAAGAGGAAATATGTATCTCATAACTGGCAATCTCTTGCTCACAGTAATTCATAGCTTCATTCAAAACTTTGTTAGCAGTTTTATATTTTTCAATTTCATTTTCCAGATTACTCAGTTTATCAGAATCTTCAATGCAAACAGTTTTTCCTCTTTCTAAAGTAAGAAGTCTTTCAGACATCCCACTGTTTAACAGCTTCAATTTTTCAATTTCCTTTTTAAGCTTATCATTTTGAACCAATTCATTTATTAGAAGCTGATCTTCTAAATTGACTTCATACTTTCTTCCATTTTCAATTTCCTTCATATCTTTTTGTTGTTTTTCAAGATCTTTCTGTAATTCTATGTTTACAGACTTTATGGCATTAAGTTTTTCAATCAGTAATTTGTCCTCCTGTTTAAGTTTCTCTGATTTTTCATCATCTTCTTTGGAGAGTTTTCTGAGAGAGTCATCTTCAGATTTTAGCTTGTTTAGTTCAGAGTAAACACATTCAAGTTCCTTCTTCAGTTTTGCATTCTGATTTTTATACATATGATTATCAGACAGACATGCATCATGAAATTGCTTCGTACTTGAACAGTTTTCACATGAAGAGCTAGAACTATCTATCCCAGTACCCTTCTTCAACTTTTTATACTGTTTTCTTAAGCTCTCATGTGACTCTAACAATTCAGCATATGCATTCTCCCAATCATCAAGAGAAAAATTCTCGAAGAGATTTACCTCATCATCATCATCTTCATTTTGGCTGCTGCTTTGATTGCTTCTGTCAGCCATCATGCAGCTTGTTTGATTTCCTTTCCCGGCTCTCTTCATCATCTCCAACATATCCCTTGCAGATCTGCAATCAAGGAAACATGAGTGAAAGGCTTTGTCAGTGGCTGCTTTCATCAGATTTATAGCTGTCTGATTCTCCTCATGCATAGACTTGTGACTGTCAGTCCATTTGGACTTTTTCTTTGGTAGTTCATGAGGACCATGTGAAATTACTTTCCACAGGTCTGGATTCACAGATTTGATATAATTCTTCAGACTAGCGAACCATGCATTAAAATGCGTACCACTGAAGATCGGTGGATGAGCCATGAGAACACAACAGATTAATACAACAGGAATATTGATGCACTAAAAATAAATTAGCACCTAAGACTGCAAGATCGAATCTGCAGGTCGCTGGACCTTGTATGTAGACACCGGCTCTGATACCAACTGTTAGGGTGCTAGGCCCGGATACAGAGGGGGGTGAATTTATCCTTCTATGAATAATGGCCAAATAAAAACTCAGATGCTAGGCAAAAACCGGAATTAATCTAATTCGATTAAGCAAAATAACAAGCAGGTGGAGCGAGCCTATCCAAGCATCTAGCGGAAGCAAATCAAGCAATCAAACCACTGCTCAATAGATTTTTAGGTGGTTCGGTCCTCCAGACCTACATCCACCCCTCACTCCCAACCGGAGTGAGGCTTCACTAGCAAACGCTAGAACCAAGCAGACTCAGTCTGCAAACAGTCGCTGCCACACAGCTTGACCAGGGGAACAGCCTCCCCTCTTCCTCCCAACCGGAGGGACACCCAAGTGACTCCCAGCCACTTGGAAACTAGAGGTCGCAGACCTCTCTTCCTCCAGACCAGGAGGGACCCGACCTCAGTCCAGAGGATCGGAAGTACAAAGCTAACCAAATGAAGAAGGCAAAATGAGAAAGGAAAAATACACAGCGATCAGAAAGCTGTAAAGAAAGAAACACAGATGTGGCTCGCATGGAGCTGACTGGCCTGGATTTGATCCACGGTCCAGTAGACAGATCTTCAGGTAAGCTTCTCTTCCTCTTCTCTTCTCTCTCACTTTCTTTTTCTCTTAACCCTCACGAGCTCTCTAACTCTCTCTTTCTCTTCTTCTCCTTCTGCTCTTCTTCTCTTTCTTTTCTTCTTCTTTCGCAGGCTCTCTCTGTCTCTTCTCTTCTCTTCTCTGCAATCTACTGCAGCTCTTTTCTTCTTTTTGCTCTTTCACTCTCTCGATCTCTGCTCCTCTATTCTCTTCGGCTCACTCTCTCTCTTTTTCTTCTCTGGATCGAATACTCTCTGCTGCTCTCAGACTGGATGTATAGACTTTGCTCCTTTTTTTTTTTGATCAGTCTTCTTTAGTGGAAGAAGGCTCGTATATATAGCAGCAGCAGCAGCAGCAGCAGCAGCCCTTGGGCGCGTGGCTTCCACGTTTTCCCGCCCAAGGAATTCGCCAGATCCGAGGCAGCTTCATCCAGGTGTCAGCATCTGCATACCTCGTCCTTGGATCACGTGCCTTCAGCTTCTCGAACAGTACCTGCCACACAGACATAAGTAGATATCAGTTGGATGTATATACTTGGTTCAGGTGTTAACAAAGTGTGTACAGTCAACCTGCAGCATGAGTGAATAGACTTTGAAGTTAACAATCGAGTGTATAGAGTTGAAGGTTAACAATCGAGTGTATAGAGTTAGTTGAGTGAGCATGCGGTGTATAGACTTCACATATGAAGACATCCGTTGTTCAGACTTGAAGAACATTCAACAATGTGCAGACTTCATTGAATGAGGGAGCAATGGCAGACTTCAGGATGTATAGGCTTGTGAATGCAATGTACAAACTCTCCAATGTATGGACTTCAAATATGTGAAGCTATGCGATGTGCATACTTTGAAGAACAGCAAGTGAGTAAGTGTGTACACTAAGTGAGTGTATTGACTTGGAGTCTTCATGCGGGCTCAGTGTATAGACTTACAGACTGATGCACTAATAAGCCTATCAGATGTCTAGACTTAGATGTAAAAACATGTAATGCAACACAGTGTATATACTTAGAACATATGCACTATGCAGACTCATCCATTGTATACACTTGCACCGACCAATATATAGACATGAAGATGCGAAGCCCTCGTTGAATAGACTTTGAGACCTGATGCATGAACAGTGTGCCAATGTATAGACTTCAGCTTGAGACGCTTACAGAGATGATCGGATGTATGGACTTGATGCCTGAGACGCTCTCTAAGATGATGAAGTATGTATAGACTTTACAGTGTATGGATCCTCAGTGAGACGCAAGTTGAGACCATGCAGTGTACAGACTTCATGTTTAACATGCATGAGAACCAGTGTACAGACATGCTGTCCTCACAGCTGACGACTCCAGTGTATAGACTTGCTGAGGGAGTGACTGTACAGAGTTTGGAATGTTAGACCCAAGGTATAGACTTCAGCAAGATTGCCAGTGTATAGACTTGTACAGTGCAGCGAGTGTACAGACTTTGAGTGTTAGGGCCAATGTATAGACTTGAACGTCCACTGTGGATGTATAGACTTGACGACCCTGAGCCAATGTGTAGACTTTGCGCTGTATAGACTTTAGGCTTTAAACGCTTGAGCTGAAGATAATGTGCAGACTTAGCGATGTATAGACTTGGTGAACACTACAACATCAATCGGTTGTATAGAGTAGGGGCTGCACATACTTTGGCAATGTGTAGACTTAGAAGACATATGAATGTGTAGACTTTGAAGGATTGAGACGAACTGTTCACGCTGTACAGACTTGGTGAAAGCTGAAGGAGCGAGCGATGTACAGACTTCACCAACAAGCTTGAACACAAACAGGCTGCATAGTGCACTGTATAGACTTGGACCAAGGCATGAACAGTGGAAGCTACAGTCCAATGTATGGACTTTGAAGGATTTGAGCGTGAGACTGTATAGACTTGGCCCCTTTCCGGATGTATAGACTTTGAGTCAAGAAGACCAATGTGTGGGCTTACTATAAAGAACAATGTACTGATGGGTCGACGCATCAGCAAGGGTGGGTCGACCCACCACTGTCCATACTATCCAAACAGAATGTAGACATGGGGTTCAGCTGAGGTTGTATGGACTTTGACGAAGTGAAGCAGTGTACAGACTTTGAATCAAACCGATGTATAGACTTGAATGGGCATGGAGTGTATAGACTTGAGTTACTGTAGCAACGTGTAGACTTTGCCTTAGACGCTAAATGAAACGGACTTTAGCCAATGCAATGTATAGGCTTGAATGAGAGTCCAATGTATAGACTCTTAGCCATGAACAAATGCAATGCAGTCTGATGTGTAGACTTTACAACCAACAGCCAATGTATAGACTTGGCCAATGCTGTCTAGCCTATGCACAAAGTGAGACATGCAGAGACATGACATCTGACAGAATGCAATGCATCTATATAAACAACAAATGCCACTGATGCAGAGTATGCTAAACGCAAAAACTATAGCAATGAATAGATCAGACAGGGCACACTCATGCATTCTCCACAGAACATAATAAGTCATATGCATTCAAATCAACATGCCATCATCATATCAAAACACATTTCATGATGCTGTCTAAACAATATCCAAAGCACTCACTGTGTTGCTACATCAAAATAAAATAGCATTGCTATCATCAAAACACATAGCACATGCTTGCGCCTAAGGGGCACAACAATGCTTTCCTGCGAAACAAACATAAAACAAGAGGTAAAACCCATTAGAAAATGCTAAGTGTAGAAATCTGTCCAAGTGTATAAAGTAGCATGAAAGATTAAGGGCAAACTTACCCGGGGAGGGTTTTTAACCCTTATGGAAGGGTGCAAACAATAGGTGTGTATATTGTGATGAGACTAGAGTGCAAAGATTAATTTAATATGACATGATGAACATAGAGAAAGAAGGTGCAAAAGTGCAAGTCACAAGAAAAACTGTGCAAACAGTGTAAATTAGGTGCAAAGACTGATATAAACAGTGGGGAAAATGAAGTCCAAATGGGGAGAAATTTGAGATGACAGAAGCCTTGAGTGTTGTGAAGAAGCAGGAACATGAATCACTCCAAAAGAAGGTCGGGACAGAAAGTTATGGCACCGGCGATTTGACAAAAAATGTGGATTGTGCAGAAAATGCAGAATAGTGCACAAAGTGGACTCAAAGAATGATGAATATCTCACATGATAGAACACCAAAAGAGGATAGAGAGGATTCTATGGAAAGATGAGAATGTTGTGGTGAAACTAGGGCAGAAAGGAGAGTTTAAAACGGGGAAGACAGCAGTGAAAAATGGGGTGGAAAACTCAAGAAAACAGAAGGGTGCAGAACATGGGAGAAAAATGACTAAGTGTAAAAACAGAATGAAAGTGCAAAACTCATAGACAAAAATATGAAGGAAGATGACGAGGTAATGAGCCCAAATCCGAGCTTGGATTTGAAAGCACGGATCAAGAGTGCCCCACGGCCTCGCACCGGCGACGCAAACATGCCCCCGTCGCAAGAAATCTGAGTTTCAGCAAAGTGCAGAACTGTGTAGTGAAACATCAAAAGTTGGGGCATGGAAGAGGGGGGAAAGATATAAGAAATAAGGCAAACATATAATCAACGTGAAGCTAATACTCCCCTCTTCAAGATGGAGTGAAGGGAGGATGAAAAGGATGAAGCACGACTCCGCCCCGGCTTGATGAACAGGCCCCCGTCGTGGACTTTGTAGCAGAAATCAGCAAACTGTGATGATTTGCCAAAAGTAGGGGCGAAGTTGAGAGGGAAAACGTTGATAAAATCGAGCAAATAAGGAACCAAAACGAAGCTTATACTTCCCTCTTCAGGCTTTGGTCGAAGGGTTGAGTAGACAATCCGGCATGGCTTCGCCGTCGCCTTGAAAACACGCCCCCGTCGCACAGGAAATCTGGGCAGGTTTATATAGAAAAGTGGTGAAACCCACAACTTTCTCCCACGATTCCAGAAGATAGAGTCCACCAAATCTCGAGATCTCTGGATCATTCTCGAGATAAAAGTCAAGATAAGACATAGGAGAAAACATGACCCTTTTTGGTGGAAGGATCTGGAAGATATTTCCGCTGCAAGAAGGGCCCGGAGCCTAATCTGACAGAATTTTTGTTGGTCAAAAATACATAAAACCTGATATTGCGGCCAAGATTCCAAGAGATATAGCCCATCAAAAATTGATTTCTATGAACTAAATTCAAGATAATACAAAGGACTAGAAGTAGAAAAAAACGGGGATCAATTTGGATAAGTATTCGAAAAGTTATGGCCGCCGCAAGATTGTCCCGTCGCGCTGGTTTATGGAGAGTCCAGAGCAGGCTGGACTCTTATTGGCTTAACGGTCTTTTGACCGACTGTTAAGGAGTAAACGGTCGTCGACCGACCGTTTGCAATGATAAATGGCCATTTGCACGACCGTTTAGGGCAGACCTTACGCGACTTTGGAAATTGGATCATATCTCCCAAACGGTGTAGAATTAGCGAAAGTGGTAGAAGAAATTGTAGATAACTCAACAATGAACAACTTTTGTGAAGAAAGTAAGATGAGAAAATGATCAGAAAGAGAGAAAATGTGACGAGAATAGAGAGGAAAAATATCGGGACGTAGGTGAACAGTGTAGTCTACCAGAAAAATGTAAATAACTTGAAATCGGTGGAGAACTGGCCAATGACATAGAAGAAGAAATTGTAGGAATTTGAAAGATGAACAACTTTGGTGAAGAGCACATTTTAAATAGAGGAATAGAAAGAGATGAAAAGGGGGCCGCATTTAGAACTGCGTAACGAAGAGGGCCGAATGCTTGATGGAGAGCCGACCAAAATGGGCCACAAGCTGACTTGGAAGTCGGAAGGTGATAAGATAGGCTCCAGGGCTCTAAGAAATCATGATCTCTAGGGCTCAAAGGGAATGAAACAATGAAATGGGCTCAAAACTCATCCAAGGAAGGCTCTAAAATAATGAGTAATTCGGGACATCAAAAATGATGAATAAGAGAAATGACGTAACTTGCGGGCTAAAAATGGGTGTCAACACTTTCCTCGAAGGATGTGAACCGACATATCTTGGCGGTTCATGCTTAGGCCGTTAAGGTCCTTATGGCGGTTCTGTCTTAGACCATTTGGGAACTGGATTACTTGACGAGTTACATTATCATTTCATGCTTCAAAAATTACAACTGTTATGCTCCATGCTTATATATGCTCTATTTTTGATGATGGCTAACCTTTTTATTTGAAAAATCATGAACGCCATCACGCTTCATCACCGCTCGCCAGATAGGTAAGTCAGGTAAGTATTTCGATCCCTAGTCCCTTAATGCATTACTATATGGTATCTATGATATATTTCCTCGAGAACCGGCTGGTCATTCATGTGTTCCAGGATCTGATGTTCCCCTTTGACAAAAATAATGATGATCTAAGTGCACATGTTTAATCATTGAATAGGCCATTGGGTTGGCCGAGTTAGGGGACGATGGTTCTATCTTGCGCGCCGTGGTGGCAGATAGTATCTTGACCCTGATTTGTCTGGTCTAGCAATATTATTCTCCAGTATCTTGTTATTTTTATTCTTTCTTGGCATTCATTTTGATGATTTTTTTTTATTTTAGCCCAGCATGCATCATGCGCATCTTTGATCATTCACGTGCCCTCATCTGTCTGAGTGTCTCAGTAATAGTGGATAACTAATGTATTCATGGTCTTGAGTAAGGAGAGTCATTCCACTCTGAGTTGGAAGGTTTCCTTCGGTCTTTTTTGCTTGGTCTGGTTAGTTGAGGATTCCTGTCTGGAGTTTAGTTACTCAACTCTTTACTTTTTCGCTTGCTCTGACCGCCTATCAGCTGTGTGTTCCAGTGAGGAGGTTGGTCATGTTTTTCTTTTCCGTAGTTGTTAGTTCCTCCAGACGTGTGTCACTCGGTTTGACCATTCCTTGTGATTGATTCGAAGTTTTTCGGAAGATTCCTATCGCTCGTTGGTTGAGGACAGGTGTCGGTTTACCTTAACGCCCGCTTTTCAGTCCTCTCTGCTTCATTTTCGCTTCATCTCCGTGTTCCATGTCGCTTTCGCTTCACCTCCGCTCGCTCCCCTGCAAAGAGGACGTTAAGGAGGGGCATCTCTTGACACTCGTTTTATGACCAATGAGTTGGGTCATTTCCTTGCTCATCTTTATGATGCTCCGAGTTGTTCACCCTTACTAGGCCTTCTTGGTCAGTTTTGAGGCCTATTTCTTGGGTCACCTCTTCTTGGTTGGGTCTCGCTCCTCATTCTTTGTCCGCTGGATGAAGCTTAGCAAGCCTTCATATTATTTACCACCCCATTGTCTCTAGCGGCCTATCCCTGGTGCATTTGCTGACGTGTAGCGCTCCTTCCTTCGACCGCTTGCTGACGCCAAAGTACAAAAGCCAACAGCCTTCCTCAGGCCTTATTTTATCTTATCTGTTACGCTCTAGCAATTTATCGTGGGACCGTCATATGCTTCTGGCGCGTGAACCTTCGACCGCCACCAGCATGCAGAGTCCTTATTACGAAAACTTCGCCCGTTGACCTTATCTGTTGTTGGATAACGCTGGGTGGCGGTCCATACTTCGGCCGTCAAATGGATGTGGCAGTTTATCATAAGGCCGTTTCATCAGACAGAGAGTCCTGATTGACTGTCTTTTCTCTACTACGCCGTGGCCGGATTGAGAGTTTGATTCTATGATTTCTCCCTCAGTGCACATCCTTAGAAGCTCCCGTTTGTTTCTATGGACTCTTGGGAGTATTTTCTTCAAGGATTATCTGGTTTTTGGCCTAATTTTGAGTCATTATCCCTCCAACTCGAGCCTAGACTTTGAGGGTCTATAAATAGAACCGTTGACTTGATGGGTTAAAGAGGAGATTTCTGGAGTTCACAACGAAGTGCTGCCGCATCCTGGAGCTAGAACCAACCAAGGAGAACTACTTCACACGTCCGTCTGCCTCCTAAGTTCAAGGAGTATCAAGTTCCAAGGGTCTTAGTGTTTTCTTGTGTTTTCGGTTCTTTTTCCCCCTCATAAGCATCAAAGCATCTTCCCCTCCTCTTCTCTCACGTTCTTCACTCTTCTGCATCATTTTAAAACCTCCTCCTATCTTTTCAAACGCCCCATAGGGGTTAAAAAAACACCACCCCCGGTATTCCCCTCTCCTTTTGCATGTTTTCAAGTTTTCTTTCATTATAGTTATTACACTCTTCAAAGGGCTAATCTGGGTGTTCTTTCTGTGTCTCTACACATTTTTACAGGTTTCACAGGTCCCTAGCACGAGACCCAAGTCTTCTGGACGGCCAGGAGAAGTGGAGATCAAAAGTCCCAAAGTTCCTTTTCTAGGTTCTGTGGCGGTTCTTCCCAGGAGCGTTTCAGGGATTCTTGCGATTTATCGTGAGACCGCTATCTCGCTGTGGCGCGTTGATCTTCGACCGTTTCAGTTCACAGAAGTGCAGTTCTCTCTCCCGTGGGCGGGGTGTTGCATCCACCTATTTCCAAGGTATTTATCTTAGCTTTGGCTAGTTTAATACTTTGGTGGCGATCACATCTTTCTAGTTTGGGCAGTAGTCCTCTCTCTTTCCTCATATCTTTTCTTTCTTTGCTTTGTTTTGCTTGCTCCACACCCACGGTGTGTGTTTTCTTTTATTCCCTTGCTTGATGCCCCGGCGTGTGTTTTTCTTTTCCTTTGCTTAGTTCTCATAGAGATTGCATGCCCATGCTTAGATTCCATGTTGATTGCCTAGGTTCATGCTGTACATGTTTATAGGTTGATTGCATATTGCACATTGCTTATTCATATTTCTATTGTTGACATCATATCTCATTCCCAAAAGGAACCAAATATAAATCAACAACAAGCACCAAGGCGCTTCCAACATTTTTCGTCCGAATGACCGAACTTCTCACAGAAAGTGTAAGCCGGCATGACTTGCTTCTCTTCTTCTTTTACTCGCTTGTTCTTGCCATTCTCGTTGCCATTACGGGACCTCTTCTTGTTATCACGGGACTTATAGGTCCCCGTGATACTAAATTTGTCTTCTTTCCTTCCTCACATGTCCTTGCGACTAGGTTCTTCACTTTTGCCCTTGTACTTCTCGACCTTCTCAAGGGTCCTTTCACATAAGTGGGCTCTATGGACCATCTCCGTGTAGGTCTGAATATTTTGTGGCCCAAGTTGTTTGACGAAGACGGGCCTCAAACCGTCCATAAAGTGATTGGCCTTCAAGAGCTCCGTGCTAATAAGATGTGGAGCATATGGGGCTAGTTTTGAGAATTTAAGTTCATATTTCACTATGGACATCATATCTTTCCTAAGAGAGACAAATTCCGCAGCCTTCCTTTCCCGGACATGCTCCGAGAAATACTTCTCTTGGAAGAGTTTAAGATACTTCCCCCAAGTAATTTGTGCATTATGAAAATGGGCCAAGGTAGCTTTCCACCACGTGCGAGCATCTTTATTTAGTTGGAATGTAGCCAATAGGACCTTCTCCTGGTCCGTACATTGCATGACATTACAGATATTGTCCATTTCATCGATCCAATTCTCTGCCTCATCTGGGTTAGATGAACTCGAGAATCGTGGAGGGCTCATACTCCGAAAGTTCCTGTGTAGATCACTAGCGCCCGCCCGCACGCCAGCTTGTGCGATAGTCTACAGGGCCTGCGTAAGACCCGCAATCGTTTGTTGCATAGCTTCCCAGTTTGCTCGGTTAGCGGCCATTTGGAAAGCAAGGTTCCTAAGAAAATAAATAATTTATCATTTTTCTTGAGAATTTATGGGGCTTAACCTAAAGGTTAATTATTACTAGAGATCTAGCTTAACCATAACCCAAGCTCTACCCAATCTCACATGGGTTTAGAATTTTCTTCCTAGTTCATAGGTGTGGGTCCTTAACCCTTGGACTAAACCTATTGTTGACACCCGTTTCTGGCCCACAAATCGCATTATTTCTCTTATTTATCTCCATAATGTCCTAAATTAACCATTGTGTTGGAGCCTTCTTTGAGCCTATCTCAAGCCCATATCTTGGCCATTTTTCAAACCCATTTAGCCTTGGAAGCATCTATCTTTGATTCCCCAACTTTCGGGCCCGTTCTGGGTCCATTCGGAGCTCAAACGGACGTCTGGGGGTCAAATTACGCAAGCGGGCTGAAAACGGTTGTTCAAATGATCGTTTCTTGTTGCAAACGGTCGGTCGACCGACCGCTAGCCTAGGTGAGAGTCCAGCGCGAGCTGGACTCTATCCTAAAATCTGCACGACGGGCCTATCTTTCGGCGGGTGTAACTTCTAGAAACCAACTCCGAATTGACCCAGGTTTGTTTCTATCTCTTATCCTTTGGATTATATCGAGTTTGATCCATAGAGCTCGAATTTTCATTGGATACATCTCTCGGAATCGTGGTTGAAAGTTCTGGGTTTATGCATCCTAGTACAAATCAAACTCTTATTTTCTGTGCGATGGGCCTACCTTCCAAGAGCCATAACTTCTAGAATCCTCCTCCAAATTGAGTCCCACTTATTCCTACCTCTTGCCCTTAGTATTATCTTGAGTTTGATCCATAGAACTCAAATTTTGGTGGACTTATCTCCTAAAAACATGGGCGAACTTTTTGGGTTTCCTGCAAACCTCTATATAAACTGCCCAGTTCGCAGTTGCAAAGGAGAGCTCTTTCTGGACGTGGGGTGAAGCCATGCTGGATTGTCTACTCACAACTTTGACTCCATATTGAAGAGGAAAGTATTAGCTTTCCATTCCATCTTTCTAGGCTTGATTTCGTAGTCTATTCTCTTTGTTCTAGCTCTCTTAAAATCACAAATCATCACAACTGTGCTGTTTTCTGCACACTTTTGAACTTTTCTCCATATTGTGTCGCCTCTCCCCGCAGTTCTGCTGTGTGTTTTCTCCTCCTATTTATTCCTATGCATGCATAACACATACACCTATCTTTTCCACCCTTCCACAGGGGTTAAAAACCTCCCCCCGGTGAGTTTGCCCTCAATTTCTACCCCTATTTTATCAGTGCAGGATTTATACTACACTTCATGATCTAATGGGTTTTGCCTTTGTGTTTTGGCTTTGTTTTGTAGGAGAGCATGATATGAATGTGGGGCCCTCTTCTTCTAGCCGGTTGAAAGATGAGGAGGTTTGAATCTACAAGTTCCCCGCACCCGTTTGTCAAGCGCGATCAAGTCTTCATCTTTCCGAGGTACACGGCATCGTTCTCTTCATCCCTTCATCATTTCGGCGTTGTTGGAACCTTGGTGGCGACCACGGTATGTCTTTCCTTTCATCCCCCTTCTCTTTGTTCATATTGTTGCATGTTCATGCATACATATTAGTTTAAAGGGGCGAGGTGGAACTATTAAACAACCTACAATTTTTTGGCGATCACGGTGGGACACCAATGCCCATCACATTTGTTTTCATACTCTTTTGTAAGTTGGGCGTGTGCATGTTCATGTTTAGGTAGTATTTTCCAAACTCTCCCACTGTTTTGGGCGTTTTAAGGGCTTTGGTAACCTTGCGGTCTTATGGTAGACCGCAAGCAGTCAAGAAACGGTCATTTGGTAGACCACTTGTGGATTCTGGCAGTTCTGCGTGCGTGCTCACAAGGCCCTGTTCGTGGAGACATAACTTTTTATCTTGAGGTCCGACCCCGCTGATTTTTATTCCATTGCATAGCCCTTTGTATTTTCTTTCCATCCATATCTTGTTTGTATTATTTGGGTCACATTTGCATAGTCTAATATTGTCATCCTTTTTGAGTTTTCTGCATAAAGTCTGTAGGCAGGCTCAGGGACAGGTTCACAGGTATGACTTTGATTGATTATTTGATTGCCTTTCCGACGTTTGATTACGTTGATTTTTATTCCATTGGATAGTCCTTTGTATTATCTTTCCATCCATACTTTATTAGCATCATTTGGGTCACATTTGCTTAGTTAAATATTGTCATCCTTTTAGCATTTTGTGCATAAAATTTGCATGCGGTCTGCGCACAGGCCCATGGGGGCAACTTTCTTGGACGATTTGATTGACCTCCCGAGGTCCGATTGCCTTGTTCTTGGGCCCATTGGATAGTCCTTTGTATTATCTTTCCATCCATATTTTATTTGCATTATTTGGCTCACGTTTGCATAGTCAAATCTTGTCTCCATTTTTATATTTTATGCATAAAATCTGCATGCAGGTTGGAGGGGCAGATTCACAGGTATGTTTTACATTGACGATTTCTTTGCCTTTCGGGTTCCGATTGCGCTGTTTCCTGGTCCTGCCTTGTTGTCCTTTGTATTGTCTTCGTCCCCATATATATTTTGCGCTCATATCATTGTGTTTGCATAATTAAACCTTGCCTTCATTTTTCATTTTTAGGCTAGATTTTTGCATGCACCCCGGTGCACATAGGGCCATGCACTGCATATCATAGTTGCATTCCTACCTTGGTAAGTGATCCTCTCGTCTCCATATTCCTTGTAGTCAACTAGGTGATCTTATCCTGGACCTCCGTAAGTCCCCGCGAGCCGTGGATTCCCATACGGACGCTTGGCCGGTTGTGTTGGACATGTGTATAACATGTATAACTCTATTATTTTGATGATGTCCGACTATGTATGTTGGGCTTGTGTATAACATTTCTTTGTTTCGATGATGTCTGACTATGATTCATTAATATAGTTTGACCTGCATTTGATAGAGACAAACACTCATGCATTTCAGGTCAAGCCCACACCGGCAACAAAGTGTGTCTGCAAAGATAGAAAAAAATCAAGTAAGGCACAGAGATTGAGGCATTAGGTTACATAAGAATCAAGGCAGAATCATGGTTTTACAGAAATCCATGCAGTCAAGGCCATTGCAACTGCTGGAGATGATACACACACTGAAGTATCACAAGAGAAGTGTCGACTCCTTCAAAAGATGTGTCGACACTACAGCCATTACTCAACAGACCATGAAGGACCAAGGTCGATGCTAGTAGGCTAAGGAAAGCGACTAAGGTCTGTGCATGTCTTTATTGTGGTACAGCCAGTGCAACACCAAGTCAGTGCAACTTCTAGCTAGCACGCTCTATGGTCTGTGCATGTTTGCCTCAAGGCCCGTGCACATCCGCAGCAGGGTCGGTACACACTCAAGCCAGCGACAAACAAGGTCGGTGCACATCTGCTATGAAGTCAGTGCACATGTTTCCCTCATGCCTTAAAAGGACTACACACATGCTGTAAATCAAGTCCATGCACATCTACCATAAGGTTGGTGCACATTTGGCTCGTATACTGTTAGACAGGAGGACGGTGAGCTAGAAGGGGAGGGGATGAATAGATCACCATTTTTTAAAAATTCTTTGACTGAATCGAGGCAGGACCCTTAACCAATATAACGTAATTCACGAGCGCAGAACATAAATGACTCAAAGAGTCATCAGCACATATGCACAACCACCTAGCGAGCGGTCAGACCAAGATTTCAATCATCAGCATTCACATTTACTTAATGAACCCAGACAAAATCATAAGGAATAGAGATGCGCACAACCATACCACGGAGAACAAGAGATTTAGATGGTTCAGTCTGCAACCTGCAGACTTACGTCCATCCCTCACTCAAGGCCGAGTGAGGCTTCCTTTCACAAGAAAGAATGGTAGACTCAGTCTGCCTACAAGACGCTGATCCACAGCTTGGGGATCGAAATCCCTACAGACGCTGATCATACAGCTTGAACCCAGGTCTCACACCCCAAGACCTGACCAGGAGATGACTCTCCCTTCCTCTTAGACAAGAGGGAACCCAGCAGTGACTCGCCCTCACTGCAATTCAGAGACACTGTCTCTCTTCCTCCACAGCCGGAGGGAACAACCCAGATAGC
The DNA here is from genome assembly GCA_022559845.1 of Amorphophallus konjac. NCBI lineage: Eukaryota > Viridiplantae > Streptophyta > Magnoliopsida > Alismatales > Araceae > Amorphophallus > Amorphophallus konjac. The sequence goes on from CM040120.1 coordinate 414,790,361, forward strand.
CTCCTCACTATCTGATCACAGCAACCCCTGGAGGCCACCTCCCTTCCTCTGATCTGATTCAGAGGGAATCACAATGCAACCCAGAGGATCCACCTCTCTTCCTCTACACCTAGAGGGAACGATAAAGCAGAGTATCAGAATTTAAGAACAGACATCTGAAAACATAAAGAGATATTGAAGACAATCGAACGAAGAAATAATGTAGCTTCTTAAAGAAGTATAGACAAAGCATAGCAGAAAACCATCCTCTCCTTCACCACTCTCTCTCTCTCTTCCAGGTACGATCAATGAGTGGATCAGGCAGGCTTCTCCTCTCCTTCCTCTCGCTCTGGCCTCACCCTCTTCCTTGTGGTTTTCGGCAGCTTTTCAAGAGCAGAACCCTTCATATATATATCCAACCTCACGAGAGAGTGAGGGTTTGGAACACACGCGCGAGGACATGCTTCCGGTTGAACTGAGCCACGTGTTAGACGATTGTTCCCTCGGATCACGTGCTCACATGATTGGAGTAACGTTCCAATTTGTCTTTAAGTCCCTGTAAGGTTTCAGAGAACATTCAGACAATCTCAGAAAAATTCAAGTCATAAATTGTTCACACAGATTGCACGGGACTTATGAAAAGACAGAAGAGCGCGTCAACGCACTAAAGTCAAGACGTTAACGCAATGGATATAAAGAGAACAGGTGCTTTGACAAAACACACTAATACGTCAACGCATCAGTTGACAGCGTTGACGCTTCTGCTGGGAGGTTGATCAAAAGAACCTTTGGTCAAAAACTCAAGGCGTCGATGCTTCCATTGTGTAGCGTCGCCTCAGCTCCTTGGACGAGACGCACAATGTCTTTGTAACAACCCAAAGCGTCAACGCTCTAGGTGACAGCGTCGACTCAGCTTCACATGCGAGACGCTCAAGCCCTTGGCACCAAGCCAATGCGTCTACGCTTCCATCGTGCAGCGTCGACGCAGTGGACAAAACAGCAAGCGAACGACGCACTAATGCGTCTACGCACCCAGCCAAGTGCGTCAACGCACTAAGTGTACAGAACCCATATAATCAAGACAAGTATGAGCTCATGGGTGTACATGATAGAGGAGCATCAAAACAGAAAAAGCATGATGAAAAGGCATTTGATCCATAGATGTGCATGCAAGACAACAACATTAGATCCTGAGAATATTTAGACAATTCAAGATCTTTATCATTCATTTAGGAGCAACAAGATGATTATCATATAAATAATTTGATTCATAGTGTTAGTCATCATCAAAACTACAGAGATGCAACAATCTCCCCCTTTTTGATGATGGCAACACCATGAGTCAAATTTAGTGAAAGGAGAAATACAAACTTAAAACATTCTCAATAAAGGCAGCAACCCCTTTCAACCTACTCCTCTTGTCAGACTTTTCAACCCCTTTTTTTTGTTTTAACTTTTACTCCCCCTTTTTCTTTTTTTTAACTTTTACTCCCCCTTTCAACCTTCTCCCCCTTTGACATCATCAAAACAAGGAGAAGGAGAGATGTTGTCGCTGGACTGATGAGAAAAGATGGAGAGGATTCCAATAGTAGACACTCATTGTCAAATCTTAGATGCTTAAGTGGGGCTGTAAGGTCCAGTGAAGAATCTTGGAGTTCTTGTAAGAGAAGGAGATTCAGAATAAACTTGAAGTTTATCAACTTACTATGATTATGAGAGAAGAGCAAGTGGCAACAAGTATGACTGAGGTAGCTGTTAAGGCTTGTCAAAGAGACAACAAGAGTTTGAACCACTAAAACAGCCTGTAGGCATTGAGGACAAATAGTCCAGGCAGAGAAGGCACAGTTGGAGTGTATTTGGCCAGTTATACTTTTGACATTAAGTATGCACCTTGGTCAGAGGCCAGCATCCTCAGTTACTCAGTGTAAGAGCCTCATCACTTCTCAATTAGAGAACAGAGATAGTGACCATTGGTTGTTTCATGAGGAGACACCTTGATCAGAGGCCAGAATCCCCAGTTACTCACCATTTTGTCATCATTGCTCTGCCAAGCAAAATTGTGAATAGTATTTCTTTCTTTTGATTTTGTTTTTGAGAACTGATACCTCATGACATAAGAAATTCTCATTTCATTGATGGGATTCCCAGTTTCTCAGTATGCAGTTTTAAGCACAGATAAGTTTAACTAGCTCAACAAGGGGTTGTTTGAAGACAAAGCCCAGGGCAAATATTGGAGGTCTTATCAAGATGTCCAAAGAGAAGCTCATAGACAGAAACCATTTCGTACAAGTCTAGCTTGTTCATGAGTCATGCAACAAGGTAAGAGGATATACTTGTGAAGGTTAATCTTAGCCTCTTAAGACTTACTAGAAGAGGATTCTAGCTGGACTTTAATTGCACAGACTTAAGAATGTAGGAAATGAATGAGGTTCTATTAAGAGGAATTTTCAAGATCAATTCAACATTTAATCCAGCAATAACACCCATCTTTCAAGTGTTTTTAACTAGTCAAGTTCCCCCTCTCTAGTAGCTCTATCTCCTATTCTACCCAGAAAACAGCAGAGAAGTAGAATTGACTATACTCAAGGCACACACCCGCTCCCCCTCACATAGGGACCCCCACCAGAAAAATAAGACAAAACTACCACTAACTTTATGGAGATACATGAACCAGAATCCATTGCCTCAAATCAGTCAGAGTTTGTAAATACCAAGTTCTCTTCTCAAGGAAGTGAATTTTTCAGTATCTAGAGGTTTTGTAAAAATATCAGCAATTTGATCTGCAGTCCAAACATGAATTAATTCAAATGTTTTATTTGCAATTTCATTTCTGATAAAGTGGTGCCTGATTTCAATGTGTTTTGTTCGTGAGTGTAAAACAGGATTCTTTGCAATGTTTATGGCACTAGTGTTATCACAAAAGATGGGAGTGCAACCTATCTCTACTTGGTAATCCTGAAGTTGATGCTTGATCCAGATAACCTGAGTGCCACAGCTGCTTGCAGCCACGTATTCAGCCTCAGCAGTGGAAAGAGCCACTGAATGTTGTTTCTTTGAGCTCCAAGAAACAAGGCATCCTCCTAAGAATTGGCAGTGGCCACTGGTGCTCTTCCTATCTAGTTTGCATCCAGCAAAGTCTGCATCAGTGTATGCAACTAAATCTAAAGTGCGTGAAGCAGGATATCATAAGCCTAGTGTATGTGTGGTAGACAGATATCTAAAGATTCTTTTTACAGCAGACACATGTAATTCAGTAGGCCTAGACTGATATCTTGCACATAAACCAACACTGAATTGTATGTCAGGCCTAGAGGCAGTTAGGTACAAGAGGGATCCGATCATACCTCTGTAGAGTTTTTCATCCACTTGTTTACCTGACTCATCTGCATTAAGGGTCATGCTTGTGCTCATTGGGGTGGAAATTTGCTTCAGGTTGGTCATCCCAAACCTTTTTAGGATATCCAGCGTGTACTTGGTTTGGTGGAAGAAACAGCCGTCTGTCATCTGATTTATCTGCAAGCCAAGGAAATAAGTCAGTTCCCCAACTAAGCTCATCTCAAATTCAGCTGACATAAGCTGTGAAAATTCCTTACACAGTTCAGGATTTGTTGATCCAAAGATGATGTCGTCCACATATACCTGAACTATGATGAGATCTTGTCGTAAATTCTTAGTGAATAAGGTTTGGTCAACTTTACCTCTGTTATATCCTTTATTTAGTAAAAAACTTGTCAGCCTTTCATACCAGGCCCGAGGAGCTTGCTTTAATCCATAAAGAGCTTTGTTTAACCTGAAAACTTGATCTGGTTTAGTCGAAAATTGAAAACCAGGAGGTTGTTCAACATAAACTTCTTCTTTTAGAATTCCATTCAAGAAAGCACTATTAACATCCATTTGTTGAAGTTTTATGTTGTTTGAACAAGCAAATGCTAATAGAATTCTGATAGCCTCCATTCTAGCTACTGGAGCAAAGGATTCATCAAAGTCCACTCCATACTCCTGACTGTAGCCTTTAGCTACAAGTCTAGCTTTATTCCTAGAGATGACACCTTCCTCATTCAGTTTGTTCTTAAAAACCCATTTTGTTCCTATTACATTGAAAATTTCAGGTCTAGGTACAATCTCCCAGACATTGTTTCTATCAAATTGCCCTAGTTCTTCACACATAGCAGTTACCCAATTCTCATCACTTAAGGCTTCTTCAATGGTTTTAGGCTCAATTTGAGAAACTAAAGCAATTAAGTCCTGATTCTGAACATTTCTAAAATGAGATCTTGTCCTAGGGGGATCATTAAGACTACCAATAATATTGGTTACAGGGTGGTCTTTTAAAACTCTGACATTCGTTGATGACTCACCTTGTTCAGCTGTACTTACTGGATTCAGATCAGTGGGTTCTTCTGCCGGTTGTACTTCCTCCTCTTGCATTTGTTCCAGGAACTCTCCATCATGACTTGTAGACCTGTTATCATCATTTGGACTGTTAGAGATTTTTGTTTCATCAAAAATAACATGAGGGGTTTCCTCTACAGTTCTATCAGTTTTATTAAAGACCCTGAAGGCTCTAGAAGTTTCAGAGTATCCTAGGAATATTCCTGGAATACTTCTAGCAGCGAATTTATCTAAGTCTCTCTTGTTGTTATTATGAATGAAGCATTTTGAACCAAAAATTTTGAAGTATGAGACATTAGGCCTCTTACCTTTCAGGAGTTCATATGGTGTTTTCTTATGTATGGGTCTTACCAAAGCTCTATTAAGTATGTAGCATGCTGTGTTTGCTGCTTCTGCCCAAAAACTCTTAGGTAGCTGACTCTCCATTAGTAGTGTTCTTGCCATTTCCACTATTGTTCGATTCCTTCTCTCCACAATTCCATTTTGCTCTGGGGTCCTGGGAGAAGAAAATTTGTGAGTCAGTCCCTCCTTGTCACAGAAGCTAGAAAATGAGGAGTTCTCAAACTCTCCTCCATGATCTGATTGAATAACAGTGATCTTGTGCCCTATATGTTTTTGCTTATTGATAAAATGTTCAAATTTTTGAAAAGTATCACTCTTATTTGCCAAGAAAAACAGCCATGCAAATCTAGAGTAGTCATCGACAATGACAAACCCAAATCTCTTACCATTTAGACTCTGGGTTCAGGTAGGACCAAAGAGATCCATGTGCAAGTGTTCCATGATCTTTGTTAACAAGCTCTCAGACCTAATTTTAAAGGAAGCTCGAGTTTGCTTGCCTAGAGCACAGGCCTCGCAAGGCTTAGAGAATGAATTGAACTTTAAGCTAGGCATGCCTCTAACTAAATCAAATTTAGCTAATGTATGCAAGGTGTTAAAGCTAGCATGGCCTAGTCGCCTATGCCAGTCAAACATGTTATTCTCTGAATCAGCAGTGAGACACAGATTAGACTCAGACTCAACATCAAGATCCACAATATAGACATTATTGACTCTATATGCAATGAACTTTATTTTCTCGGAGTTTGGTTCTAAAATTTTGCAAGTATGCTCATCAAAAAGAACCTTGTGACCCTTGTCACATAACTGACTAATACTGAATAAATTGTGTTGCAGACCTTCAACTAACAAGACTTTCTCAACAGAGTTGGAGGTTTTCTTACCAATGGTTCCGGTCCCATTGATTTGGCCTTTGTTTTTACCTCCAAACTTAACTGACCCTCCTGCTTTCAATTCAAGCTTGCTGAACTTTCTTTGATCCCCTGTCATGTGCCTAGAGCAGCCACTGTCGAGATACCACTTGTTGTTCTCGGCTGCTAGGCCCACCTGCACAATAACAATTTAAGTTGTGTGCTTTGGAACCCAAGGTAAGTTGGGTCCAAAAATACCGTTCAATTCATTAAGCACAGTCTTGGGAATCCAGATCTGTTTTAATCCCTTTTTCTTTCTATGCTGAGAGTTGACAGTTTTGTTATTGGTGTGCATTTTATTAGTTTCCTTTTGTCTCTCAAGGTGTGTCCAGTTTCTGTTAATAAAGGTTTGGGTCCCAGCCAGACCATAATTTTCAACCTGTCTAGATGAAGGGATTTTATTGACAGTATTCTGTGTATAGTTAGACGTTCCCATGTTTCTTTTAAAATAGCCCATTTCTTTATTAGAGTCATAGTTGTTGAATTGACAGACACCTTGCTTCTGGTGCATGGGCTTGTTGAATTTCTTGGAGATATTTTTTCCAAGCTCAGCCTGTTGTCTATGGATGTTCTTTTGTTGTTCAGTGGTTTTGGAACTGGATGGAATGTCCAACTTCTCTTTTCCTTTCTCAGTGCAGAAGGTAGTGGTTTTTACCCCAAATGCTTCCTTCTTACTTGGGTTGAAACCCAACCCTTCTCTGTTAAAGTTTACTTTGGTGCCTAACAAGGCATTCAAATTACTCTCTCCCAAAACAAACCTCTCAAGGGTTTTCTTCTTATCTTCCAGCTCCTTCCGCAGACATATATTATTTTCCAGCAATTCATCATTGACCCTTTTAACAGTTTCATACCCTTCCCTGAGTAAGTCATTTTGTCTCAGGTTTTCTTTAGTATGTTGATTGGTTTTATCAAGCTGTTTTCTTAGTTTTTCAAGCTCCTTTTTAACAAGATTGTTCTCATTTCTTACATTTTCCAATTGATCTAATTCAGCTATCAGTTTGGAATTTTCTGTCTTGATGAGTTCTTGTTCTTCATTAACCATATTGAGTTTGTGTTTGGTGACTCTATGTTCTTTAGCTAAGGCATTGTACATATCTAGCAGTTCACCATACTTATCTCCCCAGTCATCAATAGAGTAAGTCACAAAGGGGTTGATTACCTCATTTTCTTCGTCAGCCATCAGACATACTCCTTCAGTCTCCTTTCCTGAGGAGTTAGTCTCTGAGTCTTCTTCTTCATCGCTCCAAGTGCATACCATAGCTTTTGGCTTTTTCCTGTACACTTTGGAGCCTTTCTTATGGTAATCTAGTGTCTTCTTCTGAAGCTCAGGGCAATCTTGCTTTATGTGCCCAAGGTTCCTGCAATGATAACACATCACACTTTTAGCATTCCTATCCTTGTCATTGCCATTGTTTGGATATTTACCTGATGAGTAATTTCTTCTTCTCCCATATGATTTTCCCTTCAGTTTCAGAAATTTCCTGAACTGACGTGTGAGCAGAGCTTTTTCACTCCTGTCAAGGTCTGGAGTTTCATCAGAGTCTCCACTGCTGCTGTTGCTGCTGCTACTACTATGTCGTTCAACTTTAAGAGCAACATTCTTGCCCTTTCTGTCACTTCCTTCTTCTGTTTTCTTGAGATTCATCTCATAGGTCATAAGAGACCCTATGAGTTCAGTGACAGTCATGGTTGTTAAATCCTTCGATTCCTCTATCACAGTGGCCTTTGTGTGCCACGCTAGAGTCAAAGATCTCAAGATCTTCCTGACTATATCCCCTTCAGATATTTTCTTTCCAAACCCCTTGAGGCTGTTTGTGATCAGTGACAGCCTAGCGTACATATCAGTCGTGCTCTCCTCTGACTTCATCTTAAATAATTCATACTCAGAGGTTAGGTAGTTTACCTTGGTAGCTCTGACCTGAGAGGTACCCTCGTATATCAGCGCTAGTTCATCCCACATCTTCTTGGCTGTCTTGCATGCTGAAATTCGGGCATATTCTTCAGGGTGAACTGCGCACTGGATGATGTTGAGCGCAGACCAGTTCAGTCCGGATAATTTGACTTGTTCTTCAGACCACATCTCCTCATTCGGAGGTAACTCATAAGGTCCAGTTGTAATGACTCTCCACAGCTTGTGGCTCTGACATCGGATGAAGACTTCCATCCTGTTTTTCCAAAAGAAATAATTAGAGCCATCAAAATATGGGGGACGGGAGATTGACTGTCCTTCAGCTATGTAGCTGCGAGGACCACTGGTTCCAAGATTACCCTGGTCGTTGGACCACATCTCGGGTAAACCTGCTCTAATACCAACTGTTAGACAGGAGGACGGTGAGCTAGAAGGGGAGGGGATGAATAGATCACCGTTTTTTAAAAATTCTTTGACTGAATCGAGGCAGGACCCTTAACCAATATAACGTAATTCACGAGCGCAGAACATAAATGACTCAAAGAGTCATCAGCACATATGCACAACCACCTAGCGAGCGGTCAGACCAAGATTTCAATCATCAACATTCACATTTACTTAATGAACCCAGACAAAATCATAAGGAATAGAGATGCGCACAACCATACCACGGAGAACAAGAGATTTAGATGGTTCAGTCTGCAACCTGCAGACTTACGTCCATCCCTCACTCAAGGCCGAGTGAGGCTTCCTTTCACAAGAAAGAACGGCAGACTCAGTCTGCCTACAAGATGCTGATCCACAGCTTGGGGATCGAAATCCCTACAGACGCTGATCACACAGCTTGAACCCAGGTCTCACACCCCAAGACCTGACCAGGAGATGACTCTCCCTTCCTCTTAGACAAGAGGGAACCCAGCAGTGACTCGCCCTCACTGCAATTCAGAGACACTGTCTCTCTTCCTCCACAGCCGGAGGGAACAACCCAGATAGCCTCCTCACTATCTGATCACAGCAACCCCTGGAGGCCACCTCCCTTCCTCTGATCTGATTCAGAGGGAATCACAATGCAACCTAGAGGATCCACCTATCTTCCTCTACACCTAGAGGGAACGATAAAGCAGAGTATCGGAATTTAAGAACAGACATCTGAAAACATAAAGAGATATCGAAGACAATCGAACGAAGAAACAATGTAGCTTCTTAAAGAAGCATAGACAAAGCATAGCAGAAAACCATCCTCTCCTTCACCACTCTCTCTCTCTTCCAGGTACGATCAATGAGTGGATCAGGCAGGCTTCTCCTCTCCTTCCTCTCGCTCTGGCCTCACCCTCTTCCTTGTGGTTTTCGGCAGCTTTTCAAGAGCAGAACCCTTCATATATATATCCAACCTCACGAGAGAGTGAGGGTTTGGAACACACGCGCGAGGACATGCTTCCAGTTGAACCGAGCCACGTGTTAGACGATTGTTCCCTCGGATCACGTGCTCACATGATTGGAGTAATGTTCCAATTTGTCTTTAAGTCCCTGTAAGGTTTCAGAGAACATTCAGACAATCTCAGAAAAATTCAAGTCATAAATTGTTCACACAGATTGCACGGGACTTATGAAAGGATAGAAGAGCGCGTCAACGCACTAAAGTCAAGACGTTAACGCAATGGATATAAAGAGAACAGGTGCTTTGACAAAACACACTAATGCGTCAACGCATCAGTTGACAGCGTTGACGCTTCTGCTGGGAGGTTGATCAAAAGAACCTTTGGTCAAAAACTCAAGGCGTCGACGCTTCCATTGTGTAGCGTCGCCTCAGCTCCTTGGACGAGATGCACAAGGTCTTGGTAACAACCCAAAGCGTCAACGCTCTAGGTGACAGCGTCGACTCAGCTTCACATGCGAGACGCTCAAGCCCTTGGCACCAAGCCAATGCGTCTACGCTTCCATCGTGCAGTGTCGACGCAGTGGACAAAACAGCAAGCGAACGACGCACTAATGCGTCTACGCACCCAGCCAAGTGCGTCAACGCACTAAGTGTACATAACCCATATAATCAAGACAAGTATGAGCTCATGGGTGTACATGATAGAGGAGCATCAAAACAGAAAAAGCATGATGAAAAGGCATTTGATCCATAGATGTGCATGCAAGACAACAACATTAGATCCTGAGAATATTTAGACAATTCAAGATCTTTATCATTCATTTAGGAGAAACAAGATGATTATCATATAAATAATTTGATTCATAGTGTTAGTCATCATCAAAACTACAGAGATGCAACATATACAACAAGGTCGGTGCACATTCAGGGTCAGTGCATGTTTACCTTATGGCAAGGCAAAGTCAGTGCAAGTTGCTCAAGGTCCAAACATCAAGGTTTGAGCATACTCCAATCAAGGTCCATGCAAACTATTCCTAAGTGCCTTCTATTCAAAGAAAGGTCAAAGGAATGTGTCGACCTGCCCCTCCCAGGAGCTCGACACATTTGCCACTCCTGAAGGTGTAACATTGGATGTCTCACTAAGTAGTGTCGACACTTACCTCACAGGAGGTCGACACCATTTGTCTTACAAGAAGCGCTCTATTAACTATTCTACTAAGAAGTGTCGACATTTACCTCGCAGGAGGTCGACACCCTTGTACTTCCAGGAAGTGCTCTATTGGATATCCTACTAAGATGTGTCGACTCATTTCACGCAGAAGGTTGACACCCTTGTTCTTCCAAGAAGTGCTCTATTGGCTATTCTAATAAGATGTGTCGACTATTTTCATACAGGAGGTCGACACCCTTGTTCTTCCAAAAATCCTCAAGCCAATAAACTATCAGATCAGTGGGCCATCCAGAGAGAGAAAAAGGAACCGTAAATCATTAAAATTTAGGATTTTGGGGTCTGGACCACATCCCGAGGTCTGACCACATCAAGGGCTTATGGGAGGTGTATTAGTGTGTATTGGCTTGTATAGGTGTGTGTTATGGGTTGTATTGGCTTGAAAGTGTGTAATTTTTGATTTCTTTCATTTGGGCTCTCTTTGTAAGGCTTTAATTAAGCCATTGGGCCACATTTCTAGGAAGAGTCCATTACTAGGTATCATGTATTAGGTCCACTTAAGGGTGTTACTTCATATTGGGTCATTAGGTTTCAAATGGGTCATTAAGTCACTTAAGGTCCAAATTGGGTTACACTCTCTCATGGGCCATCTAAGTGGGAATGGTCCATGACTAGCATGGGCTTGTGGATGGCTCTTGGCCCATGATTGGCCTTTGGCCCATGAAGGGGGGCGCATGCTTCTTTGGCCTTATTAGGCTTGGTAGGTGTGATTTAGGTAGAGTTTGAATAGAAATGGTCAAGTTAGATTAAAATATGTATTAGGTGTTTTGACCACATGGGATAAAAACTTATGAACTCCCTAGTTTGCCCTCCCAAATCCTAGATCTATGGGCAACCTAGGTCATTTGTCATCCACCATATATGCTTGTAATTTTTCATTTGATTGAATTAGTGAAGAGAAAATTTGTTGGAAGCTTGAAGCTCCTTGCGCCCCTCCCCTCTCTCCCCTGGTGTTCATCTCCTCCAACCCCCAATTCTAGAGTGGATCTCTTCTATCTCCTCCCCCTCAATCTCAGATTTCATCTAGTGCCGCCGCCGCCGCCGTTCGTGCCGCCAACGAGCCGCCATCGAGCCACCATCGAAGTTCTATCTTCATCCAACAGGAGCTCCTTCTCGAAATTCATGCTATCAGCCACGACGTCGTCTTGGTCTGAAACTTTTATGGTGTGTTTCTACCTTCAATCCCCACCTCCAAAAAACAAATCCCGTCCAAATTCCATCATTTACTATTTTTCAAATTTCGTGTATTTCTATTTTCTAGTTCTGTCCAGTTTCAGATCTGTGTGACAGCACCCCTTTAATCCCCCCCTCCAACCATTTTGTTGATTTTTTTAAACCCTCCCAATTTTACTGGGAGCTTTTTTCCACGTCCCCTCACTCCATGAATTTTCATGATTTTTGATCAGCCTTCCATACATTTTTAAAATTCGTTCTCAGAGCTAGCTACAGTGCTATCCACTTGTTTCCAGATCCGACCTCTGTCCAGTGCAAAAATCATATCAATTCGTATCCACCACCAATCAGTCCATAAAAAATATTGCCATCTTCCTTGTTCAACATCCCATAACTTTTGTGAAGAGCTTAGGAGCTGAATCGGACATCTACCTCACGGTCAATGGCAGTTCTCAGACAACTTTCCTGCAGATCTGAGAGTTTGGCTACTGTACACCAGGAACTCAAAAATTCAATAAAGACCAAATCTGTGCAGATCCAGGTCCGATCTCCAGGCCTAGGTTGAAGGACTTCAAGAGAGCTTTTCAACGGCGCCAGTTTCGTATCGATCCGACATCGGGGCTGATCGCAGCGTCCGTTCTCGCCGGAGCGCGCGCTGAAAAATAGAAACAACAAATCCATGGCTGGCTTTTCTGACCGGTGCCGATCGGAGCCGCCCGGCCTCCGGCTGGCGAACCAGCGTGCCTCCATCCTTGGGAGCACCCCTCCAGGTGTCCCCACCATAGTGGTGCCGCCCCGGTCCCACACGGTCCTTCCGGACAATACGCGGGCCCCACAGTCACGAGTTTGGGTGCTGCCGAAGCTACGCGTGAAGCCGTCCGTCAACCCGAATTCGGTCCTCCCGGGCTCATTTGTGTAGCCCTTTACCTCCCTGCGTGGAGTGGGTAGTAACTCATTGCTGTAATCTTTATGTATTAACTGTTCCGGGAGCACGGTTTTCGGCCGGGTCTGTCTTCCCCACGCCGAGCGCGTGGAGGTATCGCATTCGCTCCCTTACTTGGCATCTTGCTTTATCTCATATATGCTTTATATGCCGCTGCTAGAGAGCATGTTTTAGGACCTAGATCGCTATATTTTTATATCACCGCTGTTGCGAGAGAGAGCGTTACCGTCCCGTGACCCGATCCGGGCATGAAAGTGCGAATTGACCACCCTAGCTCTTGTCGGTTTCTCAACCGTGCACGTCCGACGCTTCCCTCGTTAAGGGACAATCACGAGCTCACCTAGAGTCCGAGGACTGCATTCCTCATTCGAGTCGTGTTCGTGGTCTCGTCCCGCATCACTCTACCATCTTATCACTCATTTGTCTACCTTTTGGAGATGGTTTTGTCAGAAATCCAGCTGGAAGAGTCACTTATGTCTGCCGCGATATAAGTCTTCACTATCTGCCTGTCCATGATGTCTGCTACTGAGAATAGGATACTTCGCAGTCTGCCACCATCTTGCTGTCGACCAATGGGCTGTCCAACCAGCCATTGTCGCAGAAGAGTACATTTGAGCAGAATGAGAAGACTCTATATCTGAGGGAGAGTTATTGTAAATATCTGATGCTGTGTAAAGGGAGATCTGGTCTGCTCCTTCACATTGTCTGCCATCGTACCTATCCTTGTACTTAAAGCTGCGACCAGCCAATAGGGAGATCACAACAAGCAGAGCATTAACTGTTATGGGATATGGTCACCTTCCTCTTATTGATTATCACCATCACACATGGCATTCGCTCTAGAAGACGTTCTAGCTCTCACCTTCTAGCGCACGCTTCAAGGAGGCTTTGCAGGGAATACTTCGTTGATCCACCAGTCCAAAGGAAGACTTCTTGGCGTACAATATTCCCAGGCTTTCTTAACTGGTCTTCTTATTTATACCAAGCTTCCTCAACTGAAGAAGTTGTTGTTGCTGCCGCCCACAAAGTGCCATGCCCTAGACCTATCTACGAAGACTATTTCTAAGTAGCGTGAGATCAGCCCCAGCACCTATTGGACTTAGTCCAGTGCTGTGAGAGAAGAAGAAGAAGAAGAAGAGAGAGTAGTCTTGAGAGAGAAGAAAATTCTTACAGTCTACCGGTGTTTGAAGAAAAGGATCCTTGGATCCAATCTTATAGCTGCACTCACCAGTTCTGATGTCTTGACCCATTCCTATAGCTGGTGTCTACATTATCTCTATTGATTCTCCACTACACTTGCAGTATTCAGTTTCTATTTGTTTCGGTTCGTCTATCACCAATACATCTAGCGTCTCCGATCCCCTGTTTAGGGACCGAGTTCCCTCTGTGGTTTCAGAGGAAGAGAGGATCAGATCCTCTGGATGGTTCAAGCTGTTAGTCAGCAGAAAGCAAGCTATGCTGCTCAGCTGTGTAAGCAAGCTGTGCTGCTCAGCTGTGTAAGTAAGTTGTGCTGCTCAACTATGTAAGCAAGCTGTGTTGCTCAGCGGATCAAGCTGTGTGTCAGCCGGAAAGCCTCACCGAGTTTGGTGAGGGGTGGACGTAGGTTGTGGGCTAACAACCGAACCACCTTAAAATCCTTGTGTTGTGGGTTGTATACATTGTGGGCTTGTTCCATATCCTCTATCCCTATTTCACAGGTTTGTGTGCTCCTAATCTTGGTTATCTCATTTGCACACACAAGCACTCTTATTTGCTCCTTCTATTTTATATGTGCTTTAATTGGCCTTAGCGCTTTGACTACATCATTTGGGCGGCCTGTTGCAACTTTGCATACAGGCGTCAAGGTAAAAGTATTGCTAAGAGATTCCCTTGCTTAGACTCGCATACACCTTGGTTGATCACCACTACATTCACACACATATGCACTCTGAGTGATCAACATAGCATACGCACACTCATGCTTGTTGCAAGCCATCTCATGTTCTAGTGTTGTGCTTCATGATCCCTGCACTCCAAGGCTTATACCTCTCAAAGATCACAAATGTGTTTAAAGAAGTGTCGACCTCTCTTCAGTAAAGAGTCGACCTGTGTTGCCCTGATCTGTTAGAGGTGTTGACCTCACTGCCCTGAAGAACAGACCCCAGCTCATCTCATAGCGGGATCCTGCTGAAGAAGTGTCAACCTGCCCGCTGGGAGTGTCAACCTGTCTGAACTGGGCATTGGGTTTATCGTTATTACTTGTTCCATTCCTATCTATTCCGCTGCACTGTATGCTTATGTGATTCATTTACCTTATAGGAGTGGTCTATGTTTTTAGGGTCAAGATTTAAATAGGCCAAATTTATTAATAGGATCTATTCAACCCCCCTTCTAGATCCGATTGCACTCCGTGGGACCCAACAATTGGTATCAGAGCTAAGCTATGCTATTCCCAGATCATACGATCTACAGGGAAAGATCCCAATGCATTTTGAGAAAATGGCTTCATCTGCTACACATGCTTCGAAGGTTTCTCCACCTATTTTTGATGGTTCAGATTTTTCAATATGGCTAAGAGGAATGTACGTCTATGTCAAGTTCACAGATCCACAATTGTGGAACCTTATATACATTGGTCCAGATGAGTTGCCATCAGATTCAAATGAATGGTCAGCTGAACATAAGACCAAACATAACAATAACCTTGCTGCACTACATTTAATCAATGTTGCGGTTCATGACAGGTTACTTGATCTGTGTCTACCTGCAGCACAGCTAAGTAAGTTCTGGAGGTGTTGATGAACATCCATGAGAAAGAAG
The DNA here is from genome assembly GCA_022559845.1 of Amorphophallus konjac. Lineage (NCBI taxonomy): Eukaryota > Viridiplantae > Streptophyta > Magnoliopsida > Alismatales > Araceae > Amorphophallus > Amorphophallus konjac. Next base: position 414,805,412 of record CM040120.1, read on the forward strand.
ATCAAGAGCATCAATGCCTTATGGCTGACTGATCAGAGCAGTCAAGCAATCCATCCTCATCTCAGGTAAGCTCTGATTCTAAAGACTTTACTTTTGAAGAGCTTATGGGTGCATATGATCAGTTGATCGAGCAGTACAGAAAGATGAAATCTGAAAACAAAAGATTGAAAAAGGATTTGAAGAAAAATAGTCAAGGTAAGAGTCATGCTTGTGAAAATTGTTCCAACCTTGAAGAGCTCAACAATACTATTGCTTTTGACTTGGATCTAAACAAACAAACCATCGTGTGTCTAAACGATGAAATCAGAAACCTTCAAGAAGAAATCATAAGGTTGGAAGAGACTGTTCGAAAATTTAAAATCCAACCAATCCGTCAGAATGAAAGTCCTTTCTGTAACAATTGTTCAACTTTTGAAGAGCTAAATGACACTCTCACCTCTGACTTGGATGTGAATAAGCAAACCATTACATGCCTAACAGATGAAAATGGAATCCTTCAAGCTGAAATCACTAGGTTTGAAGAAATCATAAGACAACTTCAAAACCAACCTAAATCAATCTCTAATGAACAAACAATGTCGGACAAGCTAATCCCTGATACAAGGTTGATTGAAGAAATAAAAATGGTAAAAGAACAAAATGACATGTTGCTTGAAAAACTGTCCATTTATGAGAAGGGCAAGGTTATTGCCCATGACAGTTCTGAAAAACTAAATGAACTTCAAATGGAGATTGAAAATTACAAGGGGGTTAATGCTATGCTCAATGAGCAATTGGCTGTGTGTGAGGAGGGCCTCGCTGAAACTGAGCTGCACGTCTTCTCATTGGAGAATGAAATCAAAGATATAAATGACTCTCTGTCTAAGTGTATGCAGGATAAGGAAAGCATGAACAGACTCTTGGAAACAAGAGTAAGTCATCATGAGGGAGATTTGGGTTACAAACCTGAAAATCAATGATTCTTCAGAAGCAAGGCCTACATCACTTCTGTCAAGGGTAAGAATGAAGCCAACACTTCTTACCAACTCCCAATAGCGCATGCTGCTCAGAAAAACCAAAAACGCATTGCTAAGAAGAAAGAGAAGGCTCTCATGCAAAAATAGAAACCTAAGTCTGCTAGTCTTGACATGCACAACAGGAAAAGCCATGATGACTACCATGCCTCTCATAACGTGAATGCTTATTACTTTCATTGTGGCATGCTTGGTCACACTGTACATGACTGTCTCACCTTGAAAAATGATGAACTAAGAGCAGGAAAGGATTCAAGAATTATTGTTGAAATCAAGGGCAAAAGACAGGTCAACTCTGTCAGAGGAAGTATGCAGCAGAACTCTGCACTGAACCACATGGGGAATTAGAAGAGTCGACACGTCCATTCGGACAGGTCGACACTCCCCATGGTATTCAACAAAAATCACCTTCCTTGTTGCTACCACTGTGGAAAGATTGGCCACACAGTCCAGGATTGCTGGCGACTGAGAGGTAGGAGCTACTCTCATAATCAACATAATAGTATACATGCTCACTCGCAATGGAACAATGCACATGTTCACAGAAAAAATGGTAAACACCATGTGCGTTGCTTCTATTGTGGTGAATATGGACATACATCCAATTATTGTCCCTGGATGAGAGTGGGTGGCCATAAGGCAGCAAAGAAAAGAATATCAATTGCTAGAACTGTTGCTAACCAACAAGGACCCAAGCAAGCTTGGGTACCTAAAAATTTCAAATGAGAATTTTGAATGTAGGATGCCTTGGAGCTGAACAATTGATGGTCAAAAGAATAAATGCTCAAGGCACAGGTATGTAAATAATTTTTATGTGTTCAACCTTTGCATGATAGGCTTGCATCATAGTCATTGCATATGGATGTGTTGTGATCCTTGAGCATCAACTTGAAATTTCATGCCACATCATGCATTTCATGATCAAGGGACCCAACTCTGTATGACCTCTTGGTATATAAAATGGTAAGCTGGGAGAAGGACAAATCACTTCTGTCTGGAAACCTACATCATGCGTGAGGTGGTCTTATGACTTAGTTCTCCGCCAGGTACCAAAGGTCAACCCATTATTTGAACAGTCTAGATGTTCATATGAATAATTCATCAAATTCCATGCATTGATTCCATTGCATGTGATGCACTCAGAATTCAGACACTCAATGCACGAAGTCAGGGGGAGTTCTTGCATCTCATGGTTTACCAACTTGCATGTCTATTCAGAATGTATTTTAGAAAATCCATGATTGCATCATATTATAGTCTCATACATTCAATGTTAAAAAGGACCCCAAAATGGCATCATTTTTTATGCATCATGTGCTCACTTAAAACATAGGTTGCATACTCCATGCACATGCTCAGGGGGAGTTTTATTCTTCTTGAAAATCCATCAAAACTCTGTCCTATAGTCAAACAGGTCGACCTCACAACATTGACAGGTCGACCTCTCAGTTCAGCCTGACTGAAAAATGCCTCCTACCTGAGCTCAGGTGTCGACACCATCCGGTACAAGTGTCGACACTTCCTTGCATATGCTGTATATATCTCATTCATACCAATCTGAGCTCAATCCATAACCTCAGGGGGAGTGTTCATCATCTATTCTCGCTTTCCACTCATACAACACTCTCTTTTTATACCAAGCCACTGCACCATATTGCTAAAATCCTTTTATGGTTCAACTTGAGATTCAAATGTCCTAAACTTCTCGGAGGATTCTCTATCTGTTATTAAGATTATTTATCAGAGTAAATCTTCAAGAAGAATCTTCTTTTATAGAGATTTGTGACTGCCTCGAACATGAATGATTTTGGTTTAACGTTAATGATTTCTTGTGTCTTGAAGTCTAAACGTCTTGAAAATATTTGTGTTCGGGATTAATAGACTTAAACCAATTTCTCAGGTTGTTGACCAGTTATGCCTTTTGAAATCTAAAAGTTTATTTTAAGTATAAAGGCTTTTATAATTGAGAAACTTCTATCTAAGTATTATTTTTAAACAATCTGATTTTGTGGGATTCCTAATGGCAAAAATCGTCAGAGCAATGACATTAGCTCACTGAAAAATATGTCTCCTCATAAATGAATTGAGATGAGACATGTCATGAAGTGCCCTTGTTAACTCTGCTGTGTTATAAGGTATATCATGAGGTAGAGCAATGGCAAAGTGGCTGAGAAACATGTCCCCTCATCAAGAATATGTGGTACAATATGTCATGAGGTGACAATGCTATCTCTGCTCTATTTAAAACATGACAGTCAGTCTTACCAATTACCTAGAGATACTTGTGTCTAAACAACGTGGGTCCTTACGGATATGAGGCATGCACTAGACTTAAATGTTCGTAAAAACTTCTCTTGTACTCAATGAATATTATGGTTGAGATTGCAAAAGCTAAATGCACATCTATTGAAATTCTAAAATTCCATTTAGTCTTCATGATTGTTTAATTTCAATACTTTTTAAGAGTTTCTCTCAAAGGAGCCAATGGAAATGAATGAGTAAGATAAGAGGAGGTTAATCTGACTTTGATATGAATTTTTGGTTCATCTCTATCAAACTTGAATACAAATATTTTCATGTGATTCTACTGAGTAGGCCAGGATTCATTAACATTAAACCAATCTAAGTGTAAGGGCTAGTTAATTCGGATTATATAACTGAGAATTCTGAAAATTCAATAACTCTGATTTATGAACTTGGTCTTAGGTTAAAGAACCTTCATCTTCTATAAAGACAAGCTGTCTTTCTATATCCCTTGATCTTTGCCCTCTTTAGACAAATGGTATCAATGCTCTTTGATGACTTCTAACATTAGAAATCATTACATTCCTATCAATTAATGTCAAAGCATGCCATCCCTTCTTAAAATAGCATATCTTGATGCTCCTTGGTGTTTGCCTTGCATGAAATATATTTGCATCAGTCATTGCTAGCATTGTTGCATGTGTATAACTTTGTAATCATCTCTTGGACATAACAATTGGAATCATCATCCATGGGCATCTGGCATAAGTCCTAGCATCATTGGTATTATGGTTACAATTCAACTGGTTTCAGTTTTTCATGCAATTGGGTGGATTGCATTCTTCAACTTTGTACACACATATCTTGCATTCTGCATTCCCATGCTTTGCATAGAAAACCCAAAAAGTCTGAAAAATGGAAAACCACTAAAAATCTTCAAAAATCTGAAATCAAAAATGTGTTCCTGGGTTGATATATTGCATCATACTGCTGCAACCATGCCTTTCAAATTACAACTATCTTTGCCAAGCCAACGGACAATACCAATGATTCAAACAATTGGCCATGTTCGATAAATCCATATCACTCATTGGTATCAGTCCTAAAACTAACTTTCCAAGATTGGTTGTTCACAATGGTTATCTTGTCAACTTTAATAAGTGTACAACCATTGGTAAGTATTTTCACATCATTTTCTGGAATTCTGGAAAAATGACTGCACTGCTTGTGATCATACCTGCCCACAATTTGCCTACAAAAGTAGGAGAGATTCATGCACTTTCAGAAAGGTATCTCAGGTTGCTGCACTTTAAGTGGCTCCCTCCAGGTATCTAATCTCTTTTACACTGTACATCATGTGCTATTAATTTCCAACAATTGGTGTGCTACAATTTCCTTCATTCCTACCTTCCTATTTATGCCATATATTCTCTCTAGTGTGATATTTTGATGATGTCAAATGGGGAGAGATTTGTATGTGTCATTAAAGGAATGTATAAGGAAGAGAGTCTTGAACACTTGCATAAGAATATGTGGGGAGAAAAATATCTGGAGAGAAAATCACTGAAGGTCAAAGGTCATTGTGCTTTTAACGGTATCACACGATTACATCCTTTTAATCATTGACTTTCAATATACTAATAATGACTCAAAGCTGGACATCATAATGACTCATAGTTCATAGTTGCCATCATCAAAAAGGGGGAGAATGTTGGACATGTGTATAACACGTATAACTCTATTATTTTGATGATGTCTGACTATGTATGTTGGGCTTGTGTATAACATTCCTTTGTTTCGATGATGTCTGACTATGATTCATTAATATAGTTTGACCTACATTTGATAGAGACAAACACTCATGCATTTCAGGTCAAGCCCACACCGGCAACAAAGTGTGTCTGGAAAGATAGAAAGAAATCAAGTAAGGCAAAGAGATTGAGGCATTAGGCTGCACAAGAATCAAGGCAGACTCATGGTTTCACAGAAATCCATGCAGTCAAGGCCAATGCAACTGTTGGAGATGATACACACACTGAAGTATCACAAGAGAAGTGCCGACTCCTTCAACAGATGTGTCGATACTGTAGCCATTACTCAGCAGACCAAGAAGGACCAAGGTCGATGCTAGTAGGCCAAGGAAAGCGACTAAGGTCTGTGCATGTCTTTATTGCGGTACAGCCAGTGCAACACCAAGTCGGTGCAACTTCTAGCTAGCATGCTCTATGGTCTGTGCACGTTTGCCTCAAGGTCCGTGCACATCCGCAGCAGGGTCGGTACACACTCAAGCCAGCGACAGACAAGGTCGGTGCACATCTGCTATGAAGTCGGTGCACATGTTTCCCTCATGCCTTAAAAGGACTACACACATGCTGCAAATCAAGTCCGTGCACATCTACCATAAGGTCGGTGCACATTTGGCTCGTATACAACAAGGTCGGTGCACATTCAGGGTCAGTGCATGTTTACCTTATGGCAAGGCAAAGTCAGTGCAAGTTGCTCAAGGTCCAAACATCAAGGTCTGAGCATACTCCAATCAAGGTCCGTGCATACTATTCCTAAGTGCCTTCTATTCAAAGAAAGGTCAAAGGAATGTGTCGACCTGCCCCTCCAAGGAGGTCGACACCTTTGCCACTCTTGAAGGCGTAACATTAGATGTCTCACTAAGTAGTGTCGACACATACCTCACAGGAGGTCGACACCATTTGTCTTACAAGAAGCGCTCTATTGACTATTCTACTAAGAAGTGTCGACACTTACCTCGCAGGAGGTCGACACCCTTGTACTTCCAGGAAGTGCTCTATTGGATATCCTACTAAGATGTGTCGGCTCTTTTCATGCAGAAGGTTGACACCCTTGTTCTTCCAGGAAGTGCTCTATTGGCTATTCTAATAAGATGTGTCGACTCTTTTCATACAGGAGGTCGACACCCTTGTTCTTTCAGAAATCCTCAAGCCAATAAACTGTCAGATCAGTGGGCCATCCAGAGAGAGAAAAAGGTATCATAAATCATTAAAATTAAGGATTTTGGGGTCTAGACCACGTCCAGAGGTGTGACCCTTGCTCTGCCATCTTATCACTCATTTGTCTACCTTTTGGAGATTGTTTTGTCAGAAATCCAGCTGGAAGATCCACTTCTGTCTACCTTGATATAAGTCTTTACTGTCTACCTGTCCATACTGTCTGTTACTGAGAATAGGACACTCCGTAGTCTGTCACCATCTTGCTGTCGACCAATGGGCTGTCCAACCAGCCATTGTCGCAGAAGAGTACATTTGAGCAGAATGAGAAGATTGCATATCTGAGGGAGAGTTATTGTAAATATCTGATTTGGTCTAAAGGGAGATCTGGTCTGCTCCTTCACACTGTCTGCCATCGTACTTATCCTTGTACTTAAAGCTGCGACCAGCCAATAGGGAGATCACAGCAAGCAACGCATTAACTGTTATGGGATATGGTCACCTTCCTCTTGTTGATTATCACTATCACACATGGCATTCGCTCTAGAAGATGTTCTAGCTCTCACCTTCGGGCGCACGCTTCAAGGAGGCTTTGGAAGGAATACTTCGTTGATACACTAGTCCAAAGGAAGACTTCTTGGCGTGCAATATTCCCAGGCTTTCTTAACTAGTCTTCTTATTTATACCAAGCTTCCTCAACTGAAGAAGTTGCTGCTGCTGCCGTCCACAAAGTGCCACGCCCTAGACCTATCTATGAAGAATATTCCTAAGTAGCTTGAGAGCAGCCCCAGCACCTATTGGACTTAGTCCAGTGCTGTGAGAGAAGAAGAAGAAGAAGAAGAGAGAGCAGTCTTGAGAGAGAATAAAAATCTTGCAGTCTACCGGTGCTTGAGGAAAAGGATCCTTGGATCCAATCTTATAGCTGCACTCACCAGTTCCGATGTCTTGATCCATTCCTTCAGCTGGTGTCTACATTATCTCTATTGATTCTCCACTGCACTTACAGTATTCAGTTTCTATTTGTTTCGGTTCGTCTATCACCAATACATCTAGCGTCTCCGATCCCCTGTTTAGGGACCGGGTTCCCTCTGTGGTTTTAGAGGAAGAGAGGATCAGATCCTCTGGATGGTTCAAGCTGTTAGTCAGTAAAAAGTAAGCTATGCTACTCAGCTGTGTAAGCAAGTTGTGCTGCTCAGCTGTGTAAGCAAGCTGTGTTGCTCAGTGGATCAAGCTGTGTGTCAGCCGGAAAGTCTCACCGAGTTTGGTGAGGGGTGGACGTAGGTTGTGGGCTAACAACCGAACCACCTTAAAATCCTTGTGTTGTGGGTTGTATACATTGTGAGCTTGTTCCATATCCTCTATCCCTATTTCACATGTTCGTGTGCTTCTAATCTTGGTTATCTCATTTGCACACACAAGCACTCTTATTTGCTCCTTCTATTTTATCTGTGCTTTAATTGGCCTTAGCACTTTGACTACATCATTTGGGCGGCCTGCTGCAACCTTACATATAGGCGTCAAGGTAAAAGTATTGCTAAGAGATTCCCTTGCTTAGACTCGCATACACCTTGGTTGATCACCACTACATTCACATACATATGCACTCTGATTGATCTACATAGCATACGCACACTCATGCTTGTTGCAAGCCATCTCGTGTTCTAGTGTTGTGCTTCATGATCCCTGCACTCCAAGGCTTATGCCTCTCAAAGATCACAAATGTGTTTAAAGAATTATCGACCTCTCTTCAGTAAAGAGTCGACCAGTGTTACCCTGATCTGTTAGAGGTGTTGACCTCACTGCCCTAAAGAGCAGACCCCAGCTCATCTCATAGCAGGATCCTGCTGAAGAAGTGTCGACCTGCCCGCTGGGAGTGTCGACTTGTCTGAACTGGGCATTGGGTTTATTGCTATTACTTGTTCCATTCCTATGTATTCCGCTGCACTGTATGCTTATGTGATTCATTTACCTTATAGGAGTGGTCAATATTTTTAGAGGGCAAGATTTAAATAGGCCAAAGTTATTAATAGGATCTATTCAACCCCCCTTCTAGATCCTATTGCACTCTGTGGGACCCAACAGGTTGTACCTTTCCACCCCTTAGGCCCTCATTTTGCATACGTGTGAGAGAATTAACCTTAGTCAACCCAAAGTTTGGACCTTATTCCCATAAGATTCCTATCTTGAGGGAATTATTCTTAACTTAAATCATTAAAAGGTCCTTTAAAACTTTTAAAATATTGCCCATCATATTAACTTGTTTGACTTAGGTGAAATCCTCTCACATTGCATTGTTTGTGTTGTTTGGGCTTGTCCAAGCCCATTAGTGGTGTTTGTGTTGCATTTCCGTCATCATCTACATGTTCTGTTGTTAGGCCCATTTAGGGTAGCTCATTTTGTGTGTCCATTGTCTAGTCCATTGTCTAGTCCCATTCTCCCTTAGCCTTTGCATTAGTGGGTCAGTCCCCTCTTGTCCTCAAGCCCATTAAGCCCTTGCTTCCCTCCTTGTATTAAGTCTCCATTTGCCCTCATGGAGCATCATTCCAACCCCTTGTATCATTCTTCTCCCCAATTTTCTTCATATTCCCATGTTGAATCCTCTTCCCACACGGGCCCATCTTCCCGTGGTCCCTCTGATCCATTCGAGGAACATGCTAATCTCATGGCCCATCTATCATGCCTAGTTCACCAAATGGACATGACCCAGGCCCAACGTCTCATTGCAAATCATCTTAATGGGCCTTCTTCTCATAATGGGCCTTCCTATCTTCATGGGCCTCCATCTTCTTCCCATGCGGCTGGCCTGATTCCCAATAGCCAATTCTATCTTAATGGGCCTCATTCTTCTTCCGCTTATGCTGCTGGCCCAATGGGTCCTTATGCTCATGTTCCTTCCAGGCCCACACATCCTTCCACTCCCAGGTTGGGCCCATATTTTTCTCAGCCCGGATCCTCTTATCCGGCCCATCACCCTGCTCCTGGCCCTAATTCACAATCTCTCGCTCAAGCTGGTCCATACTCTTCTCGGTCTCTCCCTACTCAGGAGATGATTGCTCAAGCCCAACGCCAGCTTGATGAACTCCAACGTCGAATTGATCCCAAGTCCTCTTTAAGTATTCCATTCGCATTTCAAGGTCTTCTGCTTCCGCCATCTTCACAAATCCCCGCATATCGCCATTATAGTGGAGTCGGTGACCCGCGTGTGCACTTAAAGGAGTTCCTGTATGAGTTGACCCAGTTTTGACATGACCAACACGTGATGACTTATCTATTTGGTCTATCTTTGGAAGGCCCGGCTCGGGATTGGTTCTTCTCACTTCCCCAAGAGCAAGTTGCAAAATTTCAAGCCATGCAAGTCAAGTTCATTCAACAGTTTCAAGACTAGGTTGGGCCCAGGTATTCTGTGGTGGATCGGGCCCACGACAAGATGAAGCCTGAAGAGGAGTTCTCTACTTTTGCTGATCGCTGGCGTCGCCGCACCGCGCAAGTCGCGGGACACATTCTAGAGTCAGAGCAAATCAAGATGTTGATTTCCAACGTAATGCCTGAGTATCGGTTCATGTTAGCCCTCAATGACATCACCTCATGGCAACAACTTTATAGCCGAGCCCACTTCATCCGCCAACAACTCCAAGATTCCCTTGACTCCGAGTCTTCTCTGCCTTATGCATCTCCATACACCCCGCCACCGACATCTACCTCCACATATCAACCTTCACCTTCCATGAGCCAACTCTACGCTCCCGTGAGTAACCCTTCCACCACATATCCTTCCATGAGTCAACCTTCCGCTTCTACATACCCGTACCCTCCCGCATGTCAATCTTCCATGAGTCAACCCTCCGCCTCCGCACACCCACACCCGTCTCCGCCACAGGTCAAGGAGACTCCACGCCCCGAGCAAGTGGATGATGTCCATTATATACCTCCCACTCCACTCCGCATGCGCCATTACCTCATCCTTCCCTTAGCCATGCGCCATTGCCTATGCAACCCCCGCTTCTATCCCCACGATCTTCACAACCGTCTCCACCACCTCATACCCCTTGACATCCCCTTAGCCCGAAGCAGGCTCCTCACCCCCCGTTGCCGGAGTGTTTCACAGATATCTTTGGGGCTTTGATGGCCACTCACGCGTTGCAGCTCCCTCCGGTTGTGCCTTGCCAACCCGCGGTGGGGAATATGCTTCAGTTCTGTGATTTCCATCACCGGCAGGGGCATTTGGCAGAAGATTGCCCCGAGTTTCGAGAGTTTGTTTATGACTTGAAAGCCAAGAAGAGAATTGATTGGGCCGCTATTCACAAAGTCATTCTACATCTCCGTAGCAAGCAGCAGCAACAAGAATTGCCGCCTGAGCAGCCGTTTCCATTTAAAGGTCAGGGGCACCCCTGTGATTCATCGTCTAGTGTTGAACCCGCTCGTCGTCCACCTCGTTACCTTCGCCATCTCCTATCCAATCTCCGCAACCTCCACAAGCCTCCACTCAGCCAATGCCTCCCCTTCTTCTCCCGTTGCCACTTACACTACTTCTATCCCTAACGCCACTCGACGCGTTGTGTCGATACGTCGACGGTGGGCACCATGACCTCCCTCTTCACCCTCGCCATGTCCACTACCCCCACTGCCATCTCCACCGCCATTGCCTCCATCACCTCCACCATCTTCACCCCCTTTGCCATTTTCTTCACCATCGTGGCCCGAGCCTGAGCAGGCTATACTCCCGCCTTCACCTCCGCCTCCACCTTTACCTTTACCCAAGCCTATCATCGCCACATCGCCTACGCCTTCACTTCACATCGCCATCCCCATTAAAACCTCCACGCTATCAGAACCTATTACCTCCACCTCCACCCCACGGAGCGGGTGTGCATTGATGTTAGTGTCCCTCGGGTCTAGTCCCCACGAAGACAATGAGCTGAGTCAGGACAATTCAGTGTCGGTTATACAATTCAAGATTCAAGATTTCGTCTGCCAGATGCCAATCTGTGTCCTAATCTCTAGCTACTTCGGGGCCAATGAGCCTATGTTTCAAGGAACAGTTACTAAGAAGAGTTCCTTTGCCTTAATGCCAGTTTCTTCTCAAGCGAAGCCAGTGGCAATCTCATTGTCGGCCAGAGGTCTTACCATTGATGCTATTATCACCTTTCGCTTCGCCGTAGTTCAGATAACTGGCCAAGAAGGGTTCTCTACCCGTATTATGCTAACTCATACGGCCGCCAAGCAGATTATGGATTCTATATTCAGGGGGCAATTCTCCATATTCTCAGTATTCTCTAAAGACATTTTGCACGTTCTATGCAATCTCTCTCAGTTTATCAGTACGTCGGCCTCGTCAATACCGTGTATTGCTCTCCCTCAGTCTCGTCCTGCTCTTCTATCAAGAGAGTTGTGTTTCAAGCCTGATTGCCGAGTGGAGTTGTCGAATCTCATGCTGCTAGTGCCAAGTGACAAAACTCCATGGTTCTATGATGCCTATCCATCTAAGGAGTTCACTATTCAAGAATGTCCACATATGGTTAGCACCGGATGTATAGGGGCAACCGCCCCAACAAGGCTGCATATTCATAGTCGGGTCAGGTCATCTGCCAGATGGGCCCATTATTTGAGGAGACACTACAAATCAAGAAGCCTAAATGTCCGGGTTCGCGTCAGGCAGGCCCGTGCTCAAGAGATTTTTGCTAAGAAGAGGAGGCAGCGCCAGTTCAAGGGCCGTCAGTACATTGTGCACTCGGGGGTTCACTTCTCCGTATTCTTCTCCAGTCCATCCGTCATCTTTTCTTCTGCTCAGCTCCCACCCTTGGGTGGTGTATCTTCCCACTTCAAATCCTGCTACTATCATCTTCTCCTCCCTTTCCAGGTCCGTGAATCACCATCTGGAAACTCCCGACTTTCCCTCCTCTCATAATTCTAGGCCTCGGCCTATGTCATCCCTTCATCCTGATTTCGAGACGTCACCCGATTCCTCTTCCCCGGGACTCCCGGGTGTTGCTTCTAATTCTTCTCCGACCCTATCGGATGTCCATGATTCTTCTTCTCTGACCCTGTCGGATGGCTTCGATTCCTCTTCTCTGACCATGTCGGATGATTCCTCCTCCTCTTCCTCACTTTCACAGCAATCTCCTCATCATCATTCTACTCACTCCTCTTCACCCTTCCAGGGTTTTCGTCCATTTTCTTGTTGTTTTAGAGGCTTTTGTCCACCTTGATCTTAGCTGATCTGGTTTCTTCTGTATCTGGTTCCTTGTTATCAGGGCCTCTGTGCCTTAACGAGAGAGTTCTAGCCCTCGTCTCTCTTCCTTTTTATTCTCCTTCATCCAGCTTGGTGTTTGTCGCTCCTTCGTGTAGAGGAATCTTTGATCATTTGTTATCCTTTCCCTTTCATCATGTCGAGCAAGGAATACAAAGTTATTTGCATGCCTTAAAGCTCGTTGATCAAGGTCACGTCAGGACATTGTTTCCACACTATGGATATGTAGGGTATCTTTTTTTTGGTGAAAGAATATGTTATCATCGCTATTATCTCTCTTACTCCTGCACACGCTTATAATGCTATTCCTCAACATGTTTGAGTGGCTTTAGGAAGTTCGCTTAAGTCAGTTAAAATGAGTTCACTTCTACAGCATTCTTAGGCTGGTGATAGCTTCGCGCTGGGAGTCTAGTTTCATTCCCTGATCATTGAGGGTGACCTCTCGACTATGGGTTTTTCACACACTACACGGTAAGCCATAGTCGATCTCTCTGAGGCACACCATTGCTGCTTTGGCCATACCATGGGTATGCACGAAAGACTTTTCTTTTCACTTCTCGGCCAAGTGCAGGGGCAAAAGATCGATGGATGAGATGACCAACCTAAGCGCTCCCTAATACGAGAGAGGTTTCAAATAAGGGCAGTCTTGACCCTCAAAAGTGAGCTTTATTTCAATATATGGCCAATAAGGGCTATCAAAAGAATACCAAATTCGATCAATCGAATGCAAAATTATAAACCAAAGGCATGGCAAGAGTGGCAAAGCCCCGCAGGGAAAACCCTGGTCGTACGCGTGCCTATGGGTCCAAAAATCAAAGACACAAAGCCCCAGCACAACAGACCTACTCTTTGAGGGGTAATGCCTTGGAAGGAATTCAAGCCATGATGTCTCTCATCCTGCATAAAGCTTGTCTCCAATTTTCTTCTGCTTCTCCTTCTTAGGCTGGGTTGTATCCCGGGTATGGCCTTAGTAGGGGCACCATTCTTTAGAGGCGGTTGGTTGTGGCGGGCCACCCTCATATGCACACCCTACTTAAGGGAAGCCTTTAATGAGAAGGGAGGAACGACGATCCCTGGCCAGTAGTTTGAGCCCGTCTTGGATGCTGCGGATTACTATTTCAAAAATTCAAAAATCAGATATTTCAAAAAATCAAAAAAATAGATATTTCAAAAATCCAAAAAATCATAAAGATTACAAAAGTCTAAAAATATATGTCTTTTATTTTGTCTTGAGAACATGTATGTAATCTATTTGCTAAGTGTGCAAGTTGCAGGTATTGAAGTTTCCTCGCTCTATCTTTCGCTCTGCCTCCTGCTTGTATCTTTCAATATGTTCTCTTCTTCAATCTCATCTCTCGATCTGTTCTGAAGCTCATGTCCTTCTCAGCTTAGATCGCATCATCATGTCTCCATGAGAGGGCTTTGCCTCACGATTATGAACCTGGCAGTTCTGCTTCCTCTGATCTTGGACTTTGATTGAATATCATATCTGTTGTGTCTATGTCCCGCCGTGTTGCCGTACATGTGTCTATGTCCCGCCGTGTTGTCTTTTGTCTCATGTGTCTGTCCCTCTGTGTCGTTGCACGTGTTGTCTTTTATCCCTCGTAGTTGTTGTCCCACGTGTCTTTGACCCACCATCTTCTTGTCCCAACCGTGTGTTATCCCACCGCGTTGTTATCTTGTCCCTCCATATTCATGCTTGCATGTTGTCTGTTCATGACATATCTTACATATGTTGCTTGTTTGTTCATTCTTCATTGTGTTATGTTGTCTTTTATTCAGTTGATCGTTATGTTCATGCTTGTTTGTTCATGTTATGTTCATCGTGGTTGTCTTATTTGAAAATCTCATAAAAATTTAAAAAATTAGAAAATCTAAAAAAAAAATACCGTTTCGCTTGGCAGGTAAGTCAGGTATGGATCTCTATCCTAGCTCATTGTTACATTACAATATGGTGCCTACATTATTATAGCCTCTCAATGATCGGCTGGTTTCCCGTGTGTTCTAGGATCTGATGTTCCCCTTTAACAAAAATGATGATGATCTAGGAGCATACGGTTAATCGTTTGTTGGGTCGCTAGGTTGAGTCGGGTGGGAGATGATGGACTCTATCTCGCACACCGTGGTTACAGAAGACTCTTGACCCCATCTTTGCTCAGTCTAGTAATAGTATCCTTGAGTACTTTCTATTTTATCTTTCTTCGAATTCGTTTTGATGATTTCCTTATTTTAGCCCAGCATGCATCATGTCATTTTGAGCATTCATGTCTCGTGATCCTCTCAAGGTTTCTCCTCAGAAATGGTTAATTACACTTTAATTCTCTTGGGTAAGAGATTTTCATTCCACTCTGAATTTGAACGTCTTCTATGATCTACCCGCTTGGTCTGGTTGGCCAGCGTGATTCCTGTCTGGATTTTATCTCAGTTTTATTTTTCCTTTTTCAGCTCTTACGCTGTGTTCCTTCCAATCCCCTCATTGTCCAAGGATTGTGTCCCCAGTGAGGTTGGTCGTGTTTTCTTTATTCCTTAGTTTAGTTCTCCAGACATGTCTCATCCTTGTTAATCATTCCTCGTGGCTAGTTCGGCGTTTTCGGGAGAATTCTTGTCGCTTGTTGGTTGTGACGGGTGTCTTTTGCCTTGATGCCCACTTTTCAATTCTCTCCGCTTCATCTCTGTTTCATCTCCATTTCCCATCGCCCTCGCTTTTCGCTCCATCTACATTCCATTTCACCTCCGCATCGCTTTCGCTCGTTCCCTTGCAAAGTAGACATCAAGGAGGGGCATCTGTTGACACCCATTTTCGGCCCGTAAATCGCATTATTTTTCTTATTTATCCCCATAATGCCCTGAATTAACCATTATTTTGGAGCCTTCTTTGAGCCCATCTCAAGCCCATATCTTGGCCATTTTTCAAACCCATTTAGCCTTGGAAGCATCTATCTTTGATTCCCCAACTTTTCGGGCCCGTTCTAGGTCCATTCGGAGCTCAAACGGACGTCCGGGGGTCAAACTATGCAAGCGGGCTGAAAATGGTAAATCAAATGACCGTTTCTTGTTGTAAACGGTTGGTCGATCGACCATCTCTTCCCTAGTGGTCGGTCGACCGACCGCTAGCCTGGGTGAGAGTCCAGCTCACGCTGGACTCTATCCTGAAATCTGCACGACGGGCCTATCTTTCGGCAGCTGTAACTTCTGGAAACCAACTCCGAATTGACCCCTGCTTGTTTCTATCTCTTGTCCTTTCGATTATCTCGAGTTTGATCCATATAACTTGAATTTTCATTGGCTACATCTCTCGAAATCATGGTCAAACGTTCTGGGTTTATGCATCCTAGTACAAGTTAAACTCTTATTTTCTGTGTGATGGGTCTACCTTCCAAGAGCCATAACTTCTGGAATCCTCATCCAAATTGAGTCCCACTTATTCCTACCTCTTGCCCTTAGTATTATCTCGAGTTTGATCCATAGAACTCAAATTTTGGTGGACTCTATCTCCTAAAAATGTGGGAGAACTTTCTATGTTTCCTGTAAACCTCTATATAAACTGCCCAGTCCGCAGTTGCAAAGGAGGGCTCTTTCTGGACGTGAGGTGAAGCCATGCTGGATTGTCTACTCACAACTTTGACTCCATATTGAAGAGGGAAGTATTAGCTTTCCATTCCATCTTTCTGGGCTTGATTTCGTAGTCTATACTCTTTGTTCTAGCTCTCTTAAAATCACAAATCATCACAACTGTGCTATTTTCTGCACACTTTTGAAATTTTCTCCATATTGCGTTGCCTCTCCCCGAAGTTCTGCTGTGTGTTTTCTCCTCCTATTTATTCCTATGCATGCATAACACATACATCTATCTTTTCCACCTTTCCACAGGGGTTAAAAACCTCCCCCGGTGAGTTTGCCCTCAATTTCTACCCCTATTTTATCATTGCGGGATTGATACTACACTTCATGATCTAATGAGTTTTGCCTTTGTGTTTTGGCTTTGTTTTGCAGGAGAGCATGATATGGACGTGAGGCCCTCTTCTTCTAGCCGACTGGAAGACGAGGAGGTTTGAATCTACAAGTTCCCCGCACCCGTTTGTCAAGCACGATCAAGTCTTCATCTTTCCAAGGTACATGACATCGTTCTCTTGATACCTTCATCCTTTTGGCATTGTTGGAACCTTGGTGGCGATCACGGTATGTCTTTTGTTTCATCCCCCTTCTCTTTATTCATATTGTTGCATGCTCATGCATACATATTAGTTTAAAGGGGCGGGTGGAACTATTAAACAACCTACACCTATGACTTGACATTTTTCTAGGACTTAATTAAGCCTAGGCTCTGATACCAACTTAATTATCACGCCCCGAGATAGGCAGTAGAATTAAGTCGGGAACATGAACAGCCGGCAAATAAAGCCTCAAGCGAGAATGACAATCAGAGCGCAACATTCACACATAAAAGAGTGAACACAAATATATATATATATCCAAAACCTCAACTTTATTGACTAGTAATCCATGTTTACAAATGCCATATAATCCTAGTTGACATAATGACTACGAGACTCAATAAAAAAGGAAAATTTCATGGACACGACTTTTAACTAACTTAAATGACTCATGACAATCTAAGGCTTTGCTCATTCGTCAGTCGCTCTCGGACCCATCACTTGAGTAGTCCAATTTCAACCCACAAGAGTTTCCTGAAAAAATTAGAAAAGTAGGGAATGAGCGCACTCACCTAGTAGGTATCTCCGTATCAACATGATGGTAATGTTAAAGTAATTAACATTTTAGCTCTAGAAGGTAAGATAAAGAAAATGCGATAAAACATGCAATAAAACCAAGGTAACAACAGGTAACAAGAACTATAGAGATACGAGAATTCATGTACGTATAAGAGCATGATCAAGCAAAATGGTAATATGGCCTTTCAATAATGAGAATGTACTATCACATAACAAAAATCTACTTTCATATCCTTCAAAAGGCTATGCACTAGAAAGTCATGTATCAAGAATGTACAAGCAAGCATGTAAATTTCATAAGATAGTCTCGTGGATTTCACCCGTTTATAAAAAAAGTACTCCCAGCGTAATGCGATGCCAGCATTCATCATACCCCATAGTTAATAGCATGTTTCCGGCCATCTGCCAAGAGGGCTGGCGTGGAGCCCTTGGAAACCGTCCGTGCCTGCCCTGGCATCTGCAAGTTATAAATCAAGCTACTTCGATGAGAAATAATAAAGTCGGCCAATAATATTAGGTTCAAGCCCTAGTTTCATGACAACAAAAACTAAGGTAAGAACGCACCAAAAATGAACATGTGAGGTCAAGAAAGATTTAATAACAATGTCATGCTACGGGAGGAATCCGACAGCATAATAGTATATTTCCATAATTTCAAAGTTCATTAATGACTTAATGAATAAGATTTTGGGACATCAGATAGTCATAGGGCCATCTGAACAAGATATGATCAACCCTAGGGTCAAACCCCAGGTTGGAACAAGTTTGACAGAACGCGGTCTTAGGGGGACCGTTTTCTTGAGGTAGCGGTTGAGTCAAGACCGCTATCAGGTGGAGTTGAAGCAGAACAAGGAACAGGTCGACGTAGCCAGTGTTGAAAACAGGTAGCAGTCATTGGCAGACCACCTCCATTAGGTAGCGGTCGCTTGATGGTCGCGATCAGGATAGTCCACAGAAAACATAGAACTCACGAAGTGCTCTCTAGACTTTGGAATTTTTAGGGTACAATCAGCTCGGCGTCCTAGTGGGAATCCCAGGCTCACGGAGTCTTGCGGAGGCCTTGAAACAAGATCACCTAGTCCAGCAGAAGGAATATCCGATGGAGAGGCTCTCAAGTCCAAGAGATTTTCTATCAAGTGCAAGTGATCTAATAGCGTCGTACCGGAGTATGGGCTATATGTGCAATAAAAAAATAGAAAGGGATGAGAAGGGAACGCGTCAAAGCATGAATCAAAGTGAACTTAAGTCATGGAAATATCCTTTAAGTGCAAAACTATAAAGTTTTGACATTAAATTAACATATATGAAAAATAAGTCTTTAGCACATGCTAGCACTAACTATAAAGTCATGACATGATCAGGGGCAGAAATAAATGAAAGAAGGCATGCTTAATATCATATATGATAGGGCATAAACTGGGATTTAATCTGGTTACAGAAACCAGATAGCGGTTCTTTGAGGGCCACCACTTGAAAGAAACGGTCTCTACAGGACCGCCTTCTACCTGCATCGGACATAAGCGACATCCGACGTGCAGAGCCTATTCTAGGGAAAATAATGGATAAAAACTATAGAGAACAGAAAGGCAAGATAGGATAGCATGTTTAGAACGAAGTAAGTACATGGAAAAGCAAGAATTAAACCAAAGTTCTTATCTTTTAGCTAAGGGTGCAGGGGTAGCATGCTATGAAAACCTAACTGCGTAGTCATGAAAAAACATGAAATACTACGTGTACAATGCAAGAAATCAAGTGGCTTTTGTTCCTAACTTGAAGTTTTAGCCAACCATGAGATAACCTACCTCTGGTATGGTCCCTAGACTTAGAATTTGTCGCCGAAAGAGGGTGCTAGTTCCTGCGCGTCCTGCGTAGAAACTGCTACTTCCGAGCGCTCTAACTCCATAGCCTCTTGATCTCCTAACACGAAAGTTTGCAAAGGGTTAGAAGACACTAAGAGGAGTATTTAATGCTAAAGGAAGAACCTGAAATAACAATATTACACCTTTGAACTACGCAATCCAAAATTAGGGTTCGCGTAGGACAAATCTGGGTTCTATTTATAGGGATTGGCCTAGGCCTAAGGGATTAGGTCGAATTAGGGGTCCTATGGGGTGTCAATTCGATCCCTTAAGAGTCCTAGGAAAGTTTCTATGCCAGATCACATCGGATCACAGTGAATTGGGGGATAGAAATCTAAGTTTCCTAGGATTTATCACCTTCCGTTTACGGAACCAGGTAGCGGTCATGCCAGGACCTCCACCACCAAGTTGCGGTCTCACGACTGACCGCTATTTCGCCGGGCCGCCAGAATTTCACTTTAATTCAAATTCCCTTCTAATTATCCCCTAATTTTTCTTATTTATCTACTTTAATTAGGGAAAATTACCCTATTACGTTTCTAGGGTTGGGCTTGGGCAAAAAGGCTTATGCTTCTGGTTTTAAGACCCATTTTAAGTGGACTTATTATCCTATTAATAATTAGGCCCATTAAACCTTTAAACCTATTTAATGCTTAAATTAATTTATTTAATCCCAACAAATTCCATATAAATCCTAGATTATTACCAGGGATGCTACAGAGACTATCAACATGTAACCGATCGTGGACACAAGCACGTCACATGAAACACGAGACTAAATTTGTAAGGCACGAGGCCGCCGAAGTTGCTATCTCGGAAAAGCATAAACTATTCACAATCCCCCGCCATGGGATTCACCCACATATTTTAAACCAAGTCATCGGGCGTTCCACCATGAGATAGCCCTCGCGGGGTTCACACGGCTAAATTCTATGTGATTTTATCTAAAAATACCTATTTCAGAGCGAAAAACCAAGTTCCCGGGGCTAAAAAGGCCAATTTCTAACATAGAACTGGGGGTTTCGGTCGACTGACTCAAGAGGGTCGGTCGAACGGACTCCACAAGGGTCAAAACCCCGGTCGACAGGCCTCTAGGGTCGGTCGACCTTCCTTCTAAATGCGGTCGGGAAGGGCACCGCGACCTGCATTAACGCGGTTAAAAAGGGCGCCGCGATCAATAGGGACGTGGTCGGTCAACGGACTGCATCAACGCTGAACGCGGTCGGTCTGACCACCACGTTTAGCTACCGATTTAGTCCTCCCTATACACTTAGATGCAGTCTCCGGGTACACCGCTGTTAAAAACCCAAAGCTAGACGCGGTCGAATGACTAACCGCATTCTCACTTTCGATCTGAACAAGGGCGAACTGCCCTAAAATCCACCCCACTCGCTACAAATGAGGGGCAAACCTTACAAAAAAACCATGAATCTATCATTCATACATCCATATACATTCATTTGGCTCAAAAAAACATAAAGAAACCCATGCATTTTCACATCTAAATCAAGAGCATTAAAGAACTCATGTTGCACTCACACATTTCTGGCAATTAATCCCTCTAGCATGCAAATAATCACACCAAACCATAGGAAATCACGATTAGAGTGTGGGGATTCCATCCTCCTACCTTTTGGCGAAGAAATCACGTGATTTGGATGCCGAACTGCTGAGAAATCACTCCTTTATGCAAACTTGAACCCCGAACTCGCGACCACGCTAGCCACGCCACCGCCCCTTGCTTCTTGCATCCATCCCCGTCACATGCAACTCGAGCCATCCTCGATCTCACCCACCGCGAAGCCCCGTCGGTCGCAGGAGAGGTGGAGGGTGAGAGGGAGAGAACGAGGATGTGAGGGGTGAGAACATGAAAGAGAGAAAGAGGGAGAGAACGGTGGGGGAGAGGGGGTTTAAAAGGTTTTAATTGGTTTTTTTATTATATTTTTTATTTTCTTATTTCATTTATAAAATTTGCATTAACCTCTAAAAATCTTTGAAAATATATTTTGATGCTGAAAAATTATCGAAAAAAGTAAGACCGCTCAACGCGCCAATACGAACACGATAAGACTCACATAAATACCGTTTAGTGATCTGAAATCACAATATTAAATTTTGAAATCTAAACGGACTCGATCCGCAACCCGTGGAAAATATAATCTGAAAGTTCGGGGGCATTACACAATTTATTGGTTGCACTGTTCACATATTGGTAGAGTGATGATCTTATCTTCATTTCTTGTAAATCAAGATGAGCATTGTAATTGTCCTTTAATCTGCCCTCAATATTTAAGAAAGTATATATCAAACTCTTACATACACTCTTTTTAATGTACATCACATCCAAATTATGACGCAATTATATGATTTTCTAATATGACAATTGAAAGAAGATACTCTCCTTCCTCCATCCTATCTTATATGATTGTTGACTATTAGATTTTCTTTTTTGCCTAACTATTTACTTAAACAAATTCAATTGTTCCATCACATCAATAGCAGGTAGTCTTTTAGGTCTTTCTCTTAATTCAATTTTTTCATCAAAAGTAGAATATTGAGTGTGAATTTTATGATTTGATTTAAGAAATCATCATTGATGCATGTAATAATGTTCACCAAAATGCTTCAATCAATGTCCTTCAGTCTTATAATTACACATAGGATAAGCTTTCTCACATTTAGTGCTCTATCCAGATAAATATGCATACCCAATAAAATCATTAATAGTCTACAATATAACAGCTTCCATCTTAAATGATTCTTTTCTTACAACATCATAAGTCTCTACACCTTCATGCCATAGTAATTTTAATTCATGAATAAGAGACTAAAGATACACATCAATTTTACTTCCTGGTGTCATCTCACCAGGTAGGATAGAAGATAAAATCAAGTTGGATTCTTTCTTGCACATCCATGGTGACAAGTTATAAGGTATTAAAACAACATGTCATATTTGAAGTTCCGCGATCAATGACACCCAAGAGGGGGGTGAATTGGGTGTTTACAAATTTTAAGAAAACTTTTGACCTTTTAAAAGAATGTGATACAATGCTAATCAAGATGTTCAAAACTATTTGTTCACAAGTTGAATTTATCAAACTTTGTTTGAAGATGTTATAGATTATGCAAGATATACGTGGATAAATCTGGAACAACAAAATACACTAACACTCACGTAGAATGGAGGTAGAAGAAAAGGACCAAACCACACAAATCAAAACACAATGCACAACGATTTTTAAGGTTGTTCGGATGCAAGGACGGCAATCCTACATCCAGCCCTCACCAAACCCGGTGAGACTTCACTCGGGAATAAGTCCCCAAACAGAGACGACGCTCCAAACACACACGGGATGACACCCGCACACACACACGGGGATGCGCCCCAACACACACACACACACACACACACTGAGACGAGGTCCCCAACACGATCTGACAACTGGATCAACCACACACACACTTGCTACGACAGATGTAGCACTCCACACACACAAACACTAAGATCTGGATAAATCCACACACACACACGCTGATCTAAGAAAACCTACGCACACACGAATGGAACACGACGACCACACACATCCACGGATCTGAAATGATCCACACACACACAGATGTTTACATTTTATAAGAAACACAAATCTAAAACTCAAAGCATAATAAGGCACAGTTCAGAAAAACGCCTGATTTGGCTCCCCCTGAATGTATGCTGATGATCTTTGAGTGATGCTTGCTTCTTTAGTTCATTGGAAGTTGATGGCTTCAGATGGACCTTGAATCTTCAGCTCCTAGATGAAGAGTTGATTCACGGATCACTATTTACGGCTACAGTAACAGTTCCTTCTTCCTTAGACAATTTCCTTGATCTCCTTGATCCTTGCTTGCTTCTTCTCTTCCTTTTTGGTTGCTGGCTTCAAATGGAGCTTGAATACCTTCAGATGGATGAAGAGGTTGCTGGATGGAGTACTATTCACGAGTTATTTCTGTAGCTCTCTTTCTCCTTTGATGGCCTCCCTTTGATCCACTTTCATCACTAAGGTTTCTTAGCCCAAGAGTTATTTTTATAAGTCCTTGGATGGCCAAGGGACAAGCCAAAACATAGATCCACAATCCCTAGGGAAGTTGGAGGCTTTTAGACCAAAAAGTCCAAGAAGAGGGCTTTGAACACGTTCAAGAAATGAAGTCAACAATGGCTGCATCGGGGCTGGTGATCGACCGAAAGTTAGGGGCGATCGACCGAATTTTGCAGGAATTGCAGTTTTGGGTGCTAGGAAAATCGGTCGACCGTCCCTAGGCTAGCGGTCGATCGAAATATGGAATTTTCCAGATTTCGAACATCGAAACCCTTAACCCATTTGCAGTCCGTGGATTCAAATTCCTTTGACCTTGTGGATTTATACTGAATGTTTTGACCTGCAAGAACATAGATAATTGATTAGAACCATAGCTCAAAACATCCATATAATGAATGTATGAACTTCATGCAAATCATTAAGAAGACGTAAGAGTTGAGTATGAAAACCGTTTGAGAGTCTTTCAGTTTATTGATCACGGTTAAGTCAATAGTTCCATTAACAAACAAATCAACATGTTAAGGCGTAAGTAGCCTTTGCACATCAGACTAAATCAACTTCCCATGGAGGCAAGTTAACTTTGATTGGTTTACCAGAATTGAGGATACCATAGCCTTACCATGTATTCTTGATGAGTGTGGACATGTGGTGCGGACACCAGAGCACTCGATCGGCACGAGTCAGCGAGCCCCGATACCGTACGCGGAGCACCACCCGAGCGACAGCGGCTTCCATCTGGCTCGGAGATGGCCTGGAGACTCCCCCTTGAGTCTCCCGTTTATCATATTTAGTTAGACATTATTTTTGTATAATGTGTGTTTGTTTCACTTTATTCGGTATGTAAGTTTGATTGTAATAAGGGCCTATGTGCAATTCGGACCCCGTGGGCCCCACGGGCCCCACAGGCCCCACCCCATTGGGCCACCTCAGCCTAGGGTCCCACGCGGGGCCAGTCAACATGCCACATGGGAGCATCTAGAAGTTTGAATGGGAATTGGACACATAGGGGACAATGGACTTGAAAAGTCCAAGGAGGCCACCTACCCCCACCTACCAAGTCCACATTCTACATCTAGTCCAAGGGCCGCCCCCTTCCCCTTAGTTTTTTATTATTTTTGTGTGTGTGTGTCACATGCCATCTCAGCCCTTCATTCCTATCCCCTAGATCCAATGGTTGTGGATGGATGTGAGATGTAAGGTATTTAAACTTGTATTTTCCATTTTACTTGAATTAATGCCATTTGATTCACACAAATTCAAGAGTAAAGGGCTGGTGCGCCCCCCTCCTCTCCCCTCCCTCTCCCCCTTGGATGCTGTGAAGGCTTCCATTCTGAGGTGTGAAGCCTCATTTATCAGTTCCGACGATCGCCGCCGCCGCCATGAGCCGCCAGCGCACCGCCATCGTCTTCATCGGAGTTCTGCCCGTGCAGTACCACAGCAACTTCCACGAAATTTGTGTCTCAGCCACGAGCTCAGATAGATCTGGGCATTTTACTGGAGGTTCCAGAGGTGTCAAGGATATCCCATAAATTTTGGTTTGTCATTCAGATTCCGTTTCATAATTTTTGATTTTCGTCCACCCTTCCATTTCAGTTCTGCCAGAGTTCTGTCCAGATTCATATCCGCCCTGTGTTTCATGTCTTAGGTCCGTCTTTTGATTTCTGTTAGTCCCATAAATTTTACTGGAGTTTCCTTCCATCCACCCCTTCATCTACAATTTTTCTACATTTCTGGTTCGCCCATTTCATATTTTCTAAAAATCGTTCTCAGTCCCATCTACAGTTCTGTTCACTTGCTCCTAGATCCGACCACCAGTCACTCCAAAAATCATATCAAATCGCCACCACCTCCAAATCCAATTCAAAAAATTGTTCCAATTTCGTGGTTTGATTCCCTACAACTTTGAAGAAGAGCTCGAAGCCTGATTCCAACAGCAAGCAGGCGGTCAACGGCCATTTACAGGAAACTCATATGCTGATCTGATATTTCGGGAGCTGTGCAACAGAGGATTGAAAAATAGTTAAAGCCCAGGTCCGCAGAGGTTCAAAAGATTCCACTGGCCCTAGGTTGAAGGATTTTGAATCCTCTTTCCAACGGCGCTGGTTTCATCGCATTCCGACGACGGGCTTATCGCAGCGGCCGTTTTCGCCGGAGCGCGCGCTGCTAAAACAGCAACCTCAGCTCGTGGACAGCAACTTCAAAGCTTGGAGATCGGGACCGATCGACCCCCGATCGGTGTTCCCGGCCGACCGTCATCCGTGGAGGCGCGCCACCAGGGGTCCCCATCATAGTGGGTCCCACCCCCGCAGATCCGGAGGACAGCGTCATCCGTGGGCCCCGAGGGCCCGCAGAACCCGCCGTTCGGAAAGCACGAAAACGCGGAGTTCGGCACCGCCGGGCGACATCAAGATGCTGCCCGTCAACCCAATTCGCGTGATTCCCGGGCCCCGCATGTGACCTTTTACCTCCCTGCGTGGAGTGGGTCAAATTATTGTACTGCTGCAAAATTGTGTTAACCGGGGGTCCGTGATTGGCCGGGGTTGTCTTCGCCACGCCGGGTGCGTGGAGGTAATAGTCTGAACTTCTTGGCGTTACATTGCTTAGCTAGTATACGGTCTTAGGCAGCTGCCGAGAGTGTAGGTACTAGCCCGTGTGTCCATGTCACCGCTGTGAGAGTGAGAGTGACCCGTCCCGTGACTCGATCCGAGTCCGGAAGTTGAGTCGGACTACCCTTGACCTCCGCCGATTCCTTAACCGCGCACGGTCCGCGCTTTCCCTCGCTTGGGACGACGAGTGAGCTTCCACTTCTGTTAGCGACGTTTTGCCACTAGGAGCTCGTAGTGTCGGGCTTAGTGTCTCCCTGGTGTGTGCTGCTGGTCGCGTCTTCATTTAGAGTCTGGGGGTGGCACCTAATAGTGTCGTCTCCCGTGTCCGTCCCGCATCAACATGATTTACCTCTTGTGTTAGATTGTAGATAGTAATGTGCTTATCCACACGTTTGTTTTACCTTCCAAGCAATCGTCATGATGTTTGATCCTGTAATCAAGATAGACAAGGTTTAATACCATACTTGTTCACATGACGAGATTATGAGACCTCTTGCTTCTTGTTCTTGTTCACATTAAAGAGATTATGAAACTCTTGTCTCTTGTAAAAATAATTCAATCAACATACCATCAAGACCATGTAAACGTTGCTATTTGCCATCTCAATCATTCATAAACAACAAGAGCACAGGGACTCTTGAAATATCACACAGCCAAGTAACATCATGAATCCTCATACCATAAGGTTTAGTTCTCATCAAACTAGAAAGTTTAGTTATCATCAAAAACATATGCAAGCCATATACAACAATCTCCCCCCTTTTGATGATGACAAACTTTATGACTGATATAGTCAGACCATATTCTTCTCCCCCTTTGACATGATCAAAAAGTGGGAGGAAGACTATGATGTTCAAATAGCAGCAAGCAGATTCATAAAGCAATGAGGAACTATATCAGAAGAGCAATTCAGGCAATAGCAAGGCAATGATACCAATTGTTGATTATGGAGACAGAAAGGTGTGCAAATCAAAAAGATATCATTCAAGACAAATACATTCAAGCACGTATTGATACCAATTGAAGGTAATGATTATCCTCAAAGATATGAACCAATGGTGGAAGATGTTCACAAGATGAGGTGTTCAGCATGATAGCATTGAAAGGTTAGAACTCATTTCAGATTTTCATAACATGCAAGAGCAGGGTGGCACATCAAAATGATTTTCTTTATTTTTCAATTTTTTTGATTTTTATATTTTCTTGAAATGCATAAAAGCTCAATGCAAGCATGATGGCACTATGAATGCAAGCGATGCAGACATGATGACACTATGAATGCAAGCATATGATGCGATGAAAAAATAACTAGGCCAATTATTGAACTCAATGACCATGTTGATTGTTTCTATGTGAGGGTCAAGAAATTTGGGGTTTTCATGATACCAATTGAAGGCAAATACTCCATAGCAAGAGTACAGAAAATGAAGTCTAAATTTTTGGGATTTTCATTATTTTTTAAATTTTTAATTTTCTTATGAAATGTATGAAACGATATACATATAACTGATGACACATGAAGTGCACACAATGCAACCAGACAGATACGTATATATAAACATGCAAGCATATCTTCCCCTTACTTAGTTAAGAAGGGAATGGGATAAGAAAGATGCAAAAGAGTCATGACAACTAGAGTGCACATGTATAGCACATAGGAGATTGTGCAATCATATAGGAGATTCATGCAGTTGCTAAGGCGGTCAATCAATTTTCTGAATACATAGTAAGCCAAATTTCTAGATGTGTAAGTGAGTAACATGAAAAATGATAGTTGCAATATGGATATTCAAAGTTTCAGATCAACATAAGGGGACATTTTATATACTGCACTTCAATTTTGAGAACAACATATTGGAGGCTACGCTCTACCTCAGTAATTTTATCACATCAAATTTTTCAATGATTTCTCAAGGATAATCAGAATATTTCTAAGAATGATCAGGTTCAAATAATTCCTTTTTACGCGAGTAGACGTATGGAGCTCATGCCAGAATCCCCGGTTACTCAGAATACTGAACCATTTCACCTCACTGGGACAGAGGTACTTTACTCAACACTTTTCAGAATTGAACCACATCACGTCTCAGGTCACATGTGCCCAATTTACTCAGTGAGACTGAGCATTGCTCTGCCTTTCTTTTTCATATATGATTTTTCAACAAAGATAGGTAGGCAGCTTTTTTCTCAACTGTCTCTTCAACATACATGCAGCAAGTTTAATATCTCTAGAGTGTTGAAAAGAAATCCCTATATCCTTATCTTTAACACTCATTTTCACATTTTGTGCATGAAGTGTGTGAATTTGATTCAGCATGTATACTGAAAATATCATGAACACATAACAATGCACCTCCCCCTAAATAAATGCACTTATAAAATATGAACTCCCTCAGAGTGTACGACATGAAACACTCCAATAATGACTCAAATGTAACATTATTTATCAAGAAGACATAAGGTCATAGAAGTTTCAAGGATGGGGGTGAATAACATATAATAGCAAGCAAGCACGCAAAGGGAATGTATGCAAAATACAATGCAAATATACAGTGTGGTGCAAAATTGCTGATACCAATTGAATGGATACCAACTGAATGAACTAAATACAGCTAATGCATGAGTTCGAATGCGATGCAACCTATGAGCATATAAGAATGCAATGCAATATGCAAAGGCAAGATACAAGAACATGTGCAAGCAAACATAAAGTTTCTCATGAAAGCACTCACATTCAATTAATGATTCAACAACATTTTTTCATGACATGACCTTGATGAATGAGGGTGCTTAAATGATCAAAATTAAGCAATGCAACCCAATTTTCAGAATTGTTCAAAATCAGATTTTCAGAAATCCTTCACAAGTTTTGAAATGAGAAATCATCCATAAGACAATTGTTTGGATTATTTGAGCACAAATATATTTTCAATTGAAATAGCTCAGTCAAGGATTCATTCACAAATCAACCATTTGACTTCTCCGAGTTCTAGTACGAGGCGGAGAACTTTGGTCCAAGGACCAACTCATGTATAGTGAGAGTTTCCAGGTGGACGTAATCCACCTTTTCACTTCTCAGCATTTGATATACCAGATACTCAAGTAAGCTCAAGATATTCAATGATCAACAGTTTGACAAGTTCATTTCATCATGCCGAAGGAATAACATGTCGAATTTTTCAAACATTGATACCTGTCAAGTAAGTAACATCACCATAGCAGACTGGGAAATGACAATTCAAGTTTTTAGAATCAATACCTGAGTTCAACAAGTATCAAGATGTGCCTTCAATCATGTTACCTCAGCAATAGCCTTAAAAGAGACTAACATTTCATTGTTAGTCCCAAAAATTGAAGTCCCGAAACTCACACAGCAATGTCATGATCAACTCAGATATGGAAATTAATATGAGATGTATGTCCACAAGGATGAGTTTAATTTACAATCCAAAATCATTCATTCAAGAACAGACTCCCCTTTTTCTATATGCCTGAAGTTCACAATTGACATTTTCTAAAGATCATGCAACCAAGGACCTAAGTGAACAAGTGACTCATGGTACCATGGCAGAGGTGAAAGTCTAATGACTCTACTCACGCATGGTGATAGATTTCAAACAGGGATGACATGCCCTTCCTCAAATCAGCATTTAATATACCATGTAGTCATGCAATAATGAGCAGAAGGATGCAATGCAAACAAAGAGATATTTTTCTTAATTTTCAGGTTCAGTGATTAGGTGTGGTGACATGAGAGACTGGACTCCTTTTCATCAACCAGTTGGTGCAATAGATTCATTAAGGTGCCTGTCCATTTCCTGGTAGTAGTTGAGGTCATTCACATCGTCTTTATTCTTGCAGTATGCTCCTTCAGTTGACTCAAGCTTGGACATGGCTGGCCCAACATCACTTGAGTTTTGGAGTGTGATCTGCATCCAAAGTTGAGAAATTTGATTTGTCAATTTCAATTCAGATCTATTAACAATAACATGAAGAGTTCCTTTGACAACTAACATCCCCTTAAGAAGCTCTAGACTTAATGCATAACTCAGATGTGAACTTAGATGCTAAGTTCAAATGACTGGACTGGTAACTCCCTCTACAAGTGCAAGGGTGTGAAATATTCAGTGAACAGTTTAAAACTATATGCAGCCTTAGGTAATTGACCCATAGTACAGGGCAGAGAACTTAGATCCGAAGATCACCTCACGCGTAGTGATAGCTTTCAGACAGATGTAACCTGCCCTTCCACATGTCACCATTTGATATACTATGTAATCATGGATGATGAAGGTAGGAGGATTGTAATGTATTATGACATGAATTCACAATGTTCAACTTATGCATGATAGTATGTGAAAGTATATGCAATCTAAGTGTATGCAGTGAAATTGATTTGACGATTTCGAAATTCCACTTCAATATGATGCTATATGAAGATGATATGCACAGGGGTATGCAGATGACTATGGATGGAATGCATGTACATACATATGCATTATCACAAGATTCAGCACAAAACAAATCAAGACATAGCATCTTTTCTAGAGTAATGAGAGGGATATCACCTGAGCATTCAGATTTCAGTTTTTGGATTTTCTTTTAACCTGACTTATCCCGCTTGGCCCGTGTGCCTTACCTTCTTGACTGAATACATGTTTCATGCTTCTTATTTCCAAGGCACACCTGCAAAACAGATTTCTCATTTTGCATTCTTAGGTACCCAAACCATCTTGGGTCCTTGTGGGTTAGCAGCACTTTTGGCACGTGGCTTCCACTTCTTGACAACATTCAATTCATCATTTTCCTTCAGAAAATAATCATGCATGTTATGCTCAAATTTACCACAGTAACGACAACATGACTTTGAAAACTTAAGGGCATGAAAGTTATTTAAAGCCTGTGACACCACATTCATTCTTCTCATTTGCTTGATCATTTTGTGTGTGTTGGCATGATGTGTTGAATGAAAACTCTTTTTCTTCATTAGTAGCTAGCAGTGTGAAATTATATGACCTCTTTTATCACAATGATTGCAGTGCATGAAAGGTTTTATGGTAAACGATTGCTTTGAACTTTTGAAGCCAATTCTACTCCTGCAAGCTTTCAAATCATCATTTTTCATAATGAAACAATCATGCATCATGTGTCCTAGTCTTCCACAGTAGAGACAAGAACCATTTCTTTTCTCAGGTGCATCGAGTTTTACATGAATGTTTCTAGCATGCACATTTGGGACATTCACACTATTTCTCGAATTATGTTGAGTTTTTGGCATAGTGTGTTGCTGGGAGTTGAATTTGGAAGTGCTAGGTATGCTTGTGCTATGAACAAATGAAGTGTATAACTTGTTTTCAAATTTCTTCTTGTTCACAGGTTTATATCCCAGCCCTTCTCTTTAAAAATCTACTTTCATTCCCAGCAATTTGTCCAAATTTTCTTTGCCATCTACAAATTTAGACATCAAATTATTCAAGTCAAGAATTTCAAATTGAAGAGATGAAATGTGCAATTCAGCATTGGCAAGTTCTTCTTCACAAGTAGAAAGGCTAACATTCAGCACTGCATTGGTAGTCTTAAGACATTCTACTTCTTGCTTTAATTCATCCACATTTTCACATTCATTTTCAACCACACATTTTCCTTTTTCTAGAACCAACAATCTTTCATAAATGGCCTTGTTCAATTCCTTCAGTTTGTCATTTTCTTTTACAAGCTTTTCATCACGAATGAGTTCATTTATCAAAATTTGATCATCGGCCATTGAATTTAGCTTTGCAGTCACCTCCTTGTTTTCATTTCTTAAAGAACATATTTGATCTTTGTGAAATTCAATGTCAAACACATGAGCCTCAATCATTTCCTCTAAATGTGAGCATTTTTTACATGAGAAACCACAGTTATTTTGTTCAACACTCTTTCTCAATTTTTTATTTTCAGATTTTAACTTCTTATATTTATCAGCAAGATCATCATATGTAATCAACAAATCTTCATAGTTAAATACATCTTCATTATCAGAATCAGAATTTACCATTGAGCTTGATCCAATTTACTGATCACTCCCTTGATCACTCGTTCCTGCCACAAGGCATTTATCTTCATGCACTTCCTGGAAGCCGGTTAAGCCATCCAATATGTCCTTCGCGGATCTGCAATGGGAGACAAAGGGAAAATGATTAGAATTAACTGCAGTAGTAAATAATTTTAAAACCAAACAATTTTGATCATGTTTGAACTTATGATCTGTAGTCCAGACAGCTTTATCTTTAGGCAATTCATAAGGACCATGTGAGATTAGCTTCCATAGCTTAGTGTCGTATGAATTGACTAGACTGAACATTCTTCCTAACCACAAATCAAAATTAGAACAATCAAACACCGGTGGAGAATTCAGGGTGTACATGTTGGTAGTCATTGATCTCGATCTCTCTAGATCGTTAGATCTATGAAAAATCGAGCCTTAGCTTTGATACTAATTGAAGTCCCGCGATCAATGACACCCAAGAGAGGGGTGAATTGGGTGTTTACAAATTTTAAGAAAACTTTTGGCTTTTTAAAAGAATGTGATACGATGCTAATCAAGAGGTTCAAAACTGTTTGTTCACAAGTTGGATTTATCAAACTTTATTTGAAGATGCTATAGATTATGCAAGATATACGTGGATAAATCTGGAACAACAAAATACACTAACACTCACGTAGAATGGAGGTAGAAGAAAAGGACCAAACCACACAAATCAAAACACAATGCACATCGATTTTTAAGGTGGTTCGGATGCAACGACGACAATCTTACGTCCACCCCTCACCAAACCCGGTGAGGCTTCACTCGGGGATAAGTCCCCAAACGGAGACGACGCTCCAAACACACATGGTACGACACCCCCACACACACACGAGGACGCGCCCCTACACACACACACACACGGAGATGAGGTCTCCAACACAATCCGACAACCGGATCAACCACACACACACTTGCTGCGACAGATGCAGCACTCCACACACACAAACACTAAGATCTGGATAAATCCACACACACACACACACACACACACACACACACGCAGATCTAAGAAGACCTACGCACACACGAATGGAACATGACGACCACACACGTCCACGGATCTGAAATGATCCACACACACACGGATGTTTGCAGTTTATCAGAAACACAAATCTGAAACCCAAAGCACAATAAGTCACGGTTGAGAAAAACTCCTGATTTGGCTCCCCCTGAATGTATGCTGACGATCTTTGAGTGATGATTGCTTCTTTAGTTCATTGAAAGTTGATGGCTTCAGATGGACCTTGAATCTTCAGCTCCTAGATGAAGAGTTGATCCACAGATCACTATTCACGGCTACAGTAACAGTTCCTTCTTCCTTGGACAATTTCCTTGATCTCCTTGATCCTTGCTTGCTTCTTCTCTTCCTTTTTGGTTGCTGGCTTCAGATGGAGCTTGAATACCTTCAGATGGATGAAGAGGATGCTGGATGGAGTACTGTTCACGGAGTTGTTTCTGCAGCTCTCTTTCTCCTTTGATGGCCTCCCTTTGATCCACTTTCATCACTAAGGTTTCTTAGCCCAAGAGTTATTTTTATAAGTCCTTGGATGGCCAAGGGACAAGCCAAAACATAGATCCACAATCCCTGGCGAAGTTGGAGGATTTTAGACCAAAAAGTCCAAGAAGAGGGCTTTGAACACGTTCAAGAAACGAAGTCAACAATGGCTGCATCAGGGCTGGCGGTCAACCAAAAGTTAGGGGCGGTCGACCGGAATTTTGTAGGAATTGTAGTTTTGGGTGCTGGGAAAATCGGTCGACCGCCCCCTAGGCTGGCGGTCGACCGAAATCTGGAATTTTTCAGATTTTGAACATCGAAACCATTAAGCCCATTTGCAATCCGTGGATTCAAATTTCTTTGACCTTGTGGATTTATACTGAATGTTTTGACCTGCAAGAACATAGATAATTGATTAGAACCATAGCTCAAAACATCCATATAATGAATGCATGAACTTCATGCAAACCATTAAGAAGAAGTAAGAGTTGAGCATGAAAACCGTTTGAGAGTCTTTCAGTTTATTGATCACGGTTAAGTCAATAGTTCCATCAACAAACAAATCCACATGTTAAGGCGTAGGTAGCCTTTGCACATCAGACCAAATCAACTTCCCATGGAGGCAAGTTAACTTTGATTGCTTTATCAGAATTGAGGATACCATAGCCTTACCAGGGGTTCTTGATGAGTGTGGACATGATTTACCTCTTATGTTAGATTATAGATAGCAATGTGCTTATCCACATATTTGTTTTACCTTCCAAGCAATCGTCATGATGTTTGATCATGCAATCAAGATAGACAAGGTTTAATACCATGCTTGTTCACATGACGAGATTATGAGACCTCTTGCTTCTTGTTCTTGTTTACATTAAAGAGATTATGAAACCTCTTGCCTCTTGTAAAAATAATTCAATCAACATACCATCAAGACCATGTAAACGTTGCCATTTGCCATCTCAATCATTCATAAACAACAAGAGCACAGGGACTCTTGAAATATCACACAGCCAAGTAACATCATGAATCCTCATACCATAAGGTTTAGTTCTCATCAAATTAGAAAGTTTAGTTATCATCAAAAATATATGCAAGCCATATACAACAATATTTATACTGTAAGTACTTGATAATGATCTAAATGGGTTAAACCTATCACTTACCAAACCAAGTTTCACATTACGAATCTCTGTTGAAAATGAAACATGATCATGATCAAAATCTTACCAGACTACAGAGTCAGCTAGATGTCTTAATTTTTCATCAATTTTTATGT
The DNA here is from genome assembly GCA_022559845.1 of Amorphophallus konjac. Taxonomy (NCBI): domain Eukaryota; kingdom Viridiplantae; phylum Streptophyta; class Magnoliopsida; order Alismatales; family Araceae; genus Amorphophallus; species Amorphophallus konjac. The sequence continues at coordinate 414,839,994 of CM040120.1, forward strand.
GACCTTCTGCATGCCATGTCATACAGGAGGCTATTTTTAAAGACATATATAACCTTTGTAATCTTAGTTTTAAAGGAATATAGTGCAATGTCTATTTTACTTTTTTCCCCTTTGTTCATATCCCATTTATAATCACATTATGCATACTTATGTAAACCATCATTTTTTGTTCTATGCCAAAATAACATACAATCATTTTTACATGCATCTATTTTTTCATAATCAAGTCCAAGATCTTTTATCATCTTTCTTTTTTGATAGAAAGTCGCAGGTAATTCAATACTCTCTGAAATGTATCTCTCAATAATTTAAGTAATGTAGTGACAAATGCATTAAACCACTGATAAAGAGATTTTATGTTAAACAAATTAACAAGAAAGAAGAGTTTGCTATATTTCTTACATCTTGATTATAACTCCTTTTCAGCATTTCCCAACAACTTATAAAATTTTCAGCGTCAATACTAATTTTATTTCTAATCTAAATTTGTTGCTCCATCTCTTTATTATGCATCAATAGAACTCCAAATGGATCATGAATCATTCCATGCATATCATCACCAACTATATTATTACTTGATGATGAAACATCATTATGCTACATTGCTCTTTTTCTCCATGAAATGTCTAGATAGTGTACGACAACATCATACCTTTGAATAGTAAATGTTTTATAACTTCCTTTGGTGATAATAATGCAAGGTTACAACAATCACTACATGGACATCAAATGACCTTCTTTGATCCTACATTTGCTCTGATAACATTCAAGAATTCAACCACCCCATCTAAGTATTTTAGACTATTATGGGACTTACCTATCCAACTTATATCTACCTTAAGATTTAAACTTGAATATATAGAACTACAAACTATTACTCATGCCTGAAAAATCTACAAGTAGTTTTATCAAGTTTAATAATGAAATGAGCCATCACCCAGACTCGTTGGATCACATACCATTGTAATACTACAATGGTCTCAACTTTGGCCTTCAACTGGATGACAAACATAGTCTGACAAAGGCTTCACTTAACTCACACCTTTCTAAAGTGTTGAAGGGACATCATATATCAATTTTTTTCGCTATATAGCATTTCTATGCAAATCATGAGACCTAAAAATTTGAACTTGAGAGTATAAGGAATCATAAGCACTAGATTGGTAATTTGACCAGGCAACTTAGTTCAATAATCAAGGTGATAAAAATAAATCCCATCCACACCCCCATGAAAGGACCTTCTCTTTCAACAAGGGCCACAAATATCATTAGAGAACAACATTCTACTTATTTTACATATAATTTTTTTTGCTGTTTACAAAAGCTACCATTAAGTCGTTCAAGACCAGCATCATGTGGTATGAAAAAGTATTAGCTATGGTAGTAGCAAGTGTTAAACGACCAGCACAAACACACAAAAAGAGATAAGAAGTGAGATTTCACATCCACCATTTTGATTCGGTCGAGAAACCTTATTGACCGAGTGAAATGTAGAGGCGGAGACAATGATGTGGACCAAGCAACCACTATACACTATGAACGGCTAGTTTGATCTCAGTTTGTAACTCAAAAACTTAGAACCAACCATAAAATAGAAGAATCCATCCCAAAAATCACAGAAAAAACACACGCAAATAAAACAAGAGACGAAACTACATTTAGTTTTTTTTTTTTTGCTCAACAACATTTACTATTAGCTTGATAGCATCTCATGGGCTGCAATACTTGACGGCGCCCAAAGAAGAAGAAGAAGAAGAAAATAAAGAGGAAACAAAGCACAACATACCTGATACTGGATGGATAGCTGCAGCTCCAATAACTTGAAAATTAACATAAAAGATTCAATCTTTCATTGTTTTTCTCTAGATCGAAGAATGGAATGCAAGGGTGGTGAAGCTAGCTGCTTACTTGGGTTGGTGGTGGTGATCGTGGCAGTGCTGGAGAAGTCACATGTGCCCGCTACTTGGCCCTTTCCTCTTGAAGAAGCTGATGCTGGTGGGGCAATGGAAAACCCCTCTGGAAGAAGCTATTGCAGGTAGGGCGATGGAAGGCCTGACCATTCTTATGCTAAGCTCGAATAGCATGTTGGCCCACTACAAGAAAACAGATGTTTAGGGGCATTTCAGAACTGCCCCCAAAAAGTCGAGTGTGTGGAACAATAACATGTCATGGATGACGAGAGCAAAGGTGGATGCCAAGATGGAAGAGTGAGAGGGGGGAAGGGCGGCGAGAAGGAGAGATGAATAGTAAAATAGTAGGAATAGTTCCTCCGAGAATCAAAAATAAAATTATGGATCACACCAGCTAAGCCGTTGCCCTTGGAGATGGTCAGGCTCGAGTGGTGCTGCCGTTGCCCTTGATGTTGCTCTACATCATCATAGGTGTGCAAGATTCAGTGCCAGCGTAGGGGCGACGAGGAGCAACGTGGTGGTGCAGCAGTAGAGCAAGAGAAACGTCATGGTGGAGATGGGGGCCCTACAGTGGTGGGCAACTGCAGAGCTCAGGAAGAACGAGGGAGAGGATGGGGGCCCGGGAGGCAAGGAGGTGGAGGCAACATGAGGAAGAGTCTATAGGAAGGGGGGAGAAGGAGGCTGGGGGGGGGGGGGAGGAGGCAGAGGGAAAGGAAGGGTTTGTAGGGAGAGGGAAACTGAAAATCGCACGGGCGACGGGGGGAGGGACCCGTCTCATTTTCAAAATTAGTGAATAAAAGGTGCAATCTTATTTTTGCCTTCTATATATTAAATTTTATGAGGCACAATTTAGTATTCTGCCTTTAATAGAGGAGATTTAATATGAATAGAAGGCAGATTTTTATTTGGCCTTTTAATCTTTGAAATAGAAGTTGCAATTGACTTCAGCATTTTATTTTTGGCCTTATATATGTAAATTTTTAATAGTGAGGGGCCCGTTAGCTTCGGTGGGCTTCGTAGCATCTATTGGACTTTTATGTGCTCTAAAGTGTGCTAGGTGGCCTTAGTGGGCCTTCTAAATGGGGCAGCCTTAAGGGGCCGGCATTTGACATTATGGACCGGGCCATTAGTGGGCTCATTAATTTGGGAAGAGAAAAATCCCCTCTACAATAGGGTTATGATGGCTTTGTTTTAGTTGATTATAAAATTGGAACCTGCGGTGGGATGACTCTCGTACCATCTACAAGTCAATACTTGTGCAAGAGTCCTCGGAGGTAGGGTAGAACCCATTTTGACTCTTTCCTCTCTTTGGTTGGATTTACTCAATATTGATAGACTCGTAGTTAATTCAGGATCAGAATACCCTCCACTAGATGTTCATGGCCCTTATTTTGTCTCATTTCCTGTTTACCGTGGACTTTTCGGAAATCCTAGAGATCTCTCAAAATCTCATTAATTATTAATGGGTACCTTGATCTCTTCCTCCTCCTTTTTTTCTCCCCTCTCTCAAAGCCAGCATTGTCAAGCCTTCCCGTGTACAGCATGATCAACTGCCATAAAAGCCCCCGTGAATAATATTTCAAGAAATAAATAAGTTATGGAATGTACAAAATGTTTGTTGATGTAATTTTGATGATCCATACAATTATTTTCTCTGTGGAGATTTAAAATCAAGGCATCTCACTGTACACAAGTGCAAAGAAATTACTAGTCGATCATCCCTATTGAAAAAGACGCATAAATAATTGACCGATCTATCATGCCTGATTTGTCTTACTTGCGATACGACTTGTATCGACTCGGACGTACCGTATTATGTGTAAGCCAAATCGAGACGATCAAGCTGGTGCGAGTCACTTCGAATCAGATCAGAATCTTTTTAAGTTAAATTATATCGTATCTTATTTACATCGGATCGAATTAATACGGATCACCGAGTCGACGAATCTTACTATCACATGGTACAACAGGAACAAGTTTTGGTTATTTCTTTTGTTGTACAGTGTTATCATAAGACATTAATGGTAGAAAGTGATTGCCCGGATGCTCAGTTCACCATTGTTAGATGATGAAATTTAACTCCGATCACCGAGCAGAGGATAGTTTATATCACCTTCCCGATCGCCGAAACTTTTTTTTGTCGAGATCTCATTTTGACAAAACGACATCGCCGGCCCACCACTTTGGTTCCTTGATTGTTATCGGGGATAACAAAGAAGCTGTATCTAATGATTAAGATGTCGATTTTTATCTTCTTAATTTGTTTATCTAATAACATCCCATCCTCCCGATGACGACAACCGACAATTCGGCTGTGGGAGCAGAGAGAGTGCTGTGCAGCTAAAACATCACCTTTTGTTGTTGTAGTAGTAGTAGTAGTGCCCGCCACCAACTTGGAAACTGTCTGGAAAACAACTGTCCACCACCCTTTTCATCCCATCCACGATCGAATCCTAAAACAAAGCAGACCACGTAAACAAAAGAACTTAAAAAACTTACATATGTTTGTTGCCCAAAAAAGAAGAATATATATATATACATATATATATTATATAGCTCCAACGTACTACTCTCCCGGCCGGCCGACCCAGCTGTTCACGTCCAACCATAACATCACTCCGTTAATTGGGACGGAACGGGCCAGTGAGTTGGATGTTAACAACTATGACTGACGTCGAACTCAGTCTTCATATATAGCATGTCCACGTATAGTTTGTCCTAACAAATTAAGAGATTTGGGTTTGGTGATCACCTCGCGGTGCAAGAGGGGATCAGATCAGATGAACGGGTGTTACGTCTCCTCTGTGTGTATATATGTATGCCCCCTCCCTCTCCTACCAACATATGTCGACATATATATATACATCGATCTCCCCCCACCCCCTGCTTAGCTTCGTGTCACTCGCGTCCAGCAACTACATATCCGACGATGGAGATCCAAGAAGAGACAGCGGCCGGGGAGAGGGGGAGTGGACGAATCCAGCTCAAACCCACCAACCTCCCCACCACCATCACCACCACCAACAATAACAACAACAACAACAACAGAATTACGATCGAGGGGGGGAGGGGCCACGACACGAGAGATTCGCCGGGGCTTGCGGTGCCCTTCGCATCTCCAGCTGGTGACTTGAAAAGATTTGGCCACATTGACCTCTCCAAGCATCCCATTTTATCCCGACGCAGGAGGTGATCCAATCAAAAATTGGTATCCATGCTCAGATTTATAGTTATAACTTTTCTTCCACGTAAAGTTATTATTTTGCAACAAAATTATCTCTTTATATTCATCACTGAACTCAAGTGTTATGCAATCCAATTTTCTATTTTCTATTTTCTATTTAAGATTTCACCGCGGAATAACTGGGTATCTGGGTTAAATCACAACCTAATAAATGATCAAAGTCTACGTTCGAATACTAAAATTTAGAATTTTTTACGTCAAAAATTATTGTTAGGTGTGAGTTTATAAAATAATTCTTTTTAAAAATATATTTATAGACATATCACTACGTAAAATTAAATAGCACATAAATGTCATCGCTATAACCGCTTGTTATTACCCGTCAACTTCAGTATAGTTAAAATTAACTAGACCTTCGAAAAGATTAACTTACCCTCGACTTAAAAAATAAAAAAGATTAAAATATATATTATCCCATTCCCCTTCCACTTGTGACGTCAAACCTCCTCCTTGATAAGTGCACATTTTTATATATTTATTTATGTCACAGATATTATTTCTAACTCTAATGTAATTAACTGTGCAGTGTTCATAATTAGCCTCACTCTAACACTAAATTTGAATTTTCATGTAATTAATTAAATTTTGAGACATAAAATAATATGTGAGATTTGAGATGCATGGAAAAGATAGAAATTGCATGACCGTATAATTTCGAGTTTTTATTAACGATATTATTTTATTTGAGGGAGTTAAAGTTCTAATTTTAATTGTACAAATGTCTCCAAATGATTGTTGAATAACGTAAGATCAGCTGGACGTATTTTCAAAAATGCAGCACTCTCGGTGGACGCGTTCTAGGTGAGAATGCGGCTGAGAATCTCAACGTATTCTGAACGTGACGGGCAAGGCACCTGCGTTCTTGACGAAGTGACGTCTTTGTGGTGGCCTTGAAAAGCGTTGAAGGAGGTGGATGCGAATCATGAAACACGTCATCTGAGGAAGATGTGATTTGAATACGTTATATTTTCGATCTGTCTCTGTTACGTCTGCGATTTATCTTCAAATTGAGATATCATTCCAAGGAATATTTTCGTGTTTTGCGCAAGAATGTAAAGGAAGATGATCTCTATTCATTGGAAAATTAATTGGAGTGAGATTCTTCGATGAATAAGAGAATTTTATCTATAAATAAGCTCCCATGTAGGTTGCACAAGAGAACAGTTCTTCTTAGACTTTTTTTTTAGTTTCTTCAGTAATTTTAAGAGTAAGGTATCTAGACCTATCGTCTTTCTTCTCTTCTTCTTTTTCTTTCTTCCTTCTTCTTCCTCTTCTCATCTACATATGTCTCGTTTCTTTTTCTTTCTTTTTCTTTCCAACATCATCTTCTTCTTCTCATCCTTACACGCTCTCCCATCGTCATCTCTTTCCTTCTCTCTTTTTCTTCTCTTCTCTCTATTTCTTCTCTCTCTAATCTCCCTTCAAAGGTAGTGTCCAATTCGATGTGGGCGACGAGATACAAGGGCGACTTGTGATCAAAGGCTCAAGGAGGATGCAGTGTCATCATCTCTCTCATCACGGCGGTTACATCTTCTTCCATCACTCTTCATCTTTTTAGTTCTATTTAGAAATTTATTTGGGAGTTATAATTTTTATTTTTTGCACTTTGATATTGTACTTTTTATTTCAATTAATAAAATAGTGCGGTTTGATTTTCTCTCTCTAGATCTTATTCTCTCGCTCATTTCTCTCTCTTTTTCTCTCTCTTAACCCTCCAATTTCATTAGATAGGTTTATTTTATGTTTATTTAAATTCTAAAAAATCACAAAACAAATTCATCAAATTTTACTCTTAGTAAAGAAACATAAAGTTTTCAATTTAGAATTCTAACCTTTATGTGGATTTGACTCGTGCTTGCTATTACGTTATATGCTTTTAATTTATTGCGAGTTCAGTATTTTTAAGATTGAAAAAAAAATTATGATGAGAATCGTGAGATATCACTCCTCCCCTGGCCGCCGAAGCCCCCTCCCCCTCCACCTCCGAAGCTAGACCCCCCTCCTCCTGGCGGCGGGAGCCCCCTCCCCATCTCCTCGCTAAGCCAAACCGCCCCTCCCCCTCCCTTGGCTGCTAGAGCACCCCCTCCCACTTGGCCGTCAAACCCCCCTCCCCCTCCGTTGGTTGCCAGATGCCACCGGATCCCCCTCCCCTAGTCGCCAGTGCCCCTTCCCCTTCTCCCTACGGAGCCAAACCCACCCCCTCCCCTGGCGTCGGAGCTCCGCCCCCCAATCTCACCTGGTCACTGGACCCCCCTTCCCCTCCCCTTCTCTCTACAAAGCCAGACCCCCTCTCCCACTCCCCCTAGCCGCCGGAGCCCTCTTCTCATCTCCCTAGGAAGCCAACCCCCCTCCCCTTGGCCACCGGGAGCCCCCTCCCCATCTCCCTGCGAAGCCAAATCCAGGCCCCCTCCCCTGGCCGCTGGAGCACCCCACTTCCCACCTGGCCACCAGAGTCCCCCTCTCCCTCCCCTGGCAGCCAAACGTGATGCGGGACGGACACGGGAATCGATTCTAAGTGATGCGGACCTCGGACTCTAAATGCGGACACGACCAGCAACATACAATAATGGAGACACTTTGGCCCGACACTAAGAGCTCCTATGAGCTATACGTCGCTAACAGAAACGCAAGCTCACTCGTCGTCCCAAGCGAGGGAAACGCGGATCGTGCACGGTTGAGGAACCGGCAGAGTTAAGGGTGGTCGACTCACTTCCGTGCTCGGATCGAGTCACGGGACGGGTCACTCTCTCTCTCACAACGGTGACATGGACTCACGGTCTAGAATCCTACGCTCTCACAGCGGCATACGACCATATACTAAAGTAGCAAATGAACGCCAAGGAGTTAAGACCGTTACCTCCACGCTCCCGGCGTGGAGAAGACAACCCCGGCCAAATCCGGACTCCCGGTTAACAAAGTTTTTCTGCGGTACAAAAATTTGACCCACTCCACGCAGGGAGGTAATAGGTCACACGTTGGGTCCGGGAGTCACGGGAATTGGGTTGATGGGCAGCATCTTGAGGTCGCTCCGGCGGTGCCGAAACCCACGTTTAGTGCTGTCCGGACGGCGCGATCTACGGGTTCGTGGGGCCCACGGACCGCTCTATCCTCCGGGTCTGATGGGGTGGGTCCCGCTATGATGGAGACCCCTGGTGGAGCGCCTCTCTGGAAGGCAGTCGGGCGGGAACACCGGTCGGAGGCAGGGCGGCTCCGATCTTCAAGACTTGGAGTTGCTGCCCACGGGTCTGCTGCTTCTATTTTTGGGCACGCGACTCGGCAAGAATCGCCGCTGTGATCAGCACCGATGTCGGATCGGCACGAAACTAGCACCGTTGGAGCGCTGACTGGAAATACTTCGACTCTGTGAGACTCAAAAAAATTCACCGGAGCTATGCTTCTGATGGGCGATTTTAGAACCGACATGTTCTCAGTCTCAGATCTGACTGGGCAGAAACTGAGTTTCCTGAGAGTTGGGGTTGACCGCGGGGTAGACCTCTGATTCAGATCTCGAGCTCTTCATGACAATTGCAGAGGGGAGAGATAGAAAAACGGAAATAATTCTTAGGACCGATTTAGTTGAGGTTTCGATGGGGAAAGCTATTTTATACTAGTGGGTGGTCGGATCTTGACAGAGGTAGACAGAATGAGTGGGATCTGAGAGTGATTTTTAGAAAATATTTGAAGGCCTGTGGAAATTCCACGAAAATTCGTGGATGGTGGGGATGGTGGACAGAACCTCCAGTAAAATTGGGGGTTCAAGGAAAAATCAAAAGGTGTGTCGAAGAGAGGAAGCTCAGGGTTGCTGTCACAGTGGATAGGAACCTGACAGATCTGGAAGGAAATGAAGATCGAAAATGAAAAATTACAAAATGGAAGTTGGAAGCCCAACCAATTTTTATGGGATGTGGAGGAAACCTCTGGAACTCACCCTGAAAGTTTGAGCTCAAGAAGAGTTCGTGGCTTGGAGCAAAAATTCGTGGAAGGGGGGTCTATCTTGGGTGGACAGAACTCTGGCGAACACGACGGTGGTGCGATGGCGGCACGATGGTGGTGGCGGCGGCGGCGGCGACGACGACGACGATCTCCGGAACCGATAGAGGAGGCTTCACACCTTAGAATCACAGCTTTCCCAGCTACTGAAGGGGGAGAGAGGAGAGAGAGAGGGGGCGGCCCTTGCTCATGGAGGAAATTCTAAGATTTTCTTCTCATTAATGTCAATCAAATGAAAATATAAGGTATTTATGTGAAATGACAAAAGACACTCATTAACCCTAGATCTAGGGTTGGGGAGGGTAAAAGAGGGAGTCCACAAACTATTTCTCTCATGTGGTTTGGAACAAATAGAATAAGAATAAAAACCCTATTAAACTATAATAAAAATGGGGCGCCCCCCTTGACTTATATGCTCCCATTTTTAAATTTTGCTACCCTTTGTCCCCCCTTGGTCCAGCCCTTCTAGAAGCCCACCATGGAAGGTTGACTGACCCCACATGGGCCCAAGAGATGAGGTGGATCAATGGGAGAAGGGATGGGGGGCCCGCAGGACCCAGGTGGTCCCACTTTACAAATAAACCCCTGTTACAATTCAAATTACAATCCAAATAAAGTCAAATAAAAACATATTACACACCATTAAAGTCTCAGTAAATACTATAAATATCGAGACTCAGTGGGGAGTCTCCAGGCTGCCTCCGAGTCAGATAGAAGCCGATGTAGCTCGGGTGGTGCTCCGCGTACGGTACCGGTGGCTCGCCGACTCGTGCCGCTCGTGTGCTCTGGTGTCCGCACCAATTCTCTCCGGGTGAGAGAAACTCGACCCTGTCGAGTAAGGGTCTGCATCACTTTGGTACCGCTCCAGTAGGTTCGGATCTATCCGCTGCAACTCTCCATGGGTGATCTAAGTATCCTCGGTGGCGGGCCGCCCTCTCCATCGCACTAGGTAGCGCGGGTAGGATCCACTCCTGGTAACTGTCACCTGGTCATCCAATATATGATCTATATACTCTCGCTGTCGGGGAAAAGGGGTTGGAGGTGGACACTCAAGTGTGGGATCATTCTCAATGGGAGGAGATGGCTCGAAAGGCTCACTAGGGATCACCGCTGGGTCCCTATATGCAACTAGATCCGACACATTGAAAGTTGAGTTATACCATATTCCTCGAGCAGGTCCACAACATACGCATTGGATCCAACACGTTTCAACACTCTAAATGGACCGGTTCTGCGAGCTTGCAATTTCTTTACGGTTCTAGAGGGAAACCGTTCAGGTCTTACCTTGATCATGACATATTCACCCTCTTGGAACTCACGGTGGTGTCAATGGGCATCGGCTAACTCCTTATACCGTGCATTATTGGCCTCAATATGACGACGGATGTCGTCATGCAAACTCCTAACATGCCTAGCAAAAGACTCGGCAGACTCAGACGCTCGTGCATGAATGGGCATGGGAACAAGATCCACTGGCTTCCTAGACCTACGACCTGTGACAATCTCGAATGGACTCATGCCAGTAGGCCTATTAACTGAATCATTATATGTAAATTCAGCCAGGGGTAGTATGAGATCCCAATCCCCTACACGGTCCCTGATAAGACACCTCAAAAGATCACCCAGACTCCTATTGACCACCTCGGTCTGACCATCTGTCTGGGGGTGATATGCAGTGAAAAACTTGAGGTGAGTACCCAACATATGGCACAGTGTCTTCCAAAAATAACTAGTGAACCTAACATCATGGTCAGACACTATGGTACGAGGTAACCCGAACTTGCACACCACATGAGTAAGGAATAGGCGGGCTACCCTCGAAGCATCTGAAGTCTTCGAGCAGGGAATAAAAAGGGCCATCTTCGAGAATCGGTCAACAACCACATAGATCGAATCATGCTTCCTAGAGGTACATGGCAATCCCAAAATAAAGTCCATGCTAACATCATGCCACGGAGCATCAGGCACAGGGAGAGGCGTAAAAAGGCCTGAGCTTTACTTCTTCATTTTGGCCGTAGCACATGTACGGCACTGAGCCACAATATGAGCAACATCACGCTTCAAGCTCGGCCAATAAAATCTATGCTCAACAGCCTCGATAGTCTTGTTCCGACCAAAGTGGCCGGCTAGATCTCCCGCATGTAGCTCCCAGACTAAGAAGTCTCGAACCAAAGTTTGGGGAACACAACGCCTGCCTCCTCGAAAGAGGTAACCCTCCTAAAGCACATAATCATCATGATCTCTCGAGGGTCTGGCCTGGAGAGTGGTATAAATCTGACCGAAGTCAGGACAGTCAACATAGGCCTCTCTCATCTTCTCTAACCCTATGACCTCGGCACCCATGATCGTTAGCAGACAAGCACGCCGACTCAAGGCATCGGCCACCTTGTTCTCCACTCCAGCCTTATGTTTAAGCACAAATGTGTACTGTTGGAGATATTCAACCCATCGGCTGTGACGCGCATTAAGCTTCTTTTGGGAATGGAGGTACCTCAAAGCCTCATGATCGGAGTATAAGACAAACTCCTGATGTAAAAGATAGTGCCTCAATGCCTAAGAGCCTGAACAATTGCGTAGAATTCCTTATCATAAGTGGAGTATCGCAGTTTTGCGTCATTCAGCTTCTCACTGAAATATGCGATCGGGTGGGCCTCCTGACTCAACACTCCTCCTATCCCAACACCCGACGCATCACAAGAGACCTCAAACACCTTCGAGAAATCTGGCAATCGAAGGATAGATGTTTGGGTCATGTGCTCCTTGATGTCCTTGAAGGCAGCAGCTGCGGCCTTCGTCCATACAAATGTGCCCTTCTGAATACAATCCGTGATCGGGGCAGTGACGGAACTAAATCCGCGGATGAAACGACGATAGAACGTCGTAAGGCCATGGAAGCTGCGGACATCATGGACCGTACGGGGTTCCGGCCACTCAACAATGGCCCGGACCTTCTCCGGATTGGCGAAGACCCCAGTACTAGCTAGACACAATAAAACCCAAGAAGGTAAGCTGAGGTGTCATGAAGGCACACTTCTGTGGGTTCGCAAACAACTGCTCTCGCCTCAAAAGTAGACAGACCTGCCGTAGATGGTCCAAGTGGTCCCCTTTAGTGTGACTATATATAAGGATGTCATCAAAATACACAACCACAAAGACTCCAATGAATGGTCGAAGGACCTGAGTCATGAGTCGCATGAAGGTGCTAGGGGCATTGGTTAACCCAAAGGGCATAACCAACCACTCATATAGACCATCCTTGGTCTTAAATGCGGTCTTCCACTCATCACCTGGCCTAATCCTCACCTGGTGGTAGCCACTCTTAAGATCGATCTTCGAGTAGATAGTGGCACCGGCCATCATGTCTAGCATATCATCTAGGCGGAGAATATGGAACCTGTACTTCACGGTGATTTTATTGATGGCACGACTATCAATGCACATTCTCCACGTGCCATCCTTCTTTGGGGCGAGTAATGCGGGAACAGCACACGGACTCATGCTGTCCCGAACAGCCCCTCTCTGCATCAACTCATCGACCTGCCATTTTAGCTCGGCATGTTCCGTGGGACTCATGCGATAATGAGGAAGATTGGGCAATGAGGAGCCCGGAATCAGGTCGATAGCATGCTGAATATCCCGCATGGGTGGGAGTCCCTCGGGAAGCTCCTCGGGAAAAATATCAGCGAACTCCTGCATAATAGGAATGACATTGGGTGGGAGTTCACCCTTGGACTTCGGCTCCACCTCTCGGACCGTAATAGCAAACACAGAGCAGCCCCTACTAGCCTCCCGCTCCATTTCCCGGGAGCTAATCACCATCAATCTCCTAGTCGAGGGCTCGCCTGGGCCAGATGTAACGGTCATAGCCCGAGCTGGGGGTGGGGTACTGGGCCCGGGGATGGAAGGCTCCGGAGTACTAGGGCTAGTAGGACCCCTTACTGAAGGCTTCTTGGGCTGAGAGGGTTGGAGGGTAATCCGTTGGCCAGCATGGTCGAAGGTACAGGTGTTCGACCGGCCATGTAGTGTGGCATTCCGATCAAATAACCACGGCCTACCAAGAATAATACTGCCCACCTCCATGGGGAGGACATCACACCAGATATCGTCACGGTAGGCACGGAACTGCAGTGGGACCAGACACCGCAGCCTGATCGGAATGGAGGTGGAATCCACCCATGATACTCGATAGGGGCAAGGATGATCCACGGGTGTAAGACCAAGATTGGAGACAGTGCCCGTGGAGATTGTATTTATGCAACTCCCACTATCGATGATCACCTTACAAACTTGCTTGCCCAGCATACAGAATGTATGAAAGATAGTGGTCCGTCGCCAGTCATCACTGGCCTGTGGCTGGGTGAGAATACACCTGACGACCCCCAAGTTGGTATCGTCCGGATGTTGGGCAACCTGGCCATTACCTTCGGCCTCATAGTACTCGTCAGCTAGCTCCGGATCTGCTTCATAGCTGACTAACTCAAGGTCCGTAGGGGTGGTATCCTCGGCCTGTGTGTCCCCAATGACAAGAGACTGGCGGGTGGGACACTGGTTGGCAAAATGGCCAAACCCATTGCAGTGATAACACTGCTGCCGTGATCCACTAGGCTCGCCAATCATGGGTCATTTCTCATTATCTTCCCGACGGATAGGAGGTGAAGGCAACAAAGGACGGGCAGGAGGTGCCGGTGCCGGTGCCGGTGGACGGGCTGTGGGTGCCGTAAGATGTTGGGGACGAGGAAGGTCCCTCGGGGGTGGAGGGCGAGGCCTAGGAGCGAAAGGCTCGGGACGAGTGGGCTCCTGAGGTCGGGCCATGGGGGCCCTCGGATACGTGCCAGAAGAGCCACGGGGTCGACACTACGAAGGGGGAAGGAGCCCAACCGATGGGGAGACTCGAACTCGGCCTCGAATTGCTCCAATTCGAGAGCAACCTGATACGCTTGTTCCAAAGTGGTCGCATTGCGGCGAAAAAGTTCGTATTGATAGTTTGGCCGCAGACCTCTCCAAAAGCGTGATACGGTCATGGTGCTCTCTTCCGTAACTCCACACCGCAAATAATACTCATCAAACTCGGCGGTGTACTCGGTCACGAATCGGTTCTCTTGGGAGAGACTTTGTCATTTGTCTATGAGACGTTGGTGATATGAGGCAAGAAGGTACTTCTCCCTCAATTACATTTTCATGTCATCCCAAGTGCCGATCGGGGGTTGACGTCGCTGATTTAGCAGGCTCTCCACATTGATCCAATAAGTTTGGGCCTGCCCATGCAGCTTCATCTTCGCGTATCGAACTCTCCGATGGTCCGTCATCTCAAACCACTCGAAGTACCGGTCCATGCCGACCTCCCAATCTAAATAGACCTTCGGGTCCAAGGACCCGCTAAAAAGAAGAGGGTCCGCACGCACGCTCCGAAGAACGCGGTCGTCATCATCGTCATCACGATTCTGTCGTTGGTTATGATGACCATATCCCCCTTGCTCATTATCAGATGCATAGTCATCCACCTTGTACACCTGTTGCCTCCCAATATCTACCGCATGAGCTCTTGGCGCAGCAGGTTGCTGAGCCGGCTCCTGTTGGCCATTCGTCGGCGCGGGTTGCGCCGCTACTGGGGCCCTCTCAAGGACAACAATCCTCCCTACAAGACCCTGAATGGACTGGTCCGATGCTTCGGCCCGATCCTCGAGGGCTTTCATTCTCCCTTCTAGACGAGTTCCTACGCCATCTAGACGCATACTAAGGACATCCATACGCGTATCGAGACGATCCATGAGGGCTCGGAACATCTCGGCCGTCGAGGGCTCATCAGAGCTACGGGCTCGGGAATCCGCCATAGGTGGTGGTGATGAGTATTGGGTGCCTCGACAGGTGGGCATGCAAAGACACACGAATTAGGAGACACAGACTAATGCAAACACAGACTAATACACCTAGACCTAAACCAATATCCGGTACGTGGCGGAGTTAATCGATCTGAAGATCGCTCCCGCAAGTGTGCGGCCTTCCCGATAGGCGTAGTCTAACGTTCGGACAACACCTTTTAATATACCAATTTATTGGGATGAAATATAATTTTAAAGCACTTTTTTTTATTTTGAAAATAATGATGATCCTGGACTTGACTTAGACTGTGCAAGACTTATGCAACGACTACCCTACACTCGAACCTGGCTCTGATACCGAACTGATGCGGGATGGACACGGGAACCGATTCTAAGTGATGCGGACCTCGGACTCTAAATGCGGACATGACCAGCAACATACAATAATGGAGACACTTTGGCCCGACACTAAGAGCTCCTACGGGCTATACGTCGCTAATAGAAATGCAAGCTCACTCGTCGTCCCAAGCGAGGGAAACGCGGATCGTGCACGGTTGAGGAACCGGCAGAGTTAAGGGTGGTCGACTCACTTCCGTGCTCAGATCGAGTCACGGGACGGGTCACTCTCTCTCTCACAGCGGTGACGTGGACTCACGGGCTAGAATCCTACGCTCTCACAGCGGCATACGACCATATACTAAACTAGCAAATGAACGCCAAGGAGTTAAGACTGTTACCTCTACGCTCCCGGCGTGACGAAGACAACCCCGGCCAAATCCGGACTCTCGGTTAACAAAGTTTTTCTGCGGTACAAAAATTTGACCCACTCCACGCAGGGAGGTAATAGGTCACATGTGGGGCCCGGGAGTCACGGGAATTGGGTTGACGGGCAGCATCTTGAGGTCGCTCCGGCGGTGCCAAAACCCGCGTTTAGTGCTGTCCGGACGACGCGATCTACGGGTTCGTGGGGCCCACGGACCGCTCTATCCTCCGAGTCTGATGGGGTGGGTCCCGCTGTGATGGAGACCCCTGGTGGCGCGCCTCTCTGGAAGGCGGTCGGAGGCCGGGCGGCTCCGATCTTCAAGACTTGGAGTTGCTGCCCACGGGTCTGTTGCTTCTATTTTTGGGCGCGCGACTCGGCGAGAATCGCCGCTGTGATCATCACCAATGTCGGATCGACACGAAACCAGCGCCGTTGGAACGCTGACTAGAAATACTTCGACTCTGTGGGACTCAAAAAAATTCACCGGAGCTGTGCTTCTGATGGGCGATTTTAGAATCGACCTGTTCTCAGTCTCAGATCTGACTGGGCAGAAACTGAGTTTCCTGAAAGTTGGGGTTGACCGTGGGGTAGACCTCCGATTCAGATCTCGAGTTCTTCATAAAAATTGTATGAGGGAGAGATAGAAAAACGGCAATAATTCTTATGACCGATTTAGTGGAGGTTTGGATGGGGAAAGCTATTTTATACTAGTGGGTGATCGGATCTTGACAGAGGTAGATAGAATTGAGTGGGATCTGAGAGTGATTTTTAGAAAATATTTGAAGGCCTGTGGAAATTCCACGAAAATTCGTGGGTGGTGGGGATGGTGGACAGAACCTCCAGTAAAATTGGGGGTTCAAGGAAAAATCAAAAGGTGGGTCGAAGAGAGGAAGCTCAGGGTTGCTGTCACAGTGGATAGGAACCTGACAGATCTGGAAGGAAATGAAGATCGAAAATGAAAAATTACAAAATAGAAGTTGGAAGCCCAACCAATTTTTATGGGACGTGGGGGAAACCTCTGAAACTCACCCTGAAAGTTTGAGCTCAAGAAGAGTTCGTGGCTCGGAGCAGAAATTCGTGGAAGGGGAGTCTATCCTGGGTGGACAGAACTCCGATGAACACGACGGTGGTGCGATGGCGGCACGATGGCGGTGGCGGCGGGCGGTGACGATCTCCGGAACCGATAGAGGAGGCTTCACACCTCAGAATCACAGCCTTCCCAGCTACTGAAGGGGGAGAGAGGAGAGAGAGGGGGGGCGGCCCTTGCTCATGGAGGAAATTCCAAGATTTTCTTCTCATTAATGCCAATCAAATGAAAATACAAGGTATTTACGTGAAATGACAAAAGACACTCATTAACCCTAGATCTAGGGTTGGGGAGGGTAAAAGAGGGAGTCCACAAATTATTTCTCTCATGTGGTTTGGAACAAATAGAATAAGAATAAAAACCCTATTAAACTATAATAAAAATGGGGCGCCCCCCTTAACTTATACGCTCCCATTTTTAAATTTTGCTACCCTTTGTCCCCCCCTTGGTCCAGCCCTTCTAGAAGCTCACCATGGAAGGTTGACTGACCCCACATGGGCCCAAGAGATGAGGTGGATCAATGGGAGAAGGGATGGGGGGCCCGCAGGACCCAGGTGGTCCCACTTTGTAAATAAACCCCTGTTACAATTCAAATTACAATCCAAATAAAGCCAAATAAAAACACATTACACACAATTAAAGTCTCAGTAAATACTATAAATATCGAGACTCAGTGGGGAGTCTCCAGGCTGTCTCCGAGCCAGATAGAAGTCGTTGTAGCTCGGGTGGTGCTCCGCGTACGGTACCGGTGGCTCGCCGACTCGTGCCACTCGTGTGCTCTGGTGTCCGCACCAAAACGTCACCGGATACCCCTCCCCCTACACAAACAGGAAACCCCCTCCCCCTCCCCTTGGACGTCGGAAGCCCCCCCTCCACCTGGATGCTAGAACCACCCTTCCCCTCCCTTGGCTGTCGGACGCCGCTAGATCCCCCTTTCTCTCCACCTGCGTCGTCGGACCCCCCTCTCTAGTGCACTCTCTCTCTATCTCTCTCTTTGAGTCACGAGAGTATATTGGTCATTTAACATCTAACTAATAAAAATATTGATATCTTTTTTAAATATTCACTCTCCTGTCAACGTAAGTTAATCACGATGATAATCATATATTATTCGATTTCATGTAACGATATGTTTACTAATATATTTTTAGAGATGACTTTTTTACAAATTCATGTCTAAGAATAAATTTTATACAAAAATTCGTAAGATTTAAGTGATAATGATTGGTCATGTGTAAAACTAGGCTTGAGTGGAGTCCCCGTGATTGAATTGACCAAAAAAATCTAAATTTAATCAATAACTTTTTAATTCTGACATATAAGGTAGTAATTTATTTTTCTTATTTAACTTCTTATCCGATTCCAGTGTCTCACGTAGCCCATCATATTAGGGGAGCCGAGGATAGCTATAAAAACAAGAAGAAGATTAAAAAAAAATCCCTTTGGCGCCCACAGTTACCCTGAGCCGTCTCCACCGTTTTCCTCGGGAGTGCCTCCCCCGTTGTCCCGCCCCTCGCCGACGCCCCCCATGAGGCCCCAAGCCGCTCAAAACCTCGCCCGCGAAATCGCACTCCGCATCTGACGCGCTGCTTCTTGGATCCCCCACCCACGGGCAAATCGAATAGCCAGCCCAACCATACCTGCCCCGCCCCTCCCTTCTCCATTGATCGATCCAATCCCTCCACGTACCTTCTTATCCCGACCGCTATCCGCCAGCCCCGGCCACAACACCCTCAGGTAAGGGTATCCTCGGGATATCACTTATAGCTTAAAGATAAAGTTGTCTCGTGGCGTCTCCTGGTTAGTCACTGACATACGCGTGCACAAAAGCATTCACGGACTCCTCTCTTTCTATCTCCTCCACTCTCCGTATCTCTCTCTCTCTCTATCAATGCAGCTGTGAGCTGGCATCGCCCGCACCGTCGTATTTGTTTTATCTCATTTTATTTATTATTTTTTTAATATTTTTTCCGGCAGAATCTTTGGCTAATGTTTGCACCAACCTCTGCGATCCCACCCCCGCGCCGGACTTTCTCCCTCCCCCCCGCCCTGCCCCCTCCTTCTATGACGTTGACGCCGCCGGGCTCCCACTTCCTCCCTCCCCTTCCCACGGCCCCTCGCATCCGCCTGCCATGGCTGCCGCTGCCGCCGGCCCCGAGGTGCTGAGGCTGGCCGAGGCCCTGCTTGCCTCCGCCAGAGAAGTGTCCTCCGCCGCCGCCACCACCGGGGGCGGGCTCGCCGGGCCGCACAGGGCAGACCGCGTCTCCCTCGCTCGCAAGATCTCCCTCCTCGCCCACCTCTTCGAGGAGATCAGGGACTCTGCCGCGGCTGGCGCGCCGTCGTCCTCGTGCGGCGGCGGGACGGGGTCGCCCGCGTCCTGCCTCGCGGATCTGCTGCTGGCGGTCGAGGCGGCGAGGCGGTTCCTGTCGGTCGGGCGACTCCAGGGCGGGGCTACCCCGGGCAATGCTGCCGACGCCCTTGTAAGTGTCGGCTTCGCTGGTGAAACCTGAGATGGATTTCCTTCTTCTATCTCTTTCATTTGGTGTGGTTGTTCTCTTGTGCTTTTGCCCGACATCTTGCCTGTTTTTCTCCGTTACGCGATCATTTATGTTTAAGCAATATGGTTACATTTGTGAATACAAAGATCTGGGAAATTGGGATCCTCCTAGCCGCAAAAATAGTTTCCTGAAGCAAAAATGTCGCTTTTTTTCTGAGCGCGTGTGTTGTATCTTTCGGTCCGGAGTAATGGTTCCTTTCGCTATTTCCCTTCGGAAACTGTTAACAGTTCCTGAAATTTGAGCTAAAGGAAACGGCTTCAAAAGTAATGTCCGTAATACCTGTGTTTGAATTCCCGGGTTGTGGATTTTTACAAAGTAGTGACGTACGCTGGGGCGCACTCACAAGAGATAAAGAAAAGGGAAGAAAGGAGAGGCTGCTGACCGGGATTTTCTTTTTCTTTGCTTTCCGATCGATGCTCACGGTGACCCACTGATGCAGATTAAACGCTACCCTCTATTGCTATTTTGCCAAATCATAGCCCCTTTCCTGGTTTCTGTAATCCAGGAGGTCCCTTGGCTACTAGGATAAAAGTGTTGTTTATTAATTAAATCGGGGCCAAAGTAAGGGTGTTACATACTGTTCAGTTTTTCTGAGACTCTTCTTTTGCTGTTTTATTACGTTCATCTGGATGACTCTGTGGCTGTGCAGCATATTTTGTGATCTTTATGTATTTCCCATCATTTTAGTCTAGAGTCTCCACCTCTCAAAATTTGTCCAAGGGATGTTCACGGATTTCTTCCTAACCCAGACCTAGTATCTCTTGAAGCATATTGTTTTCTCTAGCTGAAAAAATCAAGGTTTTTAGTGTTCAAGACAGAATAACGTGATACTGATAGACCATGCATTTACATGGTTTGCTGAATCGTACCAAGTCGCTATGAATTATATAAATATTGATATAACATTTAAAAATTAGTCTATTTTTTTAAACACATAAAATATTATAGTAATCATATAATGATATAACAGTATTCGTAGATCTTGCATTTCATGGATGAAGAGCATTAAACTCTATTATCGAGCTTATTGATTTATTAATTATCTAATAATGATATAATATTAAAAAAATAGTTAACAATAAAAAAGTAGACAAAATAATTCATGCATACTTAAGATTGATGAAATAATAAATCTGCAAGTTAAAATATAGGATTTTTTGCATAAATATCTTTGTATATAGTGGTTTTGCTAAATGAACCCCTCAATTAAGCATATTATCAAAAATACCTTTTAAATAGTTCAAATGTTCTCGCCATGACCCCCGTTCGTTCAACTGGATTTAAATGTAGGTTAAGAGGGAGAATGACTAACCTACCCTCAAATTAGCATTAGTCTCGTCACCAACTGGAATGGGGATGGGGGGAGAGGGGGAGGGGGGCCGCCTAGGCGGGAGGGTCGTTGGGGTGGGCCTTCGCCATCTTCACCTACTGGGTGGGGGGACTGGGGGCATCGAGGGGTTGGCGGGGGGGAGAGAGCAATGCCGCTAGCCAGAGAGAGTGATTAGAGGGGGTTGCAACACTGTTGGGCTGGAAGAGGGGGGAGGCGTCTGTGCGAGGAGAGAGGGGGAAGGGGGCCTTGCTGGAGGGGGAGAGGGAATCGGGAGGGGGGGGAGAATAGTCCCACCGGGGTGGAAGGGAGGGGGAGGAGTCTGTGCAAGGGGAGAGGGGGAGGGAGCCTTGCCAGATGGGGAGAGGCGACCGGGAGGAGTTGGGGGGGGGGCAGTGCCATCGGCCAGGGAGAGTTGCTAGGCGGGGGCAGGGGGGGAGAGTAGTGCCGTCAGGCTAGGGAAAGTAGTTGGGGGGGGGGAGAGCAGAGTCGCCGAGGTGGGAGAGGGGGGGCGTCTATGTGAGGGGAGAGGGGGCCGGGAGGGGTGGGGAGGGTAGAGTAGTGTCGCCGGCTAGGGGGAGCAACACTGCCGGCCATGGAGAGCAGCGCCATCGGGGTGGGAGAGGGGGGGGGGGGCATTTGTGCGAGGGGAGAAGGTGAGGGCCCTTGCCGAAGAGCAGTTGGGGGGGGGGGCATCGTTGCCAGGGTGGGAGAGGGGGGGGGAGGCATCTGTGCGAGGGGAGAGGGGGAGGGGAGGGGGGGCGGGGAGAGCAGTGCCGCCGACTTGGGAGAGAAGTTGGGAGGGGGGAGAGTAGTGCCGCGGGGGTGGGAGAGGGGGGGAGGCGTCTGTGCGAGGGGAGAGAAAGGGGGAGGCCTTGCCGGAAGGGGAGAGAGGACCGGAAGGGGGGGGAGAGTAGTGCCGCCAGCCAGGGAGAGCCACTGGGGGGGGGGTGTTGTGGAGAGCAGTGCCGCCGGGGTGGGAGAGGGGGGGAGGGCGTATGTGCAAGGGGAGAGGGGAGGGGGCCTTGCCAGAGGGAGAGAGGGGGTCAGGAGTGGTGGTGGGGGGGGGGGGGAGAAGCACCGCCGGCCAGGGAAAGCAATGGAGGCTTTTGTGTCAATAGGGAGGAGGAGGGGGCCTTGCCAGAGGTGGAGAAGGGGGCCGGGAGGGGGTGGGTGCTCGCCGGACGGGGAGTGGTGGGCCAGGAGCCTCTCTCTCTCTCTCTCTTAGTCAGGGTATTTTGGGTATTTCTCATATCCTAATGGCTTTCGTGCCATAGTTTCTCAAATATTCACGTGGCGTAGACGTCATGTAACCGTAGGAGCATAATGCAAACATTCATACTATTTAGAGGGTATTTTTGATAATATGCTTAAATGAGGGGTTTATTTGGCATAACCACTATTTATAGGGGTATTTATGTAAGAAACCCTAAAATATAAGGTAAACAATCCAAACATTGCAAGAAGTTTTCATTTCAGAAAAAATAAAGGACCTCAAACATGTGACTCGGCCAAGTCTGCCCTAGTCAAGTCCGAGTTGGGCCGACTTGTACAAGATCAGACCACTTCCCAGTCGACAAGTATCTACCATGTAAAGACAGTGATATCAAGAGGTCTATCCTGAGACTAGAACAACAAGAACTTGAAATAGAAACTTCTCCCACCATATTCTTGATCTTTTGCAAGCTGAGAAGATATGCCTTCAGCAGTACGTCTACAATTTTCCAACTATGTATAGTCATCAGAATGAATCTAGTGTTGCCAAACTGATTTCTGTTATCAAAAGCTGAAAATAGGATGTATTATTAGGTGAAGTTTAATTGATTTTAGAGGTATGCAAGGAAAAGATAGTGGGATTCATGTTTTTAGGTGAACATGCTCATAGACACCAAATTGGGGTGTTTTGGTACATGGGAGGAGGGAGGGGCCATATCTAGCTTCATAGTCTTTATCTCCCCTCCTCTTCATAACTACTTTCTGCTTTTTTCAGGTAGACATATCACTAACACATTTTTCATCATCTTATTCCAAAGGAGCAGCTTATGACTTCACTTTTGCATGTCATGAACCAGATCTGTGTTCACTGGAATTTTATTGAAAATTTGAAACACTTATGTTCAGAGTTATAGTTTTTTTTTAAAAAGAAACATGTGAAGGACATCAATTAGAATCTTGCCAGCAAGCAATGTTTATGATTTTTTAAAATCTATTAAAAATTGATTGAGGTTCCGTTAACAAATACTGTTGTTTTATATTACATTAAGACTGCATTATTTGGTGATATTTATTTGAGATAGAGATAGATAATCTAAGAAACTAGATCAAAGGGAGATAAAGTTGTGGCTATGGCGCACCACTCAGTTATACTTCTGTGCCACTTTTCTGTTATTCAGATGCTTCACTCAATAAATTAAACTGTAATTATATGAGGCATAATTTTGTGGATTTAACAACTGTGTACGGCTGCATCATCAGAAGACAAAAATAGCCAATAAAATGATAACATGTCGAGAAAGTGCCTAATAATTTTATATGGATCTACACTGTACCATAGTTGTTAAGGCGCTCGCCTAGGCGCCGCTTCGGGCAGGCATTTTTTTGAGGCGTAGACGCCTCCACGCCTTGTTGAGGGGGAAAAAGGCACCGCCTAGGCGCCGCTTGGGCGGCCTAGGCTCCCAAAGCAGCGCCTAGGCGATCCCCTGCTAGCTTCGTCTCCTTCTTCTCCCCTGTTATAAATAGAAATTTTATTCCCGGGGCTCCGCCCCCAGAAACCCCCGCAAGGGGTGCTACCCCCTTGACCCCTGCGACCTGACCGAGCAGGTTGATCCGCGTGCGAGGACGCACGATGGCGAGTTCGGGCTCCACACTCTAACACTCTCTCTATTTCTCTCTCACACTCATTGACTCACAGTGAGCTCTGTCTGTCTATCTCTTCTCTCCCCTTGCCCCCTTCTCTCTCTTTCCCCCACCCTTCCTCCTCTCTCTCTCTCTCTCACACACACACACAGTTCACAATTATCTCTCTCAGTCCCTCTCTCTCTATCCTGCCTTCTCCCCTTTTCAATTTCTTGATGGGGTTAATTTGTTAATAAAGTATTTTAAATTTTAATTTGAATTTTGTATGTCTTATTTTTTTACAGTGGTCATGTACGGTACTTCCCTAGTTACGTGCTTGTTTACTTTATTATTGATTGTATGTGATAGCGGGAGATGTCTTTTTCTTTTCGTATCTGCTTTATATTATATGTATGTTATTTCGAGTATGATTTGCATATTTTTGGAAGAAATTGGCAAACATTAGGTTAGTATTTTATTTATTCTGAAAGTCCAATTTTTATTGTTAATTTTATCTCAAAATATATTTTGATTTTTTATTGCAATGTCATTTCTATTAATTTTTATTTCTATGTTCATACTAGTGTTGTTTCCCATATTTGTAATAATCATGATTACTTTATATATAAAAAATTACGTATATATTAATGATGATATTTTTATAAACTTGACGTCTAAGCGCCGCTTAGGCACTCGAGGACCCCAAGCTCGCCTTGTCGCCTTGACAACTATGCACTGTACGATATGTAACATCAAAATGGACCATACGAGTGCTTATTTATGTGGATAAGAAAAAGTAATCAGTCAAATATTAAACAATATTTTAAAATATAAATAGAAATAGAGAAGTACGCTGGGCAATATAAGATAAGAGGCAGACATACAAAATACATAAGAACAAAATGGGACATCCAGCAAGTTGCATCATATATACGAAACATGGCTGTTCCCATGATGTTGGAATGAATGAAGAGCATGGGTAGTTCGAGGTTCTCACTAATGTCCTAGGATCTTTCAAAACAAAGACACATTTTAAATAGCTGAAACAAAAACCATCATTTCTGATAAATATTTAATGAATATAGATGTGTCCTAGACAAATTTGACAAGATTAGGTTTCTAGATCTATTACAAGTCTCTTTCTATTTGAAGGGCCCATTTAAAGAGCAGTATAAGGAATGAGAAAGATTAATTCGAATTGGAATATGACAACCTCTTATTTTTATTTTGAATTGAGTTAAATGAATGCTGAGTGCATTCTTTTCTTTTTGCATTCAGCTTCATAGAAATGGATGTGAAGCTTGCACATGACAATGAGGGAACATTGTTTTGAAGGCTCAAATCTTAAGTTAGGGTGTTCTATCTGGACATAATGATCCGAATGTTAAAGATGATTGAAAGAGCTGCAAAATCATGTATGACAATATGGATTTTTGTCCAATATACTGGTGTTATTTTCTTATGTAAGCTACAATATCCATTACTGTTATGGAATTCTCATGGTTGTTTGAGTTTACTCGAGTACAATCATTGTCACTAAGGAGCGCTCACATTAAACATGTCTTGTATGAAGAGGCTTTTCCCCCCAACTTTATTCTTTGTCTAGCCTCAATGATGTTCATTTCTGGGTAGCCAGTTATGATATATCTTTATGCTTTGCTTTCTAACTGTGGTCTTATGCTTTTGTGTTGTTTCATCAAGGAAACGGTGGGCAAAAGCACTGCTGTACAATTTCAATATGTGACATGGCAATTAGAGAAGGTTCTTGGGGACATACAGTATGACTATTTTGATGTATCAGATGAAGTTCAGGAACAGGTATGAAATACTGGTACTTTATTTTGGCTGCTTCAGATCTCTATCTAACGCTTCGTGCTAATTTTCTGTTTCATTAGGTTGCACTTGTGCGGACACAACTGAGAAGAGTGACTGAAAGGAATGGGCCCCCAAATCTGGAAATGTTTTCTGAAATTTACAATATCATTTATCGCACACATAGCAAGGAAGTAATACGACAGGTGTCTGATGGGATCAAGATATCACAACCCAAAGACACAACCCACGGAGATTGTGATTCTCAAAATATAGTGGTCCTGGTTGCTGAAGCTAACAGCGAATCTAGGAGTGATGCTGAGCAGCCAGCACCCTGTGTGTTGGAAAATCTCAATAAATCTGCACTCGATGATGCCTGCAAAGTGATAGAATATGGGGACAAGGCTAACAGCTCGGCTAGGAGCTTGGAGGAAGCAAAGAAGCCTGATGCTTTGGTCATTCCGGAGGATTTCCGTTGCCCAATATCCCTGGAGTTGATGAGGGACCCTGTCATTGTTTCCACTGGACAGGTACATGCTGTTTGGTTCTGAAGCAAATTTTTTCCTCTGGAAGAAATAAGAGCACCCTTATCTATCACACATATTTGTCCCATTTGATTGAATAGAATTATCAATGGGTTATAATTGTGCTTCGTATTAATTTAACCTTGAATATGCAGACATATGAGCGATCTTTCATTCAAAGATGGATAGACTGTGGCAACCACACGTGCCCAAAGACTCAGCAAAAGCTTCAACATCTGACACTAACCCCTAATTATGTCCTGAGAAGCCTGATTATGCAGTGGTGTCAAGCCAACAACATCGAGCAGCCACACAGAACGAATGGACGAATTAGAAAGAGTGATGGATCATATCAAGATGTTTGTGGGGATAGAACAGCGATAGATGGACTAATCCAGAAGCTATCTAGTGGATCCATTGATGAGCAGAGATCTGCTGCTGCTGAAATTCGGTTGCTTGCAAAAAGGAGCACCGACAATAGAATTCTGATTGCAGAGGCTGGGGCTGTTCCAATTCTCATCAGGCTCCTATCAGTCAATGATCTGAAGACCCAAGAACATGCAGTCACTTCTCTACTAAATCTCTCTATATATGAGAACAACAAGGGGTTAATAATGCTGTCTGGTGCCATCAGTCCAATCATCCAGGTGCTTATGATGGGAAACATGGAAGCAAGGGAGAATGCAGCAGCTGCCATCTTCAGCCTGTCCCTGATTGATGAAAACAAGATAATCATCGGAAGCACGCCTGGCGCATTTGAGTCGCTAGTGGATTTGCTTCAGAATGGTAGTTTCAGGGGAAAGAAGGATGCTGCAACAGCATTGTTCAATCTCTGCATTTACCAAGGCAACAAGCCTCGTGCTGTGAGAGCAGGCATCCTAATGCCTCTAATGAAGATGCTTACGGATGTCTCAAGCAACTGTATGGTAGATGAAGCCTTGACTATATTGTCTGTTATCGTGAGTCACCAAGAGGGGAAGGTCGCCATAGCTAAGGCTAACATGATCCCTGTTCTGATCTACCTGTTGAAGACTGGGCAGCCACGGCACAAGGAGAATGCAGCAGCAATTTTGCTAGCATTGTGCAAGAAAGACAGTGACAACCTTGCCTACATAGGAAGGTTGGGAGCCCTTGGACCACTGAGCGAACTGGCCAAGAGTGGCACAGAGAGAGCCAAGCGTAAGGCTACTTCCCTCCTAGAGCACCTGAATCGGTTGCATAGGCATTAGGGAAGCTTTCCTTCTTCTCAATGGAGAATAGGCTGCTGTATTCTGTATCATTTGTATGTGTGTGAGAGAGCAATTGATAGTAAGGGATATCTACTGCTCTCTGTTGATTAATTCCATTCTTTGTACCAGTGTGATGAGAATCTTATTTGCTGTTGCTTTTGCCCAGTTCTAATTGATGTTGGGTAACAGAACTGATGTGTGAATTACAAGTGGTTCAATTGGTAAACTTTCCTGGTTACTTAATGCCGGAAGCTATGACTTTTTGATCTGTTGAATTCTTTTGATTGGTGGAGCACGATATGTAAGTGATATTGTTTTCTGTGTCACTGAATTTGGGCGGGCTATGGAATTACAAACAATGCGGGTAAGTTTCAAAATTTACCAACATATTGTGGGTTGCCCAGGAGGGACAATTTAATCTTTTCCAATGTAAAAAATAGAGCTTACTACCAAATTTAATAAACTTTGAAGTGTGATGTTTTTACAAAGAAAGTCTAAATCTTCATATGCAGTACCAGAACATACAGAGAGAAGAGTCATGGGTTAGATGTGTACCATCATAGACAACTGCAAAGCTATTGACAAAAGACGGGCTTTACTGTTGAACAATGTTTCTCTCTAGGCCCATTTGTGGGTTCTCCCTGTTCGGGATAAGTTATGCCGCGAGGTCCCAAATCAGACCCTTTCCCAAGTCATCTCTGAGGATAATCTCACGAAGTGAACAATAGAAAGAAGGGCAAGACGTGGAAATGGCTGTGGGAAATGAACCCTCATCTCTGAGGTCTTCAAATCTCAACCAAAATATGTGAACAGGAAAATAATTTTTTTTCATAAATTTCTACTTTCCATATCAAGGACTTCCGATCTCCACCTTGTGAACATTATACAACATGAACAATTTACTTTCAGCATTACCACGACCCATCTCGTCACGGTTTAATATAAAAGTTACAGTCTCTATTTGCGTGAATGTATGACAAAAAAAGGGGGGGGGGGGGGATGGGCGTTGCCATTTACCATGACTCCTCGTTGTTTTCACTAATCTCTCCTTTCTATTTCCAGTTTATCCTATAAGATAATTGTGTTTTCCCACAGGTCTTTGCCCACCCACAACTGGCTCTGGGAAGTTTTACAAACCGGAGTCCAAGGAAAAGGATAAAACATAGGTTGTGCTCTTGCCTGGTCATGGCACTTTTTCTGTTTGATCAAAACAGTTGACCACGATAGAACATTTGCTCAGTTATTAAAAGATTTATTCCCTCTGAACTACAAAAAGTGTACATCCTATCGGCAATTCACCGATGGCAATTCTATGAATTGCCAGCATTTTTTAGTCATATTAATCTATTTTCGGATTGACAAAGGCACCCCGAGAGACGAGCTGTGAAAACTTTTGTGACGATACTGAGGTTGGCTCATGGACATCCGATCGAGGATTACTAGAGCGCGACTGGAAAAAAAATCGAGATTTTTATAACCTTTTAGATTTTTATATACATATAAACATGATACAAAGTTTATATTTTCAGGCCTTCGAACGCTAGAAAAATTGAGATTGTGTGGATATCAGTTTGAAAGAGCTTAAACAAAAGCCTTTTTGCATGTCGGGTCTTGGGACAAAGCAAGTAACTAGGTTTGCAATATCTGACAAACTCATTTTTATAGTATATACATAAGAATATATAACAATAAAGATAATGCACCTTTTATTCTTTCTTTTAAGGATTAGACATTATATATATAGTATGTATATCAACTCTTTGACACGATAGCTATCCATTTACATGCTCTTATAAATCTTATTAAAAAAAATTCTATTAATGAAGAATCCACATCTCAACCACCAACCCTGTTTATTGTAATGAATTTGTTTATTATAATAAACTCTTCTATCATGATCGTCCAAAGACACACAACAGGCAGCAATAATGTGAATGCCGCGATAATGCAATAGCACAACCACAGGATGATGTGGGTAGGTGACAGCGATGATATGCATGGCTTGTGAACATTAATATTACACTTGAAAGTGTGGTAACGCGGTATTATATAAAATTTATGAGCAAGCAAATGTAGTTTGCATGCAGTCAACTTGATGTTAGCTGGGGATAAACAAGTGTGCAGGTTCTCTGTTAATGTGGGTAAATAGATCCTAAGAGTAAAATATAAGCTTTGAATTTGTATGATTTTAACTTTAAGTTTTTAAAAGAATGCCCATTAATCGAATTTGAAAACTAATAGATGAAAGTAGTGATATAGAATTAACTATTAATATGAAGATGATGGAAGTGAAAACTTTGCTTTTCCATCTCCCATAATTCTAATAGAAAATGGAAGCGAGAATTGTCATTTTGCCTTTTCGACTCCGACCTACTTTCAACCCTAATCTAAAACCCTGCACGCCAGAGTCGGGAGCCTGCATGCAATCTTCGGAGGAAACTTCTCTTTCTTCAACGTACATAGATTTCTTCGTGTCAGTGTTGTTCCCACCGCTCCTGTCTATTCCATGAACAGTTCCAGCAGGAGGGGGTCGTATTCCTGTCAGTCCACGATCCACATCTCTCTGGCCCCACCCAATCTAGACAGAACAGCAAGTGTTTCTTTTAAAATATATATTTGCAGTTGGATCAGTTCCTACAAGTGGCGTTTTAATCTTCTGCTGCATGCTGACATCATAAACACCCACCGGCTGATCTTTTATATCCTGCTAAATGCTATATATATAAGCATCCACTTGTGTTCTGAATCATTCATTATAAGCTAGTAATTATTATCTTTAACATTTAACTCGTTATTCTTCTGATCAGCACGAGAAAAGATTAGTAAAAGCTCAGTCAAATCGATCCTCTTGTTGCTTTCCTTCCTACCTTTTTCTCCTCTGATTCTTCTTCTTCGTCGTCTTCTTCTTCTACAGGGTATTCACACTCACTTACCTCCATCTCATCGTGGTGGTCGTCCAAAACCACGCAAAAAGTCTTGGTTCCTCCATGCATGCAAACCTCTTTTTAAAAGAAAAAAAGAAAAGAGAAGAGTTGAGAGAGAGAGAGAGGGAGGGAGAGAGCGGGATGGACACCCCTCCCTCCCAATTCTTTCCTTGATCCTTTCAGCTGCTCTTCTCCATTCCATGCCCCGCCTCCACGACGACTTCGACTCTTACATGTGGTGGGTGAGACGTCGAGGAACGTAGCAGTCGTGAGCCGCCGCCTTCTCCTGGTTCACCCCTTCCCGGTGACCGGCGATTGAACCCTGATGCACACAGACGTCGTCCCCGGCGTCATCCGGCGGTTGTTGAAGCCCACCTACAGGGAGGAGACAAGGAAGAGCAACATATACTCAGTCAAAGGCACGTGAGACTCAGCTCGGGAAACACTCGAACACCTCGATCGTCAGCCTTTAGAACCGTCAAGTATGTATGAGGGGGTTGAATTAAAGGAGCTAGTGCAGTGTGGATGTATTGTTCGGGGTCTCTCGCATCTTGAGTGGCGATGGCCTGGCCTCCCCATTTCCTCCTCCGTGGCAAAGGAGGACTCCCCCCAACCTCTCTCCCACATGCGACCAAAAGTGGCACCCCCTCCCCCCATGTTTGACTACGGAGGCCATGCGCACCAGGGCCCCTCCCCATCCTTGGGTTCTCCACCAAACCAATAAGAAAGAGAGAATCCAACTGTGTTTAGACCATGGGAGTGGTAGTTCTTCTGGTGATGCACGCAAGTCAAAGATGTGAAATTTGGATGGCCATCGCCCCAGCAGCAGCTACACACACAGGTGGCAAAGCAACTCCCTCCCCCTCCCTCCCCTTAAATCACGGGTTTGAAAGGGCTTGCTGTCCACCCTTTCAGGGGTTAATTAGGGCAGTTGAAGAAGGGTGGGTGTCTGGGCATGGTTGTCAGCAGCTAGCTGTGGGGTGTGTGATGGTGTCAGGTTGAGCCATGATGAACTACAGCAGCAGCTAGTTATTTCATCCCCCGTGAGTGTGAGCTAACCTATCATTCCTAAATTTTGACCCATATGTCCCCTTCACGATGAGTGTCCCCGGCCATCATGATGAGAGAAAGTCTTATCCACAGGTTTCTTCCATAAGTCTTGCACCATTAATTTGACGTCGAATAGTCTCTGAAATATTTAAGAGTTTGAAAACTTAGCATAACCTGACATCAGCCTCAATCATAGGATGGTGAACATGAGGGCTATGAGAACTTCTGTATTCGTATGCACTACTTAGTTAGTCTCGAGCTAATGCAATCGAGCAACCACTCTTAACGGTTCTTGCGTAACTAAGAAAGATTTATACCGAAGGAAGAAAAATAATTAATTTCAATGTAATGTTCTTTTCTAAGACAATGATCGTAGGTAGTTAAATTATAAATTGGACTACAGTCCTTGGGTATTAGTCCCTATCTTTGTGGATTAGAGGTTTTCTTATGATTTTTAAGTAAACCAGTCTCGTCGTTTATTTACTAAACTATGACTCTTTGTGGTCATAATAAAACTAGCAAATGAATCGAGTACGGAAAAGTTTATGTGGATTAGGAAGTTTTTGTTGGATTCTGTAAAGAAATCTCACCTTGTTTGTTTAGTAATGTACGACTATTTGTAGCCATTTTAAGTTTAACAAATGACTCTATACTTAATTAAGGGTCGTTTGGTTTGACGTTAAGTGAATCAAGTTGGATTGTAGAAATTCAAATCTAATGCAGGCTGAAGCACTCCACCAGATATGAACAATTTGACTCTTTTGATTAATGACTTCGCTCGCTTGATATCTATGGCGACGGTACAAAAAGGGGTGATATGATGCGTAGGATAAGACTTGAACTCGAGTGACCCGGTAATCGCTTATCTCTCCGTATCACTCCGCTAAATTCTCCGTTATCAAAAAAAAAAAAAAATTTACGCTTGCGTATTATCCTAACTAATGGTTACAGTTAGGGTAAATTATGAGCACTAGTCAGGAGAACGCATGCCTCATGTAATTAATGTTACCTGAAATTTGTTTTCCCCCTGTAACAAGTTAGTTCTCCACAATAGTACGTATTTAGTGGTGATTGATTAATTAATTAAGTATGAGTTACTCCATCCAACAGTTCATTTGTTTTGCTATGTAGCATGGGTTCATCTTTCTAATTAAATTAATACTATTACTTATTATTTGCCGAATACGACGAATAATACGACTAGCACATGATAAATAAGCCTCGATCTTATCGGCACCCACTAGTTCACATAGGAAGATGTCAGACTTGGATTGTTGTGGAGATAGGACGTATTTGATATCGTTTTCAATTATAACTATTTTGGGGTCACATAGTTTTTAATAATAAGTTATTTTGAGAAGAGCATATCAAACATTGAAAGCTATTTATGTGACTTATTCATTCCCGAGTCCCAACTAAAACTTCAAATTGATATTTGAAAGAGTGAAAAAGAAAGGGGCTTTTGTTTATATACCCCTGTAATGCGTCATATTTGTGTATATACCTTTGACTTTCACCAATTGTCAAAAGTAACCTTAAAGACATCCAAATACTTGTCATTATTATCCTTCCTCGTGGCATATGTATATTTTCGTTGTTGAAATGGTGGTCCTTTATTTTT
Source organism: Amorphophallus konjac (assembly GCA_022559845.1). Taxonomy (NCBI): domain Eukaryota; kingdom Viridiplantae; phylum Streptophyta; class Magnoliopsida; order Alismatales; family Araceae; genus Amorphophallus; species Amorphophallus konjac. The sequence continues at coordinate 414,872,687 of CM040120.1, forward strand.
ACAGGGGCATGATGAGATCACGTGAGCCCCGGGTATATTTTTGGTTTTCTCGTGTCCATATTTTTATATCTTTTTAGAACATTCCTTCAAAATTGATGGGATTAGAACCGGAATAATATAATTGCAACGATTTGAAAGGATTCAAGGGTATTTCTGATGATTCTCGAGGCAAGGTTTCGTCGACTTAGTGATTAACATTGGATCGGGATCGTTCTGATTCGGTACAGTACGTTCAAGTCGCATGCGACTCGGGCCCACTCAGTCTCCTCCCATCTCACCCGATAAACCTTTCTTCCCCCATCTCGGCGCCCTCCCACCTTGGAGACGGTTTCTTCCCCCACCCCGTCCCCCCACCTTGGTAGCGCCCACCCTACCCCACCCCCAGTAGTCCCCCACCACGACTGACAACGTCTCTTTTGGCTGGATCATCGTCGCCAACGTTGGATGTTGTCTACCACTGTCGGATCCTCGTCGCCACTATCGGATCCTCACAGGAACAAGCCTAAAAGGTCGTAAAGAAGGGTAGAGAAAGAGGGAGGAGTGGCTCGGTCTGAGTCGTCCGGATCATGTCTCGAACTTTCGAATATATTTACCCGAGTCGTCATGACTCGGACCGAGTCGACGAACCATACTCAAAGGTCTGACATCAGATATATTTATGTACATAAGTAAATATAATAAGCTACATGGATGAAGATGTAAAAATCCCAAAAAATTACAATGTGAAGAAAGTTCATAAATACCTGACTTCACCACTTTCATCAAATAATTTTGATGTTAAAAATAGAAGTTAAAAACACACTTCATTGCAAAATTTCACCACACACGCCATCAATGTTTATTCTAATACGAGTGTTTATCTCACATCCCTTCCCTTTCAACTGGTCAGAGGGGAAACCATTAAAAGGAAATCCAAACTCCTTAAAATGTAAACTAATCTATTTGCATTGCTTAATTGAGACTTGGTGTTTAGATGATTTACTTACTTAGATTAAACAATATAATAATTAGCCCTTCCCATGTTCAGTTAAACTGTTTTTCACTTAAGTTAAAACAATTAGAGAAAATTACTTAAAAGGATAGAAAACACTTTCAGAACATCCATTAAGGGTACTCCAAGTTTAAACATATCTAAACAGGGCACTTTTCATAAACTTCATATTTATTAGAGACAAACTATCAATAACATCCTCAAATGTTTAAAAAATGGTTTTCCTTAATGTAGATATACATGATATAAATTCTATATTGTTTAACACAAAATATTTAGAAGGTGATATCGCTTAGTATCGCATCCCAAATTCCATCTTAGTCCCTCCAGCCCACGTTGGAATTGACACACGATAATGTAAATATTATATTGTAAATAAATATATTAAAATATATAATATTATATATATAAATAACATATTTCATTCAAACATATTCCCTTTTGTACGATGATATAGATAAGTTAACTTTATATTTTGATCCTAGCCAATGTAATAATCATACTTTTTACTTCATTGTGGTATGTTAAAAGGCTATATTATATAGATTAGAATTAGAATAATGTATTTGTTAAACAATTAGAATATACTAAAGCTTCCTTTAGTATTCTTTCCAAACGATTATGATTTCTTTCGATTGCACATGTTTTCTCCTACTTCTATCTATCCAAACTACCTTAAAAACCTAGAGAAAACACTTATCTTCTCAATACGTTCAATGAATACGGAGAGAGATTATGGTGAAGAATGAAAGGGAAGGGAGGAGTATTTAGAGTCGTATCAAATGCTTTCCTAAGAATAGATGGAGTGATATAAATGGGATTTGTACTTTGGTTCCTTTTTTACATGAGTTGATGGAGCTACACAATTTAAGACCACAACGATTATTAAATCAATTAGAATGAATGGGTTTAAGAGAAAGCGGTAGCTGTGTATATTAGTGGTGGGAGAGGGAAAGAAGGAGAGGAAATTAGCTTTTATTTGTTACAATTTGATGGTAAAGATGCAAACAAGATGGTGTGGGCTCTTAGTACAATCAACCCAACCTAGATACGTCACACCTTCCCACCACTTCGGGTGTTTCCTATCTATTTTCACATTTCAACCGCATTAATAATAGGGCCCGATCATGACCTCTGCATGTCAGCTAGTACATGTCTGACATCGCACTAGCTACCCACTCCGCATGTCAACCGATGCCATGCAACCACCCCCCTATGCATATCCCAATGGTGAGACCGCCACCTTAGCATGAGGCCTGTAAAAGGTAAGCCACAACGACCTCTCAAGAGAGAGGAGATATTTATCTTACTCTCTCTCTCTCTCTCTCCCCGCCCCCTCTAGCTTCAACCTCTATTATCAATCTTCCATCTTATGTTGACTTAAGTATCAAAGGGTTCTCCCAGGGCACCTCACCCCCAGATGAGAACTTCTCTTTTTGTGCAGGAAACCCTCAACCCTAGACACTCTGCTTCCTCCTAGAACTCTCTCTCGACCATCAAGGGATATTCGCCCTTAGACGCTTGACATTCATTCCAGTGCAAGAGAATCCTGCTAACGCTTGGCTGCTACACTTGCTTGGCCACTAGAAGCTCCGCTCACTCCTATTAGCACTCTGTTGCTCGATCCCGACTACAAATTCAAGTGTTAAAAATGCATGAGATCCAATGACTCAAGTTTCTTATGGACATATGGATTATTCTTAGAATACATCATTACTCTAAAACTATATGGTAGTACAGATATCTAATATGGGTGGATCCCGTCGACTATACCACGTGGCCACATCTTGCCTTTTTCGGTGATCGGACACCAAGTTTCGAATTGCAAGTTTCATGATGACAGAGCGGTCGGATCTCCAGACCATGAGGTCAGTGGATTATAGGCACATTATCAAGGTAACCCTTCCTTAATCGCACACCTCCATGAGGATTGTGCGCACATTACTGAGGTAGGTAATCCCAAGATCCCAGCACATTGCCCAGTTTACACTTTCCTACCACCACACCTCGCCTTGTTCCCACGTCCATACAAAATCTCCGTAGAGAGACATTCACACAATGATTTGGACTCACCTCACCATCTATAAAAGGTTGATCTCAACAACCTCCTCAAGGTACATAACAATACAGAGCCCTTGGTAGTAGCACCAAAGTAGTGTCTCTCTTCTCTCTCTCTCTCTCTAGAAATCCCTTTCCCTATGTTGACTTAAGCATCAAAGGATTTTCGCGGGACATATAATCTCCGATGAGAACTTCTCTTCCTGTGTAGGAGGATTGGCTTCGACACTCAACATACATATCTAGCATCGAAGAAACCTCCTTGATGCTTCGCTCCAACGTTCAACATTGCTATCTACTACCTCAACTTCTTTGCTCAATCCCGTCAAACAAATTCAAGCATAGCATTAAGAAAGCCATGGCTAGCTCCTACCCTAAGAACTCTGTCAGAGCCCAGGCCTCCACAAAATCTGCTCCCCCTACAAGGGTCTGCCAGGAGTAGTTCTATGCACTAATGGTGGAAGTGCGAAGCATACAAGAGACAATCCTCGGGCTATCGAACTAGGTCACAACACAGGCCCCACCTATGGCACTGCCTACCAAGGTGACTACTGCCTAGGATGGTGACCAACTTTGGTGAGGACACCAGAGCTGGCGACCGGCATGACTCGGCTAGCCATCGACGCAGGACACGCAGTGCTACACAGGCTTCACAGGCATCATTATGGCTGGGAGCTAGTTTGGAGCCTCATTTTTAAGTTATGGGCTTGACTTGGCTTGTTATGGAGTCTTTGTAGGCCATTTGTGGGCCACATGGGTCTTGGATCTTAGGAGAGACTGAGTTTGGGCCATTTTGGGTGCGTCAAGCCCAGTGGGAGCAGCCATCTTGGATGGGCCGCCTTCCCCCCCATGGTTGGACTACTCCTTTGGGCGCCCTCCATCCCATAGCCCACCTAGGTTTGAATTTGGGCGCCCCCCTCCTTTCCCTCCTCCTCCCTTTCTCCCTTCTAGGAAATATTTTGGATTAGGAAAGTCAAGGGGAGAAGAATATGGGAATAGGATTTCAAGGAGATTAGGGTTAGGGTTTTCTACCTTTCACATAAATAGTCTTGTATTTTTGGCTTTTGGAAATAATGAACAATCTGAATTTTTCTTGTGGAGACTCCCTTGGTGGCTACGCCTCTCCCTCCCCCTCCTTCTCCTTCCTTGTGCCTGAGATGGGCACCCCGTGGGTAAGACGCCCTAGACTTGGGTGAGACGCCCAACCATACTCCTTCCTCGCTACTACTACTGATCCATCGCTACTACTGCTGCACCCTCCACGGCTGTTGCGGCTCGCTGTCCAAGTCTGAGAGCATCTCCAGGTTGAACAGGCTGCCCCCCCTCTTGTGTGCTACCCACCCACGCACCCTTCAACCACAGGTCTACCCCTCCCACACCAGCACCCACTCGCCCTCTCCCTCTCCTCCTCACATCCCCGCAGCAGTGACCTATGCCTCCTCCATCATCCCTGCAACCCCCTCCCCTCTGCACCCCTGTTGTCTGCACCCTGCACCTGCAGGACAGCCCAGGCTATCCCCCATCTTCCCTCTCTTTTCCCACTCCCCAACCCCTCTCCCTCTGTCCAGGTCACCTCTAGCACACCTCCACGCCTCGCCATACAGCAGATCCCCTCACCCCGAAACCCCTTGGGTTGCCCCACACCCGCCTCCGACATTCCCCGCCTCGTTGTCCAGCCTACAGACTCGGCCTGTGACTAGATCCGACCAGCCCTCTGTTGCGAGATTTCCTCTGGTTACCCTACTGCGAGGAAGGACCTGCCCTTCCCGAGGGTCGTGCTACTCCGAGCGCTCTTCGTAACGGGACTGATCTCATCATTATCTACCTCCGGACCTGGCCGTCGTCAGCCTGCACTGACCTACTTTCCAGACGACCTGCAGGAGGTGACCTCTATTACGGGACCCCTCCTAGCGTCCCCACTGTGTACGAGTATTCTCTAGTCATCCAGGGTCATCGTGGACTCCCTCGCCATCATCCACACCAGGTTTCATGCACAGATCCACCCGGGAGACCACGGCCTCGTGGTCGCTCCCCGACTGGTCGTCTGCCCTCCCTACGCAGACCAGCCTACACCTGCCTCCTGCGCAAGACCTGACCAGAAGGGAGCCGATCTGCAGTCACCTGGCTGATGCCTTCACGTTCCGTGTTCACCAGCGTGTCAGCTCGTCGTCGACGGTACCCGCAGCGATTTTTGGCATCCCTCGGCACCGTACGGCGTCCCCGTCTGGCCTGCTGTCCTTGTAGACAAGACTGCACCCAGGACGGACCAGTAGCCCACCTTCTACTAGGAGGACCCTCGACTTGCTTCCCGTCAACCCATGCACGCCAACCCTGGAGTTTGCGTTGTAGCCTTTTACCTCCCTACGAGTAGAGGGCAACAGTTTCAGATATGTACTATTCTTTTCAGTCACTTGTACCTGGGTTTACGTGTCTCGACCGGGGTTGTCTTCCCCATGCACTAGCATGGAGGTACACGTTTCACTCCCTTCCCATGTGTTGCTGGTTCCGTATGAGTTTTATCTGCCGCTGCTGTAAGTGTTTGATAGGATCCTAGCCCGCTTAAATCAAAGTCACCGCTGTGAGCGAGAGAGCATGACCCGTCCCATGGCTCAATCCGAGCACGAGAGTGAGCTGACCACCCTTGACTCTGGCGGTTCCTCAACTGGGCAGATCCCTCGCTTCCCTCGCAAGGGACGAACGCGAGCTACGCTTCTTGTTTTGGTGACATTGTCTCCCTTCTAGGGGCTTCGTGGGTGCCGAGCCATCGTTGGCTCCCATGTGCAACGATGCTGGCCATAGTTGTTTTAGGTTCATTAGTAGTCTGTCTAGAGTCGTAGATTTGCATTGTCTCTAGCGTCGCGTTGTCCCACATCAATTTGGTATCAGAGCACAGTTAAAGTCTAGGGTAGTCTTGCATTAAGTGTTGCATTCTGCATTTCCATCACAGTTTGTCACCCATTTCATGCCCACCCAAAGGGGAACTGATTTCCATCCTTCTGCACCTATGGCCGACCCCTGTGCCCAAGTCCACGAGCACCCGTCTTTGGTCGAAGCTGTGCACACCCTTTTGGATAGGGTGGCTGAGTTTGGTCAAGACACATGGGAGCATCTAGGTCGTGTTGAGGGTAGGTTAAAAGCCATAGAGGACAAGGCGGATGCCTTCGATCGATCTCTCCACACTCTGATGGCGCGTCTCGCCGCCCTTGAGAGAGCACCTTTGGGTGGGAACCCAGGACCAGCAGACGCTCGTCCTAGGCCGATGCAGCAGCCCGTGGCCCCTAGGGTTGAGGACCGGAGGCTTAGAGCCCGTGATTTTGATGACGTGTCAGAGGATGAGGATTATGGTCATGGGATAGACCGTCATACCCCAAGGTGGAATCATGATGATGAGGATGACTGCGTTTTTTGGAACGTGCGAGCGGATGCCCCTAGTTTCGATGGGTCCTTGGAACCCAAGGACTAGCTTGATTGGGAGGCCGGTATGGACCGATACTTTGAGTGGTATGATATGTCTGACCACCGACGAGTCCGTTTCACCAAGATGAAGTTGCTAGGGTAGGCTCAGACCTACTGGATGAATGTTGAGAGCTTGCTCATGCAACGACATAAGGATCCGATTGAGACATGGGGGGAGATGAAGGTGAAGCTTAGGGAAAAGTATCTGATGCGGGACAACTACGAGACTCGACTAGACAGACGACGCGACCAGCAACACACTACGACGCGGCACCGACGAGCTCCAGAAGAGACGAACTTGCCCCCAAACAAGAAGCGCTACTCACAGTCGTCCCCATCAAGGGAAACGCGACGATCGTGCACGATTGGGAAACCGGCTTTGAGACTTTGGGTAGTCGGCTCACTCTCGTGCTTGGAATGAGTCACGGGACGGGTTTCGCTCTCACAACTCACAGCGGTGATTAAGATTAAACTAGCTAGGAAAGATAACTACTCACATGCAGCGGCAGTAAAGTGCATACTAAATAAGCAGAAAGACAATAAGAGTGATGGGTGTACCTCCACGCTCACGGCGTGGCGACAACGTCCCGACCGTGAACCGTCACTCCCGGTACAAACTAATAATTCATTACAGCAGTAAAAATAAACTACGGCCCACTCCACGCAGGGAGGTAAAAGGCCACAACCAGCTATCCGGGAGCGCCGTTCAGGGGTTGGCGGGCATCAATTTGCGGTTCCGGGCGGTGGCGGGTAGCACGGTGGTGGCGCTCAATGTGGGGCCCACAAGGCTCCAAGTGGGCCCGACTATTGGGACAGCGACTTTCGGGCGTCTTCTGGCATCGGCGACCGGAGGGAGAGTCCCTGGAGTGCCCCGGGTCGATCCCCGGGAGCGGTGGTCGCCGGTGGTGAGTTGGGGAATTTATTGGGAATTAATCCCCAATGCTGTCCCGCAGCTCCGCTTCTGGTCAGATCTGCGTGCTCCGACGAGATCAGCCGGTACGCCCAACCATGACGTCAGATCGAGACGCGGTTAGCGCCGTTGCGAAGAGCACTCGAAGAAATTCAACATACTGGAGTTTAAGAACCATCCAATGGTCTGAATGGAAATGAATAGCTCTGCAAACTGAGTGATGGTTCTGTCCCGAAACTCAGAATCCACAGGGCAGACTAGAACCAGCCTGTTTATGGGCTTTGACCGTGGATCAAAGGAAGGAAGTAGTACCTGATATTTTTATGGTGAGTATAGGGGAGGGACACGGTGACACACATAGTTTTTTGTAGGATTCTGATCACGTTTGGGGGGTTGGAAAAATCGCCTACCACAGACTATCTCGCTGACCTGCTCACAGGCAGACTGTGAGGGGAATAAAATACTGACTGGGAGGGAGGGTAAACGAACTCTGATCGGCGTGAAATTTAAAATGGAGATGTAGGAGACATAGGGAAACCAACCCTCAAAATATGAGCTCGATCCAACGGTCGAATCTGGAGTTATGGCCTCCTCTTCAAGCTTCAAATTTGCAGGCTGGAATCTAGGACAGCAACTCGGAGAAGTGGTGGTGGCAGCTTGATGACGGCACGAACGGCGGCGACGGCGGCAGTGGACATTCACAATAGGTAGAGGGAGAAGAGAAGGGGAAGAGATTTGAGAGATAGGAGAGATTTAGATCTAGATCTGGAGAAAAGAGGGGGAAGGAGATGAAGAACACCAAGAACACTCAAGAGGGAGAGGGGAGTGCACACCAATCAATATTCTCTTCAATTTTCTCATTAGTTCCACACAAAATACAACAAGAGACTATAAATATGAAAATCCTAGATCTAGATCCAAGGACATCCACTAACACCAAAGGACACCCACTAACATTGGTCAAGGGTGGGTGGGAGATAAGCATGGGGGACAAGGAGGGGGCATCCTCCACCTTTGTCTCCTTGGTCTAATAGTCCAAGTCTTCTAGAAGCCCATCTTGGGCCTCGGGCCAGCCTTTTAGGCCCACATGTGTAGAAGTCCAATTGGGCTCCTAATGGTCTTGAGGCCCAATTTAGAATTTGGACCCCTTACATGAAGTGTAGCCCACATTACAATCTTGACCCAACTAGAAGCTAAAATACAAAATACACACTAATACACTCACAATAAGTAAATACATGGTAATACACTCACAATAAACATAGGAAAGTATCAACACTCAGGTAGGGACTCCATATTGTCGCCCAGCAACAACGATGTCGATGTCGACCGAGTCGTGCTGCGGGTCCGGTATCGACGGCTCGCTGAGTCGGGCCGTACTCGTGCTCTGGTGTCCTCACCAATTCTCCCCGGGTGGGAGAAGTTCGACCCCGTTGAGTAAGGGTCCGGGTCGCTCTGGTACCGATCCAGCAGATCTGGATCTATCGTCTGTAGCTCTGCCCGGGTGATCCAGGTGTCATCGGACGCAGACCGTCCCCTCCAACGCACCAAGTAGCGTTGGTACACTCCGCCTCGAGTAGTCGTCACCTGCTCATTTAGTATACATTCTATCTGCTCTCGCTGCTGAGGTAACAAGGCTGGAGGTGGACACTCTAGGGTAGTGTCACTCATAATGGGTGGAGACGGCTCAAAGGGCTCACTGGGTATCACCGCTGGGTCCCTATAAGCGACAAGATCCGAGACGTTGAAAGTAGAGCTGATCCTGTAATCCTCTGGCAAGTCCACAACATATGCATTCGATCCTACTCGCCTCACTACCCGAAAGGGACCGGCACCGCGAGCATGCAACTTCTTCACGGATCCTGAGGGAAACCGTTCAGGTCTGACCCTGATCATGACAGAATCGCCCTCCTGAAACTCACGGTGGTGCCTATGGGCGTCAGCCAATTCTTTGTATCGTGCGTTGCTGGACTCAATGTGACGACGAATATGCTCATGCAACTGTCTAATATGGCTAGCAAAAGACTCGGCTGACTCAGACACATGGGACTGGATGGGAGATGGGACTAGGTCTATGGGTCTCCTAGGTCTACGGCCAGTGACAATCTCAAAGGGGCTCATACCTGTAGACCTATTGACCGAATCATTATAAGTAAACTCGGCCAAGGTTAAGACCAAATCCCAATCCCTGACTCGATCTCGGACAAGACACCTAAGAAGATCCCCCAAACTCCTATTGACAACCTCAGTCTGACCATCGGTCTGGGGGTGATATGCAGTGGAGAATTTTAATTGTGTGCCCATCATGTGTCATAGGGTTTTCCAAAAATAGCTAGTGAATCGTACATCCCTATCTGACACTATGGTACGGGGAAGGCCAAACCTGGAGACACAATGAGAGAAGAACATGCGGGCAACTATAGTGGCATCTGAGGTCTTGGAGCATGGAATGAATAATGCCATCTTGGAGAACCGATCGACAACCACAAAGATTGAGTCATGCTTTCGGAGGGTGCGGGGCAATCCTAACACAAAGTCCATGCTAATGTCCTGCCATGGACTATCCGGGACGAGAAGGGGAGTATAGAGGCCGGTACTTTTCTTCCTTTGTTTGGCCATAGCACAAGTGCGGCACTGGGCCACAATACGAGCAACATCCCTCTTTAGGCTAGGCCAATAGAATCGATGCTCAACCGCCTCTATGGTCTTGTTCCGACCAAAGTGGCCAGCAAGACCTCCCGCATGCATCTCCCATATAAGAAAGTCACGAACAGAAGTCCGTGGGATGCACAACTTGTCACCCCGGAATAAGTGACCCTCCTGTAACACAAACTCGCTATAATCGCGCGAGGGACCATCCTGAAGGACGGCAGAGATCGGACCAAAGTCTGGACAGTCAACATAAGCGTCCTTCAGCCTCTCTAGCCCTACCACCTCCACACTCATGGTGGTCAACATCATCACCCGACGACTCAGTGCATCGGTGACCTTATTCTCCGCCCCTGCTTTGTGCTTGAGCACAAAGGTGTACTCCTGGAGATACTCCACCCAACGACTATGGCGAGCATTCAGCTTCTTTTGGGTATGGAGGAATCGTAAGGCCTCATGGTCAGAGAAGAGGACAAACTCCTGGTGCAACAAATAGTGCCTCCAATACCTCAATGCCTGGACAACTGCGTAGAATTCTTTGTCGTATGTGGAATATCGCAGTTTGACATCATTAAGCTTCTCGCTAAAGAATGCAATGGGGTGAGACTCCTGACTCAATACGCCACCAATACCCACACCAGAAGCATCACATGTGACCTCGAACACCTTAGAAAAATCAGGTAAAACAAGGACAGGCGCCTGGGTCATGCGCTCCTTAATGTCTTGAAAGGCCGTGGCTGCAGCCTTAGTCCATATGAATGCCCCCTTCTTTATGCAATCAGTGATCGGGGCAGTGATAGAACTGAAGCCACGAATGAAGCGACGATAGAACGTCGCTAAGCCATGGAAGCTCCAGACATCGTGGAGGGTGCGGGGCTCGGGCCACTCTCTGATGGCCCTAATCTTCTTCGGGTCAGCGGAGACTCCATCTCTCGACACAATGAACCCGAGAAAAGTGATATGATCAGACATGAAAGCACATTTCTTTGGGTTGGCGAATAAACTTTCTCGCCTCAACACAATGCAGACTTGTCTAAGATGGTCTAGATGATCTTCCTTAGTGCGGCTGTAGATAAGGATGTCATCAAAGTAGACGACCAAGAAGACCTCTATCATAGGGCGTAAGACCTGGGTCATCAACCGCATGAAGGTACTAGGTGCGTTGGAAAGCCCAAAGGGCATAACCAACCACTCATAAAGACCATCCTTGGTCTTGAATGCCGTCTTCCACTCATCCCCAGGCCTGATCCGCACCTGGTGATAGCCACTACGAAGATCTATCTTTGAAAAGATAGTGGCTCCCGACATCATATCAAGCAAATCATCCAATCGGGGAATGGGAGAATGATACTTCACCGTGATCTTGTTGATTGCACGGCTATCAACGCACATCCTCCATGTGCCATCCTTCTTCGGGGCCAATAGTGCAGGAACAGCATAAGGGCTCTTGCTGTCCCGAAGAGATCCCCGACTCATCAACTCCTCGACCTGCCGCTGTAGCTCGGCATGGTCCGTGGGACTCATCCTATAGTGGGGAAGGTTGGGCAAGGATGAGCCCGGGACGAGGTCGATCTCATGCTGGATATCCCTCATAGGTGGAAGGCCTCCCGGGAGGTCTTCGGGAAATACATCGGTGAATTCCCGCAATATTGCAGCTATCTCCGGGGGATGCTCATCCTCGAACCTAGGGGCAACATCCTCAACGCCCCTGACGACGACAGCTAGAATGGGGTTACCCCCGGTCACCTCTTGCTCCATCTCTCTCGGACTGATCATCATCAACCTCATGGGTGGAGGATCTACTATGCTAGGAGCAGTCGAAGAGGTGGTAGCCCGTGCCGAGGACAAAGTGGGTGGACCGACTTTCCCCTGACTAGGAGAGGTCACAGTACTGGGGCCAGCTGGTCCTCAGACAGATGGGTCCTTCGGCTGGACGGGGTGGAGGGTAATCCTGTGGCCATCATGGTCGAAGGTGCATGTGTTCGACCTACCATGGAGGGTGGCATCTCGGTCAAAGAGCCAAGGCCTACCAAGTATGATACTACCCACCTCCATAGGTAGTACATCACACCAGATCGCATCATGGTATGCCTGGAACTGCAGCGACACCAGACACCGCAATCTGACCGGGATGGAAGTGGAATCCACCCAAGAAACTCTGTAAGGTGCAGGGTGATCCACGGGCGTCAAACCAAGGCGCTTGACGGTGCCTGTGGAGATAGCGTTGATGCAACTCCCGCTATCTATAATCACCTTGCAAGCTTTCCCTTCCAGCCTACAAAATGTGTGGAATATGGTGGTGCGACGCCAATCGTCGCTCACCTGAGGCTGGGTAAGGATGCACCTGACTACACCCAAATGTACGTCATCCTGATATGAGGTACCAGGGACGTCAACCTGCTCGCCCTCCAATAACTCGTCAAAGAATTCCTCAGCCAATTCTTGGTCCGGCTCGTAGCTGACTGGCACTAACTCAGGCGTGGGGTCACGGACCGGTGTGTCGGCGATAACAAGTGCTCCCCGGGTGGGACACTTGCTGGCAAAGTGGCCAACTCCACCACAAGTGTAGCAACGGTCTCGTGTCCCATTGCCCTGAGATGTTCCACCAATCATTGGACCCTTACCCTTGTCCTCTCGATGGACTGGGGGTGTAGGAAGAAGAGGCCGAGCTGGTACGGCAGGCTGATAAGGTCGAGTGGAAGGGATGGGTGCCTGCGGGCGAGGGGGAGGGTCCCTCGGAGGGAAAGTGCGGAGCCTAGGAGCAATGGGGTCCTGCCGAGGGGGTTTCGGGGGACGGGCCATCGGAAAGTGGCTATTGGAGGTAGGCGTGGTACTAGGGTCGGTCCCACGCTGATAAGTGAACCCCGGGCGCTGGACGGGAGCAAACTCCGCCTCGAACTGCTCCAACTCTAGAGCAACCTAGTATGCGTCTTCCAAGGTGATAACATTGCGGCGAAATAATTCATATTGGTAGTGGGGCCGCAAACCACGACGGAAGCGTGCCTCCGTAACGCCACATCGTAAAAAGTACTCATCAAACTCCGCGATGTAGTCTGACACGGATCGGTCCCCTTGGGTGAGACTCTGCCACCTATCAATAAGTCGCTGACGGTACGTGGCAGGAAGGTACTTACGCCTAAGCTTGTCCTTCATCTCATCCCAAGAACCTACCTGAGGCTCATGACGCTGAAAGAGTAAACTCTCTACATTGCTCCAGTAAGTCTGTGCTTGCCCTAACAACTTCATCTTGGCATACCTGATCCTCCGGTGGTCCGTCATCTCGAACCACTCAAAGTACCGGTCCATGCTGGCCTCCCAATCAAGATAGATCTTGGGTTCCAAAGGTTTGGACCCATCAAATGAGGGAGGGTCTGCACGGACGGTCCTGAGGATCCGTTCGTCCTCATCATCCCTGTGTGGTCGGTGACCATGTCGGCGCCGACCATTTCCCTCATAATCGTTGTCGGACTCATAGTCCTCAAAATGGGGGGCACGTTGCCGTTGCTCCTCAGCCCGAGGTGGTGCGAGCTGGGCAGCAAGCGCGGGCTGGGCAGCATGTGCCTGAGGAACCGGGAGAATGCCGGGTAGGTCTCGGCGAGGGGTTCTCTCCACACTCTCTAACCTTCCAACCAGACCTTGGACAGATCAGTCAGAAGCCTCGGCGCGGTCCTTCATGGCTTTGAATCGGCTCTCCATACGCTCGGTATGCTCCCTAAGAGTTTGCTCGGACCTATCCATGCGCTCCATGAGTAGGGCTATCATGTCCTCTAGGGAACGGCCTCCTGGGTTGGCACCTCGATGTTCACCCATAGTGTCAGGGCGATGGTACTGGGCACCTCCACGGGTGGGCATGCAATGAGGCCTAAAGAGAACTAAGGGTGACTCACTAGACCTATATGAATGGACCGATGCAAGCTGAGGACCCTTGACTTAAACCGATATCCGGTACCTGGCGGAGTCCGGGGATCCGAAGATCCTCTCACGCGAGTGAATCGCCTCCCCGATTGGCGTAACCTAACGGTCGGGCAACATCTTTTTATATATCGAATATTGGGATGCAATGCAAGACCTTGGACAATACTACCCTAGACTCAAACCGGCTCTGATATCAATTTGATGCGGGACAACTACGAGACTCGACTAGACAGACGACGCGATTAGCAACACACTACGACGCGGCACCGACGAGCTCCAGAAGAGACGAACTTGCCCCCAAACAAGAAGCGCTACTCACAGTCGTCCCCATCAAGGGAAACGCGACGATCGTGCACAGTTGGGAAACCGGCTTTGAGACTTTGGGTAGTCGGCTCACTCTCGTGCTCGGAATGAGTCACGGGACGGGTTTCGCTCTCACAACTCATAGCGGTGATTAAGATTAAACTAGCTAGGAAAGATAACTACTCACATGCAGCGGCAGTAAAGTGCATACTAAATAAGCAGAAAGATAATAAGAGTGATGGGTGTACCTCCACGCTCACGGCGTGGCGACGACGTCCCGGCCGTGAACCGTCACTCCCGGTACAAACTAATAATTCATTACAGCAGTAAAAATAAACTACGGTCCACTCCACGCAGGGAGGTAAAAGGCCACAACCAGCTATCCGGGAGCGCCGCTCAGGGGTTGGCGGGCAGCAATGTGCGGTTCCGGGCGGTGGCGGGTAGCACGGTGGTGGCGCTCAATGTGGGGCCCACAAGGCTCCAAGTGGGCCCGACTACTGGGACAGCGGCTTTCGGGCATCTTCTGGCATCGGCGACCGGAGGGAGAGTCCCTGGAGTGCCCCGGGTCGATCCCCGGGAGCGGTGGTCGCCGGTGGTGAGTTGAGGAATTTATTGGGAATTAATCCCCAATGCTGTCCCGCAGCTCCGCTTCTGGTCAGATCTGCGTGCTCCGACGAGATCAGCCGGTACGCCCAGCCATGACGTCAGATCGAGACGAGGTTAGTGCCGTTGCGAAGAGCACTCGAAGAACTTCAACATACTGTAGTTTAAGAACCGTCCAACGCTCTGAATGAAAATGAATAGCTCTGCAAACTGAGTGATGGTTATGTCCCGAAACTCAGAATCCACAGGGTAGACTAGAACCAGCCTGTTTATGGGCTTTGACCGTGGATCAAAGGAAGGAAGCAGGACCTGAGATTTTTATGGTGGGTAGAGGGGAGGCACACGGTGACACACATAGTTTTTTTGTAGGAATCTTATCACGTTTGGGGGGTTGGAAAAATTTCCTACCACAGACTATCTCGCTGGCCTGCTCACAGGCAGACTGTGAGGGGAACAAACTACTAACTGGGACGGATGGCAAACGAACTCTGATCGGTGTGAAATTTAAACGGGGGATGTAGGAGACATGGGGAAACCAACTCTCAAAATATCAGCTCGATCCAACGGTCGGATCTGGAGTTATGGCCTCCCCTTCAAGCTTCAGATTTGCAGGCCGGAATCCAGGACAACAACTCGGAGAAGTGGTGGTGGCAGCTTGATGGCGGCACGAACGGCGGCGACGGCGACAGTGGACATTCACAATAGGTAGAGGGAGAAGAGAAAGGGAAGAGATTTGAGAGATAGGAGAGATTTAGATCTAGATCTGGAGAAGAGAGGGGGAAGGAGATGAAGAACACCAAGAACACTCAAGAGGGAGAGGGGAGTGCACACCAATCAATATTCTCTTCAATTTTCTCATTAGTTCCACACAAAATACAACAAGAGACTATAAATATGAAAACCCTAGATCTAGATCCAAGGACATCCACTAACACCAAAGGACATCCACTAACACCAAAGGACACCCACTAACATTGGTCAAGGGTGGGTGGGAGACAAGCATGTGGGACAAGGAGGGGGCATCCTCCACCTTTGTCTCCTTGGTCTAATAGTTCAAGTCTTCTGGAAGCCCATCTTGGGCCTCGGGCCAGCCTTTTAGGCCCACATGTGTAGAAGTCCAATTGGGCTCCTAATGGTCTTGAGGCCCAATTTAGAATTTGGACCCCTTACATGAAGTGAAGCCCACATTACAATCTTGACCCAACTAGAAGCTAAAATACAAAATACACACTAATACACTCACAATAAGCAAATACATGGTAATACACTCACAATAAACATAGGAAAGTATCAACACTCAGGTAGGGACTCCATACTGTCGCCCAGCCACAACGATGTCGATGTCGACCGAGTCGTGCTGCGGGTCCGGTATCGACGGCTCGCTGAGTCGGGCCGTACTCGTGCTCTGGTGTCCTCACCAGTATCTCCCCGCTACATATCGACAGCGCCTCATCGATCGTTGGCAGTGTCTTACTCAGGAGACCAGGTTTGTATCTGAGTACATTAGGGAGTTCGATGAGTACCTTTTGAGGTGAGGAGTCTGGGAGGAGAGCGCGATGACTGTTTTACATTTTCGGAGAGGTCTGCGGCTTAGTTATCAGTGCGAGTTATTTCGCCGCAATGTGACCACCCTGGAGTACGCTTACCAGGTCGCGTTAGAGATAGAGCAGATCGAGTCTGAGTTTGAGCCCTCCCAGCGGCAGGGGTCCACTTTTTAGCGAGGGGCCGAGCCCCGTGGCTCTTCTGGCCCATACCCGCGGGGACCAGTGGCTCGTCCACAGGAACCCGTGCGACAGGACCCCACAGCCTCGAAGCCCCGTCCTCCTTTTCAGAGGGAACCTCCCCCTCACCCACAGTTGCCCGCGGCCCCCACTCGGCCTCAGCCCCCGGCACCGCCCTCTCGCCCCCTGCTGCCTGCTCCTCCAGTCAGTCGGGATGATAGGGGGAAGGCACCCCTCGTGGGAGAGTCATCCCAGGGGAGTGGTCACGCCATCAGTGTTTTCACTATGACAGATTTGGTCATTATGCTAGCCAGTGTCCCACTCACACCCAAGGTGAGAACCGTGCCCCTAGATTGGCCATTGGGGAAATGCGGGCTAATGAGACCCCATATGGGCTCTTGTCAATTAGTTACAAGGTCGATCAAGATTTGGTTGATGAGTTCTTTGGTGAGATTGAGGAGGTCCAGGAGATCACGTTGACATCCAGGATACTCAGTATCAGGATGATGTTCATTTAGGTGTTGTCAGGTGCATTTTGACCCAGCCTCAGGAGAGTGACGACTGGCATCAGACCTCTATTTTTTACACATACTGTAGGCTGGATGGGAAGGTCTGTAAGGCCATTATGGATAGTGGGAGTTGCATTAACGCTATTTCCACGGGCACCGTTTCTCATCTAGGTCTTACCCCTATGGACCACCTTGCCCCTATCGAGTGTCGTGGCTGGATACTACCTCTATCCCGATCCGACTGCGGTGTCATGTGCCGCTACAGTTCCATGCCTACCGTGACGAGATATGGTATGATGTCCTACCTATTGAGGTGGGTAGCATTATTTTAGGTAGGCCATGACTTTTCGATCGGGATGCCACCCTCCATGGTCGGTCAAACAATTGCACATTCGACCATGATGGCCATCGGATTACCATCCCAACCGAGGAGTCCTTCCATTAGGGGTCCCACTGGGCCCAATACCCCGAGTCCCTCTATTGCTGGGCCCAGCACCCTGTCCCCAGCTCGAAATACGACTAGTTCGTCTGACGCCCCTATTACAGGCGAGCCCCCTAGGAGGTTGATGTTGATTAGCTCCCGGGAGATGGAGCGTGAGTACACTAGGGGGAGCCCTATATATGCTATCGTGGTTCGCGAGGTGGAGAGAGAGTTGGAGGGTGCCCATCCACCCGATGTTGCTGCTATCCTGCAGGGGTTTACAGATGTGTTTCTAGAGGACCTCCCCGAGGGTCTTCCACTTATGCGGGATATTCAGCATGCTATCGACCTAATTCGGGGTCTTCATTATCAAATTTGCCCCATTATCGCATGAGTACCGTTGAGCATGATGAGCTGCAGCGGCAAGTCGATGAGTTGATGAAGAGGGGTTCTCTTCGGGACAACATGAGTCCTTGTACTGTTCTTACATTATTAGCCCCAAAGAAGGATGGCACCTGGAGGATGTGTGTTGATAACCGTGCCATCAATAAATTCACTATGAAATACAGATTTTCCATTCCTCGTCTGGATGATATGCTTGACATGATGATAGGAGTCACTATCTTTTTCAAGATTGATCTTAAGAGTGACTATCACCAGGTTAGGATTAGGTCGGGTGATGAGTGGAAGATAGCCTTTAAGATCAAGGATGGTTTCTATGAGTAGTTGGTCATGCCCTTTGGGCTGACCAATGCCCCTAGCACATTCATGAGGCTGATGACCCAGGTCTTGCGACCTCATATCGGCATCTTTGTCGTGCTCTATTTTGATGATATCCTTATCTACAGTCGTACCCAGGAGGACCACTTGGACCATCTGAGGTAGGTCTGTTCCATATTGCGGAGAGAGAGTCTTTATGCTAACCCGAAGAAGTGTGCATTCATGACCCGTCAGGTTACCTTCTTAGGGTTTGTTGTCTCTGGTGATGGAGTCTCCGCGGACCTGGAGAAGATTCGGGCTATTGTTGATTAGCTAGAGCCCCGTACCCTCCACAATGTTTGTAGCTTTCATGGCCTTGCGACGTTCTATTGTCGCTTCATTCGAGGATTTAGTTCTTTCACGGCCCTGATCACTGATTGCATTCGGAAGGGCACTTTCGTGTGGACAAAGACTGCCTTAGCTGCATTTCAGACCTTCAAGGAGTGCATGACCCAGGTGATGTGCTATGTGTGTGTTTTGACGACAACAAAACTTCATATATACGTAAAAGAGTCAAAAAGCATTTGTTGTCTAACCTCTCTTTAACCCTCCTTGAGTTGAGTCTAATTAGGTTCCAAGAGGTTGGTTGAGTTTAGTCTCATCAGGCTCCAAGAAGCTCACAATGTGCTCGATGAATTGCTGCTATGATCAGTAAGAAGCTCACAAGCTAGCAGCAACCAACAACCACAAGGCCAGCAGCAGTAGAAGCCAACATCTCCTAAATAGAAATGGGAGTGCAAGTAAGGGGCTTTGTACGTGCTCAAACAAAGGAGCAAAGGGCCTTCTTTTTATTCAAATAAAGTTGAAAAAGACTGAGTGAAGCCCAAGGTGCAAAGGCCCTTGGATGCACAGGATTCAAGAAATGCAGAAAGGCTTTGACAAAAGAAAGAAAAATCAAATTGCACAAGGCTGCGTTGACCTTATGTTCAAAGCAGCGTTGACTCCTTTTCTCAAAATGAAGAACAACCAAGGTGATATCATCAGCTGTGTCGACCCCTTGGCACTACTGTGTCGACTCCAAACTCCTTCGGTGGCAGGACCAAGTGCATATCAACTGATGCGCCGACCCCACCTCTTTGGTGCGTTGACTCCAAATGAACTCCTAGCAAGCACTGAAGTAGTCTTCAAAGCTGCATCGACCTCACCATCATGATGCGTCGACCTCATCAAGCTCCAACAGCAGTCAGACAGACGCCCATCGTTGGATGCATCGACCCCACTCTCTCAGGGCGTCGACGCAAGGGCTTCCCAGAAACCGTTGTAAATGCTATTCACAAAGGATGCGTCGATGCACACCTTCACAGCGTCGACTCCATGAAGGTCAAGCTCGCCAGCAGTTCAAGGATCCATGAAGCTACGTCGATGCAATGACCTTGCCGCGTCGACGCATCAGAAGCTTTTCAAGCCTATTTCTGCCAAAACCATAATTATCTTGAAGATCGTCCAGAGACCAAAAACAAGCGACGTAAACATCTAAAAAACCCGTATTTCAAGGTTTGGGAAAGGTTCCTAGGACAGAGCTCCTATCTTTCTATCATAAGGAAGTTAGTACACCTTTTTGGAGGAAGATTTGTCAGTTAACCTTTGAGGTAAAGGTCAACTTTTATGGTACTCTGCCACTTTGGCCACAACCAATCAGATTTCAGTCCAAGAAAGGTACCTGGGACAGAGGACTATCCTTTTCTGTCCTAGGCCAATGAGGAGGAAGATATGGAAGAGCTCCAGGTTCAAGACCATCATTTCTTTTCCAACAAATCAAGTTGAGGATCTTGGAGAGAAAATTGTTTTATCTCTGCTCTGTTATTCCAGCCAATCAAGCAGCAGATCTTTGGAGGGAAAATACTCCACCAGCTCTTCTATATAAGTGAAGCATTTGCATGAAGAAGTCACTGCTGCTGCTTGAAGAAGAAGAAAGCTTGAAAGAAAAGAAGGGAGCCCGTGCTTTAGCAGAAAATTTGAGAGGAAGAAAAAGAGAGAAGAGAAAAGAGCGAGTAGCCCAGCCCTGGTTTGACCCAATCCAGTGCTGAAAAAGGAGAAGAAGAAGAAAGGAGTGAAGCGCTCCTTGCAGCCGGCCTGAGCTTGATCTTAGATCTAACCACTCTTCAGATCTACTGATAGTGCTTCAAGACTCTAATCTGAAGCCACAGTTGCATTCTCCTTGTTTTGTTTCCTGTTTTCCTTTGCATCTTCTCAATCTGTAAACCGTGTGTCTTGGGGTGTTGTCCCCATGTTGTTGCTGCACTTGCAGCGTGTTGTTTTCCTCTTTGTGTGTGTGTGTGTGGGGGGGGGGGGGGGTTCATCCCCGTTGCTGCAGTTCTGCAGCGTGAGGACCCTATCCTTGTGAGGAGCTTGCTCCTCGTGGAAACTGTGAATCAGCATGTGGGGGGGGGGGGGGGGTTCGTCCCCGTAAGCTTTGTATCAGCGTGTGTGTGTGTGTGTTGAGGACTCCGTCCTCCTGAGGATTCATCCTCATGTAGTAGGTCTGCGGGTTTGTAGACTGAACCATCTTAAAAATATAGTGTGCAGTGATTTGTGCCTGTGTGTTTCATCATTTTCTTCTATCTCCATTCATATGTACTCGTGTATTTCAGTTTCCCACATTCTAATACGTTTGCACACTGAACACCCACACTCTAGCTGGCTCGGTGCTTGCACACACTCAAGCACGTGCATGCTATTTTGTAAAGGGACCGTCCTTGATCTTTGGTGTCTTCAGCATTATGATCACACACTGAATGGCATGATCCATCTTCTACATGAAGTGCAGTGATCATCCTAAGTGAAGGACTGCATTGTTGTGCCATTGCCTGTCCTACTTGGGAACATAAGTGTTCCATATGGTTGCATCCCCTTTAGTGACTAATCTGATTTCTAGTGAAGCTAAGCTTCACTCTAGTGTTCATTAATCCATAGTTCACCATGTGACCGGATTAAGTTTTAAATTGGGCAACGATTGTGAGAGGATCTATTCACCCCCCCTCTAGATCCTATTGGCGCACCCAAGGGACCCAACAAGTGGTATCAGAGCGGGTTCCCTACCAAACAGATCCAATGATCTGCAGAGAAGATCATAGTGTGCCTGCAATCATGAACTCCTTCGTTAAACAAGTCTCAATGATTTCCCCGCTATAGACACGCTAAAATTGACATTACTGTGAGCACATCTCATATTACCTCATAATGCCCCAATTCGACCCTCAAATTAACTTTATTAGAGTGTTTTCCCTTTTTTTGGATTTTCCCCTTTTTTCTACTTTTTCTTATTTTCCCCTATTTTTTGGATTTTCTAGATATTTTTATCTATTTTTACGGATTTTTTAGGATTTAACGACATGAGGGGGGCGTCATTTGATTTTAAAGAAAATAAAAAAAATATAAAGGAAATGATGATAGCGCAAAGAGGCGTCCATTCCATTTGAGAATTTTTTATAATATATTTCTGTGGCCCTTTCAGGGGTGTTTTGGTGGCCTTCCGGGTGTTAGAAAAATATGAAAAAATAGGAATTGGAATCAGCACAGTTAGATGCATGTCCACCGAAAAAAATGAGAAAAAAATAATAAGAAATGAAAAATGACCTTTTCTGAAAATAATGAAAATTCCCTGAAATAGCGCCTGTCACCTAGGCGTTATTCAAATAATGCCTGGAAGGTGGGCGCTATTTCTTTTTTGCTTTTTTTCTATTTTTTTGATTAGCGACACTCTTAAAGTCGTTATTTCAAATAACGACTGCGTGAGGAGTCATCATTTCCTCCAAATAACCCCGTTCTTTCTCCGTTTTGAGACCCTTTTCACTTCGGAAAGGACTCCAATGGCTTTCCATGACTTGGAGGATTATTTCCAATGTTTATCTCCTACTAAAATTGGATTATCCTAATTTTACTCGGATTAAAGCCCACGCATCTTCCCTATAAAAAGCTCCTTGCGGCTCTGTTGAGAGGCAGATTTTTCTTTTGAATTAACAGGGGGAGGTGCTGCCCGCTTGTTGGCTAAAGGAGGGAGCTTCTCTGCATCAAAGGCTTCATCCACTAAGAACTCCCACTCGAACGTCGATCAAAAGCCAAGGAGAAAACTGCCCATGCTTTCCTTCTTTCCTCTATATATTCTTTATTCTCTGTGCTTTCGTCTGTTGCATTAACTGCTGCATGCATCATATTTCACATATTTTTACCTTCCCTTCTTAACCACGTTGAGGTCAACAGTGCAACACTTGCACACTTTATCCTTTATTTTTTATATATATACTTCATTCATCATCATAAATTTCCCTACCCATTGCATTGGGGTTTAAAGGGGTAACACCCAACAAGGTGTGTTCGGTCACATGCTTTTCATGCTTATATTTATATTTGGGATTGATACTGCACACTCGGTCTTCTAATTCCTATTTTATTTGTTGGTGTTGTTTCTTGCAAGGGTAATCAAAGAGAACTCCCTCCATCGGCCGGCCGGTAGGAAGGGAAAGAAATCACTCACATCTCCCACACTCTAAGGTATTTATATCACGATCCCTCCATTAATTATTTGTTATATCCTTTGAGGTCCGCGGTCTCTGGCGATCACCCTCCAAATTGCATCCACGTATGCTCCCTTTTCTTTTTCCCCCTTTCCCACATTTTTATCACATATGCTTTTTATTATTTTTTAGTGGATTTTTAATTAGACCGACTTGTGGTAGACACCGGTGGGCATTGTAGAGGATTAGCTCGGTGGCGCTGTAACACCCGGTAATTTGGAATAGGAATAAATATATTTAGGAAGAAAACCTATACATAATGACAAATACATATTCCTATAAATAGTTAATAATGGTGAATAAAAGACTAGTAAATATTACCTTTTGAAATGAAAGTAAATATTTTACCTAGGATCGAACCTCCCTCTGATACCAAAGATAATGATTAAGAAGGAAATAAAAGTGAAAGAAATTATAAGAAAAGAAACCCCTATCTGAAGTACTCCCTTAAGCAAACTCTTAATCAGTGAAGACCCTAGTATATATCATGACCCACCTACAAAAATAGGTCACTAAGAAACCCAAGCCAACCTATATACATATTACAATTGCATTAAACTATATTTGAGCATCTATCTAATACAAAATCTATATAACACACTTAAATGGGCTTTTACCCATATGCCATCTTAAATGAAAGACCAAAACAAATTATGTTTGATTCATAGGCCTTGACTAATTGTGAATTTAAAAGCCTTTTAATGAGCCTCATACCAACTTAATTAAAAGCCTTCAAGCCTCACTTAAAATAAAGACTTTTACGCTCATTATTATATCATGCCCAGACCCTGTACATGACCCCCGACATCCTAATGACCTTACCATTGTATTATAAATAAATTTAAGAATAACATGTTATTTTTAAGTAGGCATTTAATGCATAATATAATTTTATTTGAATTTAGAATCAATAAATCTCAAAGAAAACATCAATTTATATTTTATTAATAATTTATAAAATTTAATATTCACATTTATTACATTATACTTTTATTAGAAGGAAGAAGTATATATTAATAAGATTTAAATGAATTAAGGAAAATCAAAAGAGAAAATAATGGGCATATATGATATTTTGGTCCTTTGGAGTGTTATGGCAAAGAAGAAAATGTAAATAACGCCCAACACATGGACGTGCCATTCACATGAAATGGCAAGGTCAAGGGCGCTATTTCCAAATAGGTGAATAGTGTCACTTTTTGATTTAAAGGAATTTTTAAAAACTAATTATATGAAAAAATTAATAAAAATGGAAAAATATTACCCATAAAATTTCATAACTAGACCTAATCAAATAAAAAAGATAAAAATCCTCAAATATTGTAACTAGCATAAGTTAACGTGAAATCATGAACAGCGCCCGACGGAAGGGTGTTATTTCTTTAAAAATGACTTTTGCATAGGCGTTATTTTCAAAAGAGACGCCTGTACCAAAGGGCGTCAAATCTCAAAACACCTAAAGTGAAGAAAAGGAAAGAATAATTAACGCCCCTTTTCTTGGGCGTTATTTACAGTATTAACACCCGTTATCATAGTCGCTAATTTAATCCGTAAAATGGGCAAAGCAGGGTAAGAAAATAAAATCTTAAGAGACGCTCTCCTTCAAGGCGTTAATTCAAGAATTTAAGACTGTACATACAGTCGCGAATTAAAAAGTAACGCCTCAAGACAAGGCGTTAATTCACATTGAGAGTTGTTTTACATCCGATTCGAACAAAATGCTAAACTGGGTAAGATCAATTAAGGAAGGGATGACTACGAGGATAGTTGAGGATCGTAGGGATCTTCACTAAGGGAAATTTTAGTTCTAATCAAAGTCTTAAAGCCTATAGGATTCTTTTCCTATAAATAACTCTCTTCGAGACCTCGTTTATACTCTTTAGATCTTCATCGAACCGCGTTAATCTCCTGCAGTTTAGTTCTACGTCTTTCTCTTCTCTCTGCTACCTAGATGCTGCTCTTTTTCTTTGATTGAACGAAGAAGGGGTGCTAATTCTTCCTCTTCCTCCTTGTTGTCGGAAGGAAGGCCATCGTCTTCCTTAAAACCGTGAAGCTACGGTGGTTGCTGTTTGTCACGCCCCGACGCGGAATATCGGGACGTACAGTTAAAAACGAGCTGGAAAGAGAGAGAGCTAATCTAAATATATACAAATGCTAAGAAATGGAAATAACTTATTGACCATTAAACAAAACATAATTGGTATAGTAATCCTCAAATGAACTCAATGCAACTGAGATAACAAACTCTAAACCACAATAACATAACTGAAACACAACACACTCTAAACTTGACTAACTGATACACTCAAAACATCACTCCTGCCCTTCCCCATCGGTAAGCGCGTCATCTGAAAAGCCTGGAAAGGGGGGAAAACAACAACTATGAGCTAACGCTCAGTAGGAAATAACAGATAGGTATAAGTGATTAGCAGTTTAATTACATTTTCAAAATATCATGCTACAAAGGATAATGCAATAAAAGAATCATGATGATATAATGAAACAAAATTGAAAGATCTCGCAAGGTCAAGAAATATAAAGGAATATAATGGTAATACTTAAGAGGAATAACAAAGACAAGAATTTACTACAGGAGATAATGATAAAGAGTTGGCCATATCAAGATATTTCAAGTCATGTCAAGCACGTGTGTAGTTTCATTTCCACATCCAAGTAACAGCAAGTAAGTAACAACAAGTAGAGTATAGAACAGTGAAGAGTGGAAAGTGAAAAGTAGTAGAGAGTAGTGGCCAGTCCTAGATTTAACCCATGTCATAGTACTGGTGCCAAATGCCACACCTAGTCAATCACCTCCCCGGGGGTACACGTAGTGTTCGGGCGCTCCTCCCAGGACTAGACCGAGCCCTTAATTGTTTGCCAGGCGTTGATTTCTTTGGATCAAAGATCCCACGAATCTAGACTTCCACAATTTATGGCCAGAATTCCATGGTTTGAACCATGTAGCAATAACAATTTCAAGTAGGAAGGAGATTCATTTCAGAATTTCAAGGTAAGCACAATCATCAAGAAGAGTGAAAACCAAGTCACAATAAGAGTTAATCATGCTGCGCTACTGTAGTACAGCAGCTATCCAACAAGCTAATCAACATATTAATCCTAATTATCAAGTTAATATGTCAAAGATTATCCATTATCATTTACATTAAGACAATTGCCAAAAGCTGATTCAAGATGATAAGGTAAAGGAACAAACTTGTACAGGAAGGAAAAAGAATGCATTAACAGAGATTTAAGTACATCATTAACCACTAATTATGTGGGTTTCTATTTAACCAATGTATGAGTCGAAATGAAGATGGTAAACAGCATGTTTTTACACTATGTTTGCAAGTAGGAACCAATGTAAATTGAAATCATAAGGTTTCCAGAATAGGTCACTGGTTCTTCAAAAGTATAGTTTTCAATTGGTCTAAGTTCAATGGGTCGATCCCCTAATGATCCGGATCGATCCACGGGTCGTAAAACGATGAAAAGCGGGTTTCTGGTACATGGGTCGACCCCTGTACAAATGGGGTCTGCCTGCTGGATGGGTCGACCCCTGGGGTCGACCCCCCTCAAATCCCTCACGCTGGGCCGAATGGGTCGACCCCAGGGGTCGACCCTCGGGCTGGCCTTTGCTGCTGGGGCATGGGTCGACCCCTGGGGTCGACCACTGCAAGCCCAGAAAAGGCCGGGGCCTCTGGAAAACATGTAAACTTACCCATTTGAGGTCCAATTGAGTTGAAATCAAAACCCCATGCTATAGGAATCTTACTAGACATATGAGGGTCATAATACATGAGTTTTAAAGCACGAATTTCATCAGAAACCCATTTAATCACAACCTATTCTATGAAGAACACAAGAAGACCTAGTTCAGGACATACTTCCACTAAATTGTCAAATTCTCTCGATATACAAAACTAAATTTGGGGATTTTGGTGTCAAAAGAAAGCTAACTCGATCATGAATCCAACCATGTATGATATGCTACATGAATATCAGGTTACATGACTCAAAATAAGCCCGCAATCAAGCTCTGGCTTAAAGAAATACTATATGAATCATGTTCTAGACATGCTTCTACAAAAATTCAAAATTCACCAAGCATGCTCAATAAAAATTGGGGGTTTCTACGTTGAATAAAAGCTAACAACATGCTGATTACTTCATGTAAGTTAATTAGGATTTGGTTGTTAGATCCTACCTCAAATCGGAGAAAGAATTCGAAACCCTAGAATGAAGAACAAGCTTGACAGCACCTCACAAAAAGCTCGATATCTCCACGGATACCTAATGAAAATTGGGGCTTTTGCCACCAATGGATAGAGATCGATGAGAGGAACAATTTTCTATACTCATGATCAAAGTTTGGTTGAGAATTCCTACCTCAATCGTTGGAACAAGGAAGGAAGAGAGGAAGCCGATGGCCTGCCAACCCACCTCCACTAATCGAGCAAGAACTCCTTGGATCTGTAACTTCAACGTACCCCACAGCAACCAAATGAAACTAGAGTCGAAGAGCTACATTTCTATAGGTCATGGGGCTTCTAGATCCTTCGGAGTTGGGAGTATTCGACGCTGCAAGTTACGTGTTAAAAACGGCGCCGAAATCCTTGACTTGACCAAAACTATGTCGGCAGCACGTTTTAGGGCTAGGTTTATCTCAAATTGATTGAGGGTAAATATTCCTTACCTCGTGGCCTTCCATTTGCCCTTGATTTCAGATCATTTGGTTGAGTAATAAGGTCGAATTTCACGTTTTAAGTTACGATTAGGTAAAGGGTAGGTGGAAGTCAAATTCGGGATTAATCCTCTAATTAGACAAGGTTACGTAATTAATTTGGGTCAAGTCCAGAAGATAAAATTGCTATAAAAATGATCTTTTACCCAATTACTATTTTTACAGATTTTTCCAAGGTAGTCAAATTTTATAGGTTCTATTTTCTAATGAATTAAATATTAATATTTCGAAATTCAAACATTAATTCATTTTAATTCAATTTTTAATTAATAAAATCTCAATAAAACTTAATAAATAATCGGGATATTACACTGTTCTTCCTCCTGCGGCTGCTCAACTGAAGAGCCTCTTCGTCTTCCTCTTCTTCCTTGTGTACAAAGGGGGGGGGGGGTGGCCGCAGTTCAAGCTTTTCTTCCGCTGAGAAGTAGAACAAGTGCTTCTCCATCCTCTGTTCCTGTACCAGGAAGCAGAGTACCGTATTTCACTTCGTCAAACCCAAAATCTTCAGATCAAGGTAGGTTTTCTCAAGAATTGTAGCCCAAACTTATTATATAATCATGCTGTTAACATAAATTAATCCATGCATATAGTTTCACTGAGTTTTAGAGGTTTTCTGTGAAATTTTGTAAGTAGCGACCCATGTAAGGGCGCTAATTCATGATCTGACACCCGACCTAAGAGTCGTCAATTTCAAGTAATTAATAAATACGCATGTTTAAAATTTAATATCTATGAAACCGATAGTTAAATCTAATGCATGATCATATATCCCGAATCCTGATATTTTTCTTGTCCTGACCATGTAATTTGTTTCCTGAAAATTTATTATCCTGGAAATTACCACTATTCATGTTAAAATCCTGGAAAAGAATGAATTAACGACCTTCAGTAGGACGTCTTTTATTAATAAGACGCCCTATACAAGGGCGTGAATTTTTATTAACGACTTTTTATGAGTCGCTAGTTCACCAAAGCACCAGCTGTTAATAAAGTTATGTTAAATGGATAATTAACGACAGCCACGACGTCGTTGCTTTATTAAATAACGCCCTTGAATAAGGCGTGTTTTATGGAAAATACAGAATTAAGGAAACCCCGGCATAACAGAAAATATGATGGACGACTGATACAGAAGTCGTCAAATTGGAAATAAACGACCCCGTGCAGGGCGTTAATTTATTAAGTAGTGACTTATGTTAAGTCGCTAATTCCTGTGTGATTATTTTATGCTATTTTCTGTGAACCGAGAGTTATATATATATATATATATATATATATATATATATATATATCGGCACTATATTCCATTCCGTGAGTATAGTCCCATGTTTCACGATGATTTATCGCATTACCCACTAACTCTCGGTGACATACAAGCCCTCAATTGGACATTCCGTTCCTTTGGACTGGCGAGTTTGTCACTGGGACCTCCGTAAGTCTCCTCGTAGCCTTGGATTCCCTCAAGGCCGACTGAGCGGGTTGTACCATAAAAACCCTTTACACTATTTTGCCATGTCACTCTATAGAAACATGGTATACCGGCCCTCATGATATGCTATGTGGACATCATGAGAATATTCTTAATGGGATGTGGACATCATGCCATTAATCTGCTGTTCTTGTGGACCTCAATTCTACATCAAGTGGGTGACCATCTATATATGGACACTTAATTGTCATGGTACCCAATTAGGGAACCAATTCCACCCAGTTTATCGACATGTCATGGTTTATATGCTTCGCGTGGATTTTATCGCAAGAATGTCCTTACTCAAGGGCCTTGCCCTTGAATTTCATGAAAATCTTATCTTATCATCCTATTAAAGCTTGTTCTTGAAACTCCTTATTGGCTATAAACTATCGTGGATGTCTAGATCTATCTTTAATGCTGTGCATATAAGGGCCCGATCTGGTCCTGGGAGGAGCACCCAAAAGTACTAGTGCCCATGGGAGTTGTAATGATCACGGTGTCTAGCATTGCACCGAAGTACTTTCTCTTGATCTTTGGCATTCCACACACTCTCTCTCTTTCCCGCGTGCGTGACTTGACTTGCGTGACTTTACTAGCGTGGCCCGACACGGGCAAAGTACTTGCGTGAAATAGCCAATAATCTCTAAAGTCTCTCATGAATATCTCTTGTTTAAAACTCGCTTGGAAGTTTTGCACGACGTGTTATTCTATTGTTAGTTTTATTTCATTTGCTCAGTTATTTCTACATGCATATTGCATGTACATGTGAAAAATTGTAATTACTTAAACCCATTGCTAGTTCCTGAGATATAATTCCTACTGAGCGTTCGCTCACTCAGTTTTATTCCAACATTTTTCAGGTAATCAGGTGGCTAGCGAGACCGAGACTCACACGGGCGGGACAAGTGTGCAAGCGAGCTTCGGAAACTAGTGAACCCGAGTCTTTTTATCTTTCTTGAGTCTAGCATGATCTCTCACGTGTTTAGTTATCTTGTCTAAGTCTATTAGTGCGTCATCTCCTTTTCTTTCCTAGTGACGTAGTTGAGTCTTCAAGTTATTGTAAGAGATTTATATTTGAAATAAAATTTTTTTATTGTTGTTCCAAATTACTTGGTCTCATGCCATTGCTCTTGATTATTCACGACTGTTTAATTGCCACGTTCTGAGCAAACGACACGTTCCGCTGCTATCGGTTCGGGACATGACAGGCGCCCACTAGTCGAAGCTCCACTCTGGATGAGAGCCATGTGCAGATGTCTTGAGTTTTAAGGAATCCCGGTGCACATGTGAAGAGATTTTTAGGCATAACCTTTAGGTGTTCTCTCCATTCCACTCTCTTCTTTATCTTTGGCACTCGGTTTACCACTCTCTCACATAATCCTAGTGAGCCCATCATGTAGTGAAGTGGACTTCTAGAGAAGATCCTAGATGCTTGTTGAAGTTCTTCACATGGGTCAAATTTCAAGTGGAGGTCTACCCAACTAGAAAATAAAAGCATAGAACCGTAAAGAAGCCTCCCCATAGCCGCCGAGGTAAGCCCACTATAGAGATAGGCTAGCACTGCCGGTCCTATTCTTTCTCCTTCCCATATGCTAGCAATGGCACTTAATTGCTCTTATTCTAGGAAATCCTCCGATGAAGGGTAGAGTAGAGCTCCCGCCAAGCATATCACAAAAGCCTTCATTACCTTTCCTAGATCATCTTCCTTGGCTTGGTCCATCCTCTTGTAGACCCATGCCGCAAGCTTCATTAGATTGATCTCCTTTGTAGCCTTTATTTGATTCACCATGTTGGAGCTTGGAATTAAGCTTGATAGTACTTCTTGTGCACTCATGCTCCTTGTCATGTTTGCCATCTTCTCTTCATCCCCTTGCTTCATTCTATTCAAGCCTAGGAGCATCTCCGTTTCTTCTAGGAGTATAGTGGCTTCAAAAGTGGAAAATAGGAAGGTGTGTGTGGTAGGATGCCATATTTCCATGAGGGCTCCCATGGCGGCCCAATCTAGGTGTACATTGTCATAATGTTTGGCATGGGTCACTAAGCCTAGAAGATGCCATCTAGAGAGGTAAGACCTCATGCTTAGGGAGAGTCTTGAAAGAAGGAGGGGTAGCCATTTGTTCTTGGTGAATCTTCTTTCCCCTGGAATGTTTGGATAATCCTGAAAAGGTAAAGAAGAATAGAGAAGGAGAAGGAGGAGCATGATCATAATTTAGGAAGGGAGGGTGTAGAATAAAAGTCCAATTTCAAAATCTTGATACTTACTTGGTTCTTAGCAATCCTTCCATTAATATGGCCTTCAATTTTTGAAACTCTTGGAAATCCCACTTTGGATTTATTCAAAGGCCGTTGCATCATCTTGTCCATCTTTCTTTTCTCTATTGAGAACAAGTTCCTGTTCTCTATTGTCGCTGTTGTTTTTGTTGAATATCTCGACAGGCTCAGTTCAATCTCGGTTGGATGTGTTTTAGTAGAAAAGAACACCCCCTTTTATAACTGTTGAAGCCTTGGCAGAGGTCGGAGAAGAGCAGTTCGTGTTTGAGTTGAATTGGGTCTCTGGAGTTTTGTTTCTGAACAGGGAATGGGGCGCCGGAAGTTGCAGCTAATTGACGACGGAGCCGTTGTCGTCATTTACTTGAATCGCGACATAGGCCATGTCGTTATTTATTTAACGCCCTCTCACGCAGGCGTTATTTCCCGTCCGATTCCGAATTGAATAGTGAAGTTGATTAGCGACACTGTGGCTGTCGTCATTTTGATTTCTAGCGCCCCTGTGCGAAGCCGTCATTTCCTGAGATTTATATATTTTGAATCATTTTGTGGCGTTGTGGTTATTAGATGAACTTACACTCTTATATCTTGATGAATTGATCATATCATGAGTTTCGTTGAGCTAATGATCTTTGAGTGTAGAAAGGAACATGCTATGCATATCTCGAGGTGCTCAGATCTCTTCTTTGGTGACATCATTTCCTCCTTTGTATCACCTTATGAATGTATTATTACTATATAGTACCTACTCTATTATAGCATATCAAGGACCTTGTGGTTCTGATGAACCTGGAATTTGAGTTCCCCTTCATCAAAAATAGTGATAGTTCCAGGGTAGTCTCGATCACACGGATAGGCTGTTGGGTCATCTAAGGTTTGGGACGATGGTTCCATCTTTCTAAGTTGATGCGTGGACAAATGGGCTTTGGCTTAGTGTCAACTTAGAGAATTGGATTCCTGACCATGTCTGGATGGTTTAGCAATATT
The DNA here is from genome assembly GCA_022559845.1 of Amorphophallus konjac. NCBI lineage: Eukaryota > Viridiplantae > Streptophyta > Magnoliopsida > Alismatales > Araceae > Amorphophallus > Amorphophallus konjac. The sequence goes on from CM040120.1 coordinate 414,904,966, forward strand.
ATCCTTGATTATTTTCTCTTTTTAGTTTATTTTAACCATTTTCTTAGCCCAGCATACATCATGTAGGACTTTAAGCTTTAATGATGAAAATCTTCATATTAAGTCAGTAATGAGGGCCGCTTGCTCTTGATTTGAGTTGACATGAGATATTCCATTCAAAATCGAGTACTATGTTCTCATTGGAGCCGCTCAGGCTGGTTCTTTGGAAGCATTCATTCACTGGATTCCTATCTCACTTCACTTTATTTTTTTCTACAAACTCACCTTGGTTGTAGCACGACCACATTGGCTGGTAACCACTCTCCAATAGTGTCTTTCCATTCGTGCCCGCGTGCATTCATTTGTTAGCTTAGTTCTTTCATCCAGTTCATTGCTGCTTTCTCATGGTCATCCGAAGTTGCTTCATTCAGAATCGTAGAAAGATTTCCAACGCTTAGTGTCGGAGGCATGTCACATCACACCTTGGCATCCACTTTTTAGTCCGTTCTTACTTCATTCCACTCGTTGCACTTTCGCCTCATTTCGTCTCACTCCCTTGCAAAGCAGACGCCAAGGCGGGACAGCTGTAGACACGCTAAAATCGATACTATGTTGAGTAAATCTCATACCACGACGTGATGCCCCAAAGTGGACTACAATACTGGTTTAATAAGAAGTTTTTCTAATTTATTTAGTATTTTTCTGAAATATTTGTAATTAGCGACCGTCAATAGGGTATCATTTAATAGACGACTCTATGGGTGTCGTTATTTCCATTAATTGACGACCGTTCTTGCAGGCGTCATTTCCTGATTTTACGAATTCCATTCACAATTAAATTCAAGGAATTAACGTCTGGTTTGCAGGCGCTCATTAATTGACGCCATTAAACAGATGCGTCATTTCCTATTTTTAAATATGGAAAGTCATTTATTTCTATAAATTAATCCAGGAATTAGGGATTGTCTGCGCAGTCGTCATTTTAATTAGCGACTACCATAGAGTCATGTGGATGTGTAAAATTGCACACCCATACATCTCAACTAGTCCAGCACCAATAACAACTTCAACCGAAGAAGCTGTGGAAAAGCGGGGCCGTCCGGACTTCCCGAATGCACATACACTACCGTGGAGCTATCTCTGGGGTCACGACAGTGAAGAGAACTCAACCCTCAAGAGCCCCACAATCCATGGGCCTCGAAGAAAATCAAATAAGCCATAACTCGCGCTCACAACGGGCTCATAACTACCCATTTAGGCCTTCAGCGGCACACCCTTTGGGCCCTTCAGCGGCACACCCCTTTGGCCCCTCAGTGGTACCCCCTTTGGCCCTTCAGCGGTACGCCCCTGGGCCCTTCAGCGGCACACCCCATGTGCCTTCAGCGGCACACCCCACGTGCCTTCAACGACACTCTATTTTTAGCCATCAACGGCACACTATTTCGGGCCTTCAACGGCACACTATCTCAAGGCTTCAACGGCACACTATTTTAAGCCTTCAACGGCACACTATTTTAAGCCTTCAACGGCACACTATCTCAGGCCTTCAACGGCACACTATTTCAAGCCTTCAACGGCACGCCATTTCAAGCCTTCAGCGGCACACTTCTTGGGTCTTTCAGCGGCACACCTGCGAGGCCCTCCAGCGGCACGCCTGCCTTAGCCCTAGCGGCACAGCGTTCAGCCCATCCACGCCAGTCAACGCTCATATCCCTCGACGCGCAGCGAAGGCATGGCAGGCCCATACCTGCACCTTGCTGGGTTGTCCTCGCCCCACCTACTCCCGTTCTCGACAGTCGTCGGCCTGACCAGGGGTATAAAAAGAGGGGAGAAGAGAGAGGAACGGGGGGCGACGGTGGTGCTTCCAGGGGAGAGAGAAGAGAAGAAGAGGAAGAGAAGAAGAGAAGAGGAGGAGGGGAGGCTTTGGGCTCCCCCCTACTGCTCCGTCCACCGTCGTCGGCGCGAAGAGAAAGGGAAGAAGAAGAAGAGAAGAACAGGAAGGCCCTCCGGCGACCACCGGCGAGCGATAGAGAGTAAGAGAAGAGAGAGTAAGAGAGAAAGAGATATGTAGCAAGGGGAGTGGGGAAGGCCAGAGAGCCGTCGCCTCTGCCCGACCCTAACTCCCCATTTCCTCCTCTTCATGCTTTTCTTTTTCATCTTTCCTCCCTCATTGTTGTATTTTCCACCCCGGTGTTTTGATGTATACGCGGCCGGTTATGGCCTTTTCTCTGGATGAATAAATATTTCCCCCTCTTTGGGTTTTCTGATTGCCTCCGTTGTTTTGGGCCGTTACGCGTGCCTGGCCGTCTTCTTCCTCCCTTCGGGTGGTGTGCCTCCCGGTAGTGATCCTTTCCCCCTTTGGCGTAGCTCCTTCGTAGGGCCTCTGATCACCACCCTCACCCGTTCGCCTGTGGGAAGTTACCTCCCTTTTGGCCTCTCAACGGCCAGCTCCTCCGGCGTCCGCCAGTGGCACCCCCCCAGTGGCACGCTCCTGCCGCCCCTCGGTGGCACAGCCCCTTCTAACCCCCTATCTGGCACACTCGTGCCTTCGCTACCTGGCACACCCCGTGCCTTCCTTGCCCGGCACACCCGTGCCCCCACTCTCACCTCTCCTTCCCCGGCACAGCTTGGCCACTCCCAGCCCGGCAAGCCCTCTGGTCAGCAAGCCCGGCACACCCCTGGCCTTCCTTAGCCCGGCATGCCCTCTGGTCAGCCGGCCCAGCACGCCCCTGGCCTCCCTTAGCCCGGTACGCCTCTCCAGCCCTTGGCCTCCTTGGCCCGGCACACTTGCCCCATTTTCTTGCCCGGTGCATCCCCCTTAGCCAGTCCTGGGATAGTATTCCACTCACCGTTGCCTCCGAGGTTCCCGAAGTTTTATTAAAGGTGTTGCCGCTCTCGGGCACCCACCTCCAGTTGTCGGGTTCTGCCACTCCATGTGGGTGTGTTCCCTGTATCTCCCTTACGCTCGGGTCAAGGGGAGATGCTGTCGAATTTTCACTAGAAACGATAACATATTAAAAAGATAAAAGGAAGCAACCAACAAATGGAACGACCACACGTTAAAAAGGACTAAAAGAAAGCAACATACAAATAAAAAAGAGAACAACGGTAAAATGCTTTAACCGAGACAAGGGAACCGCAATCAACTCAAAGAGAGCCAAATCGAACGACGACTAAACAACTTGTCCTCATGGGAGAAAGAATGGAAATTGATCAAGAGAAGAAAAGAAGAAACCCACGCACACTTAATAAAATCAGAAGAGAAGAAAAGAAAAGCCTTAAAAGAAACGGAGGAGGAGTGGGCTCCCCATGCCCTTCGCCGGCACACCCCTTCAGCCACCCTCGCTGGTATACCCTCTAGCCACCCTTGGCCGGCACGCCCTTCGCCGGCACACCTCGCTGCGCCCTTCACCAGTGCACCCTATCCACGCCTTTCCCGGCACACCCTTCGTGGCCCCCCCTTTCGCCGGCACGCTCCAAGCCCCCGCCGCCACCGGCACAGCCCTTTGAAGCCTCCCCGGGCATACCCTGTGCTTCCTAGCCCGGCATGCTCCCACCGTCTCATCTCTTCTCCCCACCATCTCTCTCATGCTCGCCGTCTCTTTAGCAATGTATAGACTTTGCATGAAGGGTTGCACAAATGCAGATAGTAAAGTATGTACATTGGAAATGGATGTTCAGACATGCCGTGAACGAATGTATGGACTTAATGTGCTTATGACAACAATGTACAGACTTTGTGCTGCAGCAACCAGCCAATGTACAGACTTTGTGCTGCAGTAACCAGCCAATGTACGGACTCTGTGCTGCAACAACCAGCCAATGTACAGACTTCGTGTTGTAACAACCAGCCAATGTACAGACTTTGTGTTGCGGCAGCCACCCAATGTACAGACTTTGTGTTGCTGCAGCCAGCCAATATACAGACTTCGTGTTGCAACAGCCAGCCAGTGTACAGACTTTGTGTGCATACAACCGGCCAATGTACAGACTTTGTGTTGCAGCAACCAGCCAATGTACAGACTTTGTGTGCATGCAACCGGCCGATATACAGACTTCGTGTCGCAACAACCAGCCAATGTATAGACTTTGTGTGCATGCAACCGGCCAATGTACAGACTTTGTGTTGCAGCAACCAGCCAATGTACAGACTTCGTGTTGCAGCAACCGGCCAATGTACAGACTTTGTGTTGCAGCAACTAGCCAATGTACAGACTTCGTGTTGCAGCAACCAGCCAATGTACAGACTTTGTGTTGCGGCAGCCATCTGATGGGGACATCGCTTACCACTTCCCATTCCTCCATGGGTCCCGATGATCGCCAATGTGTTCGTCTTGATTTCTTGAGTCAAGTTATGAAATTTTCATATTTTTCTGGAGTCATATCATTGTAATTTTTCTTTTATTTGAGTCAAGTCCCTAGGTTAATGAGTCTTCTATCTAAGTTTATTATCATTACGTCAGTTAGATTGGTTAATGGGCCCAGTTATATGGGCTTGGCCCAGGGGCGCCCCTTTCCCCCTTGGTTAGTTGTCATTAGTCTAAGAGTCAGGGACTTTTGTTGAATTGTGGGATTCCTATAAATAGGACCACAATCCCACCAGTTGAAACTAATGACTGAATGAAGTATTGAATATTTGAGCATAAGTTCCCCCCTCTCTCTCTCTATCTCTCTCATTCTCTCTCTCTCTTCTTCTCCCTCTCACTAAAGGGTGCGAACCCCTCTCTCTCTCCTCCCCACCCCAAATTTGAAATTCACTCTCTCTCCTCCCTATTCACCTCTAATTAAGACCCCTCCCCCTTCCCCATACCTCCCATTTAAGTCCCCTCCAACCCCTAGGTGGAATCCCTTTCTCCTAGGCACCTCTCCCTCTTCCTAGGCACCCCTTGGCATTCCCCATACACCCCCTCACTTCCCCAAGCACACCCTTCACCCCTCCCAAGCTAAAATTCGAATTTTCCTCCCTTTGGGGACTGCACCCCATTCATTCCCAGCCCCTTCACCTCCCTAGGTCGCAGCCCCCCAACCCCCTTCCCCATTGTTCTTCCATTAGCCTAGTTCCACCACTATCTCTTTCCCTTTGCCCAAGTCTGCAGGTGGCAGAGAAAGGGTCGACTTGCTGAAGAATCCACGGATTCATACGGCGTCGTCTGAAGGCGTACCATACCATTCTGGAAAGGTCGTCCAGTTATCTTTGCAGGCGAGGTAATATCGTCCTATTCTGAGTTCGGGGCTGTCCGGGAGAACCATTCTCCCCCGACTGCGTTGGGCTCCCTCTGCAGAGTACCTGAACCGGTTTTGAAGCTGTGCCACGGCGAACCCTAGCAGAATCAAGCCAAGGTCTCTTCATCAAAGTTCTTCGACGTCCTATCCTCTTCCAAGATCAGGAAGCAGAACTGCGTTCGGGTTCCGTGGGATGGAGTTATAGAGTTTCTCCTCCGACTGCTCCAAGCTGATTCCCCAAGTCTGCTACGACCTGTCAACACCTTCTTGGGTCGCCTGGTCTCCTCCGACCTCATCTGGCTTCCCCGTTGGTTTGGCTGCGAAGTAGACTCGACCACGATTCTATCAACTTCGACGGCTCGTGATTCAGAGTTCGAGAGTGGCCGGGGTAGCTTCTGCAAGTCGCTGTCTGAATCAGATAGCTGCTGCGGCCAGAATCTGTCACCCGGTTCGAAGCTGCACCACGGCCGACGGTGGAAGATTCAAGTCACGAGTCCTTCTACAAATATCTTCCTCCACCTGTCCTCTTTCTGGATCAAGAAGCAGAGTGCGTTCGGCTTCCGGAGGTCAGAGCTTTCATTTTTCTCCCTCGACGGGTCGGGTCTGCCTCCCACAACATGCAGTGACCTGCTGCCACTCATCGGCGTCCCCCAGTCCACCCCGACCTCAGACAGCTTTCCCACCAGTTTTCCCGCGAAGAGGGTCCGTCCACGGTTCCAGCAACTTTGACGGTTCATGATTTGGTGCCCGGGAGCGGCCGGGACAACTTCTGCAAGTCACTATTCGTGTCAGGTAGCTGTTGCGGCCAAAAACTGCCACCTTGTTCGAAGCTCGACCCAGACCAGCCACTGCAGCCGAAGAAATTGATAAAATTCTGAAGCCTCCTGGTTCCAGATACAAAGATTTCTCAGCTGGTCTCGTCTTCAGCGAAATTCTAGAACGTGATCTACGGCCTCTACAGTGACTGGCAGTCAGCCATCACAACAAGCAGGGAATTTCCATTTCGGCTACACCGGCGTGTCCTCCGGCGAATCTCCCTCTCCCGTCTGGCCGGCTTACCGCCCCTCCCTGCATGGAGGTAGTGTTTGAGTGTACTTAATTGACCCCACCCTAAGTTCACCCTCCTGCGTGAGGTGTAGTGATTGTAATCATTCAAAACAGGATTGAAGCTTCACCGGCGCAGTGTCCGGGGAACCACACTTCCCCGCTCGCCCTCGTCTTTGATCGGGGTTGGTTTCTTCAAACCAACCAGGTGAGCTCTACCCTTGCTCTTTACTCTTGCTCATTTAATATCTGCAAAACTTATTCGCTGGTTGGTGAGAGAGTGCCCGATCCCGGAACCACCACCCTTGTGTGGTCACTGTGGCCTTAGTGAGAGGAGTGTCCTAGTGCCCCAAGGCACCCGGCTGCCCTCGTTTGTGGGCTTCATATCTTCGGGAGGGTCAACCTAAGTGGTGCTGGCCCTCTAGCCAGCCAGGGGCTCTCTCCACTACCTCGACTCGGCATCACCGAGTCACCACGGGAAACGGGTGTGCGCGGTGTAACGGCGACTCTCAAGTTGCTCTCGACTCTTGTGATTGTCATTGCGAATTAAGTCCAAGGGATCATTGTCGTTTGCTGCCTTTGCATCATTGTGTCACATCAACTTGGTATCAGAGCAAGTTCTAGACTTGTCTCTACAAGCCTAGGTCCTAGGGTCTTTGCATTTTCATCATCCGTGTGCATGTCCACCCGTAGTGGTGCCTTGTACCGAGCCGACCCCTCTACCTCGGTTCCCCCATGAATCCCATTCCCCAAGGTTACCCAAACATCCCTAGGGAGGCTTCCCAAGCTCCAATGGACCGACTTGAGGCTGCCATTCAATCCCTCTCGGAGAAAATGACTGGGATTTCCACCCGCCTAGAGAGACTCGATGAAGCTAGGGCCCCACCTAGGAACCATGCCCAAAGGGCACCCCCTCCACCAGTTGAACTTGATAGGGAGGACCTTGAGGATGACTTCCACCGTGAGTATGAGAGGCCCCGCCAACCTAGACATTTTGAAAGGCGACCACGGGAGGACCCGGATGACTACCTCTTGAGGATGATTAAGGTTGAGGCTCCTAACTTTGATGGGTCACATAATCCACATGTCTACCTAAAATGGGAGAGTGCTATGGACCGATACTTTGGTTGGTACCCTATGACGGAAGATAGGAAAGTTAGGCTCGCAAAAATGCACCTTACCAACCTTGCTAAGACCTATTGGATGAGTGTGGAAACTAGGAAGAGGATTAGGAGGGAAGAACCAATCCATACCTGGGAAGACATGAAGACCCAACTTAGGTTCCAATACCTCCCCAACTCCTACCGTGAGGACCATAACCCGAAGAGCACTCCCACTCCCCCGTTTCCTCCCAGTCAACCCAAGACTTCCCTTAGGGCCCCCACTCCACCTAGGCCCATGACGGCCATCACCCAACCAAAAACTCTCCATCAAACCCACACCCCACAAGCTTCCACGGTCCCCACCACTACCCCTCCATCTTCCCCTAGAAGGGACACACCTCCCACAATCAATCAACCCAATCCTCCTCGACCCACCCATCTTCCACTACCAACCCCAATCCTACCCCAACTTAGGTCTCCACTTCTTCCACTCCCAAACCCAACCCAAGTTCAAGCACCCTCACCACCCCGAGTGCACCATACCCCAGCCTTCATCACCCCATCCACAAAAGACCTTCCCATTCCTTTGGAAAGCAAAACCCCCACACCCCAAAAGGATGAGAGCGTGATTGAGGAATATGAGGCTTCCCTAGATTGGGAGGAAGAATATGAAGCCCAATGCCAAGGGTTGGGTCAAGAAGGCTCATCTTTATCCAAAGAGACCACAACGAGCCTAACTAGGAACATCATCCCCCTAGAGTTGCTAGATGACCAACCAAGTCCCCCCACCCCTCCCTCCATGAAAATTGTGATTTTAGGGGAACCCCTCATTGAGTGGCTAAAGCAAGACCTCCTCCTCCACATCATGCACCCCCCTATGGAAAATCATTATCCAATTGTGCCCACCTCTCCATTCCACACAACCTTCCAATCGTTCTCATTTGTAGGAGCCATGAGGGACTTGGTTAGGAGTGTATTTTGGTAAATAGAGGTGACAAACGTGTGGGCCTTAGAAGCAAGCAACATGGGGTACCTTAGTTTCTCACACCCCTCTATCGGGACCATCACCTCCATTTACACCAAGGGTCCTTGCATGAGTAAACTCCTATTATTTCTACCCGAGCCTAATGAGTCTTACATCACCCCCTTACCCTCCCACAAGAAGCATTGCATCGAGTCCCACCAGGGTCAGGACTTCCACTTCCCTATGTGTGCCAGGGACCCTAAGGCGATCACTTGGGTTGAAACCCCCCTCCACGTCACTCACCCCTTAAACCATCTTGATCTGTTTGGCCACTCCCCATGGGCTTCCAAGTACTCATCACTTACCACCCTCTCCCTCCTACCCTCACCCACCATGTCAGTCCTAACCCACCCATTCCAAAATTCCGCCCACACTATGAGAGTCCATGCCAAGGGTGACATCAACCTTGGAGATAAGGGAGTGACCCATCCCAAGAACCGCTTCGATCCCCATGAGTGGAAACCCCCAAAACTCACAAATGGGACCATCTTGATAGGAAACCATGTATCACAACCTTTCGCATCATGTGGTCAGACTAGTCACATCATTTGTGTCACTCACGCACTAAGACCGATGCATGATAGGTTTACATCTGGATGTCCGGGACCCCCGACATCAAACACCCTTTTGCATAATAGGTTCACCTATGGATGTCCCGGTCCTCCTAGGTCCATCAAAGTCTACGTAGCACCATGGCATGCTAAGTCCACTTTTGGTTGTCCAAGACCCCCATTATCCACTGGGAGTCAACACCTTAGAGAGTTGCATGAGGATATTCGCAAAAACATCAACAAGAGCAATGAGATTTACAAGAAGTCAGCTTATTCCCACCGCCGCCACCAAGAATTCCAAGTTGGTGATTTTGTGATGGTGAGAACTGAGAGGTTATTCCCTAGGAATGTCTCAAAGTTGAGGTCGCGTGGAGCCGGCCCCTTTCAGGTGTTGAGGCGCCTTAGCACAAATACTTATGTGTTGGACCTTCCTGAAGAGTACGGAGTAAGCCCCACTTTCTATGTGGCTGACCTGGTGCCCTACAAGGGTCCCACGGTGACACCCAGTGAGGAGATCCAGCCTACCCCACCCCTTGAGAGCGTCCCCACACCTCAGAGAGCTCCATCCAGCCTGAGATACCAGCGTGATCAAGTGGAGCGGATATTAGATGAACAGGTCACCAACACGCGGAGCAAGGCGTATGAGCGATACCTGGTTAGGTGGAAGGGACGGCCACCTTCGGACGATGCCTGGGTGAGTCGGGAGGATCTCCAGCAGCTGGATCCTGACCTATTGGAGCAGTACCGCAGCAGGGAGGACCCTCACTTGACAGAGTCGAGTTCTCTGCACCCCGGGAGTATGATGGGGACATCGCTTACCACTTCCCATTCCTCCATGGGTCCCGATGATCGCCAATGTGTTCGTCTTGATTTCTTGAGTCAAGTTATGTAATTTTCATATTTTTCTGGAGTCATATCATTGTAATTTTTCTTTTATTTGAGTCAAGTCCCTAGGTTAATGAGTCTTCTACCTAAGTTTATTATCATTACATCAGTTAGATTGGTTAATGGGCCCAGTTATATGGGCTTGGCCCAGGGGCGCCCCTTTCCCCCTTGGTTAGTTGTCATTAGTCTAAGAGTCAGGGACTTTTGTTAAATTGTGGGATTCCTATAAATAGGACCCCAATCCCACCAGTTGAAACTAATGACTGAATGAAGTATTGAATATTTGAGCATAAGTGCCCCCCTCTCTCTCTCTCTAGCTCTCTCATTCTCTCTCTCTCTCTTCTTCTCCCTCTCACTAAAGGGGGCGAACCCCTCTCTCTCTCCTCCCCACCCCAAATTCGAAATTCACTCTCTCTCCTCCCTATTCACCTCTAATTAAGACCCCTCCCCCTTCCCCATACCTCCCATTTAAGTCCCCTTCAACCCCTAGGTGGAATCCCTTTCTCCTAGGCACCTCTCCCTCTTCCAAGGCACCCCTTGGCATTCCCCATACACCCCCTCACTTCCCCAAGCACACCCTTCACCCCTCCCAAGCTAAAATTCAAATTTTCCTCCCTTTGGGGGCTGCACCCCATTCATTCCCAGCCCCTTCACCTCCCTAGGTCGCAGCCCCCCAACCCCCTTCCCCATTGTTCTTCCATTAGCCTAGTTCCACCACTATCTCTTTCCCTTTGCCCAAGTCTGCAGGTAGCAGAGAAAGGGTCGACTTGCTGAAGAATCCACGGATTCATACGGTGTCGTCTGAAGGCGTACCATACCATTCTGGAAAGGTCATCCAGTTATCTTTGCAGGCGAGGTGATCTCGTCTCATTCTAAGTTCGGGGCTGTCCGAGAGAACCATTCTCCCCCGACTGCGCTGGGCTCCCTCTGCAGAGTACCTGAACCGGTTTTGAAGCTGTGCCACGACGAACCCTAGCAGAATCAAGCCAAGGTCTCTTCATCAAAGTTCTTCGACGTCCTATCCTCTTCCAAGATCAGGAAGCAGAACTACGTTCGGGTTCCGTGGGATGGAGTTATAGAGTTTCTCCTCCGACTGCTCCAAGCTGATTCCCCAAGTCCGCTACGATGTGTCAACACCTTCTTGGGTCCCCCGGTCTCCTCCGACCTCATCTGGCTTCCCTGTTGGTTTTGCTGTGAAGTAGACTCGACCATGATTCCAGCAACTCTGACGGCTCATGATTCAGAGTTCGAGAGTGGCCGGGGTAGCTTCTGCAAGTTGCTATCTGAATCAGATATCTATTGCGGCCAGAATCTGTCACCCGGTTCGAAGCTGCACCACGGCCGACGGTGGAAGATTCAAGTCATGAGTCCTTCTACAAATATCTTCCTCCACCTGTCCTCTTTCTGGATCAAGAAGCAGAAGTGCGTTCGGCTTTCGGAGGTCAGAGCTTTCATTTTTCTCCCTCGATGGGTCGGGTCTGCCTCCCACAACCTGCAGTGACCTGCTGCCACTCATCGGTGTCCCCCAGTCCACCCGGACCTCAGACAGCTTCCCCACCAGTTTTCCCGCGAAGAGGGTCCGTCCACGGTTCCAGCAACTTTGACGGTTCATGATTTGGTGCCCGGGAGCGGCCGGGAAAATTTCTGCAAGTCACTGTTCGTGTCAGGTAGCTGTTGCGGCCAGAAACTGCCACCTTGTTCGAAGCTCGACCCAGACCAGCCACTGCAGCCGAAGAAATTGATAAAATTCTGAAGCCTCCTGGTTCCAGATACAAAGATTTCTCAGCTGGTCTCGTCTTCAGAGAAATTCTAGAACGTGATCTATGGCCTCTACAGTGACTGGCAGTCAGCCATCACAGCAAGCAGGGAATTTCCATTTCGACTACACCGGCGCGTCCTCCGGCGAATCTCCCTCTCCCGCCTGGCCGGCTTACCGCCCCTCCCTGCGTGGAGGTAGTGTTTGAGTGTACTTAATTGACCCCACCCTAAGTTCACCCTCCTGCGTGAGGTGTAGTGATTGTAATCATTCAAAACAGGATTGAAGCTTCACCGGCGCAGTGTGCGGGGAACCACACTTCCCCGCTCGCCCTCGTCTCCGATCGGGGTTGGTTTCTTCAAACCAACCAGGTGAGCTCTACCCTTGCTCTTTACTCTTGCTCATTTAATATCTGCAAAACTTATTCGCTGGTTGGTGAGAGAGTGCCCGATCCCGGAACCACCACCCTTGTGTGGTCACCGTGGCCTTAGTGAGAGGAGTGTCCTAGTGCCCCAAGGCACTCGGCTGCCCTCGTTTGTGGGCTTCATATCTTCGGGAGGGTCAACCTAAGTGGTGCTGGCCCTCTAGCCAGCCAGGGGCTCTCTCCACTACCTCGACTCGGCATCACCGAGTCACCACGGGAAACGGGTGTGCGCGATGTAACGGCGACTCTCAAGTTGCTCTCGACTCTTGTGATTGTCATTGCGAATTAAGTCCAAGGGATCATTGTCGTTTGCTGCCTTTGCATCATTGTGTCACATCACCATCCAATGTACAGACTTTGTGTTGCAGCAGCCAGCCAATGTACAAACTTCGTGTTGCAGCAACAAGCCAATGTATAGACTTTGAGTTGTAGCAAATGGAAAATGTACAGACTCTGCGCGTATGCTAGCAGACGATGTACAGACTTTGAGTTTGTAGCAAATGAAGAGTGCACTGGCTATGCATGGCAAGCTATGCAACCAATGTACGGACTTGTGGGTTTGTTAAGCCAGTGAACGTAGGTAAAGATAGGAATGTACAGACTTTGAATGCATGGAGTACACGGGCCACATAGGCTTGGTCCGAGAATGTACAGACTTTGAGCTGACGGACGTACAGACTTTGTGTTGCAGCAACCAGCCGATGTATAGACTTTGAGTTGCAGCAAACGGATAGTGTACAGACTCCGCGCGTGTGCTAGCAGACGTTGTACAGACTTCGAGTTAGCCCGGCACGCCCGCCAACTCCCTCTCCGGCACACTCTCTTGGCACTTCTCCGGCACCCTCTAACCTACTCGGTACACTCTCCCAGCCCCTCTCCGGCACGCTCTCCCTGCCTTCGCCAGTACACTCCTTTTTGCCCCCAACGGCCCACTTTTCCTTCCAAAATAAATATATATAAATATATATAAATATGTCATGATAATGATAATGATAATGATAATAATGATAATAAATTAATAAAAATTATGATAAATAAACAAACCTGAATATACATATATGAGAAATAAACAAAAAATGTGAAATAATAATTATAATAGTAAGAAAAAGGAAAGGGAAAATATAATAGTAATAATAATAAACAAAATAGAGAAATCATCCAAAATAAATACATAAAAGGGAAATAAGTAATAATATATATATATGCACATAATTTAAAGGCCAGATAAAGAAAATGGTAAAATCTATGTTGCAACCCCCCTCTCTCCCCGTGACCCGATGCTGAAGGAACAATCATGCCGCCCTCCAGGTTGGGCCTGAGTCTTGAGAATTATCCCAAAATAGCCACGACCTGACCTCGCCTCAGGCCGATATTCCGATTAAACCAGACTCATTTCTCGGGCCAGATCCCTTCCGAGTCACTACTAAAATTACCGCACGTTCGGCAGACATTTGAACGGGTTCACCTCGATTTCCGCCACGTTTCTATTACGGACCGGTGTCCGAACATGAAAAGGTCCATGCGTGACCGATATGGCCGACGGTTCCCATCCCGACATGGTCGTAACCCGGCATTGCTCTGGGCCAATAGCCTGTCGAATCGGATTCATCCTAATGGGATTTGTTCTCGCTCTTTCATTGAAGTTGCCGTGAACTCGGCGTACATTTGTACGGGGTTGCTTCCATCTACGTCATACCTTCAATATGGACACTTGTCCGAATATCAAGTGGTCCGCAAGCGACCGACAGAAATCGGAATAGAACGGGACGGCTCCCGTCATCCCTGGACCCTACACATGGGAATATCAATAAGGCCTTCGTGGGCTCCGTCCCGATTATGGTCACTGTCTGACCCATATCCTCGGCGTATAGCCCGCTCCCTTTGAACACGTTTTCGGTTTTGGAATCTAGTCCCGGGACTCTTCCTCGCTGCCCTCCGGCACCGAGAACATTAATGATGCCCACGCAAGCCCCGTTTGGACCGCGGGAGGCACCCCCGGCATGGTCCTGACTCGATCTTGCACCGGGCCAACAAACTCATTGGTTTCCTGCTACACTAACCGAGATTTAACCGAATGTTTTCAGAGTCTCGGAATAATATGTTTGCCGTGTCCCGACATACATATGTTCTAGGTCCTTCTGCGACGATTACAGTATTCTCAAGCCGGACACCCGTCCGAATATTAAACGGTCTCCCGAATGACCGACACGTTTCGAACGTCCACTTCTCTAGACATAGGTCTTTCCAGCCGATTCAAGGGATATTCCCTCATTGCCCCTTGGCACCGGAAATATTAATGACGCTCATGCAAGTCTTGTTTCGACCGCGGGGGGCCCACTGCAGTATGGTCGCAGCTTGCTCTTGCACCGGGCCAACAGATTTACTGGTTTTTGACCGCTCTAACCGAGGCTCAACCGAACGTTCTCCGCTCTTCCGAACAATAGATTTGCCGTACCTCGGCATACATGCGTTCCGGTTTTCCCGCGACAACCGCGATCTTCTCGAGCCGGACATTCGTCCGAACATTAAATGGTCAGTACACGACTGACATGACCGCGAATGGTTTTCTTCTCTCCCTCGCATGAGGATTTCAATACCTCGTAATAGACCTTCCCTGCAATTGATTTCTTGGCCATGAGGCCCTGAATCCCGGTGATTAATCAAGGGTGTTCCCTCGTATGGGGGATGCAAATGACGCCGTGACCTTTATGGTGCGGCGGGTTTTGGTCCCGACACGAACCACACAATCGTCTGACCGAGTTAGATCGAGCCCACCGTGGGCTCTTCGGAGCCCGAATAAATTGTCACTTTGTGACTGGCACGTCCACGCACTTAATAGACGAATCAACCATCCCTGAAGAGACGAGCATAATAAACGAACGAAAAGTGCGTCCACAAGTTTGGCATGCCCGGTGGGACCTAAACCACCTTTCATCTCTTCGCCGGGATTTAGGGCCTCATGGCCTCCTAATTAACGATGTTTGCCTGCTTTGATGAATGGCAGGTGCTGTCTTCGCCAGTCCTATGGGGAGAAAAGCCAAACTCGGTGCAGCTGCCTTCGTGGCCTCGAGGACGCTGCTTCGAAGCATATGCAGCTTCCAAGAATCATGGGGGCTGTTAAAAAAAAAGAGAGAAGAGAAATAGAAGAGAAGGGAGGGGAAATCAAACCCCCCTTTTCCTCAAAAAGAAAGAGAAGAAAAGAAGAAAAGAAGAAAAAGAGAAAAGAAAGAAGCAAAAAAAAAGAGAAAGAATTGGCAAGAGAGGGTTGTACGGCCACGTTCGTCGAGACCCGTGCTGAACAAAGATTACCATTGTGGGGTTGATGCGGTGGAGCGAACCACTCATTCCCTCCCTGAGGGGGTGAGCGCTCTCCTGCACCTCCACCTTGGTCAATCATACAAGAAGAAGAGAAGAGAAAAAAAAAAGAAAAAAAAAGAGGAAAAAAAAGAGAGAAAGAGAGAAGAAAGGAAGAAAAGTTGGCCAACATCGCCGACTAAAAGAGCAAGAAGAAACCCGGCATCTCGCCCGACTCTAGGAGGCTCCGAGTCTGCGGTGCAATGACCCCGCTCATTCCTCCTTCCTACTGCCTCCATCCGACAGAAGACGGCCCCTCGAGTGGCTGTTAAAAGACCCAGCGAGCCACAATTGTAGCTTGGTGAATGGCTGCCCGCTGTGTGGAATGCTTTATGGCAATGAGGCCAAGCACGACCACCACTCCCGAAGAGAGCATGCATATACCCCACCATGGGGGATAAGAAGAAGATATATACCCTGCTACGGGGGCATAAGAGGCAAAAAAAAGAGATACACCCCATTCCCAGGGGCACATGAAGAGAATCCGCCCCGACTGAGGGGCACAAAGCAAAAGCTACACCCCGGCTTCGGGGCATTTGAAGAAGAATCCGCCCTGACCTGGGGACATAAGAAGAAATAGAGTTGTACCCCGGCTTAGGGGCATTTGAAGAAGAGAAATACACCCCGATATGGGGGCACATGAAGCAAAAGACATACCCCGCCATGGGGGCTTAAGAAGAAAAGAATTCCCCCCGGCCTGGGGACACACAAAAGGAGAAACTCACCCTGGCTTAGGGGTATATGAAGAAGGAATGTACCCCGGCCTGGGGGCATAAGAAACAAAAGCACACCCCATGCTAGGGGCACATGGAGAGGAATGCACCTTGCCCTGAGGGGCGCAAAAAGTAAAAGAACACACCCTTGCTTAGGGGCATTTGAAGAAGAAACATACCCCGCCGGGGGGGGCATAGAAGTCATGAAGAATACGCCCTGGATTAAGGGCATTTGAAGAAGTCACATCCCGCCTCGGGAGCATGAGAAACAACAAGAATACACCCCAGCCTAGGGGTATTTAAAGAAGAAATATACCCCGCCTGGGGAGCATAGAAGCCGTAAAGAACACGCCTCGGCTCAGGGGCATTTGAAAAAGCTACATCATGCCTTGGGAGTATAAGAAGAAAAGAGTCCACCTCATCTTAGGGGTATTTGAAGAAGAAACGCACCCCGCTATGGGGGCATAGAAGCCATAAAGAATACGCCCCGGCTTAGGGGTATTTGAAGAAGAAGGATACCCCGCCTCGGGGGACATTGCAAGCAGCGATACACCCTGCTAGGGCGCACAGGAGGCAAACCACACCCCACCCCTGGGGACACATAAAGAGAGTACACCCCGCCATGGGGGCACATGAAGAGAATCCACCCCGACTCGGGGGTACATGAAGCAACAAAGAATACACCCCGCCATGGGGGCACATGAAGCGAATCCACCCCGACTCGGGGGTACATGAAACAACAAAGAATACACCCTGCCTTAGGGGAATCTGAAGAAGAAGCATACACCCCACCAACGGGGGGCACAGGAGCCATCGAGAATACACCCCACTTTGGGGGCACAAGAAGCAAACATTCCCCAGCGTGTCGGGGCAGAAGAAGAAGAATTCCCCCCTCGGGGGCATATATAAAAAAGATAAAGATACACCCGGTGCCCGGGGCACATGAAGAGAAAGACACCTCCCTTTGGGGTACAACAAGCAATAAGGATACACCCCAACTGAGGGGCACATGAAGAGAAATACACCCCTGCTCCAGGGGCATATGAGACAAAACTATACCCCGATTTAGGGGCATTTGAAGCAAAGACTTCACCCCGCCTCAAGGGGGGGGGGGAGCATAAGAAGCGAAAGATATACCCCACCCCGGGGGCACAAGAAGAAAACACACCCCACCTTGGGGGCGTAAGAAGCCAAGAGATATACCCTGCCACGGGACAGTAGAGGAAAAATGTATTCCCCCCGGGGGCACATGAAGCAGCATACCCCTCGCCTGGGCAGCATATGAGGCCAAGAAGCTACATCCCGGCTCGGGAGCATAAGAAACAAAAGATATACCCCACGTCGGGGGCATATGAAGTCAAGAATCACACCCCCGTCTTAGGGGTATTTGAAGAAGAAGCATACCTCACCTCGAGGGCCTAGAAGCTATAAAGAGCACGCCCCGACTCAGGAGCATATGAAGAGAAGTCCACCCCGGCCTAGGGGTATTTGAAGAAGAAACATACCCCGCCAGGGGGGCATAGCAGCCATAAAGAACATGCCCCGGCTTGGGGGTGATTGAAGAAGCTACATCCCGCCTTGGGAGCATAAGAAGAAAAGAGAGTCCACCCTGGCTTAGGGGCATTTGAAGGAATATACCCCAGGCTTGTGGTTCATGAAGCAACATGCACCGCCCCCCGGGGGACATCTGAAGCAGAACGAACAACATCCCCCGGCTTAGGAGGGGCATATGAAGGAAGGAATACACCCCGATATGGGGGTACGTAAGCGAAGAAGAAGAACTCACCCCGCCTCGGGTGCATATAAAAAAAAGAGAAGCAAGAACTACACCCCGCCTCTGGTGCATATAAAAAAAAAGAGAAGCAAGAACTACACCCCGCCTCGGGTGCATATAAAAAAAGAAGAAGCAAGAACTACACCCCGCCTCAGAAGTGGCAATACACCCCACTTTGGGGGCACTAGAAGCAGAATATACCCCGTGCCGGGGGCATGTGAAGAGAAAGATACCTCGCTCTGGGGCATCAGAAGCAGCAATACGCCCCACCTTGGGAGCACCAAAAGTTGCAATACACCCCACCTTGGGAGCACAAGAAGCAAACATTCCCCCCGGTGTGGTCGGGCAGAAGAAAAGATTTCACCCCGATCTGGGGACACTCGAAGAAAGAAGCACATCCCGCCACGGGGGCACATGAAGAGAACCCCTCCCGCCTCGGGAGTATAAGAAAGAGAAGAATACACCCTGGTCTGGGGGCTTTTGAAGAAACAACACACCCCCTCCATGGGAGACAAAGCTACACCCCGACCCCGGGACACATGCAGAGCATCCACCCCGCTCAGGGGGCACAAAGAGGTACACTCCGCCCTTGGTGCATAAGAAGCAGAAGCATTTACCCCGATCCGGGGGCGTAAAGAAGCAAAGAGACATATATCCCGACCTGGGAGCACATGAAGAAAGAATATACCCTGACCTAGGGGCGTCAGAAGAAGAAACATACACCCTGATCCAAGGACATAAGAAGCAAGAGAATACGCCCTGCGAAAAGGGTATAAGAAACATGAAGAATGTACCCCAGCCTGGTGTAGATTCTAAGAAATCCACTTAGAACAATTAAAAATAAAAGAATTATGCATCTAAAAGGTGCTAATAAGGAGAGTGATCGCCAGAGGGGTTACCTCAAAAAGAAGGGAAATTGATCGCGAATACCTGGTGAGAAAGGGGATGCGGGATGATTGTGGAGTTCTTCCTCCTCCTTCTACCGGCCGGCCGATGAAGGGGGTTCCTCTCTTTGATTACCCTTAAACAAATCACAAACAAACAAGATAAAGAGGGATTAGCCAAGTGTGTGTAGTATCAATCCAAAGATAAAATAAGATGATGGAACAAGAGCATGAAGTGTGCACCTTTTGGTTTCTTTAAAACCCCTAAGAGAATTAGGGAGAGGAGACGTGATGCAAAGCTAATGCAAGAAATCACTATAATGAACAGTGGGATGATGATGTGCTAATGTAAAGAACTCCCTGCTGTTCCTGACAACAGTAAAGGGAGAAACCAAATTTGGCTTGCAGCTGATGCAAGAGGAGGAAGCAGACCACCGAAGGATCAAAGGTTGTGCAGGAAAGGGAAGTGGAAACTCCTCTCCGCGTGAAGGAAACCTGCTGCTCTCTGTGTTGATCTCTCTGTTGCTCTCTCTCTTTTTCTTCCTGCTATCAGCTAACTTCGTGCGAGCTCGACGCAGGGATATATTTATAGGATGTAAAACACAGATGTGGTGGGATAAGAACAGGCAAGACTCATCTACGGTAAGGTCTCTACTTCCCTAATCGAACATGGTGACCAAAACACAGCAGGGAACTCTCCAGGAAAGGTATGTTAAAGCAGGACACGGAAGGGTGAAAGATGACCCAAAGAAAGGCGTTATTTGAAATTGACAACCTGGGACAAGGCGTTAATTAAAATCACGACTGGGACAAAGGCGTCAATTCATGGATTTAATTTTAGTAATGAAAACATTCTTTATTTGAAAATGATGAAGAGACGCCTGAGAGAGAGACGTTAATTCAAAACACGACCCATGGAGGGACGTTAATTCTTATTTTCTTAAAAAGTCCAGAAACTGACGCCTTTTGGGTCAGTCGTCCTTTCTTTGAGAAACGCCCCGGCCCAAGCCGTTATTTAAAACACGCCCTACGTAGAGTCGTGAATTACAAAACAATTAGAAAATGGCCTAAAAACACACAAAAATAGAAAAACTTCATATTATGGAAATATTGAAGTCCACTTTGGGGCGTTAATATGGTGACATGAGATTTAATCAACATAGTATCAATTTTGACGTGTCTACAGCTGCCCCGCCTTGGCGTTTGCTTTGCAAGGGAGTGAGACGAAATGAAGTGAAAGTGCAACAAGCGAAATGAAGTGGAATGAACTGATAAGTAGATGCCAAGGTGTGATGTGACACGCCTTTGACACTAAGCGTTAGAAATCTTTCCAAGATTCTGAGTGAAACAACTCCGGGTGATTCCAAGAAAGCATCGATTGGCTGGATGAAGGAGACTAAACTAAATAAATGAAATGTGCGCGAGGGCACGACAGGGAGGCACCTCTGGAGAGCGGTTACCAGCCAATGTGGACGTGCTACAACCAAGGTGGATTTGTAGAAAATTAAAGTGAATGGAGATGAAGACCCAACTAAGGGACGCTTTCAAGGAACTAGCCTGAACGGCTTTAGAGAGAATAAAGTACTTGATTTGGAGTGGAATATCTCATGTCAACTCAATCAAGAGCGAGCGACCTTCATTATTGCCGTAATATGAAGATTTTCATCATTAAGCTCAAAGTCCTACATGATGCATGCTAGGCTAAAAGAAAAATTAAAACAAACTAAAAATAAAAAATAATCAAGGATAATATTACCAAGCCATCTAGATTTGGTCAAGAATCCAGATCTCTGAGCTGACACTAAGCCGAAGCCCGTTTGTCCGCGCATCAACCCAGAAAGTGGAACCATCGTCCCAGACCTTTAATGACTCAACGGCCTATCCGTGTGATCAAGATTCTCCTAGAATTATCACTATTTTTGACGAAGGGGAACTCAAATTTCAGGTTCGTCAGAACCACAAGGTCCTTGATATGCTATAATAGCGTAGAGTACCATATAGTAACAATGCTTACAGGAAAGAATACAAGAACGGAATGATGTTATTCCCATGCATCTTGAATCCTGTACTCTTCCGGGCTGCCCTAGCCGGGGCGGAGTTAGCGATCCGTGAGCAGCGGGTCGCGGAGCTGGAGAGGGCTTTGAGGCGGCGGGAGGAGCTGCCTCAGGACGTAGCGGAGCTGCGGGTCGCTCTTGAGCTGGAGCGGAGAGAGCGTGCGCGAGAGCGCGAGGAGCGTGCTCGGGAGCGTGAGGAGCACTAGGCGGAGCGTGTCCGGGACCGTGAGCAGTACCAGGCGGAGCGTGCCCATGACCGTGAGGAGCGGTCAGCTTACGATCAAGAGCTTACAGCCTTGAGGGCCCAGCTAGCCGTTGCACAGGAGCGGCTACGAGCGACCGAGGAGCGTCTTCAGCGAGGTCGGGAGCGGGCGCGAGCTGCAGGGTACAGCTTCACCAGCTCCACCTTCGTGGCGGGCTCCTCTCGTTGAGAGAGGAGCGAGGCAGGGGACCAGGTTCGAGTTCCAGCTTCTTCACGGGGGCCCATGCCCCCTCCACCGGCGCCTCCTCGGCACGGCGAGGACGAGGTAGAGAGTAGGAGAGAGGAGGGTGGAGGCGAGAGCTGAGAGAGACTTACTTGTACTCCTCCACCCTCACACCTGTACTCAGATATTTATGATGTATATATATATGAGATTAAAATTTTTGTTACCTGAGCACTTGTGTAGTTGTGTACTTGTGGTTGTGTACTTTGCTCTTTTTCCACATTCTTTGCTTTTGCTTCACTTTTCCCTGTGCCTGCAGCCGTAGTTCACACTTAAGCAAACAGGTTAATTCATCTGTTCGACTTGGCCCCTTTCTTAATAAGCAAGGGATGTCTTTACTTTGACCTTGATAACGGGTCAAGGGGCCAAGCCTTTAATCAAATAAGGCAAATGAAATAACCAATAAAGGGAGATGCAACACGCAAGCAGTCATATGCAAACCATAATAAAGGATGCCCATACAAGATGCAAGCACACATCATGAACGATAAACGACCACCACCACTCTTTTATTTTCTTCTTTTCTATTTTTCTTCTTTTCATTCTTTTTTTTCTCTTATTTTTTCAAAAAGATGCCTTAGACTAGGTCGTTTTTCAAATAAAAGACGCCCTCAGTGACGGTCGTTAATTTTGAAAAAGAATTTGATTTTCGTGGAGATGACAACCTACCTAGGGGCGTTATTTGAGAAAAGATGACTTTCACACAGGCGTTAATTCCATAAAAAGACGCCTTATTTAGAGGCGTTAATTTCCGTGTCTTCAGAATTGGGTTGACAAAGCTACTAAGGCACTGGGTCCTAGTGGTCATCATTGAGGATTCATTGATCTTTCTTGAATAATCAAAAGGGGGTCGACGTGCTAATGGTTAAACTTATACGCAAGATCTCGTACGGTGCAATCTCCTAGGTCAGTCTCGACCATTCTACTGGTTTATGACTTACCACAAAGAAAGAGATGGAAGAGGATATAAGGAAGCCCATAAGGGATTCTGAGAAGCTCGAGGCAAAACTACCTCCCCTACCCTATGCCTGTTGGGGTTCAGTCTTCGGCATAGGGAAATTTTGTTGCCTTTTGCCTCTTTTATATTGCATGCATACGCCCAAGGTTTTCCTTGCGGGGACTTTGCCCTCTTGACATGCTTTTCTTTTCATGATTTGACTTTCTCTTTGAAACTGATTTGTACTGATGAAAAACCTAATTGTACTTGGGCTTTTGCAGCATTTTTGTTCACTTTTAGGCCCTGACTTCCACTTACTAAGGCGGCGGGTAGGCTTGGCGGATCTACTCCGAGACCTCCCTTCCTCCCTTATGGGCCGAAGAGGAAAAGAATGGGTATTGTCTTCACATTTAGTCAGGTTTTTGACTTCCCATCGGATTTTGCACCGCTTGAGTTCGAGGTTTAAGTGTGTAGTGTGTGCGGAAGTCGACCCCATTTTAAGTTAACAAGACTGATAAATGAATACTGAATTTTGACCTTTCAGACTTTGCGTCCTCGTACGCCCTGGCAACCATTTTGGAAATTGGAAGATTTTTTTTTTGGATTTTGGATTTTGGAGAATTTCTATTGTTTTTTTTTGGGTTTTGGAAATTTCAATTTTTTTGGATTTTGGAAAATTTCAATTGTTTTGGATTTTGGAAATTTTTAATTTTTTTGGATTTTTGGATTAGGGGTAGTATTTCTTAAGGTACAGACCATTCCAAGGATGAGCTAGCTCCTCTCTTTCAACATTAATCAATTTATAAGCATTGCCAGGATAAACATCTTTTATAACAAAGGGTCCTTCCCAGTTTGGTTGGAGTTTTGAACGGGGTCCACCAGGTTTTACGAAGATTCTCTTGATTACCATCTCACCGATTTTGAATTTTCTCTCAATTACTTTCTTTTGATAAAAACGTGAGAGCCTATTTTGATAAACGCGCGCATGCTCAGCGGCGACCAGACGCTTCTCATCTAGGAGTTCCAACTGGGTAAGGAGTGAATCACGACGCTCATCAATAGAGAATTCCTTGTCCAATTGTACTCACAGAGAGGGAATGAGAATCTCATAAGGAACTACCGCCTCCATTCCATAAGTAAGGGTGAAAGGGGTTTGCCCAGTGGAGGTACGAATGGAAGTGCGATAGGCCTAGAGAGCTTCAACTAGCTTGTCTGGCCAATCCGAAAATTTATTAGCCTCGCACGTTTTCTTAACAATTTTGATCAATATCTTATTAGTTGCCTCTGCTTGACCATTACCCTGCGGATAATAGGGAGAAGAATGATGCAATGCAATGTTATACTTGTTGCAGAGATCCTTGAGCTCCTGAGAGATGAATTGAGGCCCATTGTCGGTGATGAGGGTACTCGGGATGCCGAACCTTGCGATGATGTTCTTCATTCTGAACTTGCAGACGGTTGATGCTTTGATCTCCACGTATGCTTCCGCTTCCGCCCACTTGGTGAAGTACTCCGTTGCTGTAAGGATGAATGACTTTTATTTTGTAAGGAGGTTCGAATCACCAAGGGGTCCAATGATATCAAAAGCCCACATGGAGAAAGGCCATGGGGAGGACATAGGATGGAGTGAAGAGACAGGAGAATGAATCTTGTCGACGTGCAGTTGGCACTTAACACACCTTCGAACATAGATGGAGCAATCCTCTTCTAGAGTTGGCCAATAGAAGCCTAACCTAAGGATCTTTTTAGCTAGCATATGGCTGTTCACATGACCACCACACACCCCGGAATGCGCCTCTTCCACGACCTTCCAGGATTCATCATCGTCGAGGCATCTTAATAAAACACCTGTGAGCCCTCTTCTATAGAGCACACCTCCAACCAAGACATAACGTTGAGCCACTTTTCTAATTGCTTTCTTCTCTTCTGCAGTGGCTTCTTCGAGATAGGACTGATCATTGCAATATCTGGCAATCTCATAATACCAAGGTTTCTCCTCATCAGCCAATTCTTCTTCCCAATCTAATAACATGACCTCTTTGCTTTTAAGAGCTTCACTCTGCCTGACCTTCTCGAGCACCTTATCCCTAATGTCGAGGAATGCACGATCCTTAATAGCTGGAGTGTCACGCTGATGAATGAGAGGATCATGGAAATCTCGTTTAGGAGGGAAGACTAAAGCAGAGGCCAATGAGGCAAGAGCGTCAGCTAAGATGTTCTGGCTACGAGGGACATGGATGAAGATCAATTTGGTAAAGAGTTTGGCATAAGCTGAAGCAAGTTCTTGGTATGGTTTGAGCTTAGGATTGATAGTGCGGCATTTGACAAGCACCTGGCGTAGAATGAGCTGACTATCACCAACAATTCGTAATTGGGTAACACCATATTTATGAGCAGTTTGAAGGCCGGCCAGGAGAGCTTCATACTCAGCTATATTATTTGTGACAGGGAAAGTAAGCTGAGCGGCGAATGGGATGGTGACCCCTTCTGGTGTTAAAAGAACCATGCCGATCCCTCTTCCTTGGGAATTTAGAGCTCCATCAAAATGTAGTGTCCACATTGGATTGTGGGGTTGATTGATGGACATTAATTCTTCATCTGGAAACTCCGAATTGACAGGATCAAATCGGGGTAGAGGGTGGTGAGCAAGATGTTTGGAAATGGCGTAGCCTTTGATAGCTTTCTGTTGAATGTAAGTGATGTCAAATTGAGAGAGGAAACTTTGCCAGCGTGCTAATCGGTCAGTAAGAACAGATTTTTCAAGAAGGAATTTAATCGGATTCATGCGTGCAATGAGGTGAACCTCGTGAGCTAAGAAATAGTGCTTTAACTTCTGAACTACCCAAACCAAAGCGGCGCAAGTCTTCTCTATGGCTGAGTACCTCTGCTCACAAGGGTTGAGAAGTTTAGACAAGTAGTATGCTGCCCTCTCCTTCCGTTCTTCATCCACTTGAGCTAGGACAGCACCCACAGAGTCATCCAAGACAGAAACATAAAGGATGAGCGGTTTGCCTGGAACTAGCGGCCTCAGGACAGGAGGATTGGCCAAATAATCCTTCAATCCGTCAAAAGCTGCCTGACACTTGTCATCCCACTTAAACTTGACCCCCGGCTTAGTAAGCTCGTAAAACGGCCTACATCTTTGTGAATGCTGGGAGACAAAGCGGTGTATAAATTGCAACCTCCCAATTAATCCTCGAACTTCCTTCAAATTCTTGGGAGGAGGCATATCTCTGATGGCCTTCGCCTTATTGGGATCAACTTCAATTCCCCTTTTGCTTACAATAAATCCAAGCAATTTCCTTGATGAAACACCAAATACGCACTTCTTGGGGTTCATTTTCAACTGATACTCTCGTGATCTTTGCAAGACTTTAGCTAGAACCCCAGGATGCTCAATCCTTGTTCTTGATTTTACCACCAGATTATCCACGTACACCTCAATATAAATGTGGATCATATCATGAAAAATTGCCATCATAGCCCTCTGATAGGTGGCTCCAGCATTCTTGAGTCCAAAAGGCATGACCACATAGCAATATGTACCCCACGGTGTAGTGAACGATGTTTTCTCTTGATCTTCCTCGGCCAGGCGAATCTGATTATAACCCGAAAAACCATCCATGAAGGAGAGAGTCTCAAATCCTGCCGTATTATCAATCAAAACATCAATATGAGGGAGGGGGAAGTCATCCTTAGGACACGCACGGTTGAGGTCCCGAAAGTCTATACAAATCCGAACCTTTCCATCTTTCTTCATAACTGGGACGATGTTAGCCACCCAGTTAGGATAGAGGACAACTCTAACAAATCTGGCCTTATGAAGCTTGTCGACCTCTTCTTTCATTTTTAAAGCCATGTTAGGGTGGAAACGTCTCAACCGTTGTTTGACCGGGACAGACCCTGGCTTAAGTGTAAGCCGATGTTCAACGAGTGCAGGGTCTAATCCAGGCATATCTTCATAACTCCATGTGAACGTGCCCTTGTATTCTTGAAGGACCAAAATGAGCGCCTCCTCTTCGGATGGCGGCAAGTTCTTTGAAATGAGGACGATCCTAGGGTCTTCTTCCGTACCCAGATTTATTTCTTTGGTAGGCTCTTCTACTGAGGCTGATGGTTCATCAAATCTTCTCATGCCACTGGCAAAGGCATCAGCCTCGTCCTCATATTCTTCGTAACTTTCATCCCCCTCTTCAATAGGGTCTTCATCGTTCATAATCTCATAGACACCCAAACCCTCATAAGAAGCACAAGCACCCTCATATTCTAATTCTGGCAAGATGATCACATTCTCTAGAAATTCGGGAAGAGTTGAGCATGCCCGGCACCTTCTAGCCAATTCTAACAAGAATCTACGGGGAATCTGCTTACCCTTGGGTTTCTTATGTGAAGATATCCCAAGAATTTTATTACAAGAAGAAGAGGAGCAACTAGCTTGATCATTAGAAGAAGAAAAGGAAGGAGGTGAAAAAGTGGATACAGGAGGGGATACAGACGAAGACCCTTCGCCAGAAGGGTAGAAAAGATTCGTCAATGAATCTTGGAAGAGCGGCCCCTGGGTCGGGACACACTCAGAAAGGAGATAAGAGGTCTCCTCAATGGAGATGGAGGATTGAAAAGCTGGAATTTTGGCATTTTTTTTCTTCTTTATTTTTCTCTTTATTTTTATTTTCTTTTTCCAATAGAAAGCAATGTGAAGGGGGAATAGTAGGAAGAGTGGAAATTGAAAGATTGGAGAAGGGTTGAATTAATAACGACCCGCGCGGGGGTGTGATGGAGAGTCTGGAAAATTGCTCGGGGAGCAAGGGAGGAATTGGAGGAGAAACTCGAAGTGAACTTGGAGAAAAGATGACCATGATTGGAGGCGGTCTGGGCACTCATGGAAACATTTGGGAATACAGGGAGACAAGAAGAGATGGATGCATGGAAGTGAGAGAGAAAAGGCCGGCCCACAGCCTGTCTGTCGTGAAACCTTCTTTGTATGGCACATCAGGCTCTCCAGTGTCTGTATAGTTGCTCAATAACTACCTTTTATCTGTTATCACAGCAGGTTTCTCAATCAACTCATGGATTAGTGGCGGCCATTCTGGGTCGGTCGGCATAAATAGACGACTCAAAGCAATAGTAATATCATTCATGTCAAACCATCTATACCAGTCACACTCTGGATCACCCATTTTCCTTCTCTTATCAGGCCTTAGAGACTCGAGGGCTTTATAGGTGGCCAATGGAGTAATATGACGAGCAAACTGTCTAGCATGAACATCTTGACAGTCTAACATGGAAGTGACTATTGTAGTCTGCTCATTATTTTGAACGCCACCTTTAATAAAATGTGTCTGCAATGTCCAAGTAAGCGGTTGGCGATCTGTCTTCAAAGTGGATGTCATAACTGCCCATGGTTCTTCTTCATTCTTGCCCGGCCCTTTATAGCCTAGGCCGCCCCGTGCAATCAATCTTTATGGCTTGATAGGCTTGGTTCTGCCTTGGAAATTAACACTCAGGCCTTTACCAGCTTGGTACCCCATTTTCATCAGAATATTCCAGCCAGGGGTATTTATTATGCTCTTCTTCTTCTTCCCCTTGGAAGTCAGAGGTGTCATAGCAACCGTTGTGACTGTCTCTGAGGGCATCGGCCGTGGGTTAATGACGTCTAACACTGATAATAACGGTTTGTTGGAAGGCCAAATAGACGGAACCGATGTTGCTAAGTGTATGTCTTCATCTGGCAAAATCGGCATGCTAGTGACTTTGATAATACGGCCTTTATGTGGAAACTTGAGGCATTGATGATTTGTAGAAGGCACTGCATCCAGCTGTTGAATATAGGGGCGACCCAGGATGCCATTGAATGTTGGATCCATGTCCAAGATGTGGAAATCTACCGTGATTGTAGCTGGACCCAAACTGACTTTTAATGTTATCATACCCAAGGGAGGCTTCTTGGTGTTATCATATGCTGTGACTGTTATAGTGGATGGCCGAACCTGACTTTTCGGAATGCCGCACATCCTTAAAGTGCTAGGTGGCAATACATTGATGGATGCCCCAGTGTCCACCAAACATTGTTTTACTGCCACCTTGTTAATGTCCACTGTGATACACAGAGCATATTTCCGAGCTGGTTGAGGTGCTAGTTCATGTTCATGAAAAATAATTGCTGGTTGACCGCTAGCAGGAGTTAGGACCGTGGGTATATGCTCGGCAGGAATGTCTTCATTAACCATGACCTTCTGCAGATATTCTTTTAAGGCCAATTGATGGGTTGTCGACCTTTTGATCAGCTATAAAATAGAAATTCTGGCTGGAGTCCTGTCCAGATGCTTTAATAAATCGTATTGAGTGCCCGGGATAGACTCCTGCTCCTGTTCTTGCTCATTGGGCCCCTGTGTGGGCTCCTGCTCCCTCTGAGGAAAAACACGGTGGAATATCCGTCCACTGCGGAGTACCATAGTTTGATTCGGCGACGCCTCTGTCGGTGCAAGGGTGGAGGGAGGTTTAGAGGATGAAGAAGGGACATTAGTGTTGGCAAGTGGTGGAGAAGTGTTCAAAGAAGGAGCCCCCGTAGGGGGTGTTGGGGAAGGGTTCAAAAAAAGAAGCCCCTGTAGGAGGCGTGGGAGTAGAAAGGGGTGCCCGAGTGTGGGTGGAGATAGTTGGTTGAATAAGAAGAGACCTGGGTATAAATGGTGGGTGAACTGATGGTGGAGGGGTCCTTGCTGGTGGAGGAGTAATGGTTGTGGATGTAACAGGTGTTGATGATGGGCGGATGAGGAGTGGCCTAGATGGCAAGGGCGAAGGGTTGGTGATGGGTGGTGGAGTTTGCTACGTGGTAGGCTGCGGAGGTGGAGAACGGGTAAGGAGAGACCGGGTTGGCAAGGATGGGGAATTTATTGGAGTAGATGGGGTTTGGTTAACAGGGCGCAGAGGGGTGCGGATTAGCTGGGGAGTGTGAAGCGTGCGTAAGAGGTGCGGAGGTTGGTTTGGATTGTGGTTTAGCGCCCCGACAGAGGCGTTTTCTTCGTGCCATCCTTGCCCCCTCTCCAACTCATGGAGGGTGGTGACAGGGTTCACATGCTGGTTTAGTGGGTGCTCCGGCAGTGGATTGTGGACAATCCCCATATGTTGCTGTGGTGTTGGAGCTTGCTGTTGTACTTGTGGAGCTGGTTGCTACGGTTGCTGAGCCTGTTGTTGCCGAGGAGGTCTTCTTGTTTTCAGAGAGGCGATAAACCGCCTCATCTCATCCCAATTAATACCGCCTTTGTCATTTAAGTCATAAATATAGTCTTTGAAATGAAAGCAGTGATCTACGTTGTGACCAGGGGAGCGGTGGAAAACACAATAGCGGGACGTGTCAACATTAGCGGGCCACGCCTTCGTTTCCTTTGGTAACATGAGCAAGTTGGCGGCCATAAGGGCATTGAATATATCTGGGAGACTTTCGGGCAATGGTGGATAGTGGGCCCTTTTAGGACCTAGTGGTCTCGTTTGTTGTTGTTGTGGTGGGCCGTAGTTGGCGGGTGGTGGTACTCGGTTGTATTGTTGAGGAGCTGGGGGGTCGAGGTGCGGCGTTTGGTTTTGTGGAGGAGCAAAGGAATGTTGGGGAGCGGATTGGTGTTGTGGGGGTGCACTGAAGAGGGTGCTTTGCTGTGGAGGTGGCGGAGGTCGTGGGTTAGATTGGCGAAAGGGTCTGGGGTTGCCAACCACGCCAACTTGCTCGTTAGTAACGGTGCCCTCAGTCGTGGGTCCGCTATTGTTGACATTTGTATTCTTCTTAATCAGTCGTGGTTTTGGTTCAAACATGCCCATGATGGGCGAATCTTTCATCTGGGTTTGAATATATCGAGCTCTCTCATAGAGCTCCTCCATGGTAGTCAATCTATTCATGGCCAATATATGCCGGAACTGAGGGGTTGCATTTGAAATGATCATCTTGACCTGTTCCGGTTCTGATAATGTATCTTTCAATTTTTCGGCCATTGATCGCCATCTATCAGCAAATAGAATGAAGTCCTCCTCAGGCTTCATCTTTTCTGCAACCAGATCAGTAACTGATAGGGAGGGTCCGACCCGGTCCCTATATTTCTGCAAGAATTTCTTTTGCACCACATCAAAATCACTAGCATCTGCCGGGTCCAAGGAATAAAACCACTCGAGGGCTGGCCCCTCTAGAGACCTTCTAAACAAATAAGCCAGTGAGGCTTTGTTGCCCTGCCAAAAGGAAGTTTCATACATAAAATCTTTCAAGTGAATAAATGGATTGCCAGTTCCATTATATCGCCGAAAGTTTGGCATTTCAGAAGGTGGTAGATGAAATACTGGCAATGTAGGGAGAGAAATCTCCGGGGCATTCTTTGCAGCAATAACTTTCTTGAGTTGTTCTTCCATGCTAGCCAACTTTTGAAGGAGTAGAGCATTGGTGTCTGACTCGACTGGGGCCGAATTTGGAATGAAAGAATTTGGCATAGGCGTCCTTAGAATTTGGGGAGGTTGAAGGAATTGAGGCCTAGCCGCAGAATAACTTGCCTGTTGGGCCGGCATGGCCACAACGGGCGTTGTTGGATGTGAAGGAGTTTTGTGCAAGACCGCCTGGTCATTAACAACATGATGGCCACTCGCGACCGGAGGGGGGTTGGAAGATGAAGAGGTAACAACTTTCCCTTTCAAAGCGGCCTGAACTGACTGCCGCTGGGAGTCATCCAATTGAGATAAAGCATGAATCAAATCATTGACATTGAATGATGGGGAGGTGTTCCCTGATGCGTTTTGGTTGGAGGGTAAAGCCTGAGAAGAGGGTTCAACCTCATGAGTTGTGGTGTCGACCACATGAACTTGGGAATAATGTGCATGAGACGGGGGGTAGCTTCCCTCGTGGTAAATGGAATCCTGGAGGGGAACCTCATAAGATTGACTGAAAATATTCTCATCCATGTCATCATAGGAGTACCCGTAGCTTGCCATGTTGATGATTTTACCTGAGCGAAGTTGCATGTTTAAGAGGAGAGAAAGCTTATCTTGAAGAGATTATAACCACAATAATCACTCAATCTAATCAAGTTTATGCAAACAAGTTGTGATGAGCGCAAGCTTTTAGATTTAAGTTTGAGGTTAGGGTGAATTAAGTTGTAGCACAATCCACTCTTTTTGCAGTGTGAACCCTAGTTATGAATTTGAGTGTGATCTCCGGGTTAACTAGGTTCTCTCTCTCTCCTCACCAACGATGGGTTGTCTAAGCTCCGGGTACTTCAAGGTACAACCAGCCCGGCGTCCGTGAGGGAATCCACGGGTGCGGGGACTTACGGAGGTCTTGGAAAAGGAATTTCCGGTCCAAAGAGACGGAATGCTCAATGGAGGGTTATTCCAATTCCAAGAAAGGTGTGTGGAATCCTAGTGTAGAGAGAGGAGGTCTCTCAACCAAATGCCATAAAATGCAGAATAATATGATCAGATCAAACAGGTGTAATCAGATGATGAACATATAAATCAATCCAGCATGAATAGACAGAGCAAACCGGTTTCTGTAAACGCACAGGTAAGAAGCGACTTAGCAGCAGTCGCTAAAAGTAGAAGAAATGACAGGGGGGCTGCTGCTAATCTGTGAAGTGCTGACCGACAGTACAGAAGAAGCGCCTCGGTGTGAGGCGCTAATTGTGAAAAGGATGCCTCTGGCAGAGGGCGTCAAAAGAAAATAGTGCACAAGCTCAAAATAAAAGACGCCTTGATGCCAGGCGCTGCATTAACAAAGGACGCCCAGACCAAAGGGCGTGAATTCTCAGGGAGTGATAAACCAAATCAAGAGATATGATGAATTGCGCCTTTGCAGAAGGCGTTATATAACAGAAAGACGCCTTGGGTTAAGGCGTTAAATTATGAAAAATGTCTTGAGGGAAGGCGTTAAATAAGAAAACAGCAGCGATGTTCACAAACTGGCTAATCCGCAGTGGACAATGGAGGGTGCCCGTGGGGCACAATGGAGGGGTACCGTGGGTACCAAAGGGAGGGGCACACGTGGGTGCCAATAGGAAAGGGCACACGTGGGTGCCAATAGGAGGGGGTAATCAAAAGAAAAACAGTGGATGTCCCACCGTGATTGCCAATTTGTAGATTCTAAGAAATCCACTTAGAACAATTAAAAATAAAAGAATTATGCATCTAAAAGGTGCTAATAAGGAGAGTGATCGCCAGAGGGGTTACCTCAAAAAGAAGGGAAATTGATCGCGAATACCTGGTGAGAAAGGGGATGCGGGATGATTGTGGAGTTCTTCCTCCTCCTTCTACCGGCCGGCCGATGAAGGGGGTTCCTCTCTTTGATTACCCTTAAACAAATCACAAACAAACAAGATAAAGAGGGATTAGCCAAGTGTGTGTAGTATCAATCCAAAGATAAAATAAGATGATGGAACAAGAGCATGAAGTGTGCACCTTTTGGTTTCTTTAAAACCCCTAAGAGAATTAGGGAGAGGAGACGTGATGCAAAGCTAATGCAAGAAATCACTATAATGAACAGTGGAATGATGATGTGCTAATGTAAAGAACTCCCTGCTGTTCCTGACAACAGTAAAGGGAGAAACCAAATTTGGCTTGCAGCTGATGCAAGAGGAGGAAGCAGACCACCGAAGGATCAAAGGTTGTGCAGGAAAGGGAAGTGGAAACTCCTCTCCGCGTGAAGGAAACCTGCTGCTCTCTGTGTTGATCTCTCTGTTGCTCTCTCTCTTTTTCTTCCTGCTATCAGCTAACTTCGCGCGAGCTCGACGCAGGGATATATTTATAGGATGTAAAACACAGATGTGGTGGGATAAGAACAGGCAAGACTCATCTACGGTAAGGTCTCTACTTCCCTAATCGAACATGGTGACCAAAACATAGCAGGGAACTCTCCAGGAAAGGTATGTTAAAGCAGGACACGGAAGGGTGAAAGACGACCCAAAGAAAGGCGTTATTTGAAATTGACGACCTGGGACAAGGCGTTAATTAAAATCACGACTGGGACAAAGGCGTCAATTCATAGATTTAGTTTTAGTAATGAAAACATTCTTTATTTGAAAATGATGAAGAGACGCCTGAGAGAGAGACGTTAATTCAAAACATGACCCATGGAGGGACGTTAATTCTTATTTTCTTAAAAAGTCCAGAAACTGACGCCTTTTGGGTCAGTCATCCTTTCTTTGAGAAATGCCCCGGCCCAAGCCGTTATTTGAAACACGCCCTACGTAGAGTCGTGAATTACAAAACAATTAGAAAATGGCCTAAAAACAAACAAAAATAGAAAAACTTCATATTATGGAAATATTGAAGTCCACTTTGGGGCGTTAATATGGTGACATGAGATTTAATCAACATAGTATCAATTTTGGCATGTCTACAGCTGCCCCGCCTTGGCGTTTGCTTTGCAAGGGAGTGAGACGAAATGAAGTGAAAGTGCAACAAGCGAAATGAAGTGGAATGAACTGATAAGTAGATGCCAAGGTATGATGTGACACGCCTTTGACACTAAGCGTTAGAAATCTTTCCAAGATTCTGAGTGAAACAACTCCGGGTGATTCCAAGAAAGCATCGATTGGTTGGATGAAGGAGACTAAACTAAATAAATGAAATGTGCGCGAGGGCACGACAGGGAGGCACCTCTGGAGAGCGGTTACCAGCCAATGTGGACGTGCTACAACCAAGGTGGATTTGTAGAAAATTAAAGTGAATGGAGATGAAGACCCAACTAAGGGACGCTTTCAAGGAACTAGCCTGAACGGCTTTAGAGAGAATAAAGTACTTGATTTGGAGTGGAATATCTCATGTCAACTCAATCAAGAGCGAGCGACCTTCATTATTGCCGTAATATGAAGATTTTCATCATTAAGCTCAAAGTCCTACATGATGCATGCTGGGCTAAAAGAAAAATTAAAATAAACTAAAAATAGAAAATAATCAAGGATAATATTGCCAAGCCATCTAGATTTGGTCAAGAATCCAGATCTCTGAGCTGACACTAAGCCGAAGCCCGTTTGTCCGCGCATCAACCCAGAAAGTGGAACCATCGTCCCAGACCTTAAATGACTCAACGGCCTATCCGTGTGATCAAGATTCTCCTAGAATTATCACTATTTTTGACGAAGGGGAACTCAAATTCCAGGTTCGTCAGAACCACAAGGTCCTTGATATGCTATAATAGCGTAGAGTACCATATAGTAACAATGCTTACAGGAAAGAATACAAGAACGGAATGATGTTATTCCCATGCATCTTGAATCCTGTACTCTTCCGGGCTGCCCTAGCCGGGGCGGAGTTAGCGATCCGTGAGCAGCGGGTCGCGGAGCTGGAGAGGGCTTTGAGGCGGCGGGAGGAGCTGCCTCAGGACGTAGCGGAGCTGCGGGTCGCTCTTGAGCTGGAGCGGAGAGAGCGTGCGTGAGAGCACGAGGAGCGTGCTCGGGAGCGTGAGGAGCACTAGGCGGAGCGTGTCCGGGACCGTGAGCAGTACCAGGCGGAGCGTGCCCATGACCGTGAGGAGCGGTCAGCTTGCGATCAAGAGCTTACAGCCTTGAGGGCCCAGCTAGCCGTTGCACAGGAGCGGCTACGAGCGACCGAGGAGCGTCTTCAGTGAGGTCGGGAGCGGGCGCGAGCTGTAGGGTACAGCTTCACCAGCTCCACCTTCGTGGCGGGCTCCTCTCTTTGAGAGAGGAGCGAGGCAGGGGACCAGGTTCGAGTTCCAGCTTCTTCACGGGGGCCCATGCCCCCTCCACCAGCGCCTCCTCGGCACGGCAAGGACGAGGTAGAGAGTAGGAGAGAGGAGGGTGGAGGAGAGAGCTGAGAGAGACTTACTTGTACTCCTCCACCCTCACACCTGTACTCAGATATTTATGATGTATATATATATGAGATTGAAATTTTTGTTACCTGAGCACTTGTGTAGTTGTGTACTTGTGGTTGTGTACTTTGCTCTTTTTCCACATTCTTTGCTTTTGCTTCACTTTTCCCTGTGCCTGCAGCCGTAGTTCACACTTAAGCAAACAGGTTAATTCATCTGTTCGACTTGGCCCCTTTCTTAATAAGCAAGGGATGTCTTTACTTTGACCTTGATAACGGGTCAAGGGGCCAAGCCTTTAATCAAATAAGGCAAATGAAATAACCAATAAAGGGAGATGCAACACGCAAGCAGTCATATGCAAACCATAATAAAGGATGCCCATACAAGATGCAAGCACACATCATGAACGATAAACGACCACCACCACTCTTTTATTTTCTTCTTTTCTATTTTTCTTCTTTTCATTCTTTTTTTTCTCTTATTTTTTCAAAAAGACGCCTTAGACTAGGTCGTTTTTCAAATAAAAGACGCCCTCAGTGACGGTCGTTAATTTTGAAAAAGAATTTGATTTTCGTGGAGATGACAACCTACCTAGGGGCGTTATTTGAGAAAAGATGACTTTCACACAGGCGTTAATTCCATAAAAAGGCGCCTTATTTAGAGGCGTTAATTTCCGTGTCTTCAGAATTGGGTTGACAAAGCTACTAAGGCACTGGGTCCTAGTGGTCATCATTGAGGATTCATTGATCTTTCTTGAATAATCAAAAGGGGGTCGACGTGCTAATGGTTAAACTTATACGCAAGATCTCGTACGGTGCAATCTCCTAGGTCAGTCTCGACCATTCTACTGGTTTATGACTTACCACAAAGAAAGAGATGGAAGAGGATATAAGGAAGCCCATAAGGGATTCTGAGAAGCTCGAGGTAAAACTACCTCCCCTACCCTATGCCTGTTGGGGTTCAGTCTTCGGCATAGGGAAATTTTGTTGCCTTTTGCCTCTTTTATATTGCATGCATACGCCCAAGGTTTTCCTTGCGGGGACTTTGCCCTCTTGACATGCTTTTCTTTTCATGATTTGACTTTCTCTTCGAAACTGATTTGTACTGATGAAAAACCTAATTGTACTTGGGCTTTTGCAGCATTTTTGTTCACTTTTGGGCCCTGACTTCCACTTACTAAGGCGGCGGGTAGGCTTGGCGGATCTACTCCGAGACCTCCCTTCCTCCCTTATGGGCCGAAGAGGAAAAGAATGGGTATTGTCTTCACCTTTAGTCAGGTTTTTGACTTCCCATCGGATTTTGCACCGCTTGAGTTCGAGGTTTAAGTGTGTAGTGTATGCGGGAGTCGACCCCATTTTAAGTTAACAAGACTGATGAATGAATACTGAATTTTGACCTTTCAGACTTTGCGTCCTCGTACGCCCTGGCAACCATTTTGGAAATTGGAAGATTTTTTTTTTGGATTTTGGATTTTGGAGAATTTCTATTGTTTTTTTTGGATTTTGGAAATTTCAATTTTTTTGGATTTTGGAAAATTTCAATTGTTTTGGATTTTGGAAATTTTAATTTTTTTGGATTTTTGGATTAGGGGTAGTATTTCTTAAGGTACAGACCATTCCAAGGATGAGCTAGCTCCTCTCTTTCAACATTAATCAATTTATAAGCATTGCCAGGATAAACATCTTTTATAACAAAGGGTCCTTCCCAGTTTGGTTGGAGTTTTGAACGGGGTCCACCAGGTTTTACGAAGATTCTCTTGATTACCATCTCACCGATTTTGAATTTTCTCTCAATTACTTTCTTTTGATAAAAACGTGAGAGCCTATTTTGATAAACGCGCGCATGCTCAGCGGCGACCAGACGCTTCTCATCTAGGAGTTTCAACTGGACAAGGAGTGAATCACGACGCTCATCAATAGAGAATTCCTTGTCTAATTGTACTCACAGAGAGGGAATGAGAATCTCATAAGGAACTACCGCCTCCATTCCATAAGTAAGGGTGAAAGGGGTTTGCCTAGGGGGGGTACGAATGGAAGTGCGATAGGTCCAGAGAGCTTCAACTAGCTTGTCTGGCCAATCCGAAAATTTATTAGCCTCGCACGTTTTCTTAACAATTTTGATCAATGTCTTATTAGTTGCCTCTGCTTGACCATTACCCTGCGGATAATAGGGAGAAGAATGATGCAATGCAATGTTATACTTGTTGCAGAGATCCTTGAGCTCCTGAGAGATGAATTGAGGCCCATTGTCGGTGATGATGGTACTCGGGATGCTGAACCTTGCGATGATGTTCTTCATTATGAACTTGCAGACGGTTGATGCTTTGATCTCCACGTATGCTTCCGCTTCCGCTCACTTGGTGAAGTACTCCGTTGCCGTAAGGATGAATGACTTTTGTTTTGTAAGGAGGTTCGAATCACCAAGGGGTCCAATGATATCAAAAGCCCACATGGAGAAAGGCCATGGGGAGGACATAGGATGGAGTGAAGAGACAGGAGAATGAATCTTGTCGGCGTGCAGTTGGCACTTAACACACCTTCGAACATAGATGGAGCAATCCTCTTCTAGAGTTGGCCAATAGAAGCCTAACCTAAGGATCTTCTTAGCTAGCATATGGCTGTTCACATGACCACCACACACCCCGGAATGCGCCTCTTCCACGACCTTCCAGGATTCATCATCGTCGAGGCATCTTAATAAAACACCTGTGAGCCCTCTTCTATAGAGCACACCTCCAACCAAGACATAACGTTGAGCCACTTTTCTAATTGCTTTCTTCTCTTCTACAGTGGCTTCTTCGAGATAGGACTGATCATTGCAATATCTGGCAATCTCATAATACCAAGGTTTCTCCTCATCAGCCAATTCTTCTTTCCAATCTAATAACATGACCTCTTTGCTTTTAAGAGCTTCACTCCGCCTGACCTTCTCGAGCACCTTATCCCTAATGTCGAGGAATGCACGATCCTTAATAGCTGGAGTGTCACGCTGATGAATGAGAGGATCATGGAAATCTCGTTTAGGAGGGAAGACTAAAGCAGAGGCCAATGAGGCAAGAGCGTCAGCTAAGATGTTCTGGCTATGAGGGACATGGACGAAGATCAATTTGGTAAAGAGTTTGGCATAAGCTGAAGCAAGTTCTTGGTATGGTTTGAGCTTAGGATTGATAGTGCGGCATTTGACAAGCACCTGGCGTAGAATGAGCTGACTATCACCAACAATTCGTAATTGGGTAACACCATATTTATGAGCAGTTTGAAGGCCGGCCAGGAGAGCTTCATACTCAGCTATATTATTTGTGACAGGGAAAGTAAGCTGAGCGGCGAATGGGATGGTGACCCCTTCTGGTGTTAAAAGAACCATGCCGATCCCTCTTCCTTGGGAATTTAGAGCTCCATCAAAATGTAGTGTCCACATTGGATTGTGGGGTTGATTGATGGACATTAATTCTTCATCTGGAAACTCCGAATTGACAGGATCAAATCGGGGTAGAGGGTGGTGAGCAAGATGTTTGGAAATGGCGTAGCCTTTGATAGCTTTCTGTTGAATGTAAGTGATGTCAAATTGAGAGAGGAAACTTTGCCAGCGTGCTAATCGGTCAGTAAGAACAGATTTTTCAAGAAGGAATTTAATCGGATTCATGCGTGCAATGAGGTGAACCTCGTGAGCTAAGAAATAGTGCTTTAACTTCTGAACTACCCAAACCAAAGCGGCGCAAGTCTTCTCTATGGCTGAGTACCTCTGCTCACAAGGGTTGAGAAGTTTAGACAAGTAGTATGCTGCCCTCTCCTTCCGTTCTTCATCCACTTGAGCTAGGACAGCACCCACAGAGTCATCCAAGACAGAAACATAAAGGATGAGCGGTTTGCCTGGAACTAGCGGCCTCAGGACAGGAGGATTGGCCAAATAATCCTTCAATCCGTCAAAAGCTGCCTGACACTTGTCATCCCACTTAAACTTGACCCCCGCTTAGTAAGCTCGTAAAACGGCCTACATCTTTGTGAATGCTGGGAGACAAAGCGGTGTATAAATTGCAACCTCCCAATTAATCCTCGAACTTCCTTCAAATTCTTGGGAGGAGGCATATCTCTGATGGCCTTCGCCTTATTGGGATCAACTTCAATTCCCCTTTTGCTTACAATAAATCCAAGCAATTTCCTTGATGAAACACCAAATACGCACTTCTTGGGGTTCATTTTCAACTGATACTCTCGTGATCTTTGCAAGACTTTAGCTAGAACCCCAGGATGCTCAATCCTTGTTCTTGATTTTACCACCAGATTATCCACGTACACCTCAATATAAATGTGGATCATATCATGAAAAATTGCCATCATAGCCCTCTGATAGGTGGCTCCAGCATTCTTGAGTCCAAAAGGCATGACCACATAGCAATATGTACCCCACGGTGTAGTGAACGATGTTTTCTCTTGATCTTCCTCGGCCAGGCGAATCTGATTATAACCCGAAAAACCATCCATGAAGGAGAGAGTCTCAAATCCTGCCGTATTATCAATCAAAACATCAATATGAGGGAGGGGGAAGTCATCCTTAGGACACGCACGGTTGAGGTCCCGAAAGTCTATACAAATCCGAACCTTTCCATCTTTCTTCATAACTGGGACGATGTTAGCCACCCAGTTAGGATAGAGGACAACTCTAACAAATCTGGCCTTATGAAGCTTGTCGACCTCTTCTTTCATTTTTAAAGCCATGTTAGGGTGGAAACGTCTCAACCGTTGTTTGACCGGGACAGACCCTGGCTTAAGTGTAAGCCGATGTTCAACGAGTGCAGGGTCTAATCCAGGCATATCTTCATAACTCCATGTGAACGTGCCCTTGTATTCTTGAAGGACCAAAATGAGCGCCTCCTCTTCGGATGGCGGCAAGTTCTTTGAAATGAGGACGATCCTAGGGTCTTCTTCCGTACCCAGATTTATTTCTTTGGTAGGCTCTTCTACTGAGGCTGATGGTTCATCAAATCTTCTCATGCCACTGGCAAAGGCATCAGCCTCGTCCTCATATTCTTCGTAACTTTCATCCCCCTCTTCAATAGGGTCTTCATCGTTCATAATCTCATAGACACCCAAAACCTCATAAGAAGCACAAGCACCCTCATATTCTAATTCTGGCAAGATGATCGCATTCTCTAGAAATTCGGGAAGAGTTGAGCATGCCCGGCACCTTCTAGCCATTTCTAACAAGAATCTACGGGGAATCTGCTTACCCTTGGGTTTCTTATGTGAAGATACCCCATGAATTTTATTAGAAGAAGAAGAGGAGCAACTAGCTTGATCATTAGAAGAAGAAAAGGAAGGAGGTGAAAAAGTGGATACAGGAGGGGATACAGACGAAGACCCTTCGCCAGAAGGGTAGAAAAGATTCGTCAATGAATCCTGGAAGAGCGGCCCCTGGGTCGGGACACACTCAGAAAGGAGATAAGAGGTCTCCTCAATGGAGATGGAGGATTGAAAAGTTGGAATTTTGGCATTTTTTTTCTTCTTTATTTTTCTCTTCATTTTTATTTTCTTTTTCCAATAGAAAGCAATGTGAAGGGGGAATAGTAGGAAGAGTGGAAATTGAAAGATTGGAGAAGGGTTGAATTAATAACGACCCGCGCGGGGGTGTGATGGAGAGTCTGGAAAATTGCTCGGGGAGCAAGGGAGGAATTGGAGGAGAAACTCGAAGTGAACTTGGAGAAAAGATGACCATGATTGGAGGCGGTCTGGGCACTCATGGAAACATTTGGGAATACAGGGAGACAAGAAGAGACGGATGCATGGAAGTGAGAGAGAAAAGGCCGGCCCACAGCCTGTCTGTCGTGAAACCTTCTTTGTATGGCACATCAGGCTCTCCAGTGTCTGTATAGTTGCTCAATAACTACCTTTTATCTGTTATCACAGCAGGTTTCTCAATCAACTCATGAATTAGTGGCGGCCATTCTGGGTCGGTCGGCATAAATAGACGACTCAAAGCAATAGCAATATGATTCATGTCAAACCATCTATACCAGTCACACTCTGGATCACCCATTTTCCTTCTCTTATCAGGCCTTAGAGACTCGAGGGCTTTATAGGTGGCCAATGGAGCAATATGACGAGCAAACTGTCTAGCATGAACATCTTGACAGTCTAACATGGAAGTGACTATTGTAGTCTGCTCATTATTTTGAACGCCACCTTTAATAAAATGTGTCTGCAATGTCCAAGTAAGCGGTTGGCGATCTGTCTTCAAAGTGGATGTCATAACTGCCCATGGTTCTTCTTCATTCTTGCCCGGCCCTTTATAGCCTAGGCCGCCCCGTGCAATCAATCTTTGTGGCTTGACAGGCTTGGTTCTGCCTTGGAAATTAACACTCAGGCCTTTACCAGCTTGGTACCCCATTTTCATCAGAATATTCCAGCCAGGGGTATTTATTATGCTCTTCTTCTTCTTCCCCTTGGAAGTCAGAGGTGTCATAGCAACCGTTGTGACTGTCTCTGAGGGCATCGGCCGTGGGTTAATGACGTCTAACACTGATAATAACGGTTTGTTGGAAGGCCAAATAGACGGAACCGATGTTGCTAAGTGT
Organism: Amorphophallus konjac; assembly: GCA_022559845.1. Classification (NCBI taxonomy): domain Eukaryota; kingdom Viridiplantae; phylum Streptophyta; class Magnoliopsida; order Alismatales; family Araceae; genus Amorphophallus; species Amorphophallus konjac. Next base: position 414,946,520 of record CM040120.1, read on the forward strand.
ATGTCTTCATCTGGCAAAATCGGCATGCTAGTGACTTTGATAATACGGCCTTTATGTGGAAACTTGAGGCATTGATGATTTGTAGAAGGCACCGCATCCAGCTGTTGAATATAGGGGCGACCCAGGATGCCATTGAATGTTGGATCCATGTCCAAGATGTGAAAATCTACCGTGATTGTAGCTGGACCCAAACTGACTTTTAATGTTATCATACCCAAGGGAGGCTTCTTGGTGTTATCATATGCTGTGACTGTTATAGTGGATGGCCGAACCTGACTTTCGGAATGCCGCACATCCTTAAAGTGCTAGGTGGCAATACATTGATGGATGTCCCAGTGTCCACCAAACATTGTTTTACTGCCACCTTGTTAATGTCCACTGTGATACACAGAGCATATTTCCGAGCTGGTTGAGGTGCTAGTTCATGTTCATGAAAAATAATTGCTGGTTGACCGCTAGCAGGCGTTAGGACCGTGGGTATATGCTCGGCAGGAATGTCTTCATTAACCATGACCTTCTGCAGATATTCTTTTAAGGCCAATTGATGGGTTGTCGACCTTTTGATCAGCTATAAAATAGAAATTCTCGCTGGAGTCCTGTCCAGATGCTTTAATAAATCGTATTGAGTGCCCGGGATAGACTCCTA